>OX392510.1:758184-1414976 GCA_947623375.1 Apotomis capreana | reverse complement strand
ACGTGTTCTCGACAGCTATGCATGGTCATCGAAATGTGTCCCTACAACAGCTTTTCAAGTAAATAACGTTTTCTTTTATACCTACCAATTCCCGACATTGATTAATAACAAGGATTTCCCAATTAACGAGGAAACGCCCATGATAGTTAAAGTTGACTTTTATGAATCTGTAATGTAAGGGTCTCCCGAACCAAACCCTAGCTTGATCACAGTTATTGCGATTTGCTCTTTCGTTTTGGTGTGGTCGTGGAATAACAATAACGCTAGAACCACGCGGTTATAGCGCCCGGAGATACACACAACTTGCGATATTGTGAGTGTTCACATGATGAAAAGCGGTTACCATCGCCCATAGACACCTGCAACAGCAGAGGAGTCACAAATGCGTTGCCGGCCGCACAGGTGGGACTTTTTTCTTGAAGGTTTGAAAGTCACTTCACTATAGGCTATAGGAGGAAGAAAATCGGAAGCATGGCGGGCAACTCCTCCGATACAAGGATGTCCAGATACGGCATATGAGTAGTTGCAATATAGATCTGTCTCAACGTGAAGATTTGGCAGCACTACGGGTAGAATGGTGTAGGATTGTTGGGAGGCGAGTTAGCGAGCGAGCATCACCGCAAGACTGTTCTTGACGCTAAACGCAACGAGTTGAACGTCATATACTGAACTTACGTGCTGAAAATTCGAAAACTGTTAAGATCGCCTACATAAGTCATCTTGGACACGTTAGTGCCAAGCCAATTAAGAGTGGAAGTAGCCGCCATGGGCGAAATCGGTTAGAGAGAGATCTTCTTTATCGCTACACTCTTGGCAGAGTGGTCGTGGCTGTCATTCCTTGTGTGGCAAGCCGAACCACACGGCGTCATTCTTCTCTCACGGCTGCTCGTCTGGTGTTCCCGTGCAGTGGGCAATTGTGACCGATTTGAGTTGGCCAGTCCACCTCATGGAAGACCTACCGAGAGAGATACAGATAAGGTATTTACAAAATATAATTCATTCATAAAATGGGACGTTGAAAACGTTGAAGACTTTGAATACTTATTTAGGGTTCCGTACCCAAAGGGTAAAAACGGGACCCTATTACTGAGACTTCGCTGTCCGTCCGTCCGTCCGTCCGTCTGTCACCAGGCTGTATCTCAAGAACGGTGATAGCTAGACAGTTGAAATTTTCACAGATGATGTATTTATATTGCCGCTATAACAACAAATACTAAAAATAAAATAAAATAAATATTTAAGGGGGGCTCCCATACAACAAACGGGTTGGTTGCGTTAACTTTGCACCTCATTTGTATGGGGCGCTATACATACCAGGTGCAAACTTAACCACTTAAGGATGAAAAGTGTTTGTACGGAACCCTCGGTGCGCGAGTCCAACTCGCACTTGCCCAATTTTTCTTTTATCTTCCCTCCTGTCCTTTGTAATTGTATACTTACGATTTCACAGCAAATGTGCGTTTTATATCACAAACGGTAATGACAAACAAATTACCATTTTTATAAATTTTATATAAGTAGTACGATTCATGAAAAACGACATAATAACCACTCAGCTTTCAGAAATTTCAACTTAAGTACACTTCGGTAAATAAGGTGTTATTCTTCTACAAATATTTCTCCTCATGAGCATATATTTGATTGCCTGTTCGCCATTAGATCTGTTATTAGGAACAATTTGCGACGTCGCCAGCGCGGCCTTGCCCGTAAATTATGGCAGTAAACATCTCGTGTTGTGTTTGTGTCACGTAGGTGATTTTTATGGCTGAGAAAATTTCCTGAAAATATATATTAAAGAAATGTTATTACTGATTGAATACACACCTCGATATGATGAAATACAAATAATACTTATATCATTTAATAATTATGTTATTTGTGAATTTCATCAGGTACTCAGAAGAGGTAAACAACATTTTTTTACTAATTATAAAAACGGTATAAACTCACGTAAAAATTGTCAGGAACGGCCCGACATGTTTCGAACTCATTTGGAGCTCTTCATCAGGGGTAGCTATCCGTGCTGCTACGCGACTCGCGACCCACTGCACTTTTAATCGCTCTTCTTGCCGCCCTCTGCGCACGCGCAGATAGCGCGGCGCGGGGAGGGCAGGGCTCTTGCGCTGTCACCACTGGACTGTCTGTCAATGCATTTTCACTATTACCCACTGATACCACGCACACTTGACTTATTGTATCAACGACATTGTCTGAACGCGAGATGTTTTTTAACGCCGGAATCACAGGTTTCCATGCTGGAGGTAGAGCCCACCCACCGTCTCGGTTGAAATTCGGGCGCCGTCCAATTTCGATAGCTTCACGTATCTTCCGTTGTACACAGCGTTTCTCACGAACCAACAACCGTGCCTTATCGAAACGTACGAAATGGGACGCACCGGCCTCGACCACATGCTCCGCAACAGCGGAGTCTCTCGTATCCATCCAATCGTTCCTGACAATTTTTACGTGAGTTTATACCGTTTTTATAATTAGTAAAGATGTCTCACGATAGTTTTAATAACATTATAACATTTTTTTACCTAGACAGCTACTGAAACTATTTCAAATTATTTTACATGTACACAGTATAATAGTTATCTTTATATCTGAACACCAACCAACATGGAATAAGGTTTTTGCTGTAAAGTTCATCGAATCGAATAGCAAGCTGAAATTTAGCATAGACGTGAACATTCAAAATACGTGTAGGTACTTTAACCTAAAAATAAGTTTTTTACAGAGTACAGCCACAGGAGAAATCTAGTATATTTCTACATTTACATAAACAATAACCATACCGCCGAAGATACGCTCAAGCAAGATTAAATCTACAAATAGGGCGGTGGATTCATTTGTACAGTAATAATCACTATCGAACGTTGCTAACACGGTCACTCACAATGCAATTAGTAGCCTAACGGCGATTATTCGTTTTAGTCGCCTCATTACCGTAACCGCAATATTGGCCAACCAAGTAGCAATCAACATAATTTTGGTAAGAATTTAAAAAATCTGCATCTTCTACAAGACAATATAAAAAAGCCTAGAAACGAACCCTTCGTTAAAATATAGTGGTCACGGTATTGAGGCGGTTAAAACGCTCGACTAATCAGCCCTAAGAATTAACGTCAATTTAAATAATTGGTGTAGTTTTCAACGTTGATGAAAGATTTATTCTTCTGAAATGGTAGATTCAGACGCGTGAAACTCCCCTTGTGGCCCACTTACAGAGTTAACTTTTCGATTTTGATTCCTGGAGGTGTTCTGGATCTGATACTCCTCCTAAATTCTCCCTCGTAACGTGACACTTGCTCCAGGCTCCAACATCCTCAAGTCGCCGCGGGCTCGGCGCGTGCGCACCACCTCCATGTCGCAGTCGAACAAGAGGACCGCGGCCGAGAGCATCCTGCACGCGGACCGGAGGACCATCTACACGGCCGGCCGCCCGCCCTGGTACAACTGCACTGGGGGCCAGGAAGTCGAGCCGTTCCTTATTGGTTCGTATATGCCAAAATGAAATCATTTAACATTCAACCAAGGCTAAAGAAAAATATACACACAACCGTACTCTGGCTGGGGCATTTTTTTTTTGTGTACACCCCACTTTTTTTAGATTTTGGGTATTTTCTACTCTGGATGACGAGCTGTTTCGATCTAATTTGGAGAAAAGTGTCCCAATATTTTACGTTCCATTCCGTTACCATTTCTATACAACCTACCCATAGCGGTAACGGAATGGAAAAGCAAAAAATATATGAACATTTTGGGACACTTTTTTCGTCTAATTTAAATCGAAAGAGCTCTTAATTCTGAGTAGAATATACCTAAAATATCCACAAAGCTAAAAAAGGTGAGGTGTACCACAATATAAAAATGGCCCGGCTACCCTGTAGTATTTAAAAATGCCAAAACTAACGTCATGTCACTCCATATCAAAGACAATGGCATTCTATTTAGTGTTTGTTTTTATCTGACCAGAATAAAGCCAGAATCCTATCAGCTTGCCCCTTAAAAACATTTAAGCACTTGCCCTTGAGGAAACTACTCCAAAACTGCACCAACTTTTCTTGGTTTTATTAATGTCATAGTGATTTTTATCTGTTTCTCTGCACTTCAGTCATGAGCATGCCCCGTGGTTTTGGGTGCACGAATGATTTGACCCCTACTGTCGGCCTAATTTCAAATCATTCTTGCACCGAAAATCCCGGGGTATGGTGTTTAGTGCTTTACACGATTTGTTTCCTGTTTTAGGTATATGCGGCGCCAGCGCGTCAGGCAAGACCACTGTTGCCGCTAAAATTATAGAATCTCTGAACATACCTTGGGTCACCATCGTCAGTATGGACTCCTTCTACAAGGTGTGAAATTGTTCATTATTAGAAGCTTCTCACATTTGGGCAAAAACTTGAGTTTTTTACAAGATTTTATTTAACTTGCAATGTATGTATCTATGTTTGTTCGGGTATCTTGCAACTCATTTTCGAAGCAGATATCTTCAACCGATTCAGCTGAAATTTTGCATGATCTACACGTTTGTCTAGATCCTCAAAATCCTATGGAGGTCCAGGAGTGGATATACTTTATATTTTTTACTTTATATCAACAATGGCTTGACATTTAATAGGAAATCACATCCATCTTGTGGCACTCTTTCTCTTAGATAAAATTTTATGCAGATAATTAATTAAAATAAATAAAAATGCCTTGCAAATTATACAATTAACATGCCATAATAAATAGTAATTAATTAATTAAAGGTCATAATTTTTAAAACCTAGATCTATAATAAAGTATAATAAAAAAAAGAAAGAAAATTAATAATGTCCCCACATTTCCAGGTGCTAAATGAAAAGCAGCACCAGGCAGCCACTCGGAACGAGTATAACTTCGACCACCCGGATGCTTTCGATATGGAGCTACTCAGCGGAGTACTCCAGCGACTGAAGGAAGGGAAGAAAGTGGAAGTTCCCATATATAACTACGTCACTCACTCCAGGGAAAATCGCACCGTGAGTATGTTACTTATTTTACATCACCCTAGTTAGACGCTATCCAGGAGTTGCCATTGAGCTATAAATGAAACTAAAAAACGTTTTATAAAATCCGAATTAAGGCCATAAGAATGGACAGACTTGATTTCATACTTATTTTATTTTTTTCTAGAAAACCATGTACGGCGCTAACGTGATCATCTTCGAGGGCATCCTGGCGTTCTATAACAGCGACGTGCTGAAAACTCTCGACATGAAGGTGTTCGTGGACACTGACGCAGACATACGGCTCGCCAGGCGGCTGAGGAGGTACGTCACTACGTTCTACAACAGCGACGTGCTGAAAACTCTCGACATGAAGGTGTTCGTGGACACTGACGCAGACATACGGCTCGCCAGGCGGCTGAGGAGGTACGTCACTACGTTCTACAACAGCGACGTGCTGAAAACTCTCGACATGAAGGTGTTCGTGGACACTGACGCAGACATACGGCTCGCCAGGCGGCTGAGGAGGTACGTCACTACGTTCTACAACAGCGACGTGCTGAAAACTCTCGACATGAAGGTGTTCGTGGACACTGACGCAGACATACGGCTCGCCAGGCGGCTGAGGAGGTACGTCACTACGTTCTACAACAGCGACGTGCTGAAAACTCTCGACATGAAGGTGTTCGTGGACACTGACGCAGACATACGGCTCGCCAGGCGGCTGAGGAGGTACGTCACTACGTTCTACAACAGCGACGTGCTGAAAACTCTCGACATGAAGGTGTTCGTGGACACTGACGCAGACATACGGCTCGCCAGGCGGCTGAGGAGGTACGTCACTACGTTCTACAACAGCGACGTGCTGAAAACTCTCGACATGAAGGTGTTCGTGGACACTGACGCAGACATACGGCTCGCCAGGCGGCTGAGGAGGTAGGTCACTACGTTCTACAACAGCGACGTGCTGAAAACTCTCGACATGAAGGTGTTCGTGGACACTGACGCAGACATACGGCTCGCCAGGCGGCTGAGGAGGTACGTCACTACGTTCTACAACAGCGACGTGCTGAAAACTCTCGACATGAAGGTGTTCGTGGACACTGACGCAGACATACGGCTCGCCAGGTGGCTGAGGAGGTACGTCACTACGTTCTACAACAGCGACGTGCTGAAAACTCTCGACATGAAGGTGTTCGTGGACACTGACGCAGACATACGGCTCGCCAGGCGGCTGAGGAGGTACGTCACTACGTTCTACAACAGCGACGTGCTGAAAACTCTCGACATGAAGGTGTTCGTGGACACTGACGCAGACATACGGCTCGCCAGGCGGCTGAGGAGGTACGTCACTACGTTCTACAACAGCGACGTGCTGAAAACTCTCGACATGAAGGTGTTCGTGGACACTGACGCAGACATACGGCTCGCCAGGCGGCTGAGGAGGTACGTCACTACGTTCTACCACAGCGACGTGCTGAAAACTCTCGACATGAAGGTGTTCGTGGACACTGACGCAGACATACGGCTCGCCAGGCGGCTGAGGAGGTAGGTACACTATGCATTGCTTTGGGAAGAAGCGTTGTTAAGCACAAACTAACTTAATAAGTCTTGCCGTCCACCAAAAGAGAGACAATTGTGCGTCGGCTGTCATCGGCAAGGTCCGATAGGATACTTACCCATCTGCTATTATCAATATTTATCATAGGCCATCCATGGGCCAAGTCATTATCTTTATCATGTCAAGATATTTTGGGATCGGCTTTTGATAAATCTGAGAAGATGATATGTAATCATTAATTAATTCAAAGTGTGCCGTGTGAATGTGCGTTCAAACTGATGTTTTTTTTCTTCCAGGGACATAGTACAACGCGGGCGCGACTTAGAAGGCGTGCTGAAGCAATACATGACGCACGTGAAGCCCGCGTACCAGAGCTACATCGCACCCTGTATGGCGCACGCGGACATCATCGTGCCGCGGGGCGGCGAGAACAAGGTCGCCATACACCTCATAGTGCAGCACGTGCACAAGCAGCTGCAGCTGGTGAGTATACAGGGTGTACAGAGCTACGTCGCACCCTGTATGGCGCACGCGGACATCATCGTGCCGCGGGGCGGCGAGAACAAGGTCGCCATACACCTCATAGTGCAGCACGTCCACAAGCAGCTGCAGCTGGTGAGTATACAGGGTGTACAGAGCTACGTCGCACCCTGTATGGCGCACGCGGACATCATCGTGCCGCGGGGCGGCGAGAACAAGGTCGCCATACACCTCATAGTGCAGCACGTGCACAAGCAGCTGCAGCTGGTGAGTATACAGGGTGTACAGAGCTACGTCGCACCCTGTATGGCGCACGCGGACATCATCGTGCCGCGGGGCGGCGAGAACAAGGTCGCCATACACCTCATAGTGCAGCACGTGCACAAGCAGCTGCAGCTGGTGAGTATACAGGGTGTACAGAGCCACGTCGCACCCTGTATGGCGCACGCGGACATCATCGTGCCGCGGGGCGGCGAGAACAAGGTCGCCATACACCTCATAGTGCAGCACGTGCACAAGCAGCTACAGCTGGTGAGTATACAGGGTGTACAGAGCCACGTCGCACCCTGTATGGCGCACGCGGACATCATCGTGCCGCGGGGCGGCGAGAACAAGGTCGCCATACACCTCATAGTGCAGCACGTGCACAAGCAGCTGCAGCTGGTGAGTATACAGGGTGTACAGAGCTACGTCGCACCCTGTATGGCGCACGCGGACATCATCGTGCCGCGGGGCGGCGAGAACAAGGTCGCCATACACCTCATAGTGCAGCACGTGCACAAGCAGCTGCAGCTGGTGAGTATACAGGGTGTACAGAGCCACGTCGCACCCTGTATGGCGCACGCGGACATCATCGTGCCGCGGGGCGGCGAGAACAAGGTCGCCATACACCTCATAGTGCAGCACGTGCACAAGCAGCTACAGCTGGTGAGTATACAGGGTGTACAGAGCCACGTCGCACCCTGTATGGCGCACGCGGACATCATCGCGAGAACAAGGTCGCCATACACCTCATAGTGCAGCACGTGCACAAGCAGCTACAGCTGGTGAGTATACAGGGTGTACAGAGCCACGTCGCACCCTGTATGGCGCATGCCGACATCATCGTGCCGCGGGGCGGCGAGAACAAGGTCGCCATACACCTCATAGTGCAGCACGTGCACAAGCAGCTGCAGCTGGTGAGTATACAGGGTGTACAGAGCCACGTCGCACCCTGTATGGCGCACGCGGACATCATCGTGAGAACAAGGTCGCCATACACCTCATAGTGCAGCACGTGCACAAGCAGCTGCAGCTGGTGAGTATACAGGGAGTAAAGCTATGTACAGGGAGTAAAGCGATGTACAGGGAGAAAAGCAATGTACAGGAAGTAAAGCAATATACAGGGAGAAAAGCAATGTACAGGAAGTAAAGAAATATACAAGGAGTAAAGCAATGTACAGGTAGAAAAGCAATCTACAGGGAGAAAAGCAATGTACAGGGTGTAGAGCATTGTACAGGGAGTAAAGCAATGTACAGGCAGAAAAGCAATGTACAGGGAGAAAAGCCATGTCCAGGAAGTAAAGAAATGTACAGGGAGTAAATGAATGTACAGGGAGTAAAGTAATGTACAGGGAGTAAAGCAATGTACAGGGACAAAAGCAATGTACAGGGAGAAAAGCAATGTACAAAGAGAAAAGCAATGTACAGGGAGTAAAGCAATGTACAGGGAGAAAAGCAATGTACAGGATGTAACACGATGTACAGGGTGTAGAGAAATGTACAGGGAGGAAAGCAATATATCGGGTGGTATGCGATACCAAGGTGTAAAGCAGTATACTGGGAGTAAAGCAATGTACAGGGCGTAAAACAATATACCTACAGGGAGTAATATAATTATACAAGGAGTAAAGCAATATACAGGGTGTAGAGCTATATACAGTGTAAAGCAATATACAGGGTGTAAAGGAATATACAGGGTGTAAACCCATTTACAGGGTGTAAAACGGTATGTATACAGTGTGTAATGCAATATACAGGGTGTAATGCAATGTACAGGGTGTAATGGAATATACAGGGTATAAAGCAATGTACAGGATATAAAAGCAATGTACAGGGTTTAATGGAATATACAGGGTATAAAGCAATGTACAGGATATAAAAGCAATGTACAGGGTTTAAAGCAGTATACAGGGTGTAAAACAATCTACAGAAACTTAACTAGACGTCGAATATGCCTTAAGATATATTTAACCTATTTTTTTTTAAATCTATTGCGTTAATTGTAGTTACATTCAGAATTTTTTAGATAGAAATCATAAACATTGTATTTTATTCCAGAGAGGATTCAAAGTGCGCGAGAAGCTGGCCGTGGCGCACGTGGGACAGCCCGTGCCCGACTCTCTGTTCCTGCTCAAGGACACGCCGCAAGTGAGTGCATGAATCTTGGCATCTTCCTGATTGCATTCTATTAAAATATATTTATTATGAAGCATTGATAAAAAGATCTAGAGAAATGGACGCTACCTTCCGGAAGACCAGGGATTGGACCTGGTACCTTAGGATTACCGGTACGTGTCAACCACTCCACTACCTCGCCGCTAGGAGGCCTCGCGTCCCGAGTGCACCGTTCCTCGTTAATCAACGTCTTGAAAATGGCTCAGATTATGGGTCTTAGCGATAAGACCGCCTGGTGTCTAACTCTATTTTAATTTTAAGTTTATTTCTGTGTTTGTATTTATTTCGTGTTGAGGTGTGCAATAAAGAGTCTATCCATCAGATATGCGTAAACCCGAATGATAAAAGTTAGTATAGAATTTAAAAACCGGTCAAGTGCGAGTCGGACTCGTGCACCGAGGCTTTTGTACAACTAAAAAAAAAGTTTGTTGTTATAGTAGAAACAGATATAACTATATCCTCTATGAATTTCAACCGTCTAACTATCACGGTTCATAAGATACATCCTGGTGACAGACAGACAGACAGACGGACGGCCAGCGAAGTCTTAGTAATAGGGCCCCGTTTTTTCTTCGTAGTCGTGCTCTTGGCAGAGTAGTAGTGGTCATGGTTAGTCGATCCTTTCGCCACCGTTTCTCTCGTGATGCGCCGCCATGTTGGGCGGAGTGAGAATTCTCGTTTATGCCGCATTGTGTCACAGATTTCATGAGCTCTGTCCATCGCGTTGGAGAGCGCCCACGAGATCTTTTGCGCTCGAATTTCCTTTGCACCACCAATTGTTCCATGGAGTACCCTCGGGTAGGTTTTTACCGTACCCGGTAAGGAACCCTAATGTTAATCGATTTGGTTCCAGGTGCAAGGTCTCCACACATTCATCCGCAACAAGGACACGCCTCGGGACGAGTTCATCTTCTACTCCAAGCGGCTGATGCGGCTCGTCATAGAGTTCGCGCTGTCGCTGCTGCCCTACTCCGAGCGAGCCGTGGACACGCCGCAAGGATTCGCGTATAGAGGTATAGTAACAAGGACACGCCTCGAGACGAGTTCATCTTCTACTCCAAGCGGCTGATGCGGCTCGTCATAGAGTTCGCGCTGTCGCTGCTGCCCTACTCCGAGCGAGCCGTGGACACGCCGCAAGGATTCGCGTATAGAGGTATAGTAACAAGGACACGCCTCGAGACGAGTTCATCTTCTACTCCAAGCGGCTGATGCGGCTCGTCATAGAGTTCGCGCTGTCGCTGCTGCCCTACTCCGAGCGAGCCGTGGACACGCCGCAAGGATTCGCGTATAGAGGTATAGTAACAAGGACACGCCTCGAGACGAGTTCATCTTCTACTCCAAGCGGCTGATGCGGCTCGTCATAGAGTTCGCGCTGTCGCTGCTGCCCTACTCCGAGCGAGCCGTGGACACGCCGCAAGGATTCGCGTATAGAGGTATAGTAACAAGGACACGCCTCGAGACGAGTTCAGCTTCTACTCCAAGCGGCTGATGCGGCTCGTCATAGAGTTCGCGCTGTCGCTGCTGCCCTACTCCGAGCGAGCCGTGGACACGCCGCAAGGATTCGCGTATAGAGGTATAGTAACAAGGACACGCCTCGAGACGAGTTCAGCTTCTACTCCAAGCGGCTGATGCGGCTCGTCATAGAGTTCGCGCTGTCGCTGCTGCCCTACTCCGAGCGAGCCGTGGACACGCCGCAAGGATTCGCGTATAGAGGTATAGTAACAAGGACACGCCTCGAGACGAGTTCAGCTTCTACTCCAAGCGGCTGATGCGGCTCGTCATAGAGTTCGCGCTGTCGCTGCTGCCCTACTCCGAGCGAGCCGTGGACACGCCGCAAGGGTTCGCGTATAGAGGTGAACGAATCTCCCAATCCATCTGGACAGACAGACAGACGGCCAGACAGACAGACAGACGGACGGACAGACAGACAGACAGACAGACAGACAGACAGAGACAGACAGACAGACAGACAGACGGCCAGACAGACAGACAGACAGACAGACAGACAGACAGACAGACAGACACAGACAGACAGACAGACAGACAGACGGACGGACGGACATTGTGGTGTATACCCACATTTAAAAAAATTAGACATTACATGTTTCATAAATTTGCAAAGTTACAGTTCGTAAGTACGAAGTTTATATGAAGATACGGTCGGGGTGTAGCAAAGGGGACCCAGGACTTAGAAATTTTTTTGATGGGGGTGGTGTCATTATGACACCTATTTTTTATGATGCTATCGTATAGAAGACGCTAAAATAAGCATGTTTTGTATGGGCAACTTTTCTCTAAAATCAAAAATGGCTGAGATATTCGCCCTCAAAGATTGATGTTTTTCAAGGGAGCTGGGACTTAGAAAAAATTCGATGGTTGTTGCTGTCATTATAACACCTATTTTTTATGATGCTATCGTATAGAGGACGCTAAAATAAGCATGTTTTGTGTGGGCAACTTTTCTCTAAACTTAATAATTACCGAGATATTGAGGTTTTTAAGGTAAAAATGCTTGCTGAAAATATGGTACATGGGTTGAAAACCGAAAACTGTAGGTTAGGTTAGGTTTGTTTTGTGACCATGTATAGCGGAGCGAGCGAAGCGAGCGGAGCGTCAAAATGCTTGCTTACATGGACCCTCGTAAATAGTCTACTATTAGGTACCTACATCAAAATATGTTATGCATTTGAATCCCAATATCTTGGTAAATATTGATCTGAGAGAAAAAGTTTAAAGAATAAAATATGCTTATTTTAGTGTAATCTACAAGATTCAATCTAATTTAAGCACAAACCAACAAAAAAAAATTTTTTGTCGTAAATTTTCTAAGTCCTAAAATTGGGTCCCCTTTCGTACACTGACCGTGACATTGAAAAGAAAGTGACAGGTTGAATATGTCGCGCGACAGGGAGTCGCTTGTCACAGTTATGCTAGACGTTGTGGCTTATGACGTCATAAAAATCTGTAGTCAACACACGTCCCCTATTGAATCTATTGTAATTAAATTAAAAATAGTATAAAGTTGAAAATTCATCAGTAGTTTATTTTTTTGAATGTGTAAACACACAATGATTATCACTAAAGTCAAACCGTATTCGTCATGACTTGTGAAGATCTTCTAAACACAAGTTATCTTCTATACAGATCTTCTACTTTAAAGCTTCATTTTCGATGTGCCCCAAACAAATAACCTCAAACAATTTTTTTTTATAAAAAATTACCATCACTGTTTTCCAGCTGTAAAGATTTTCACTTTCTTTCGAGTCTTAACGTAGATTTCCGAAGTTTTGGATTCACTATCGAATATGCCATACAATGACTACCACGACTTTTCACCATTCAGATATAAATACCAATTCATTATTCGCCTGTTGTTTACCTCTAATTGTAATTTCCTTCATTGTATTTCTCCTGTATGTTTTATGATTGATTGATTATTGATTTATTTATTCAATAACAATATACATTGTGTTTGAAATTATACTTATACCTAACTTAATCTACACATTAAAATACACACTGCATTACTTACTGTGCTTGTGCCTATGAGGTGTGCAATAAAGAGTGCTTGTATTGTATTGAAAGAAAGAAAGAAAGAAATACATTTATTCGTGACGAGACACAAAACATAATTACATAAAAGGTGTGACAGAAATTATAATAAAATGAAATAATATGCAACTATTTTTATGGCTGTGCCACGAAAAGGTCCCACCTCAGCAAGATGCTAGCTCGAGAGCCAGCGCTGATCATGATATTGTATTGCATTATTTACATTCGTAACCTGCGAAACTTTATTTCATTAACTCTTCACAAACTTTGTCCCTTTTTAGGTCGTAAATGCGACGTGGAGAAAATCTGCGGCGTGTCCATCCTCCGAGCGGGAGAGACGATGGAGCAGGCCGTGTGCGACGTGTGCAAGGACATCCGCATCGGCAAGATCCTCATCCAGACCAACCAGGAGACTGACGAGCCCGAGGTCAGTCCCCTGCTGTCGGCATTGGCCGACAGACGTCCTCTGCTCCCCAGCTGTCTCTCCCTAATCTATCCATCTAAAAGACGCTTCCCAAATATCACCTTAATGAACGACTAGCTTTTGCTCGAGACTACGTCCGCGTGGAACTTGGAAGTATGGAAGCAACCTCGTACAACACGATAGATATCCACCTAATCACCTTAATTAATAAAAGGGACTATTAAAAGCGCCTAAGCAAATGTAAGAGCAATTGTGCTCTTGGTCTAATCATTACATTTCCTACAGGGTCATCAATGTCATCATGAATTACTTACTCACTTATTAATCTTTTTAGGGATAATTTCCAGGATGAAAACTATCCTATGTCCTTCCTCGGATCTTAAACTATCTCCATGCCAAATTTCATCAAAATCGATTCAGCGGTTTAAGCGTGAAGAGGTAACAGACAGACAGACACACTTTCGCATTTATAATATTAAGTATGGATAGTATGGATTGTGTGCTGACCCCATCCAACTGGTACTGTCATCGTAGCCGTCTTGTTGCAAGCCTTCGTTGAATCGGTGAAAGTCTATGATGATCGAAATACGAGACTGAAATAGTACATTACTGCAGTCGCCGGGAAATAAGAGCTTGCCGGGTGAGTAGGTATAGACTAAAAATATAATTCAGCTGTTTAGCCTGTTCATAAATACAGACGCCATGTTAAAAAAAAACCGGTCAAATGCGAGTCGGACTCGCGCACCGAGGGTTCCGTACAAACACTTTCCATCCTTAAGTGGCTAAGTTTGCACGCCCCATACAAATGAGGTGCAAAGTTAACGAAATCATCCCGTTTGTTGTATGGGAGCCCCCCTTAAATATTTATTTTATTTTATTTTTAGTATTTGTTATTATAGCGGCAATATCAGTACATCATCTGTGTAAATTTCAACTGTCTAGCTATCGCCGTTCTTGAGATACAGCCTGGTGAGAGACGGACGATCTATAACAAGTTTGTTGTATGGGACTCCCCTTAAATATTTATTTTATTTTATTTTTAGTATTTATTTATTTAAACTTTATTGCACACAATACACAGGTAAAAGTACAAATGGCGGACTTAATGCCATAAGGCATTCTCTACCAGTCAACCATAGGACTAAACAGAAACATTTTCAGTATTTGTTGTTATAGCGGCAATAGAAATACATCATTTGTGAAAATTTCAACTGTCTAGCTATCACCGTTCTTGAGATACAGCCTGGTGACAGACGGAGGGACTGACAGCGAAGTCTCAGTAATAGGGTCCCGTTTTTACCCTTTGGGTACGGAACCCTAAAAATCCCGGCCTAGGCCTTCAATATTGTATGAAATTCCTTTACAGTTCTCTCGAGTTGTTCCGCCCGAAACGTGATACTTCGAAGCCTGTTATAACGCACATTATGGCGACATTTCATTGTATTCAATCTTAGATACCTTCGCTCGCTCAGCTTTCAACACTCGCGCCAAATAACAACTTTGCAGCCTTACTTATTTATTATTTATTAGGAGAACCAACAGCTACTAACAATACATTGCTCTTAGAAATAGTTCATGGAAAGCCAATTACAGGTTCCCACCTGTAGTGACATTTTATACAAAAATAAAGTGCTCGCATAATGCACAACATCGCATCTACTTGTGACTACAAACTAAATGCAATAGAACTAATCTAATCAATGCACCAGACAGCTCATACGGTTAAAGCACGCTCACTTAAAGAATTCCTTCGTCATCTTACGCCTTACAGCCGGGATATTACTGTTGAAGATGTCGATATCCAGCTCTTTCACTACTTTATTAAGACTTTGGCAATTCTCATTCAAAGTCAAAGTCAAGTCAAATCTCTTTATTTTGCTTAAAATGTGGTTAAAATAGGTCACAATGTAAGAAAAAAAACAGGTCTCACACACTTCACCAGCTTCTGGCATGCAAAATATAAAAAAATAAAATTAAGTGTAACATAATTATCAATGCCAATACAATTGAAATTACATGCGAGTCACATTTTTAACCTATGTACGTGGTCAAAATATTCATTGACAGAGTAAAAACAGTTATCTGTTAGCCAACTTTTAAGTTTGCGTTTAAACATATTTATAGGCAGATTTTTTATGTCTTCGCTTACTATATTATAAATAGACACACTCATACAATAGGTGTTTCTACTATATAATTTCGTTTTTTTTGACGGCATTACCAGACGATTAGGATACCTTGTGTTAAAATTGCATATTTCTTTACTAGTTTTGAACAGACATGGATGAGTTTTAGCAAACAAACAAATTTCGTAAATTTCGTAGCTCTCTATTCGCTCGTCATTCCAGCTATACTACCTCCGGCTCCCGAAAGACATCAAGGACTACCGCGTGATCCTGATGGACGCGACGGTGGCGACGGGCGCGGCCGCCATCATGGCCATCCGCGTGCTGCTCGACCACGACGTGCCCGAGCACAACATCAGCCTCGTCAGCCTGCTCATGGCCGAGATCGGCGTGCACTCCATCGCCTACGCCTTCCCGCAGGTCGGTGCCCGGGGGCCTTTTAAAAGACGTATTTGAAAACCATTTCGCATTAAACTTATATCGTCCTTGAGTCTACATTCTCTTAGCGTAAATATCTACGCATTCCCGCAGGTCGGTGCCCGGGGGCCTTTTAAAAGACGTATTTGAAAACCATTTCGCATGAAACTTATATCGTCCTTGAATCTACATTCTCTTAGCGTAAATATCTACGCCTTCCCGCAGGTCGGTGCCCGGGGGCCTTTTAAAAGACGTATTTGAAAACCATTGCGCATTAAACTTATATCTTCTTTGAATCTACATTCTCTTAGCGTAAATATCTACGCCTTCCCGCAGGTCGGTGCCCGGGGTCCTTTTAAAAGGCGTATTTGAAAACCATTTCGTATTAAACTTATATCGTCCTTGAATCTACATTCTCTTAGCGTAAATATAATAGCCATTTTCCAGCTAAGTATACACAATTATTTCCGATTGTCCTTTTAAAAGGACATATTTTATAACCATTTGTTTTTGAAAAAAAAACGTGATGGCTATTGTTGTTTTAAAAGGATTGTAATTTAATTAAAACTTATTAGACGCTATCGCTATATAACGCTATCGCTACTACCTTCATTGCCTGACGTTTCGACATCGAATCAAAAATATAGCGAGAATAAGCTTTAATTTTATGTACAAACCGCGAGTGATATAGGATTGTCATTAGAGCGCCGTTATAAGCCTAATCAAATGTACAATTCTAAAGAACATTTCATAACAATTCATGAGTTTTACACTACTTACAGAAAAATATTAGGTGAAAATAATTTCAGGTGAAAATCGTGACGTCCGCCCTCGACCCCGAGATCAACGAGAAGTTCTACGTGCTGCCCGGCATCGGCAACTTCGGCGACCGCTACTTCGGCACCGAGCCCGCCGACGACGAGTGAGACTGCTCCAGCCTGGCTGACTGCACCGAGACTGGCGATTAGTGAGTCCGGCTAATTTGCAGTAGGGACGTATACAGGGCATAAAGTAACATAAAAGGCTCTGCAACTATTTGTTTAGCTATTCAATATGAAGTACTCAGACAAACCACGTAACCTTTTTTTTTTACAAAAAGCATGAAATATAAACGAAATTGATAATGTTATTTATTTAAAATTTGGAGTCGTTGTTTATGTGGTTACGTTTTTTTTACAAGCCTGCGCAAATTTTCACTAAAAGCTTATTGAAATTTCAGTCAAACTTGAGTAGTATGTGCTGCTCCAAATGCAGGTCCAATGTATGAATGAATCCATTTATAAATTAGACGTGTACTTCTGCAGCTCATAGTACCTATACTACTAGTCATAGGTACCCTACGCAATATGTCGGATTGGGTAATCTATCTACATTTATATTTAACTACCATAAATGGTGAACTTGCTCGTAGCAATAAGATTTGTCCTTTATAAAGGACATATATTCAAGTAATCTCGAACTTTTGCCTTCATCGAGTTACCTGTTAAAGTGCTTTGGAGGGTTCCAAATTCTAATGACACCTTTAAAAGAATAATTAAGTTTACGGAATGTTCACTAAAACAGGACTATTAACATAGTTGTTTTATTTTGTCAATAAAAGCGTTCCTTTGTAAATTTTAACAGGTATATTGTATGTACATTAAGAATATTAATCGCATCAAGCCCCGTACGAAAATAATAAAAAAAAATACTTGAGATTTTGGTATTGTGTCTGGAAAATTCAAAAAACTATCTACGAGCGGTGACTTATGTTCCGTCGGGCTATTGAGATGATATTACGTAATCTTAGTATTTATATTTATTTGAAAAACTACTTTGGAATTGTTTTTCTTAGGTAAATGTTGAAAAATAGTGAATATATAAGGACACAAGCGTTGACATGGCTAAGTATTCTATAAAACACTTCGTCAGTATTTTTCTAGTGCTTTATAAAATCGATAATTTTAGCTACTTATGTGAGTTTTTTATTAATTAAGAATTATTTTACCAGCCGGAGCATGTCCTTTATAAAGGTCATTGTTATAAATAGGTGTATTTATTTGTCGTCTATAATGTTAAACGTTGTGATCGTCATTTTGCTATGGAAGTTGTATGCTGTTTTTGAAATAGATAAATGAAAGCCATGGCACACAAATCTCGTTGCTTATATTACATGAATTTTCATATGTACTTAACAAAAAATTTGTTCTGCAATATTTTATTTTCTAAGGATTCGTTTTATTTTTAACTCCCCGCGAAAAAAAGGGGTGTTATAAGTTCATTATTCCGTTGTCTTACATCAAAAACAGCAAATAGGTTCAAGTCTAGTCCATTTTGTAACTTATTATTGAGATCTCTTGATATTATTATGATAACTTATTATTTCGCTTTAAAAAGTGTGAAAACTAAGAACGTACTTAAAAGCCCTGTCTAATTTATTATTAAATTAAAAACATTAGAGGAGTACAAATTAGTTAGGTACTTAAAATAAATTATTTTAAACTATTTAATAATGAAGTCACAAATTGATGAAATAAAGATAAACCAAAGAAATGGTTGTTCCTAAATATAAACGAATAAAGCCAATGTTTGCAATAATATTTATTAAACTAACACAACTAATACGTACAAAAATATAAAAAGCCAAAAAACACGAACTTCCATAGTAACTTGTCGATACATTGGCTGAACTTGTATATCGAAATACTGAAATTTTGTCATGAAATCGGCAAGATGTCGTCATTATTACAGACATTGTCTGGCTAGTTTAAGGCTGGCATGGTGCATGAATTAATGTAACAGTTTTGTTTTAATAAAAGTTTTATCGCATTAATTTTCACTTGTCTTATTCGTAAATAACCTTCCTCAAAAAGCACGTTTTATCGCCAATGAAGCAATTTCTTAACACATATCTTTGTTTTTGGGTTTGGATTAAACAGCGCGCCTCTATCATTTTGGTGCTTGTCAGTAAACGTACCCGTATAAGAAAATTGATATCAATGTTTTGGTCGCTTTTTTAACGAGAATAACCAGTTTTCTAATCCAAAAAGGTGCTTTTGGTTGGGAGTGTATTTACTAATTAATACAAGTGAAATTTAAAAGACTAGCGAAACAATTTTATTCGTATGTAAGATGTAAGATTAGGTTCTTTTTAAAGCACACGTGGGCGTTTATATAGCCACGAGACTGACGCTTAAACAAATTCCGACATATATTGGGTTCAATTGTGTCGAGCATAATTTATGTGCAATATTTATTACAAAGTTTATTGTAATGCGTTCCGTTTCTGAATGCAAAGTGTAATAATCAGTTTTTACGATACGTAATATTAAATTTGATTGGACAAAGACATCGTTGACACATCATGCTAGCCAAAACTAATATAAGACGCTTGTATTATGTATAAAATATATACATATATGTAATTAACTACTTTTACATATTTTTTATTATATAAAATGTACTGTTATATAAATGTATATGAAATCGGTCTGTTTCGCCAATTTTATAATAATCTTATGATTATGTTTTTTTTTTAATGAAACATGTCTAGTTTCCGATCATGAACCAAGACCTAAGTCTAAAGGCATCCATCAATATAATGGACTCAGGAGTAAAACACACATGGTCTGTATTAGTACATTTTGATCTAAATAATTTGATGGGTGGAACTGTCATAGATATGATATTTTACTGCTAAGTGATACCTAAATATTTTACAAGACAAAAAAATACTTAAAACTGCGGTGCTTTACATGTAGCTTAATATTGTTCCGAAAAAGAACTTCCACTTTTATTTCTATGTCCTATAAGCACACCACCGGCTTTAAGAAAAAAATAAAGATTTATAATTTACGCTCAAAGCCAAGTCCTAAATATAGAACAAAGTCCTCCTTTAGAAATACTATTAAAGAACATATTTTTTTCTTAGTATTACTGTTATTCCAAATGGGCCTTCCTAAGACCCCGAATAATTATTTTCGTCAGCTCATTCCATGTAATGTACTGCCACAATTTTATATAATATTTTACTTTCTCAGTATTATATTATTTATTTTTTATAATACGCCTAATTTTCCCAGTTCCTTTATGTGTATCTGTATATGATTGGTATTATGTATTAATGAATTTGTAACGCTACTGGCGTCCCACTTAACCAGCCGTCCGCAAGTCCTTTATATAAGACAACTATGAAATATATTTTACTTGTTTTTCTTCTTTAATTAAATATTAATAATTTTAACTTAAAATATTATTTATTTTGTTGCAATATACACGTTCATGTGTTACTATACAACCGAATGCAATGTCTAATACGTGCGCAGTAAGTCTTCAGGTAACGGATTCCTTTCTGTCGCCGAGTGTACATCTTTTATCGACTTTCGGTTTGTGGGTCGGGACGAAAGTAGCGTTACCTCAACTGACCGCGCGAATATGTATGTATGTCTATTTATGTGAGAAAGAGACGGCAGACGAAATATCGCGGCCAGGTGGATTAACTTTTCTAGTTGTATAATTTCTCAACGCTTAATTATAAATGTGCTTATTTTTAATTTGTTAGGTAGTCGCATAATTGTTAGAGCTGTGCATCGACTAATGATGAATATTGCACAGTGTTTTGAGAATCGCGAATCGAGTGTGAGAAAAGGGAATTAATATAAATTATTGAAAAGAAATACGCTGCTAAATATCATCTCGTACTTTAGTGCAGCGTACATCTGCATGAAATATTTCCCCTCCTCCCGCCCTAAGTCAGACTGATCCGTTTCAGTCTATCACGACCCTTGCGCTCTAATCTACATTGACGTATCGATTCGATTCATCGATTAAAATGAATAAATATATAACTTTTTTCACACTTATTCGCGGGTTATATCGAATCGAGGTTCGCCTCTAGCACAATCGTGTATAGCATATTTAGTAAGTATGTCAATATTGTGAAAAATCCAAAAAAATATATAAATTAAAAGTGAGAATAAATCCACTGAATTGTAAATTGTTTTTTCTTTAAGTTCCCTCTAAACCTTATTTGCTTCCTTTTTAAATAACTATTTAACTATAAAATAAAATAATAAATCAAAAGAGACCAGCTAAACTTTATTTGAAACCAAATATGATACATATAGTTGTCATAAAAATAAAACAGCATGTTACCCACTTACTAATTACTATTAACAGATACCAAGAGTACTAATGTCCTTTATAAAGGACAATATATTTCTGATTATTTCCTATTATATGAACTACTTACGGTAAATAACAATTGCTATGATTACCTACCTCCTAGTCCGTAATAGTGTGTGGTATAGCCCTGGAAGACACTTTTTAAATGGGCTATTTTAATTTACAAGTCACAGTATGCCCATCACAAAGTATTTGTACCATAAAAAAGGTATAAGTTTTATGTTTTATCGATTAATTCTGTGTGTGCCCCATGTAAACTGTTCCATGCCTACTATGCCCAGCCGTTCAAACCACTACCCGCCACCACTACGTTTCCAAATTCATCTATCGTTCCAAATCCATCTACGAACACGCAAACACTTAAGATAAGGATATATGGCTGCTCCTGTTCCCAGACTATCAGTTTACATTTAGTTTGCACCTGGTGACTATGGCATCAGATACAAATAAGGTCCAAACTTAACGTAAACCGGCTTATATAAATCGAGGTTCCGTTCTCGTCTGTTTCCTTTTCCAAAACTTAACCAAACTTTACGAAATTTTAGGAACTAAATCAGAAGGGAATTTGACTTTTGCGCAAATTATAGAATTTGCGTACTAGGCGGTCATTTACGGCGGAATTTAGGCAAAAACACCAGACTATCGTTCCTTTTCAACGTCCAGTCGTTATATCACGACATCGGAAAATTGTGCCACTAACGTCGTCAAAATTTCTATAATATTTTTTTTTTCGCCGTGGCGTCATGGGTCCAGTGTATTGTTTCACCGCTTGAGAAAATGAACGAATCAGCCTGCGTGTTTGTGAAGCCCTAAAGAAGAGCATTTAAATCTAAGAAATTTGATTGGTCCATTTTTTCGTTCGCTTCGCCTCTGATGACAGGCAGCCTCCACTGAAACGAGACATGCGAAATCGACCAATCACAAAAATGAAGCGGAGCTGAGATACAGATCTCAACTCAGGTGATTGGTCAATTCTGCACGTCTCCGCTCCAATCTGCTTCAATGGAGACGCACCCTTAGTGCGGTTCCAACCTCAAGATTCGATTAGCTAAAGTTGCTACATTTCTATTATTTAAGGGGCTTCTAAACGGGCCTTGTTTTGCTGCAATTTGTGGCCGACGCGGTTGGCGCAGTTTGTAGTGCACCTGCCTGCTGAGCCGGCGGTCCTGGGTTCGAATCCCGGCCGGGGCAAATACTTGTGTGATGAACTCGAATATATGTTCCTGGATCATGGATGACATCTATATAATTATATATTATGTATATCGTCGTCTAGTAGGTACCCATAGTACAAGCTTTGCTTAGTCTGGGACTAGGTCGATTGGTGTCAGATTGTCCCTTAATATTGATTTATTTTATTTTATTTATTAACTAGCAACCCGCCCCGGCTTCGCACGGGTGCAATGCTGATAAATGCATGTATTATACACATAAACCTTCCTCTTGCATCAGTCTATCTATTTAAAAAAAACGCATCAAAATCCGTTGCGTAGTTTTAAAGATCTAAGCATACATAGGGACAGACAGACAGAAGGAAGCCACTTTGTTTTATACTATGTAGTGATTTGGCCTCTAGCGCGGGGTGTCAAAGACGGACGGCCATAGTTACCGGCCACAAATTAGAAAAATACGGCCCGTTTAGAAGCCCCATTATTCAGGTAACTATATTAAGCCTTATGACGATAAAGTCGGTCAGATGTGGTCGCAGGTGTCCAGGTATCGCTGGAACACCACCTCGAAATGCTCGCATTTTGAAGTCGGCTCGTGCTGGTTCTGGGTCTTCCTGCAAGCAAGAATCAATTGACGAATGATTCCCAAATTAAGAGGCCTTATTCCGTTTAAAAATATATATATTTATTATGACAAATGTATTGATAATTTTAACCGACTTTTTGAAGTGAACAATACTTTTCTCCAAGTTCTAGGTAGTAACATAGCTATGTTAGTAAAAACTAATTATAGTATAGCTGTAAAAACTAATTTTCCGCGTGAATTTTGTCAATTTCGAGTAGTTTTTGAAACAAAAATTATCAATTATAAATCCAAACTGTAGGTTTCAAATATGTACCTAGGCGATGTGGTCGCTCAGCGACAAAGCCCTTTCAATAACTAAATAAAAATGTACCAATACATCCCATAGTCATGGTCTAGGTAGTAACATCAATAATATGTTAAGAAACATGTTTGATCATAGCGAAAAAATTCTAAAACAATCAGCATTTTAAAAGGAACAAGGCCTCTGAATCAAGTTTAAAATGTTCAATGAACGAGCAATTTGCGAAGTGAATACGTTTACAGGATTTTGAGATGCTCAGACGAATCCATTAGGTTAACTTAATTTTACTAACCCCTGACGAAAATGAGGGGAAATAAGTTTAACAAGTGTATCTGGTGTGTCTATAAGTGGCACGTAGGTTTCAGACGGGTGGACCGTTTTTAACGCGGTCTTTTAATCGAAGCCTTCGTAGAGATCTTTCTTAGTTATGTTGGGTTCAAATAAGCAGCTGTTTCCAATTAAGATATTCAGCAACTTGCGTCAGGGGTTTTTTAAATTTAATTCAACTGTCTAGCTATCACGGTTAATGAGATACAGCCTAGTGACAGACGGACGGACAGCGGAGTCTTAGTAACGGGTCCCGTTTTTACCCTTTGGGTATGACAACCTAAAAAAGAATTAGCATTCAACTTACTTGTGATGCTCTTCACACTCCTCCATGGACACGTCGCCGCCCGCGAGCCGCGAGCCCAGCCCGCTGTGGTAGCTCACGTACCGTTGCTGAGTGTACATTAACAAAATAAAAAAATAGTATCAATAGGTACCTACTGTGGGTTAAAGTCAATCACAGAAGAAAAATTCAATTATCAATTATATTCGTTTATCACGTGATAAATAAGACACAAAGCATCTGTCACTGACACTCGCATCTTATTAAAAAGTAACGGATTGTCACTTAGGCCCGCAGCTCACCTATATTTTAAGGCATTAAAGCACCTATCTATTGAGTGGATGGGTCATTGTCAGTTCAAAAAACAAAAGTTGTCTCTTCGGTGGTCAATAGTTAACAGCGTATGTGCATAGAAGTTATGTTTTTAACACGCAAGCCCATAGAAAGGGAAACGTCGTTTATGCTAATATAATTTTGATCGGAAAACTAGGCATAAAGTCCTTAACTTTGTACGTGTCCACCGAAAAGACGCGAACCTAAATCTGACAATGACCCGGATATATATCACTGCTCACTTTTCTATACACATCGATGTTTCGTTCTGGACTGTTTTTTCCTCTAAAACTTAACCAATCTTAGCGAAGTTTAGGAAACTGAATGAGAAGGAAATGTTCTATGTTGCACCGTTTCGATTTCATGACTAAAACAGGACACCTATAGTGCCCACAATTTTATATGTCAGCCACTGCCGACTTTGGCGCTCAAAAGGTAAAATTAATCAAGGGAAATGTGATCCGGCTTTGTATACACGATGATTTTTAATCGGTGATCAGGTACTTACCAACTTTTCTAACTCAGTAATTGATGGCGGTCACGTTGAAGTCGTAATTACATGAAAACAAACTTTTATTTTTCGATGATAATTTTTATTTTAAAACCAATTCTGTCTTAAATTCCTTGTCACCCTACTAATCTGTATCTGTGAGCTTACAACCTTTTTAATAATTTAATGGCAATGACAATTTATGAGTAATAACTTGTCATTATCATTGTCATTACCTTATACAAAGTCGTATGCAAAGTCGTAGAAAATTTCGTAAAATTTCCCGCCAAAGCGATGACACTTGACGTAGGTATCGTACTTCAATAATTTATGTAGGATGAACATGTATCTAGTAGTTATTAGTTTTAATTATGTCTCAACTTTTAATTGACTAAACAGTGAGGTAATTGCGTGAGACCTCGCCTAATAAGTTTAATTTTAGCTGGACATTAATATTTTTCTACTCCTGATCACCGATTAAAAATCATCGTGTATATGTTCACAGCTACCTGCGCATGTTTGGTGAACACCTGTTCGCCCACGATGTTGCTCGCGAGTCGTAGCGCTCTGGCGAGCGCGTCCACGTATTTCAGGTGTAGCGTGAGCATGCCGCGGAGGTCGGTCGCGCGGCGAAATAGCTTCAGGTTGACGCCGCCAGGGGGCGCTGAACCCTAACGTAACGTAACAATAAGTTTCTGTCAAAAATGACATTTTAGTGGCAAGCTTTTATAGCCGACTGTACTTTTCTTTGGATATCCATCAAATGCTCACTGAGACGATTCTAAAGAGCCCAAGCTCGGTAGGATTGCTTTTTCTATTATAGAGTTCCTATGGCCACCTTCCGGCTCCATCATCAGATCAGCCCCATGGTACCATATTATTGTATTGTCATTAAAGTCGAGTAAGTATGCAAAATTTCAGCTCAATCGGTTGACGATATCTGCTTCAAAATTGAGTTGCAAGATTTCACCCGAACAAACATACTTAGATACATACATACATACATACAATGCAAGTTAAATAAAAGCTTTTAATAATGAGATTATTAATATATGCTATCGATTTTTACCTTGTTTACTGAAATTTCTGAATAAACTATGCTCGCCAGCACCACGGCATCCACTAAGATCACCTGACGCGATCACCCAGGTGATTGTATCGGATGAATATGTCTTTTGAGATTACCCAGGTGATCGTATTAGACGCCATTTCCAGCACAATCCCCTGATTTTAGTGGACAGAATTATATTCAGTAGGGAACCCCAAAAATAAATGTTATACTCTGCAAGTGATTCTAGTGGACAAACTTGTCCAGTAAGATCACCCAGGTGATTCTTTTGAATTATGTTGTATATTAGGATCACTTAGGGGATTTAAATGAACCGGTTATGTCCAAAACAATCACCCGGGTGATCAATTTATAACAGAAATGTAAAAATCTTGTCAATTTAAACGTTGAAATTATTTTTTCAATTGTGAATATTCTAAAGTTAACTTGAAAAATAGAGTAAGTAAGCAAGTACGTAGTTCGAAATAGTAGTGCTTTGAGAACATGGAGATCATTGTTCAAATAATACTTTCATGGGTATCCTACTGGATATCATTCTGTCCAGTATAATCATCAAGGGGATCGTGCTGGAAATGGAGTCCAATAGGATCACCTGGGTGACCCCACAAGACATATCCGTCCAATATGATCACCTGAGTGATCGGGTCAAGGGATCTTAGTGGATCCCGCGGCCAGAACCAGATCATTCATCACTCACCTGATCGACAATGGATTTCATCATCAAAGTCAGTTTTTTGCTGTTGTACGGGTCAAAATCGTTCGTAATGGTGACGGCGCCCAGCATGTTGTAACTAAAAAAATAATATTAAACATAAAGACATTCCGTTTTCAAAGGACGAACAAAGAGGTAAGCAAGCAAACCCGCAGAGAAAAACCAGTACAAAAATAAAAAATACACTTACACATTAGCCATATACATATGATGCCCAGGCGGCGAGCACACCTTATAAAACCGCTCCAGATTATAACTCTTCAAGAAATACAGACAACTCGTCACATCCCACATATAGTTATGAACCTTTTCACTTTCTATAGTCCTCTGCCAACCCTCCATACCGCAATACGGCATTATCAACAGTTGGCATCGATAGTTCAGCCTATCCTTGTATTCTGCCGTCATTTTGAGGAGCTTAGCGAATAGTTTGATTTCTCTGGTGACGTCGGTTTGGAAGATGGCGTCGTAACCCTCTCTGGATGGCCAGAGGAGGAAGTTCTCAGCGTTGAGGCGCTGGGATATTTCGAGACATCGCTTTATTTGGGAAGCGGCGTGGATGAACGTGGAGGCGTCGGGGCTGGTCAAAGCTCCTGTTGCATATCTGAAATTAAATGAAATAATTTATTCAGTAAGTAGGCCACACCACTTTTACAAGTCAGATTGTGAATCTACCGGCATTTCCCAAGAAGAGACCGCTGTTGGGAAGAAAGAAGAAAGAAACTCAATAGTCTGAAGACGAACATAGTCGCAAAGAGTTTAAAATAAGAGGCGACAACAGGTTCTAGGAGCTTTCTTACGCTAAATTGAATTGTTCGACATGATGCCCACGTCTACTTTTTACCATCGCACTGCTCGCCATCGGCAGGGTGCTGATCCTCACACAATGGAGCCTAAATGGTCGAGGACTTTACAGTTCCACAGGAATTTCCTACCGAGAACGGTGGAATGAGCTCCCTGCCGAGGGCTACAGTATTTGGTTTTTCAAGAGGGGAGTAAATAGGTTCTTAAAGAGTCAGCAACGTGCGTGTGATGCTCCTAGCATCACAAGCGTCCATAGGAGGCGGTAACTGCTTAACATCAGGCGGGCCGCGTGCTTGTTTGCCACCGTCGTAGTAAAAAAAAAGTGTATTTTCTCCAGCTCAAAAGTAACTCACCTCGCATGTGTATGCAAGTCTGGCGCCAACCAAAGCAACCTTACATGATATTTCCCCGCCATCTCATTCACAAATTCCACCATCTCCTCCCACTGCGCCCGGTCCTCGCAATCCGGCACCAGGTCTGAATCCAGGGCCGTCCAGTACTTGAGCCCCAGCTTGGCGAGTAGCTCGAACAGCGCCTTGAGGCAGCGCTTGCGGTTGTCCAGGGTGTTGGTGTGATCGTCCCAGGTTCGAGTTTTATCGTTGCCTGGGGAATGGAGAACTAATGAGCTATGAGGAAAGCTTCTAGACCAGCCATAGTTTGTAGCAGCCTTAGTTTCTTTATAAAGATCGCAAATACGTTTTGCCTATGGAGTGAATAAGAATGTGTATTCCTCGCGTAGGTATTTCAATTCTTAATTTTTGGTACACTGATCTAAAATGTCCCAGATTATAAAGACCTTAAGTCACAGCGAATATCAGAAGTGGGATGCAACATATTATCTGATATACCTACTTTAGAGTTCTGACTCATATTTTTAAGTTGTTATTTCGATACAATCGGGTAGATAAGGATCGAACAAGACTGACCATTCATCCTGAACTCGAGAGTTCTGACTCATATTTTAAGTTGTGATATTTCGATATAATCAGAAGTAAGTAAGGATGGAACAAGACTGACCATTCATCCTGAACTCGAGAGTTCTGAATCATATTTTAAGTTGTAATATTGCGATATAATCGGAAATAAGTAAGGATGGAACAAGACTGACCATTCATCCTGAACTCGAGAGTTCTGAATCATATTTTAAGTTGTAATATTGCGATATAATCGGAAATAAGTAAGGATGGAACAAGACTGATCATTCATCCTGGACTCGAGAGTTCTGACTCATATTTTAAGTTGTAATATTGCGATATAATCGGAAATAAGTAAGGATGGAACAAGACTGACCATTCATCCTGGACTCGAGAGTTCTGACTCATATTTTAAGTTGTAATATTGCGATATAATCGGAAATAAGTAAGGATGGAACAAGACTGACCATTCATCCTGAACTCGAGAGTTCTGACTCATATTTTAAGTTGTGATATTTCGATATAATCAGAAGTAAGTAAGGATGGAACAAGACTGACCATTCATCCTGAACTCGAGAGTTCTGACTCATATTTTAAGTTGTGATATTTCGATATAATCAGAAGTAAGTAAGGATGGAACAAGACTGACCATTCATCCTGAACTCGAGAGTTCTGAATCATATTTTAAGTTGTAATATTGCGATATAATCGGAAATAAGTAAGGATGGAACAAGACTGATCATTCATCCTGAACTCGAGAGTTCTGACTCATATTTTAAGTTGTAATATTGCGATATAATCGGAAATAAGTAAGGATGGAACAAGACTGACCATTCATCCTGGACTCGAGAGTTCTGACTCATATTTTAAGTTGTAATATTGCGATATAATCGGGAATTAGTTAAGGATTCAACAAGACTGACCATTCATCCTGAACTCGGTGAGCGAGACGCTGCACCGCAGCCAGTCTTCCATGGCGCGCGCGTGCACCCGCTCGGCGCTGTTGTAGAACCGGTACACGCCCGTGTCGGCGGCCGTCGCCATGTTGTTGTACTCTATCTTCTCTATGCCTGACAAAGAAAACAACATTTAGGGTGCGTCTCCACTGAAGTGGAAGAAAGTGCGGAATCGACCAATCACAAAACTGAACCGGAGCTGAGATATAATTTCAAGTCAGCTGATTGGTCTTCCGCACGCTTCAATGGAGACGCTCCCTTAGGGTGCCGTCCACTGAAGCAGAGCGGAGAAATTTAACCAATCAGGCTGCGTATTTATAAAGCCTTTACAAGTGCATTTAATTGTGAGGAATGTGATCGGTCCATTTTAGACATTCCGTTCCGCTTCTGCGAAAGGCAGCCTTATATATTGTAGTAAGTACATTAATTGATACAAGTAAGGAATTATATTAGTCTTCAAATTAGCCAAAACAGAATATAGGTAATCACTATAATTAGCCCTTCTCGTAAAGGCACATTTACTCGTAAACTGTATGTGTCACGAAAATAATGATATTTCGAAAAAAAAGTTGTCTTAAATATCAAGATAGGTATCTCACCCTGAAAATATTCCACATCTTTGACCTCCCGCACCTTCTGCCTCTTGACCCCGGGCTGCGAGTAGCCGGACATTTCCACCGACGGGGCGCAAGCTGTCGATCCCAACAAACAACTTCAGGCTAGTTTAGCGACGATCTGCGGACGTGTAAAAAAAAATCCTATGTTCATCATGTTTCTAACGCTTTGGTATTCTTTTACTTAGGATGTCCAATCTCAACTCGGAAACATTGTCCCATCAGTAACGACGTTTCGCCAAATTTTAATTAGTCCGAAAGTGATTTTTTCCTGATACCGGTAATATTTTCGGTATTTCATAAACATCGTTTTAAATAACCTATTAGATCAGGTTTGTTTTATAATTATTCTGAGAAATAAAGTTTTGTAATAAAATAGTAGAAGGCCCACTACTTTAATCTTTACAAAAGCCGCCTTTTTATTAGCCTAAACATTATGATTTAATGCCCTTCTAAAGACGTCGTCTTCAGCGCAAGCCAAACGGAACGTTGAGGCAGTGCTGTAACGGTGAAAATGAATTGGCTCACTTGCCGCGTCGCCGATAGCGAGGGTTGTCATCAACGACTAAAAATTAAATAATAATGTATCGCCCATTTCTTTCTTGCGTTCAATATTGAGAGCAATATATTTATATTATATATATTATTTAACTATAAAATAATAAGACAACTCTCGCGTTTTGTACACTTAATTAACACAAATTATAACTGGTCGGGTCTAACGCGATATTTCTTATTTACCTTCATAATCTAACGTTTCGGCGGGGTCGCACACGCCGTGGTCTCAGATGTACCGTTAGATTATGAAGGTACATAAATAAGAAATATCGCGTTAGACTTAGACCCGACCCGTTATAAATTTGTGTTGATTATGTGTACAAACCGCGAGAGTATAAAGCGTCTTATTATTTTATAGTTATAATTTGTGTTAATTATGTATAAAATAATAAATCTCACAATTTGGACGACTTGAATATTTTTCTACGAATTTTATACAATAATTGAAAAAAAAAACGTACATATTCTCGCTCGTCACTGTACCTTCGCCAAAGCACACAGCCCGTACAAGCGGCCGGCGGGTCGCTCGCCATTATATAACATTGCGTGAATGGACGCAGCCAGCCGGAATCGTGTCGGCCTTTGTCTTACAAACTGGATCTGGATCCTGTGTGACATATGATAGTTTTTTTAGCATACTTACGTCGGATGGTTTGTAGGTCAGATGGTGGTCAGATGTATCCCGAGCGCTGGTCGTTGAAAGCGCCAAAAGGTCAGTCATTGTTTTCTAAAAAGGTTTTATATGAAAGCAACTTGGGAAAAGGTTGTAAGTGCACACTATCGTCATATAGAGTTACTACGTTTGACGTTAGAGGAAAATAAAATACAAGTTCCTTTCACCAGCAGTGACGATAGCAATGTTTAACAACTAACAACACATTATTTCGTTACTATACATTATTAAAAGCTTGTGTCTCAAATCAAACCCATAGGTAAGCAACGCGTAGGTACCTAGTACACTAGATCTATAGGGTTCGGAAATTCGGATCGATATTTACCTAAAGTTGACAAATTCCTTTTACTATCTCACTCATACGTCAAACAAAGCCGCCTATACCTACGACCGAATAACAAAGCCGCCGCCAAAGTTTAGGTAAATATCGATCCGAATTTCCGAACCCTGATAATAAATGTTATGTTCTTACTTAAATGTTATTTTTTTTTATTGAGACTTTTTCCGAGATATTGCTTGACGCGTTATTTCGTATATATGTTGCATTCTATGTAAATTTATGATATTATCACCATATCACCGAATTATCGAATTTCTGAAATATGTTTATTTATCACCAATCTTACACCTTCTTACCTTACTTAAAACCACAATTCTAAAATTAGAAAGAGCCCAAAGAGCAATCCTAAAGGTCCATACCTATCGTCCTTACCTCTACCCTACTAACCTTATATACAGTGAATGTAGAGTACTAACAGTTCGTCAGTTATTTATCCACGGCACAGTATTAAGGCAGCACTGCATAACTCCTTACAGCACCGAATATAAAAACAAGAGGCGTAAAGATATTGTTTGCTCCTATAACATGCAAGCAAAACACGCTTTTTCTACAAGATTTTTCATATTTCTGGGTCCATTTCTTTACAATAGATTAAATGCGAAATTGGACCTATATCCACTAAGCTTCGCTCAATGTAAGAAAGCGCTTCGTGAGTCACTACAAACTATGACGTACGAAGATACAGAGAACTTACTGGCTGTCATGAAATAAATATTTGTTTAGTTGAATTTAGTTCTTTAGTGTAAATTTTAGTCGTTAAGCTACAATAAGATTACTGTAAGATAGATGAATATGTACTTAAATTAAATAATGTAAAGGCTTTCCCATTGCCTGAAACACAGGGGCAACCCTAGTTCAGGTTATGTAAATTGTGAATTTATTTGTTTTTTAAGTATAGAATTTAACCGTCACCTCTGTACATTATGTTTTATCAATAAATTATTATTATTATTATTATTATTATTACTCTTTTTTGTCCATCCCTATTCCCGTTATTCCGCACTCTTTTGTGCCAAGCTGTCCTGTCTGCTGCTAGGTAGCTCTTTTTTTTTCTAAGCATGACTTATCAGGCATGTTTATCCCTCACTACCAGCAATCAGACTTTGTGCCGGAGTAACTCGCTAATGGTATTATCCCCACGCCACAGGAGTGATTAAGTTTATCTCTTCTAGCAACTGGAGTTGAATGAGATCTCTTTATATTTGGCCACCAGGTCGACGGCGGGCGGCCTCTGCATCTCCTGTTCGGGCAGGTTTAATGCAATTTGTACAGTCGAGTTCATTTATATCTGTATACACACTTACGAGAACAAAAATATCAGATATTTTTGTACACACATTCTGTATTTTTGTATGTACCACAAGATCTTCGCTACGTATTGTCAACCGTACCAACTGAGGAGGTTTCAGTCTACTTATTTGAATCGCTAGCTAATGTGAGATTCTTGCACTGTAAGGTACCGTCAAATCGTCAAATCATGTATTTTGCTATCGTTTAATCTGTAACTGAAAGTAGAGCCCTTGCTTTGTTTCGAGTACTTTCAAAACTGTCAGAAGATCGGAATCGTAATAAATAATAACACCAAATTATCCTTAAAACAAATTTATTAACGAAATACTATAAGAAAAACCATATAAACCTCAACACCACAGCAAATATCAGCACAACGATCGGCAGAGGCACCGCCATTTTGCTTTTCTCGACAAATACTCCCGACACCTCTCCCTTCTTCAACGGCGCGGTCAACCCGGCCATTTTCGGTTTGTCGATAGGCTGCCCCATCATAGAGAACTTAGTAGCCGCCGTAATTTTGACGGTTAACATTTTCCCCATATACTTTTCTTCTTTAGGGACCAAGACTTGTTCGTAGAACTCGTTGTGGCCCACGTAGTAGTTCTTGTCGTGGGAGATGTCGGTGACTAAGACTTCTTGCGTCTCTCCTACCTTGTGGCCGTAGGGCTCGTACGAGCGGAAGAGTTCCGAGAGCTGCTTCGTCCGCTTCTTTACCTCTTGGCTGGAGGCCACCTGGGGAAATAGAGTATTTTTTATTTTCTCGCAGTCGAAGTGAAAAGCGGAGTGTTTACACGTGGCTAGAAGGCATTGTGACACTCTGATTATGATTATGTTCTCGCTCTTGTCACTCGTTCAAATAATCACTTCTTGCTTGCCACAATGGCTTTTTTTAGTCAAAGAATACTTTCACCACCAGAAAAAAAACTATCTCAGAAAACGACAGAGCTCGCTAGGTGGGCGCAACCCCACTCCAGACGCTAACAGAGCCCGCCAGGTGGGTGCTTTTACAGTACACGCCGTCGGCAGCTGAGTAGACGTTACGAGCGCCCACCATGCGGGTTGTTGGTCGTGAAAGTGTTAAAATGCACCTGCATACTAGCAAAAATATGGATTGAAATTTTTTATAAAAATATTATTCATTCATTAATTCAAAATGAACTTAGCCATGGAGGCGCCCTGAATGATTCATTCGCCTTAGACACTAAAGCCGTTTAGGAGCGATGTGGGTCATTCAAACCCCGCGGGACTAAAACGACCATTTTAGTCCTGCTTTGCGAAGCTAAAATAGCCTACTTTTTTAACAGGAGAGGTAGAAAAAAAAATCATTTGCTTCACATCTTACTTTTTGTTTTTTAGTGGCGTTTTATGAAGAGGTTTGTCTTATGATGATGATTTACAAAATCAAAACGTCGATTCTGTAAGTAGGCCACAAGGGCACTTTTACATGTCCGAATCTGAATCTACCGGCATTTCCCAAGAGAAGACCGTTCTTGAGAAGAAAGCCGAAAGAAACTCAACAGTAAGTAATTTCGTAAATTATATTTAAAACTATTACAATTATATTAACTAGGTAATTAATACATTAATACATGTAGAGGAGATGTGCAAGATTCTCCAAAGGGCTTGTGCGCAAATCACGCGAGGTTATTTCGGCTACTTTTGTGATCCCCGCGTCGAACCGCGCGTTATTTTTGCACAAGCCCAAACCATACCTAAATCCATACTTATCCATACTTAATATTATAAATGCGAAAGTATGTCTGTCTGTCTGTTACCCCTTCACGCTTAAACCGCTGAATCGATTTTGATGTAATTTGGCATAGAGATAGTTTAAGATCCGAGGAAGAACATAGGATAGTTTTCATCCTGGAAATTATACCTAAAAAGATTGAAAGGTGAGTGTACATTTCTGTTGGGGTGCGGTGACCCTGTAGGAAATGTAATTTTTAGACCAAAAGCACAATTGCTCTTACAATTGCTTAGGCGCTTTTAATAATCCCTTTTATCAAGTTCCACGCGTACGCAGTCGCGGGCAAAAGCTAGTAAATAAAAAAATATTAAGGGACAATCTTTACAATCAATGTTGACAGTGCGGTAAACTTACTCTAGGCATTTTGGCGGCGGGCGTCCCTGGGCGCGGGAAGAACTGGTTGATGAAGAGCGACGGGAACCGGTATCTGCGGCACAGCGACATCGTCTCCGAGAAGTCCGCCTCCGTCTCCGTGGGAAAGCCGCAGATGATATCTGTAGCTATCGTGATGCCCGGGACCCTTGGGAACGGAGATGGGATTAGCCCCTCGAATGCGATGTCTAAAATATACTAATCAAATTGAACTTAAGAGGCCTTATTCCTATTAAAATTATTCATAAAAATATGACGTCACAAGCAGATCTTCATAGAAACACTAACAGATCCTTTCTGACATTTCCTAAAGAGTAGCTGACTTGAGCCGTCATCAAATACCGAATTTTATTCAATTTACTCTACTTAAATATGACGTTAAATGGGTAGATCAACTATTTCTTGTTGTTATTCTGTCCTGTCACCTGAGAGACAATGGTAATTAAACTTCTTGGAAAAGTGTTGATAATTTATAATATCAATGGTATTTTCTAGAGATATTCTAAATAAGAATGGGCTTATAACTGCTGCAATTGCAACATTTTTGTTGAATATTGCCGCCGAAAATCGTAGTTTTAAAAAGTAACCCAGGGGGCATCACCATGGAAACAAGCAACAGAGAAAAGTTGATTGACCCTAATATACAGTAATTAGAAGTCATTTTCAAAATACATGTACATAGATAAAAGCTTAATAAAAACAAAATTACGATCGCTTCTTTTGTGTGACGAAAGTTACTCATACAAAATATATGGGTAACTATCGTAACACAATGGAATCAATTAAGTTTTGTTTTATTTAAAGCCCTACGTAGTTAGTTAACTGCGTACATGTATTTTGAAAATGACTCATAATTTTGGCGACGCGTTTGGCTCGGTTTGTAGACACCTGCCTACTGAGCCGGCGGTCCCGGGTTCGAATCCCGGCCATGGCAAATATTTGTGTGATGAACTCGAATATTTGTGCTTAGTTGTTCCATGTATTTAAGTATATATTTCTCTATATAAGTACGTATATCGTCGTCTAGTACCCATAACACAAGCTTTCTTGAGCTCAATTTGGGACTAGATCGATTTGTGTGAGGTTGTCCGATATTTATATACGGATACCCTTGAAATGTCGACAAACGTTTCACCGAATGCTTCATTTCGTCGAATTTTCATTTCGTCGACAAATTTTTACTCGTTACTCATTTTTCAGACATTTTGTAAATTATAACCTTTCGATTAGGTTAGGTTAAGTTTGTGTTATAACATTCAAAAATATCTTATGGTTTCAGAAAAAAAATGCTTTCGATGAAATGAAAATTCGACTAAATGAAAATTCGATGAAACGTTTGTCGACATTTCAAGGGTAAAACATTTATATATTTATATTATTATTTAATTGCGGTGTTTGTAGAAACTTACTTCTCTCTGAGGAAATCGACGACGTGCTCGAAATCCTTTCTCGAATATTCCCGCTTCATGTCGGACAGCACCTGGTCGCTGCCCGACTGCACCGGGACATGCAGGAACCTGACACACACACATACACTTTATTCATGTACGAATACGAACCCTCGTTGTAGTTGTATGTATATATAATGTATATACGAGTTATATGTATATCACTAGATGGTATAAAACAAAGTCGCTTCCTGCTATGTGTCCTTATCCTTATGTATGCTATCTTTAAAACTAATCACCGGTTTTTGATGCGTTTTTTTTAATAGATAGACCGATTTAACAGGAAGCTTTATATGCGAAGCCAGGGCGAGTCGAGAGCGTAAGTATACAGAACATACTTTATTGTACACCAATAAAAGTATACAAAACAAACTTTTTTTTTTAAATAATGGTAGAATACACCAGGTCTTATCGCTAAAGAGCTATCTCTTCCAGTCAACTTTTGGGAAGTGAAATTGATGACAAACTTAACCTGATAATGAATGAGATAGAAAGCGATGTTACATTGTTGGACATGGGCAAGGGGCTGCCTTAGCCTTGTCTATAAGCCCCGAGACCGTGTAGTATAAGCACAGACCACCCCCACTAGGCGGAGCATGTAAGGCGACCCGCGCGCACCAACGATATGGTACGGCAGAACATTAAAGTATCAACACGGCGGCCACCGTTTAGTTGCTTCCATGTTTATGAGGACTCTCTACACCACTTAACACTACAATTTACCATGTTATTTATTTAATTTCTTTTTTCGTTGACGTACGCATGGATCATAAACAAGGACGCAACTAAACGGTGGGTGCCGTGTTGATACTTTAATGTTCTGCCGTACGATATAGTCGGTGCGCGCGGGTCGCCTTACATGCTCCGTCTAGTGGGGGTTGTCTGTGAGTATAAGCCTCTCTACTGCTCACTTGTAGACGCGCGGGTGCAGCATGGCGGCGGCCACGTCGGCCAGGTGTTGCAGCATGTAGGGCGGGTTGGTCATGCCGAGCCGCAGGCGGCAGCCCGCCGGCACCGCCGCCACCAGCCGCCGCAGCAGCGCCGGCAGCGAGCTGCCGATGTCGCGCCCGTACGTGCCTGTACAACATTACCGCTCCAGTGACTACATTTCATATATCGAACCCGAATAAGAACAAATTAATATTTTTCGGCGTAATTAATCCTTTGGATCCACAGTGTCCACTGTGTCAGAACGTCCACTGTGTCAGAACGTCCACTGTGTCAGAACGTCCACTGTGTCAGATCGTCCACTGTGTCAGAACGTCCACTGTGTCAGAACGTCCACTGTGTCAGATCGTCCACTGTGTCAGAACGTCCACTGTGTCAGAACGTCCACTGTGTCAGAACGTCCACTGTGTCAGATCGTCCACTGTGTCAGAACGTCCACTGTGTCAGAACGTCCACTGTGTCAGATCGTCCACTGTGTCAGATCGTCCACTGTGTCAGATCGTCCACTGTGTCAGATCGTCCACTGTGTCAGATCGTCCACTGTGTCAGAACGTCCACTGTGTCAGAATGTCCACTGTGTCAGATCGTCCACTGTGTCAGAACGTCCACTGTGTCAGAACGTACACTGTGTCAGAACGTCCACTGTGTCAGATCGTCCACTGTGTCAGAACGTCCACTGTGTCAGAACGTCCACTGTGTCAGATCGTCCACTGTGTCAGAACGTCCACTGTGTCAGATCGTCCACTGTGTCAGAACGTCCACTGTGTCAGAACGTCCACTGTGTCAGATCGTCCACTGTGTCAGATCGTCCACTGTGTCAGATCGTCCACTGTGTCAGAACGTCCACTGTGTCAGAACGTCCTCTGTGTCAGATCGTCCACTGTGTCAGAACGTCCACTGTGTCAGAACGTCCACTGTGTCAGAACGTCCATTATGTTAGAGCGTCCACTCTATGAGAACTTTCACTGTGTCAAAATGTCCACTGTGTCAGAACATGCAATGTGTCAGAACGTCCACTGTACCAAAATGTCCACTGTGTCAGAGCGTCCACTGTGTCAGATCGTCCACTGTGTCAAAACTTCCACTGTCTCAGAATGTCCACTGTGTCAAAACGTCAACTGTGTCAGAACGTCTCCTGTACCAAAATGTCCACTGTATCAAAACGTCCACTGTCTTAGAATGCCCACTGTGTCAAAATGTCCACTATATCAAATGTCTCATTTAATCTTAATACCCACTCTATTTAGAAATTATTTTAACCCTTTGACCGCCAAAGACGGCAAATCACGTCATCGGGAATTCGTGCCACTGACGCTAACGACGCTTATTGACGTCAAAAATTTCAATGGTCAAAAATATGTTAATTCAAACCACTATCTGTGTTTTTCAATCCCTGTTGATTTGGAGCACTTTTTTATTTATTTGGCGTCAGTGGCACGGTGAATTGCTTTGCTGCTTGGCGCTCGAAAGGTTAAGAAAGTTCCGAAATAAAAAAATACTATCAAAGTTTGCTACCGCGCCGCGCTTCAATATGTGACCTTATGATTATGAGTAGAGTATAAATTTCCGACAAAGTTACAGAAATGAAACGTATGTGTAGTTTGGACTATTTGGCAAAGTGAACCTTTTTATAGAGATGACCTACCGATACAGTCGACTATTTGATAGTCCACTCTATCAAATAGTCACTGTATTTGGTAGAGTGGACCTTTTAAAGTGGACGTTCTGATACAGTGCACGTTCTGATACAGTGGACGCTCGGACATAGTGTACGTTCTGACACAGTGGTCGTTTTGACGTAGTGGACGTTTTGACATAGTGGACGTTTTGACATAGTGGACGTTTTGACGTAGTGGACGTTTTGACATAGTGGACGTTCTGATACAGAGGATGTTCTGATACAGTGGAAGTTCTGATACAGTGGACGCTCGGACATAGTGTACGTTCTGACACAGTGGTCGTTTTGACGTAGTGGACGTTTTGACATAGTGGACGTTTTGACATAGTGGACGTTTTGACATAGTGGACGTTCTGATACAGAGGATGTTCTGACACAGTGGTCGTTTTGACGTAGTGGACGTTTTGACATAGTGGACGTTTTGACGTAGTGGACGTTTTGACATGGTGGACGTTCTGATACAGAGGATGTTCTGACACAGTGGTCGTTTTGACGTAGTGGACGTTTTGACACAGTGGTCGTTTTGACGTAGTGGACGTTTTGACATAGTGGACGTTTTGACGTAGTGGACGTTTTGACATAGTGGACGTTCTGACACAGAGGATGTTCTGACACAGTGGTCGTTTTGACGTAGTGGACGTTTTGACGTAGTGGACGTTTTGACATAGTGGACGTTTTGACGTAGTGGACGTTTTGACGTAGTGGACGTTTTGACATAGTGGACGTTTTGACATAGTGGACGTTCTGATACAGAGGATGTTCTGACACAGTGGTCGTTTTGACGTAGTGGACGTTTTGACATAGTGGACGTTTTGACGTAGTGGACGTTTTGACATGGTGGACGTTGTGACATAGTGGACGTTTTGACATAGTGGACGTTCTGATACAGAGGATGTTCTGACACAGTGGACGCTCGGACATAGTGTACGTTGTGACACAGTGGTCGTTTTGACGTAGTGGACGTTTTGACATAGTGGACGTTGTGACATAGTGGACGTTTTGACGTAGTGGACGTTTTGACATAGTGGACGTTCTGATACAGAGGATGTTCTGACACAGTGGACGTTCTGATACAGTGGACGTTCTGATACAGTGGACGCTCGGACATAGTGTACGTTCTGACACAGTGGTCGTTTTGACGTAGTGGACGTTTTGTTTTGACATAGTGGAAGTTCTGATACAGTGGACGTTCTGATACAGTGGACGCTCGGACATTGTGTACGTTCTGACACAGTGGTCGTTTTGACGTAGTGGACGTTCTGATACAGTGGACGTTCTGATACAGTGGACGCTCGCACATAGTGTACGTTCTGACACAGTGGTCGTTTTGACGTAGTGGACGTTTTGACATAGTGGACGTTGTGACATAGTGGACGTTTTGACGTAGTGGACGTTTTGACATAGTGGACGTTCTGATACAGAGGATGTTCTGACACAGTGGACGCTCGGACATAGTGTACGTTGTGACACAGTGGTCGTTTTGACGTAGTGGACGTTTTGACATAGTGGACGTTTTGACATAGTGGACGTTTTGAGGTAGTGGACGTTTTGACATAGTGGACGTTCTGATACAGTGGACGTTCTGATACAGTGGACGCTCGGACATAGTGTACGTTCTGACACAGTGGTCGTTTTGACGTAGTGGACGTTTTGTTTTGACATAGTGGAAGTTCTGATACAGTGGACGTTCTGATACAGTGGACGCTCGGACATTGTGTACGTTCTGACACAGTGGTCGTTTTGACGTAGTGGACGTTCTGATACAGTGGACGTTCTGATACAGTGGACGCTCGGACATAGTGTACGTTCTGACACAGTGGTCGTTTTGACGTAGTGGACGTTTTGACATAGTGGACGTTCTGACACAGTGGACGTTCTGACACAGTGGATGTTCTGACACATTGGACATTTTGACACAGTGGACGTTTTGACACAGTAGACGTTCTGATACAGTGGACGCTCTGACACAGTGGACGTTGTGACACGGCGGACGTTTTGATACAGTGGACGTTTTGACACAGTGGACACTATGGACCCAAAGGAAATTAATGATACGATTAAATCGTATAATGTATGACCACAAACTGCGAACAAATTTGCCTTTTTTAACTTGTCCTCGTAATTGTACACTAAGCAAAAATCGAACCTATCCGCATAATTTTCCCAGCTGTCTTTATTTATTCAAACATTATGTTTAAAACACAATTACTTGAGCACAAAGCAAATTATGACGAACAGATGGCGCCAGACTGGCATGGCACCGCAAACCCAAACAAAACAAAAGACGATTCTGCGTCACGCTATTCAGCTTTTTCCTGAATTGATGACCATTTAAAAAACAAATTTTCAAACTATATCTAGAACTTTACAATAGTATAGAAAACTAACCAGTATCCTCGCTAGTGAGCCAGATCTCACAGACTCCCTCCCTGAAGCTCTGTATGGCCCGCTCTACGATCTCCTCAGGTGGATAGCTCCCCAGTTCCCCTCGCGCGTGCTTGGTCTTGCAGTAGGTGCACTGGTTGAGGCAGCCCGTGTTGATGGGGATGATCTCGACCAGCGGGTTCTTGCGGACCTTGGGGAGCTAGAATTGTATAATAGTATAGAAAACTAACCAGTATCCTCGCTAGTGAGCCAGATCTCACAAACTCCCTCCCTAAAGCTCTGTACAGCCCGCTCCACAATCTCCTCAGGAGGATAGCTGCCCAGTTCCCCTCGCGCGTGCTTGGTCTTGCAGTACGTGCACTGGTTGAGGCAGCGCGTGTTGATGGGGATGGTCTCGATCAGCGGGTTCTTGCGGACTTTGGGGAGCTAGAATTGTATAATAGTATAGAAAACTAACCAGTATCCTCGCTAGTGAGCCAGATCTCACACACTCCCTCCCTGAAGCTCTGTATGGCTCGCTCTACGATCTCCTCAGGTGGATAGCTCCCCAGTTCCCCGCGCGCGTGCTTGGTCTTGCAGTACGTGCACTGGTTGAGGCAGCCCGTGTTGATGGGGATGATCTCGATCAGCGGGTTCTTGCGGACCTTGGGGAGCTAGAATTGTATAATAGTATAGAAAACTAACCAGTATCCTCGCTAGTGAGCCAGATCTCACAGACTCCCTCCCTGAAGCTCTGTACGGCTCGCTCTACGATCTCCTCAGGCGGATAGCTGCCCAGTTCCCCGCGCGCGTGCTTGGTCTTGCAGTACGTGCACTGGTTGAGGCAGCCCGTGTTGATGGGGATGATCTCGATCAGCGGGTTCTTGCGGATTTTGGGGAGCAGTAGCGAAGCCCCGCCGGCCTTCTTGCCGTTGGCGGTTTTCTTCTGACCCATGAGACGGACTGTGTGACCTAGAGGAAAATAATAAGCTCATGTACTTTCGTGTGCGACGTTTTGTAGTATGTCTTATGATATTAAATCCGACACTTATCTGTAATCGCAATAATATTTGAGTATGGGTATGAGTATGTGTATTATAAAGGCGAAAGTTTGTGAGTGTGTTTATGTGTATGTTTGTTACCACTTCACTTTCAAATGGCGGGACCAATTTTGATACATTTTGGTATGAAGGTAGCTGACGCCCTGGATTAACACATAGGCTACTTTATATCCCGAAATAATTTAATGTTCCCGTGGGATGAGCGGGTAACATCGCGCGGCACAGCTAATATATTACAATAAATAAAATAATATATAGCTCGCTTTTTAGAGATAAGATTCGCCTATTGTTTACCTCTATTTGTAATGATGTTATCTGTATTTGTATTTCTGTCTTTTTGAGGCGTGCAATAAATAATTCAGTGAATAAAGGATTTTGACCTTACAAACGGTCCGGTAGTTTTGAATTTTTGATATGTTGTCTAGGATGGTTAGTCAGTGTTTAAAATGCAAAATGCACAATTCCCCCCCCTCTGCGCCCGCCGCCATATTGAAAAAACCGGCACTCTCTTCATATTTTTGCTCATATATTCCTTTAAGAGCATTTTAGCTAGAAGAAAGCTTCGACAATGTTATAGAGAGTTAAATTTACTACATTTTACATTTTATATTTTGTTTCTAGGACAGATAGTTACGGAGATATGCACATTTAAATAAACTTAAGAAATTGCAATTTCCAACTCAAAAACAAACTTCTGGATTATATCTTCGTTTAGGAGCATTTTAGCTAGAACAGTGCTTGGGCAATTTTGTAGAGAATTAAATTTACTATAATTTACATTTCAAATTTTGTTTCTAGGACAGATAATTACGGAGATATGTAAAAAATAAAGTCACATTTTCCGAAAATGTATGTAAAAATGGACATAAGTTTTATAAGCAATTATATTTCCTACATGTTTTAATTTGTCCTAGACTAGTCCGTCACTGAATGACAGCGTTCTAAACCAAGAATTTTGAGAAATTTACGGAAAATTCGACTTTCCCTGTTTCTTAAATGTGCATATCTCCGTAACTAACCGTCCTTGAAACAAAATTTGAAGTGTAAATTATAGTAAACTTAATTCTCTACAACATTGCCCAAGCTTTGTTGTAGCTAAAATGCTCCTAAACGAAGATATAATCCAGAAGTTTGTTTTTCAGTAGGAAATTGCGATTTTTTACGTTTTTTTAAATGTGGATATCTCCGTAACTATCTGTCCTAGAAAAAAAAATTAAAACGGAGAATGTAGTAAATTTAACTCTCTATAACATTGTTGAAGCTTTCTTCTAGCTAAAATGCTCCTAAAGGAAGATATGAGCAAAAATATGAAGAAAGTGCCGGTTTTTTCAATATGGCGGCGGGCGCAGAGGGGGGGGGAATTGTGCATTTTGCATTTTAAACACTGACTAACCATCCTAGACAACATATCAAAAATTCAAAACTACCGGACCGTTTGTAAGGTCACACATAGTACTTTAGTCTCTATTCACCGTATTAAAAGTGATTTTGATAATAGCAAAATAGCATTAGTTGTATGTATGTATGTAATCACTTTATTGTACACAAAAACAATTCACAAAACTTCAAAAAAAACAAAAATAAAACATGCACAAAGGCGAACTTATCCCTGTTGTTGCACCTATAATATCAGCTTCGTAAAAATGTGTCGTAGCCTAGCGTGGGTCTAATGTCTCAATCCATATGGAAAAGCATCAATTCATACTTAATCATTAATTGCATTCCACAATGTTAGGTTATAGGATACTCTTAAGTTCTAGTTGTAATGGTGAACTTAATTGTGGACCCTGTTGGGCACACGAAATTCGTGAAGAGACTATGTATTGTATATTCAATTCAAATATTGTATGCTGGATAAGAAGGTACACATACCTCTGGGGAGGTACGCTAGCGTATTTCAGGCAGAGGTATGCGGCATAATGAGATGTGCACAAATAATAGATGAATGTTCACAGGAAGTGGGATCTGTCGTTATATACACAGACAGCCAGGCGGCACTAAAAGCGTTAGACAAACAGATGGTAAGCTCGTCCTTGGTAAAGGAATGCAGAGTAGCCCTGAACAAACTTGGAGAACACACAAGGACTACGGTAGCATGGGTACCGGGACATCAGGGTGTGACAGGAAATGAAAGGGCAGATGAGATGGCAAGGCTAGGAGCAGAAAGGGAACTCATAGGACCCGAACCTGCCCTGCCAATATCGGCAGAAGTCACGAAAGGAGTTATAGCTAGGCTAATGGAGGAAGAGGCCAACAGACAATGGCAAGAGACGACGGACTGTCGACAATCGAAGATGATCCTAGGAGGAATCAACAGAAAAAGGACCAGGTATCTACTGGAACTAGGTAAGAAAACTCTCAGATTATTAACAGGCATAATCACGGGACACAACAGCCTTAACAGGCACCTACACATTATGGGAGTAGTAAGTGATCCATACTGCGCGCACTGTGGCCAGGAGGAGACGAGTAAGCATGTTATAGCAGAGTGTGGCATGTATGCGATAGTACGCTATAGCATCTTCAGAAAAGATAAACTAGAAGAGGAAGAGCTGAGGGACATTAACCTTAAAGATGTCCTTTCCTTCCTTCTGCAGGAGAACAAGAAGATTCGAGGAAGAAGGCTGTATGGGAGCGCCGCCGGGACAGTAACCGTTGGCTCCAATTGGGAATTGGGCTGAATGAACGCAGCCAAGCGATCGACAGCCCGCCTGTTTCCGGCCGGGCGTCCCTACACCAAATCATCATCAAATCATCATGTATTGTATAGTTGCAGTCAAAATTGTGAACTGGTCAAAAGGACTTTTAACCGACAAAAACAGGCAAAACTGCTTTTGACTGAGCGTGTTGTTCAAAAGTAGTTTTGCCTATTTTTGTCGGTTAAAAGTCCTTCTGACCAGTTCACACTTTTGGTTAGGGATATAAAAAAAAACTAACCTAACCTATCCCGGCCGAGTCGGATTAAAATAATATCGAGATAAAGGGACCTGCGGTCAAAAGTACTTTTGACTGATAGTACCAGTCAAAAGTACTATTATCCAATGATTTTCCGGCAAAACTACTTTTGACCAACACGCTCAGTCAAAAGGAGTTTTGCCTGTTTATGTCGGTTAAAAGTCCTTTTGACCAGTTCACACTTTTGACTGCGACATATATACCTTTGAGGGTCTCCTCGACCAGCTCCACGATCCTGTCGATCTGCTGCACGCCGGCCACGCTGACGCCGGCGAGGTAGGCGGCGCGCGGCGCGCCCTGCGGCACGCAGCCCGCCACCACCACGTGGATGCCCCGACTCTTGCCCAATTCCACCTCGTTCCTGAGATAACAATCTTTATGTTTTGATTGCGGTTGGCTCGGTTTGTGGTACACTTTCCTACTGAGCTGGCGGTCCTGGGTTTGAATCCCGGCCAGGGCAAATATTTGTGTGATGAAATCGAATATTTGTTCCTGGGTCATGGATGTTATTTATATATTATGTATATCGTCGTCTAGTACCCATAGTATAAGCCTTGTTTAGTTTTGGACTAGGTTGATTTGTGTAAGATTGTCCCTTTAAATTTATTAATTATTCATTTGAATGAAGCAAAAATTTTATGGTTTAAACAGGTTTCAAACCAGCATCCCAACAAGTTGCTTCTTGCATGCTTTAAGGTGGCATCATAGTGCCATACAATCTTTATAGCTCATCAGATCACAGAAGAGCACAACCAAAAGAGAACAAATAAGACCATATAAACGTAGATTGTTTAATTGGTAAGGGGTATCAACTTAAGACACGGACCAGTACTCTTTGTGAATTGTGAATAATGCTGGATGTCTCATTTTCTATTTTAGGTAGCTTATTTAAGTTCTTTAAACAAAAATAAAAACAATAGTTTCCAGTGGCGTAACAATAGGGTGGCAGGGCTGGCAAAATGCCACGGGCCCCCGACCCAAGAGGGCCCCGGCCCAAGAGGCCGCGAGCTCTAAAATGTTTTTTTACATTATACCTGAGTATTTTATTTTATTTGAAAAGTATATTTTTATAAGTTTTGCTTAAAATCCAAAGTAAGACAACTAAAGACCATAATACAATTTCAAGTTAATCGTTAAGCATTTCAATCAACCTAAACAATATACAATGCAAAAAAAATTTTAAACAGTTCAACAAATTTAGAATTTTTTTGGGCATACCTAGTATCAAAAGATGGAATATTTTATCAAGTTTTATATCTAATAAAGAAAGTGAATCTTCAACTTCAATAACATTAAAAACATTAAAACCTGGACTACTAGATGAGCAGGACGTTGTGTTATGATATGATGCCGTTTTTGCTTTAAAGGTTCGGTTTGTTGAAGTCCAAAAAGCGCTACTAATGAAAACAGTTCTGTTAAATTGCAAATCAGATGAAAGAAATGAAGCTGTTTCACTCAAAAAGAACATCGAAAACTACAATTTTATTATGTTATTGGTTTTCCGTTGCAAGATCCTACTTACTATCGATGCAGCCTCTAAAGCTCTTCAGTCTAAAGCCACCGATCTTTCAAATGCCTTAAAACGTTTGAAAATTTGTCTAGAAGAATTGGAGAGGTATCGACATGAATTTGAAAATTTAAAAATGGAAGCAAATATTGTAGCAGAAAAATGGTCCATTACCCCTGAATTTTCAAAAACTCGTCAGAAGAAGGTAAAACGCCATTTTGATGAGCTTTGCGAAGATGAGCGTCTCCAAGATCCGAAAAGTTTGTTCAAAGTGAACATATTTTATCGAGTATTGGACATCATTATAAACCAACTGAAATCGCGTTTCCTTCCAATGAATGAAATTGTTTCAAAATTCAGTGTTTTGCAGCCTTCCACTTGAAAAGTTTTAAATGACACTGATCTATTAAAAAAGCTCTAGAATTTGTTGAGATATATAAAAGAGACATATCTGAATCATTTGCGAGAGAAATTCTCAGTTTTAATTCCACTTTCAGAGACGAAATAGAAAAATCTTTGTGTATTAGAGACCTTGCTGATTTATTAATAACCTGCAGCTTTCCTGAAGTATGCACTGCATTAATGTTATTTCTTACAATTCCTGTGTACTGAACGATCATTTTCAAAACTAAAATTGATAAAAACCTATTTAAGAAACTCTATGAGACAAGACAGGTTATGTAACTTGGCTATTCTGTCTATTGAAAATTCTATGGCCCGATCTTTAAACTTTGATGATGTTATATAGACACTTTTGCGGAACAGAAAGCTCGAGAAAAAGATTTTTCTTAATCAATATCTCAATGAAATTAAATTGTTATTTTTATTTCATTGTAAATGTATGCAGGCCTTACGATGTTGTTCCTTCACCGAAAAGCTAGCGAATAGATGATGAATGCATTGAGATATTATGTTCTATGGTTGAATGTGAAGTCTCCAATACGCATTGGGCTAGCGTGGGGACTACAGACCATTCCCTCTCGCCTAAGAGAGGAGGCCTATGGCCATTAGTGGGACATATACAACGTGTAATTGAGTACGCTGAAAATTTCGAAGTTTATTAAAATTAGACTGAGTACAACGTGACGATTTTTACTGATAGGGCCCCATCACAAGAATTTGCCACGGGCCCCAGATGGTATAGTTACGCCACTGATAGTTTCCATCATAAACCAAAAATACTTACAGATTACACCTTAAACTTAATGAAAGAGAGAAGTCAACTACTTCACAAACAACACCTAAGTCACAACGAAAAAGCTAGACTTACTTTTTTATTCAAAACAACTAAAAAAGAGATTAAAAAGAACTATAAAGATCATAAGGAATGTATATTTAAGAAACATCTAATATCGTCCGGAAGTCTAAAAAAGGCTATAAAAGAGCTAAATACTACAAAGCAATGGATAAAGCATAGTTCATTTAGAACTGGCACACGTTTATCATCAAATAAAATAAAAATATGGTTCAACATGTAAAGAACTGACAATCACAACTAAATGTCAATATGTTCAAGACTCGATGCTAGAAATTCGGTTGATCTGACTTTTTGCGTTTATAAGTTATTGATGATGGAAGTTGAACGACGAAAATGTATCGTGAACAAATACACGGAAAATCCCTCTTGGTCTGGGTCAATGGTTGCTAAGTCATTAAATTTCCCGAAAACTACTGTTTGTAGGCTAATAAAAAATACAAGGATTCTCTGGCCTTCGATAGAAAGTCTCAAATCAACCGACGGTCTGGTACAACGGATTAAACTTTGGAGAAGAAGGTTTTAAGGTCAGTGGCTCAGAATCCAGGGCTGTTGGATTATGATTTAGCTCGAAAATTAAAAAAAAACCGCAGTACTATGAGACGGATTCCCCTTCGAGCAGGGTATAAGAGCTATAGAGCAATTAAGCAGCCAAATCGAACCGTCAAACAGAACAAAAAAGCTAAAACACGAGCTCGTCTGCTGTATGACAAAGTTCTAACTAAATTCAAAGGCTGCCTCTTGTTGGATCATGACACATACGTAAAGCGTCTTTAACCAACTACCAGGTTCTAAGTTTTACAAGGCCGACGCTAGAGGGAATGTTGACCAAAAATACACGTTTCACAAACTCTTTTTTTTTTCAAAAAAACATTCGATTTGGCAGGTTATACGTAGTTGCGGTCTTAAGACTAAAGTTTTCGTCACTGCGCCATGAACGACATCAGATGTTTATGAGAAGGAGTGCGTGCAGCGACGAATTTTGCCTTTCATTCGAAGCCACAATGGTCCAGTCAAATTTTGGACCGATTTGGCTAGCTGCCATTATTCAAAAAAGGTTTTGAAGTGGTATGCTGCAAATCACATTGATTTCATACCAAAAGAGCTGAACCCACCCAATTGTCCCCAGTTTCGACCAATTGAAAACTACTGGGTAATAATGAAAGGAAAATTAAATAAAACTGGCAAAATAGTCCAAGACATCAACTCGGTGCGGTCCTCTTGGAATCAACAGGCAAAAAAGGTGGACGGAGGTCTTGTTCAGAGGATGATGAATACTATTTCCAGAAGAGTCCGTAATTTTGTGCATGAATGTAGTAAATAATTGAATTTTATGTGAAACGCCAAAATTGAATAAATAATCTTTTATATTGTTTAATAAAAACCTTGTTTTTCTTTTTATTAAAAAAATATATGCCTTCCATCGTGTTCCAATTCTATATGAACTATGCTTTACCATCATTGAATGCGAACGCTCCTAAACAAGGACAAACTCGAGCAGATGTAATAAACACTGCCACAGAATTCTATCGACGGCTATATAGCGCCCGTAAGGACTTGTACCATAAACATATAGAAACTTTAACTGCACCAAATCAAGACAGAGATACTATACTTTAATGAGATCGACATCCTAAGTAAATTAGAGAAACTAAAAGACGACAAAAGTCCTGGCACCGATGAAATATCAAATGAAGCCATAAAATTAGCAAAAACAGTTATACTTAACCCTCTAACGTTTTTATTTAACAAGATTCTTGATAAAGAAAAAGTTCCAAAGACATGGACAGAATCTGAAATAATACTGTTATACAAGAAAGGAGACCCAACAGACGTAGGGAATTACAGACCCATAAGTATAATGCCATGTTTGTACAAACTCTTTGCAAACTGCATAATAATAATAATAATAATCAGAATCAGAATCAGAATCAGAATCAGATTTTTATTGATAAAAAATTCATTTTACACGTCATGGAAAGATATTATGCATATAATTATAATATTATTAAAATGACAAAATGTAGAACATGTTACTTAAAAAAATATTCGTTTATACAGTGTCATGTTATTATACTAGGTACTATTGGCAGGCACACGCCCGTATCAAAAACAACTCATTGAGTGCATGTTACACTTTTGTGATTATACATTTTTACATAATGTGTTGGTTATTGGTAAAACAGGAAATTAGTTTGATAAACACTATGTGTTGGTCAATTTTATTTTCTCAAGGAATTCATCGATGTTGTAACAGGCCATTTCTAATAAAATTATTTTTAGCTTTTTATGAAATGTTGTATTACTCGACGAGTTTTTAATTTCTTGTGGGAGAGCGTTGTACAGTTTTGGCCCCATTATATCGAGTGATTTTCGAACCTTGGCTAATCTTGCAATACCCTTACAGGGTCCATGTGATACATATGTATATTTTTAAGATCTCTTGTAATTACCATGGTATGCAATAAAGAATATGAATGAATATGAATATGAATCTCCTCAGCGGGATGAGTAACAGGTGCTGGCCGCGCGTGTTCCTGCCGTGCTGCTGCGCACGAGTCGTGTAAAGGTCAAGGTTGTGCCTCACAAATGTGCAAGCCTCTAGAATATACACACTAGGTAAGGTTAGGATTTGGTATTCTTTAAATAGATCTTGTGCAGGGTGATCGTATGGTTTGTTAGCAATGATGCGTATAGCTCGTTTTTGAATCTTAAATACCCTTTCGCGATCAGCTGCAGTAGCCCAAAGATCAACACCGTACGTTAATATAGAATGAAAATATCCAAAGTAGGCTAATTTCATATTTTCATAGGTTAAAGTTGGAGCGAGCCTTGATAGTGCAAAACATGCGGAACTCAATTTGTTGCAAGTCACGTCTATATGAGGGGACCATGTGAGACCAGAATCAATTTTGAATCCCAGATAGTTTACCTGATCAACTTGCGGTACGTGTATGTTATTTGACATTATATTTAGTTCCTCGTTCTTTGTTTTTCGTAACTGAAAATGTATCAAGTTAGTTTTTTCTAAGTTTAGTTGCATACCATTCGCTAAAAACCATGTAGATATTCTTTCGATGGCTCGACATAGGTTCCGTTTTAAGTTCAATACGTTATCAGCATTGACTATTATACAGGTGTCATCGGCATAAGTTACATATTCAGGATCCGAACAAGCAGCGGTTATATCATTTACAAGTATAAGAAATAAATAATTTCCCATTGTTGATCCCTGGGGCACCGCGCAACCGGACAGCGATTGGACGTTAGACTTTGAATTATGTACATATGTGCATTGCTTTCGGTTATTTAGAAACGATGCTATTGTATTCAGAAAATTGCCTGCAATACCATAACGTGACATCTTTTTTAGTAGAAGCGAGTGATCGACCATCTCGAAGGCGCGCGACAAGTCGCAGAATATGGCCGCGACCTGCCGCCCGCCCTCGAGGTGCGCGAGCACTCGCGACACTACGTCGCGCGCCGCGTGTACCGTGGACCGGCCCGACTGGTAGGCATATTGTTGTTTATTTAGTAGGTTATTCGAAATAAAGTAATCTATTATTCTTTTACTCAGTAGCCGCTCAAACACTTTTGAAACAATCGGTATCAAGGATATTGGTCGATAGGATTTTGCTAGGTGCATCTCACCTTTACCTTTATAGACGGGTTGCACCTTAATGATTTTAAGAGAGTCCGGGTAGACCCCGTTTTCAACGCAGTCATTAAACAATTTTAATAGTAAGGATACTAATATCGGTGGTAAGTGGTTAAGGGTGTGAGTGGACATGTCATTTATGTCTCTCGACCCTTTTACTTTTATATCTCTAAGGATTTTTAAAATTTCATCAAGCGTAAACAACTTAAATTTAAACGTTGGCGATATAGGCGGTAGATAATGATCTAGATAAGCGAGCGCGTCATGTATGCGAGGTTTTGTGTTGTTATCGTTGGCTGTTATGTAATAGCGGTTGAGCTGGTCGGCGGCGGCGGCGGCGCGCGGGCCCGGGCTGTCCCCCGGCGACCCGCTTACGAGCAGAGATGGGCATTAATCGATTAATTTTTTAATCGATTAATTAATCGATTAAAAAAGTTAATCGTAAAAATTAATCGCGATTAACTTAATCGAGATTAAGTTAATCGACAGAGTCTTCGATTAACGATTAACTAATCGTAATTTTAATCGATTAAATTTCACGATTAATTTCTCGATTAAAAGTTGGAACTCGCTAATTTGTGCATTTTACAAAAATACAATATGTCTTGTCATGTGCAAACTAGAAAAAACATTCTAGTGCGCTGTGTGAAATAAACTTGTTACAGTAATACAAGATCTAGACACGCGGCAGCGTGTCCAGCCAAGTTCACCCCAAGAACTGGCGAGCAGCAGCCGTGTTGTTATATTACACGAACCGTTTGGAGCCACTTTGACCCCTCAATAACTCCAAATCTATTTAACATAAAAACATGAAATTTGGCTCATGTATTAGGATCCTTTAGAACAACTAGAACCCCAAATTTCATAAATATAGGTGTAATAGGTATTGAGATATTAAAGTCCAAAAAACGGTATTTTTATCACTGACTGACTGACTGACTGACTGACTGACTAGTAATCAAAAACCTAACCCACTTCCAGGTGACCTAGAAAGGTGAAATTTGGCATTCAGCTTGGTAATTGTGTGTGTACACATAAAAAAATCGAAAACAGTGATTTTTTTACTTTTTTAATTATTATTATTATTTATGCTTCTTGCCTCAGAACTCCGTCATTTATTAACCGATTTGGAAAATTCTTTCTTTGTTTTAAAGATGTATTAGCATAGCTCACACTCTTGCTCTCTCTCTCTCTTACACACACACACACACACACACAAGAATCCAACACGTACTAACCGATTTGGAAAATTCTTTGTTTGTTTAAAAGATGTACTAGAATAGCACACACACAAGTAATTAACAATTAATTATTAAATAATTCACACATCATAATAATTTCTGTACAAAAAGTAATGAGATCCCATCAAAAACATAAATGTTAAATTAGAGCCAAGTTCTCGCATGCAACGTTGTCGACTTCGCCGACAAAAGAATTGAGATCTATATGGGCGCCAAGTTCTTTGCCCTAAATTTTTTAAATACATGGACATGCGACATACTCAATGCATTTATTTTACTTGGGGTGTAATTCAATATCAAGATTTGACTTGGCTAGTTTTCACAAACTGACTTAATTTTATCAAAGTAACATAGTATTATTATCAAGCTAACAGTATAAGTAACAGGGACGTACACTAACTTGCGTACATACCTTTACGAAAATAGATTAATGATTAGACAAATATAATATAAATTTATATGTAAAAACTAGCCAAGTCCAGTCTTGATATTGAATTACACCCCAAGTAAAATAAATGCATTGAGTATGTCGCATGTCCATGTATTTAAAAAATTTAGGGCAAAGAACTTGGCGCCCATATAGATCTCAATTCTTTTGTCGGCGAAGTCGACAACGTTGCATGCGAGAACTTGGCTCTAATTTAACATTTATGTTTTTGATGGGATGGTTTTTACAGTGCAGTACTCTATTACGTAGACATTTTTATTCGAATAATTAATTTGATTAATTTTCTCTCTATTAATATAAGGAATAAGTAAGGTTTTTTTTAAGTCTCAAGTTACGTTGACATTTTTATTTGAATAATTAATTAGATTCATTTTCTTTCTAATAATATTAGGAAGGAATAACATATTTCATTGTAAGTCTAAGTCTTGAGTTACGTAGGCACATTGATACATCGCAAAGAATGTATAACAACACCTGGGGCTTGAAGCATATTATTGTCATGTTTATCGCTTGATAAATAACATGCTAAAGCATTCGTCACTTTCTGACAAGTGGTGTCAAAGATGTGTGACTTACACTTTATCTTGTACTTTATCCACTTTCAAAGGCAAATGTAATATACCCACGGATATGGATTAACTGATTGTTATCTTACTTATTTGTAATCTCTATAGTAATGCGTAAACAACTAACCGACAAAGGTAAACTTAGATTTATTAATTGCCACATGGTCGTGGTAATTATTAGCTAGCAAAACAATTATCAAGGTATAAAATAGCCAACCCAAAACCATATATTTTATACCCCTATTTTTCTCTACTTTAAACGCTTATTATTATCATGGCATTTATTTTTGCGCATACGTAAAAGAAAAACTGAGGTGGCCATATTTAACTAGTTGCTTAGAAAGATTCTTTATCAAGTTCAAGCTTGCATTGCATGTATATATTACACCTTCGATTTAGTCACTGACGAAAAGGATGCAGCAGTTTATTGGTAAGAGATTAAAGGATCTCGCTTCAACGTATTGCTGCGTCCGTCTCGTCAGAGAAAAAAGGAGGTTAGGGAGGTGTAATACTAATAACGTATTATATGCCTCAGCAGTCGGAACCGGAACAATAGTAAATGGCAATTATAATTACGGCTTATAATAAAAAAAAACACGCAAATTGTAAGAAAATCAATCTTCTTTTTTTATTAATTCAGCTAACATTGTCATATTAAAGACATATAAAAATCAAAGTTATTTAAACCATAAAACATCCATCATATTGTGACATTTTCAAGTTACATTTACATATATACTTACTTAGTGAAATCTCGTTTAGTAATATGAACAATGACATATCAATAAGTAACAAACACGTGCCATAAGTATATGAAAATCAACAATTATATATACAACGTTCACTATCAACTAAAAATCACATTTTTTTTATTAGTTTAATTATTACGGAACTGTACGAGACTCTTAAAGTAACTACTTAGTTAAATCTCTTTTATGTGTACAATGATTTATAGCAAAAAAAGTAGCACACACGTGCCATTAGTAGGTATATGAAAATCAACAATTATATTATACAACATTCAATATTATTCCTAAATAACATAAGTAAAACACACGTACGTGTATATAAATTAGTATATAAAAATCAACAATTATATATAGAACATTGAATATTAATCTTAAATAACATTAGTAACACACGCGTACCATTAGTATATGAAAATCAACAATTATAAATAGAACATTGAATATTAATCTTAAATAACATACCGACACGGTTACATTTTCAAGTTTGTTTTCAATACAACCCTTTCTTCAAATAAGTGATCTGAGAGCCTATTTGATTTAGGGAGGTTCGTCATTGTAGCATACGAAAACACTCGCTCAACAGATGCTGAAGAAGGGAGGGGTGTATTATATTTCTTAAAAATAATTTTGATTATTTCGTAGCGATTTAAAATCGCCATACTATTATCTCGTTCGGCAAAAAACTGGCACATCATTGTTTCTGCCTTAGTTTTAGGAGTGTTCCTTGGTAGTACTTCTTGTATATCAATTTCATTGTCTGAGTCTGATCCGAAATCAAAAAATGGAATTTCTTGATATGTCGTGAGTTGGTCTGCGTCATTTGTATCATTTTGTTTTGATATTTCTCTTGCGATTACATGCTTGAAGATTGATTTAACCTTTTCTTGATCTTGTGGTGTGATGCAAGAGAACCATTTGTTTTTGAATCTCGGATAAGATAAAGCAGCAATGGTCGCTTGCTCGGAAACACCCGAGGAAAACTTGAAGAACTCTTCAAATCTCTTTTCTACGCTTTCTGCATAACATTGAACAAGTTGTGTGCAATATTTTAAAGTAGAATTTTGCAGTTTTCTTAATTTTCTTCGTAAAGACATCAAACACGGCAGTAATAGCCCGTAGTACATATTCTTCTCCCCCTGCAAAATATCTAAAGCCTCAGCAATCGGTGCGGAGCATGCAATATACTCCTTAATATATTCGATCTCACGGTCAGTGATAAAGTTTGTCAATCCTAGAGCTCTGTGCAGTAATATATTTTTTTCTTTCATGGAATATATTTGCTTCATTGCGTCATATAAGCTGTTCCACCGAGTTACGCCAGGCTTACTTAGTGTATGGCCCAAAATATCCTGTATGATCTCAGCAGTCTTAGGACGTCCTGCGGCATTCCATAGCACGTTGCATTTATCCAAGGTTTTGTGATGTATTTCAGATAGCGGAGTGTGGTTATTTTTTTTCAAAAGTTTATTAGCATCAGTTACAGCACACAAATTCAGAGTATGTGCGGCACATCTAAGATGTGAAGGCAACACAATATCTTTTTCTTCTGAGTGCTCTTCAAAATCGGCGTCAGGATTTTCTTCCTCAGTATCGAAGTCAAAACTTTCAATTGATTCGATTGACAAACCAAATTCTTTGAAGGCCTTCACAAAATTGGAACCGTTATCGGTCACAGTTGCAATGATTTTGTCTGGGTTTAGAGCGAATTCCGCATGCAGTTCTTCTAATAACATGGCGATACGTTCATAGTTATGGACACCGGCAAATCTTCGACATGCTAGTGTTTTTGAGTGTCTGTTTAGTTCATTGTCGAGCCAGTGGACAGTCATCCCAAAAAAACTTCTTTTGCGACATGACCAAATGTCTACAACAGTGCAAACGTGTTCAGCATCCTTCAATTGCAATTTCAAGCATGATTTTTCCTTTATATGAGCTTCAGTGATTTTGCGACTCAGGGTTCTTCGACTAATTAAATTCAAGCCGTGTTTTTTCATATCTAAATTGTTCAGCATTGTGGCAAAATAAGGATCTTCCACTACATTTAGAGGAATCATTGAATGTACAAAGAAATTTCTCACATCATTTTCGAACCCTGTCTGATTGATAGTGCTCAAGCTTTTTGAATCGTTGCTTCCGTTAGTTCCGGTTCCGATGATGTCGTCTTGGTTATCTTCGATGCGACGTCTCTTCTGTTTCTGACTCGCGAAATACTCTTGGTATTGGGAGGAAGAGTTAGTGGATCCGAGGCGCTAGTGTGCCCAGTAAACATCGAGCTCTGTATTTATGTTATAAATAAATAGTAAAACAATAAAAACAAAGTGATAAAGAACAATGACAAGTGAAACAAAGTGAACTAAAACAAACTAGTGAAAATTTTAAGTGAATACTTCGATAAATAACACAAAACTTTCAAATAAATCAAACACTCCAACCGACAGTGTAAATATGTAGTGGCTAAAATGAGCCTACCAAAAAGACTGAAAACAGGAAGAAATGGGTATAAATGGATAGAAGTAAATCGCCTTAGCCAGAAGTGAATATATAGAACATTCTACATCGAAAATAAGTAAACAAAAAAACACAAAAATTAAAATCCTGGTAAAAGCGCCATCTAGCGGAATCTTCAAGTACTCGCACGACCAAGCGTATAATCCAAGTGCGAGCGAGACCTTTAAGACAAAGAAAACCGACTTTGCTCAGTTCATTGTAAATAAACGAAACAGAAGACCTTAAGAAGAAGCGAATAAACTATATATTTCGGACCGTCATCTACATACATTTAGACGAAGAATGAATTAAGCTCCGCCTACTAACATTGCATCTTTGCCGTAAAAATAGGCCTAGATTCATAAATTACTTGATCGGATATAAATATAAGTAAATAATATCACGAACATGGAGTGCCTTGGATGTAAAACCCTCATCGTCGATCAAAATGAATTATTAAAATGTCGCACATGTAAAGAACCTTATCATTACAAGTGTCTTAACATAACACAAGCTCAATTTATGCACAAAAATTACGAGCTCAAACGAGTGTTTACTTGCCCATCTTGTGCGAACATAACACAAAGACGGAAAAACGATAACACGCCAGTGCGTAAACACCCGGATTCTGCTTTACTCGACGAAACGAATATGTCTGTAGACAATATTGTAACATCCGAAGACTCGACTGAAAGTTTTTTTGGCGATACTCTAAACTCTCAGCTATGCACGCCGAAGTATTCTCAAAATATAACATTAGAACAAATTAGTGAGCTATTAGACTTGAAATTAAAAAACAATAATCACTGCATAATAAACGATATGAAAAGATTGATACAATCAGAGATCAACACAGCGATCAACCAACTTAAAACTGAATTTAGTCAAAAAAACTCTGAGGTCATTGCACAACAGCAAATTTTTACCAAACAGATCGAAGATACAACAACAAAAATAGCTTTTTTACACGAAGAAAATCAACTGGTTAAAACACAGCTGAAAGAACTTCAATCACGACTAAACGCAACAGGAAACGTAAACAGTAATTATATGCAAAGGGAGAGCCACAAGAGTTTTGTACTGTACGGCCTGGATGAGTATTATGGTGAGAAGGAAGTGGACCTGTTCCCGCGCTTGAATGATATGTTTTATGATATTCAAAATGTGAACATAAACGGCTTTATCGAATCTGCAAGGAGAATAGGAAAAAAAGGGAATCGCCGCCCACTGATTGTTGAACTCGTAAGCAAACGTATGAAAAACTATGTCATCGCAAATGCCCACCGTTTTAGAAACACAGGATATGCCGTCTCGGAGCTTTTAGACAACGAAGCCTTGAAGACCAGACAACAACTTAGAGATTGTCTCCGAGAAGCTCGCGAAAGCGGTAAACATGCAATAATTCGCAAAAATCGACTATACATCGACGGGAAAGAATACCTACCGACATCGAGCACACATTCAAACTCCGCTATGTCTGATAAGAGTAGTCCCTTATCACAAACAAGTCCCCAACCAACAACAGAAAATTGCAACACCAGTGCGCTGAGACATAACAATACAGAAAATACAGAAAATAACGGGACTCATTCCTTTCGAAAGCAAACCATCGATAGTTAATATACTATTCCAAAATTTTCAAAGTATTTTTAACAAACAACATATATTAGAAGCCTTTATAGCCAAGAACAAAAAATTTCATGCAATTTGTGTTTCGGAATCCTGGCTATCGGAAGGAAAACTATCAACAGTTCAATTCAGCGGTTACAAGTTTGGAGCATCTTTCTGTCGCGAACAGCGAGGAGGGGGAGGCGTCTGCATCCTGCTGCAGGACCACATCGAACACATCGAGAGGACGGACATTACTAGTTTTTCAAGCGAATTCAATCTGGAGGTTTGCGCGGCGGAACTACCACAACATAATATACTACTTATTGCAATGTATTGGAACAATAAGGAGGAAGAACTATTCTATAAAAATTTAAAACTTGTACTCAAACACATAACCAACAAATGCAAAACACAAAACATAATCTTAGGAGGGGATTTCAACATAAATATATTAAAAAACGACCCAAAAAGCAGCCATTTTCTAAATGTAATGTCCGAGTATAATTTTACACAACATATAAAAAGTGCAACACATATAACTCAAACAACGTCTACCTGTCTCGATCTAATATTCACGAATTTTAAAAATAATACCTTATCAACCACAGTGGAAGAGTTTGGTTTTTCGGATCACACGGGAACTATCTTGACTTTCGAATTACCACAAACGATATCAGCAAAAGTTACCTGGCATACAAATAAACGTATTTTTAACGACACTAACACCGAAAAATTCAAGACGCAACTGGAAAAGATTGACTGGCAAAATATAATATTTCCAAATAAGACCGTAAATGAAAATTATACAGCATTTCATAACGTTCTAAAAGATACCCTAGATAAAACAATACCAGTTAGAAAAATTAAAATACAACATAGGAGAAAAAAAACATGGCTAACTACCGGAATTAAAAAATCATGTAAAAACAAACGGTTATTAAGAATACTTACATTAAGGTCAAACAATTGCATAATAAAACAACACTACAAAACATATGAAAGAATTTTACAAAGAGTCGTTACAACAGCTAAAAAACTACAATATACAAAGAGGTTAAAAAAATCAAGTAATACAATCAAAACAATGTGGAACATTATAAAAGAACGCACCAACAAAATAAATAAAAGATCGACGGAAAACATAAAACTAAACAAAAATGTTGCAAGTCCAACATCCGATCCAAAAATGATTGCTAACGTTTTTAATGAGTTTTTCGCATCAATCGGTGAGTTAACTAATACCAAACCACCTGGCCGGCCTGTCATAGATCCAACAGAAAACTCAATGTTTCTTAGACCATTAGAGCTTCAAGAGATCAACAAAAACATTAAAAATCTTAAAAACAAGCATAGCTATGGAATTGATGAACTTCCGCCGTCATTAATTAGAAAATGCGCAAATAGCCTTACACTACCTTTCTGTTTTCTTATAAATCAGTCATTTTACGAAGGGACTTTCCCAGACCTACTGAAAAAAGCTATTATTAAACCAGTACATAAAAAAAACTCAAAAACCGATCCAAACAACTATCGTCCAATTGCATTACTTCCAACTGCGTCAAAACTATTCGAAAAAGCGATGTGCGAGCGAGTATACACATTCTGCGAAAAATATGACGTATTCGATGACTGTCAAAATGGTTTCAGGAAAAAGCGATCTACCACCCAAACTGTCTATAAATATATTCAGGAGGTCCTAAACACCCTAAATGCAAAAAAACACGCTTTCGGCATTCTATTGGACAAGACCAAAGCCTATGATAAGGTCCAGTATGATATACTCCTAAACAAGCTGTATGGCGTAGGAATTCGTGGATTAGCCCATAAATGGTTTACCTCATACCTTAAAGACAGAGAACATATTACAGAAGTCCAGTACTTTGACCCTAACACCAGCGAAATAATAAACGTCCGATCCAATGTCAAAACAATCAATAGCTCAATCCCGCAAGGTAGTGTGATTGGATGTCTATTGTTTCTCGTATATATAAACGACCTACCTAAAATTACAGACGAAATGTGTGTATTGTTTGCCGACGACATCTCGTTACTTATAAAATGCGATAATCCATCTGACATTACTGAAAGACTTAATACTGTACTTGACAAAACAACCACTTGGATGAATGAACACAATCTCGAAATAAATTATAATAAAACGAAACTAATGACATTCCATAGTTACCAAAAGGCGCCGCTAAATATTAATTACATTTATAATAATTTAAAATTAGAGCTTGTATCAGAATTTTCATTGTTAGGATTAGTTATTGACAAAAACATTAACTGGAAAGCACATATAAGGCACATAAGCGGTAAGATATCTGGCTTTGCATATGCTCTCCGTGAAGTCAAGAAAACTACAAACTTTCAGTCCGCGCTAACAACATACTACGCCTACGCAAACTCCTGGTTTACATACGGGATAATATTATGGGGAAACAGTACCGATGCACCATCGCTCTTTACCTTACAAAAAAAACTTATCCGAATTTTAGTAAACAAAGATAACACTACTTCTTGCAAACAATATTTTAAGGACCTGAAAATACTCACGCTACCGTGCATTTATATTTTAGAAATATGTAAGTTTGTACGACAAAACTCAAAAATATTTAAGACGAGGGAAGAACTACCTACAACTCAATCTCTGCGACATAAAAACCGGCTCATGCTGCCATCATCTCGAATAAAAATGCACTCAAAGAGCACCTACGTGATGGCTATAAAAATATATAATAAGTTACCTAACGAAATTAAAACTGAAAAATTAGATAAATCATTTATAAAAAAATTGAAAGATCTACTAATAACTAAGTGCTATTACACTGTAAACGACTTTTTAAATGACAAATTTTAAGTTTATTACGACATACATAAATAATTTATTTTGACATTGTATTCGAACTGATTTATTTTATAAATAATGACTTGATTTATTTTATTTTACACGGACTTATATATGTATAATTTTAAAACCTGACAAATGAAATATATTGTTATATGTTAGGGACCTTTAAAGTTTTGTACCTAAATTCTAACAATCTAGTTTTAAGTATCCGACACCTGATTATTTTTATCTTTATTTGAATGTTTATTATTTAATTCTAATTTTATTTAATTCGCTTGACCTGTATACAATGACTAATCTTTTATTTTTTGTACTTAATTATTTACCTAATTTAAAACTGCTATGTAAAACCTAATATAGTTTAGTTTCTAAGATAATTGCAATGCCCTGACAGGGCGTCATGTATTGACTGCCATATATGTAAACATCCTAATGTACCTACTCATGACTGCAATAAATGAATATGAATATGAATATGAATATTCTGCAACAGCATCTTGTCCATGTTTTCTTTTTAAGTGGCCTAGAAAGTTTGAAGTCGTCTGTGCAAGTCCCTTTATTTTCACGATTTTAGGTAAACACTTCACACATGTCACTGTTACTATTGTACTTTTTTCACTTTGAGTCTCTGAAACTTTTTTAAAAAATTTGCCATCCAATATCGTCAATGTTGACTTCTTGGTAATCGTTTCTTGCACTGAAACACTATGTTTTTCTGACGAATCTAACGAGTTACTCGTACTAGAGTCCTCATCGTCACTGCTGATAGCACTCATTTTTACAAAATGTATACGTTAGTACCTTGTCGCGAATGATTTGACCGTATGACCGTGACGTTCAATGCACGTGAAGTGACTAATAACTGCATTGGCAAATTAGAAACACACTAATAAACAACTGATAAGACAAGTAAGTAAAGTGGCTTTCTCGCTCTTTCATACATCTTTCTCTTTCTAAATATCTACCTGCGCTTCATAACTCCAGCTAAGCCGTAAACCCTTACCTGGGAGACCCTAGATTACTGCACTATAAAAACCACCTTCTATTATAAGAACAAATTTAGTTCAACACTAGAATGTTTTTTTCTAGTTTACACATGACAAGCAGAGATGGGCCAAATGTAATCGACTAACAACTAACGATTAAAACTAACATAATTAATTGCGATTGACGATTGAAAACGACGACTGATCAATCTTAGTTGTATAGAGTGCAACTAATTTAGTTGCAATTGCAACTAATTTAGTTTACAAAGAGGTTTAAATATTTTAAATGACCACACGGTAAAAACAAAATAGACCGCAACGCAACAAAATAGATAATAAACAACATGCAGATGTTTAATTCAATACAACGTGTTATTTTTAGAAGATTCGTCGGCACTTGCACCAAAATGCAACAAACAACTTTCAGGTAAGTAGGATTATCCCATTGTTTTGTCGCCGCGTGACACTAAAAAGAGTTTTACTAATGACACAGACAGCAAAATATTGATAATATCTATGTCTAAAATTTACTCAGTATCGTATAGGACTTTACGATACTAGTTAGAACTAGTACTTTATCTTTAATTCCAAAATGGATGCTAAATTTGAAATCTGCGCCCCCAAAAACCTAGAAAACGACAACCATGACGACTTTCAAAAAATTGATTTCAGCCATCTTTAATTCTAAAATGGATGCTATTTTTGAAATCTGCGCCCCCAAAAACCTAGAAAACGACAACCGTGATGACTAAAAAAAAGTGATGTCCACCATCTTTAATTCTAAAATGGACGTATACTGAAAAATCTAAAAAAACAGCTGTGTGACAATGACAATGATGGCCGATCATGAGCCTTGGCAGTATATCATCCATCCAAAGCCATAAAAAAACCACTGAAACAAAAAGCAGTCTCTGCTGGCCACGGCCATAATGCTGTATGTAATTCCTTTAATGTCCTCTAAATTGGAAGTTAGAAGGAATCTTCACTAAGTGATATACAAAGACTTCGCGTTCTAAAATCAGGAAATTATCTTCATTTTTCGAACATTTCCTTGGATGTTTGAGAAAAATATCTTAGTTGTTCCTAATATTAATCGAGCGAAAATTAATCAAATTAACTAATCGATTAAAAATTTAATCGCTAAAAATTAATCGACGATTAACTTAATCAAGATTAAATTAATCGGAACTCGTACGATTAGATTAACTAATCGTAAAATTTAATCGTTAATCGAGATTAAAAAAGTTAATCTTAATCGTTAATCGTTAATCGATTAACTTTTGCCCATCTCTGCTTACGAGTACATCCAGCGCAGTGTTCCCGCCAGTATGATTTCTACACGTCTCGGACGCAACGACACGCCACACACTACGCTGTATGTCATCAGCACTAGATATGAGGTTATTTACGTACTCACTTCTCGCATTCTTTAAAGCGGACGAGTAGCACGCTTCGAGATGCAATAGGTTCGAAAAAGACTCGATATCGGTAGGGCCCTGTATTAATTTAAGTTTACATGTACGTATTTGTTGACGCAATTGGCGAACCTGATTATTGACCCACACATTTACATGGTTCGTGATGGGATATTTTTTTAATGGAAAATATATATCAAAAAAATGTTTTATTACATTTAGGACCGATTCTAACTGTTCACCAGGACCTGACCATTTAATTAACAGTTTATTCCAGTCATATTCATTTAGATTTTTAGTAAAGTTACATATGTTATTATTTGAAAACAGCCGTTTTGTTATACATGTGTTTGATACGTTATTTCTACATATGTTCAAAACTACAGTTACGCTGTGATGATCGGATAGATACATATCGGTGCATAACACGTTTTTTATCATTGAGTTGTGGACATTAGTGTAAATGTGATCGATACAGGTTTCTGAAAATTTGGTTATTCTTGTTGGCAAATTAATTAGTTGTTTAAAACCGAACTGTTTGGCAATGTTACTTAAGATCTTAGAATTAATATCTTTTGCAAGGAAATCTATATTCAAGTCGCCTACAAGTACCACCTTATATTTTTTTAAGGCATGCAAGTTACACAGCTCGTTAAGTTTAGAGAAAAATACGTACCCTTATTTTACTTGGAGATCTGTAGATACACACCACAATTAAGTCTAGACCGATACATTCTATCCCGCAGGCTTCAAAGTGTGTCTCCACAGACAGACTGGTTACTTCCTGCCGCTCAATGGTAATGATGTCATGTTTCACGTATATACATGATCCTCCGCCTCTGCGTAGGGGTCTCGAGTATTGAGCGCGAAGACTGTAGTTCAGGATATTGACGCTGCCTATTTGGGCAGCCTGAAGCCAGTGTTCCGTTAGGCACAGCACGTCAACGCGATCACGCAGGGCAAGTTCACACTCAAGTTTGTAGGTTTTATTTTCCAGTCGATTTATATTTTGATGAAGGATGGTTAAAGGTGCCTCATTGCTGGTGATTTGAGTTTGAGCCTTGGTTGTCGCAGGCTGGTTGTGTCTTGTTCTCTCTGGGGCGCGGGCGTAGAAAGGGTTGCCATTCGGAGACACTAACGTTCACAGGCCAGACCGTTGTTGAAAGAAATTCCTCGAATACCGCAGATGGGATACCGATTTTAAATGAGGTGTAGGTATCACGTTTTGACACTATTTGTTCAGCACTATAGTCATACCCGTCACGAATGTTTTTTAAGTAACTAGTAATACAATCGGCAGTTGTGCCTTTCTTGAAGAAACACGCATGGAGGTATTTATGTACTTGTACTCCCTGCACCGTGGTATTCTCGGCTGTCCCCTTTATCACGGTGGCCGGTTTGATGGAGCGACGACGTGGTTTTTGGGCCAATTTCCACCCATATTTATCGTCGTAGCTCGTTCCAGGCTCTTCTGTTGCCTCCACATTGATAATTTCAGGAGGTTGTTGGTCACGATCATTTTGAGATTGCGAAAAGTTTGTCGGATCTTGTTTTAACGGCTTGTTTGTAACGGTTTGTTTCGAACTTGTAGCCGCGGTCGGTTGGCGAGATGATTCTGCTTTGTCGGCTCGGCTGGGTCGTGTTTGCTTTGCTTGTTTCGGTTGCGCTGCTAGCTTCTCTTTCGCACGCATTGCAGTTGCGCGCTCAGGTCGCGCATCCTTGTTAGTTGGAGTGGGACGACTAGTAGGCGTCGATGCACTGCTAGATTGGCCCGGAGTCGATGTCACACTATTGTTGTCCCTTTTTGTCACCAGTGATTGGGAGTTCGGTTGATTTTTCTTGAAAATAACTGATTTTATCTCGTGAATTTCGTTGTTAATTTGGTTTAGTTTTGCAAAAACAGCACTTAGTTTTTGTTCCATAGGTTGTATTGCACTTAGTAATAAGTTTAATATGTGTTCACTGTCGATTTCAGACATTTTACCGAGTTTTAAGAGGTTGTTTACGGGAGCTGTCAGTGCACCGTGTCACAGACCGAGCGGAACTGAATTGAATTCATAATAGTAATAATAATAATAAAACCTTTATTTCTCACAAGTAAATATCAGATACATTTCATGTTTATATTATACACGTTATAAGTGAGGCACCCATTTTTGGGCAAAGGCCTCCTCCAGGTCCTTCCAGTGATCTCTGTCTTTGGCTTGGCGGGTCCACGTACTTCCAGCTATCTTTACAATGTCATCGACCCACCGGCGCCTTGGGCGACCTCTTGGTCGTGACACCTCGCGAGGGTGCCAGTGTAAGATCTTCTCGCTCCATCTGTCATCTGTGATTCTGGCTACATGACCAGCCCATTTCCACTTCAATCTACAGGCAAGTTCAACGGCATCTGTCACTTTCGTTAGTTGTCGAATGTCTACGTTTCTTTTTCTGTCACTCCGTCTAATATTCAACATACTCCTCTCAGCTGCTCTCTGGAATACATTAATTTTCTGCACAATATCTTTTGTGAGTGTCCATGTTTGGCAGCCGTATAGGAGTGTTGGAAGGACTATAGAGTCCATCGCTTTACGTTTCAGATGAATGGGAAGGTTTGATTTGAAAATATCTTTTAGAGACCAATATTTGTTCCATGCACTCTTTATTCTTCGTTCCACTTCGTTCGATGTTTGTTGGGTGAAAGTTATTAATTTGCCTAAGTATATATACGTATCAACATATTCTATTATCCTCGATCCTGATACGATTTGTGCTTTTTCACTATTAGTCATGGCAAAGGTTTTTTGTTTATTCATTTGTAAACCACATTTCTGACTTTCATTGTCTAAAGTGTTCAGCATATAAACTAGATCCGCATGGTTATCTGCTATCAGTACAATGTCATCTGCGAAACGAAGGTTGTTGAGGTATTCTCCATTTATGTTTATTCCTTTAGTAGTCCAATTTAGTTTACGGAATATAGACTCTAAAAGGGCAGTAAATAGATTTGGGGAGATGGGATCGCCTTGCTTCACGCCTCTTTGGATGTTGAATGGATCTCCTTTCTTCTCTAACTTGACCATCGCTTTGCTATTCCTATATATCTCTTGGAGTATAGTTATGTAGGCTGGTTCAACTCCTTGTTCCTTTAATGCTGACCACAGCGGCTTATGTAGTATAGAATCGAAGGCCTTGGAATAGTCAATAAAGGCTAAGTATAGTTTTTTGCCGTATTCTACGTATTTTTCAATTACTTGTGACAGAGTGAAAATATGGTCAATAGTAGAATAGCTTCGTCGAAATCCGGCTTGTTCTCTAGGCTGGTGGCTATCTAGTACGCTTGCCACTCGTTTTAATAGCACGGATGCAAATACCTTGTATATTGTTTGCTGCCAACTTATTGGCCTGTAATTCTCCAAAAGGGTAGGGTCTCCTTTTTTGTACAATAGCGTTATAACCGAGGTTTCCCATTCTTCTGGCAGTGTCTTCTTTTCTAGAATTTCATTGAAAAGTCTGGTTAAAACAGGTGTAAGTGGATCAACAATTGCCTTCAGGATATCATTTGTGATTCCATCATCGCCTGGACTTTTTGCAGATTTCAATTGTTGTATCACATTTTTTATTTCAGTCTCCAGGAATGATGGTAAGCCTTCTTCGTAATCCTGGTTAGCCACGTATCTATGTTCGTTACTTTGTTCATTGTTTTGGTATAGTTGTGAGTAGAATTCTGTGGCATTTTGAAGTAGTTTTTGTCTATTGGTTACAATTTCATCTTTGTTTTTTAGTTTCATTATCCAAGGTTTGGTGCAATCAATTTTATACTTTGCTTTTTTAAATGATGATCTCTTTTCCAGTTCTTCTTCTATGATTTTGTAGCGGTAGTTTTTCCAATTTCGTTTTATTTGTTTTCTAATGAGCTTATAAAGTGCACTCAGCCGATTTTTTTCTGGTCGTGATTTGTCCTGTTTAAGTTTCAACCTATTTCTCTCATTTATGAGATTTTCTATGTAGGGTGTAATAATAATTTTATCCTTTTTAGGGCATTTTGGTAATTTATTCACCGCATTTCTTATGTTATTAATTAATGTCCTATATGCTAATTCAATATCATCAAACTCTATGTTGTTTATTTGGCTTGTGATTATATTCTTCAATGACTCTTTTTCAAGTGGGCTTAATGTATCGGTTTTGTTTTTATACTGGATTCGTGATTTCTTTTTATTTTGTTGCTGTACGAAGCTCGCTCTGACAATTCTATGGTCTGTTGAAAAGGTTGTATTGATTACTTGCACGTTCGAGATGTCCTTGGCGTTTTTAACCAGTATGAAGTCAATTTCATTTTTAATTTTGCTATCGGGAGAGATCCATGTCCATTTTTGTTTTTCCTTCTTTTTGAATAGGGTATTAGTGATAATGAGTTGGTTTTCAAAACAGAATTGTATTAGAATTTTTCCTCTGTTGTTTCTCTCTCCATATCCCCATGGGCCCATTACTTTTCTGTCTTCATGTGTCGGTTTACCAATCTTTGAGTTAAAGTCTCCCATTACTATTGTGTTTTTGTTTGTATTTACCAATGCAGTTTGTAGTTGTTCATAGAACTTTTCCAAGTCTTCCTCTGTTGATTTTTCCGTTGGGGCATAACATTGAATAAGGTGTGCAATTTTATCATTTAGACAGATATCTAAGCGAATGACACGGTCAGATATTGTTTTTATATCCACTATGTTGGGCTTCAATTCTTTTCTTATTAGAAAACCAACTCCATTTGATCCACTTTTTAGGGTTCCGTAGCCAAATGGCAAAAAACGGAACCCTTATAGATTCGTCATGTCTGTCTGTCTGTCCGTCTGTCCGTCCGTATGTCACAGCCATTTTTTTCCGAAACTATAAGAGCTATACTGTTGAAACTTGGTAGGTAGATGTATTCTGTGAACCGCATTAAGATTTTGATGCAAAAATAAAAAAATAATAATAAATATTGGGGGCTCCCCATACTTAAAACAGAAACTCAAAATTTTTTTTTTCATCAAACACATACGTGTGGGGTATCTATGGATAGGTCTTCAAAAATGATATCGAGGTTTCTAAAATATTTTTTTTCTAAACCGAGTAGTTTGCGTGACAGACGCTTCCAAAGTGGAAAAAAGTTGGTCCCCCCCCCTCTAACTTCTAAAATAAGAAAATGAAAAATCTAAAAAAAACATATGATGTACATTACCATAAAAACTACCAACGAAAATTGTTTTGGACGAGATCTAGTAAGTAGTTTTTTTTTAATACCTATTAATACCTAACTTTGCACCTAATTTATATGGGGCGCTATACATACCAGGTGCAAACTTAAGTTAACCTCTTAGGGATGGAAAGTGTTTGTACGGAACCCTCGGTGCGCGAGTCCGACTCGCACTTGGCCGGTTTTTTCTCCATGATATATCATAATATGGTTTTCATATTCTATAATTTCTTTCCCTTCTTTTTTCACTTCTGATATGCCAATTATGTCCCATTTGAACTTTTTCAAACTGTGTTTGAACTCTATAAGCCTTGTTTCTTTGACTAAGGATCTTACATTCCAGGTACATATATTCAGTTTTTGTTTTCTACTTTTTGAAGGATTTGGGGGGTGTCGGTCAGCTTCCCCCACGGTGACCGGCCGGATTGGGGGGTTTTTTGAAAATGTTTCTTTAGATATAATTGTAGCTATTTGTTTGTATTGGGGCTTTTGGCTGGTGTCATTAATTAGTTTTTTGAAAGGTCAGATTGTGATGATGATCCCGCGCGCTCATTGGGTCTCATAAATTCTTTTGTTGCTGTATTCTGGTGTTCAAGTCTATCCAATTTGGACATTTTTGCAGGTCCCTGTTGACTCGTTGATGGTTGATTATCTTGTTGCGGTGGCGAAAGTGAAAGGTCTCTCTTCCTGTTTTCTTTTTTCTTTACAACGAGTTTATTGTATCTTATAAATGCAATGTTCCCTTTTTTCTTCTCCTCTATCACTGTTATTGGAAAAAATCCAAAAAGCGTTTTTGCGCTTTTTATATCAAAAAACCTATGGATGTTATCCTTTTCTTTACCCGACAAAATTCTTGCTTGGCTCCCTGGGTTTTAACTCATTAGAAGTAAGGCGTAATTATGCACTCGTGACTGGGGCATGCCGAATATTGCGTGGGGATTCAGACTGTCCTCAACTGGTCTCGCAACTGGTTCGCATCTTCGCGCCTTCTCTGTCGCAGTCAAAATTTAATTTTAGACCACGTGATCGCGACCTATTGGCAGTTCCCAAAACGCGCACTGTAGCGTACCGGAAATCGCCGTTAGTTCGCGCTTTACAGTATCTGAACGCGCTTCTCAGATCAGCACCTGACTGCGATGTTTTTGCAAGCAGTTGGAAGATGATTTGTGATGAATGTAAGAGGTTATGTGAGGCGATGGATGATCGTATATCTTCTGTTACCTATTAATATTGTTATTGTTGTATTGTATAAACAATTTAATGTTAGCATTTAAGATTAACATTGTATACATTTCACAGCGCCTTGGTATCTCACTGTTAAGCTGTGTAATCTGTTTGAAATAAATAAATAAATAAATAAATCACTTGTTCTTTCAATTTTTGTCGTTGTTCCAATACGTCTTTAGGAAAGTCTTCTGTTATATATACGTTATCATTCTTTTGTTTAAGTATTTTTCTACTTTTCAGGATTGCATTTCGCAAACTGCATACTGGAAAGAATTGACCACGACATAGAAAAACATCAACCGAGAGAGCAAGCTGGATTTAGAAAATCGTTCAGCACTGCTGACCACATACAAGTATTGGAACAAATAGTTGAAAAATATTACGAATTTCACAGACCATTATATCTAGCTTTCATCGACTATAAAAAGGCTTTTGACTCAATATCACATCAAAGCATCTGGAAAGCTCTCCACGAACAAAATGTAAATAGCAAATACATCAGAATCATTAAAAACATCTACGATAACAGTACTAGCAAAATCAAGTTAGATAGTTTAGGACAAAAAATAGAAATAAACAGAGGAGTTAGACAGGGCGATCCACTGTCACCTAAATTATTCATATCAGTCCTCCAAAACACTATGAAAAATCTATCTTGGGACAAAAAAGGGTTACGAATTGGCAGAGAGCGCCTCCACCATCTATGCTTTGCAGACGACATTGTGTTGTTCTCAGAGAGCCCCATTGAGCTCCAATCCATGATGTCAGAACTTGATAACGCAAGCTCAAGCGTCGGCCTGGAAATGAACCTCTCAAAAACGAAGGTCATGTCAAATCACCACAGAACGCCCATTCTAATAAATAATAACTTGATAGATTATGTAGAAGAATATATTTATCTCGGCAAGCAAGTATCCTTTCGCAAAAGTAACAACTTAGAAGAAATAGACAGGCGTATATCAATCACATGGAAAAAGTTTTGGGGCTATAAAGAAGTTATGAAGTCTAACATGGACTTAAAATTAAAAAAGAAAGTAATGGACTCATGTCTCTTACCCTGCCTCACATATGGTTGTCAAACTTGGATATTTGATTCAACAACCAACAGAAAGCTAACATCTTGTCAAAGAGCTTTGGAACGCAGCCTACTAAAAATCAAATTGAAGGACAGAGTCCGCGACAGAAAAATCAGAAAACAGTCTGGCGTGTTAGACGCCTTGTCCTTCGGACGAGGTCTGAAATGGAGGTGGGCGGGCCACGTGGCACGCTTCACTGACAACAGGTGGACGAAGATCGTGACTATGTGGGGCGGACCTCATGGGCACAGAAACAGAGGCCGTCCAAAAGCAAGGTGGAAGGACGAAATAGAGACCATTGCATCAAGAAATTGGTTAAACCTGGCAAAAAATCGTGACGAGTGGAAATCTTTGGAGGAGGCCTTCACCCAAAGAGGGGTCCAGTTGGCAGGCATATCGGACTAAAATTGCATATATCACAACTGTTAATGTAAATTTGCCAAAGGAATAATAAAAGGCTTTTTTATTTTTTTATTTTATTTTATTATTTAAGTTTTAAACCACTTTTGTAGCCATCTTTTTGTTTCCATTCCTATCTGGAGATATCCCAGTTGTATCTTCATTAAAAAAATAAATCAAAAATAAAACATGAAAACATTCAGATTTTATTTAAATACTAGCTGACCCCACAAACATTATTATGTCAAATGTTACCCGACTGTGGCGGTTTGTTTGTTGTTGCGCTCTGTTCAAGGATGTAAAGTAGGGTCATGTTTCCAGGCAACATTTAAAATTTTTATTTCATAAGAATGTTACTTGAAATTAAAGAAACATTAAAAAAACAAAATTGACTTAATTTTTCCATCTTATGTTTCATTACCATAGTACTAAGCTGTACTCACTTGAAGTGGTCTTCAGACGGACTCTTCACAGTGCAGGAGTTGAGTAGCCACAGCTGCGCTTGCCACTTGTCCTCGGTGAGCGGGTAACCGGCAGCGGCCAGCAGCCCCGCCATGTACTCTGAGTCAGAGTTGTTGTGTGCACAGCCCCATGTCTTCACATAGATTGTTTGTGTGCCTGGATGTAAGGCAAAATACTGTTTAAACTACAGATTATATTATTAATGTTGAGTGTTACTCTACTGGGTGCAGCCTGTTAAACTTAATATGAGGACCCATTGATGACACATTTTGTATTCAAATGTTTCAGAAATTTTTCATTATGCGCCAAATAATAATAACAAACTAACAAACAATGTAATGCTTTTTTGATAACATTATTCTTCTTGCACAACCATTATCCAAAAATGGTAATAGTGTCCTGAAATATGGCACAATACGAAGTTTGAATTTCGAACATCAGAGTAACCCTCTTGGACCCTTAATTGGAACTTCTTGTTGCGTCATCCCACTCATTCAAATATTGTTTGATGCAAGATTGAGAGGGATGGTACGGAACTTTGGAGCAGCCCTTCAGTGATGCCTACTACCTGGGCTACATGTTACTTCTAATGCTAGTTTCTATAGGACTTCCTCCTATGCTGTCTTGTTCCCTTATTTCCTACGGTCTCCTCAGATAACAGATCGTAGTATCGGGAAACCCAATGAATTTATGTTAAATTCGATATTCTCAGGAAAAAGGGCCATGATTTCTAAATGGTTTGCACAAATGTGGTGGTGTGGTTTAGCTCAAGAATATCACTATTATGTAACAATTATAACTACACTGCCAATAAAAATGTATGTACTTTTAATTGTTTTGTTTTTAGTGAATGAATTAAACATGTTAATTGGTAGGATATTATTTATGTTTAAAAATCTAGACAATTCTAAAAAAGTTCATACTTCTGTGGCATTGGAGCCTAAGTCTGGTACCTCATTGCATCTGTGTGTCCCAGAATAAAGTATTTATTAAAAGTAATAATTAGATTTTCTTTAGAAAGCAAAATACGCCTATTTAATGCACCGTGTTTCGGAACAAATCCGAGACATTACGAGTAGCGCGATAAGTCAAATAAATGGAATAAAGATTCCGTAGCAGTAACATGGTCTTAAATTAAAATAAATACCGTAGATAACATATTTAGATACATTAAGTTATACTGAAAATAACAAAACTTTGAGGTTACCTGGAACAACACTTTCTAATATAACTTTCTCAGCCGGTTCAGCATTCTTCTCCCGTTTTTTAGATCGCACATTCACATTTTTTCTACTAGAATATCTTTCTTTTGGCGTTATATCTTGGGAAGATATTAAATCTTCTATATCATCAATAATCTCTTCGCAAGCACCTGGCATTTTTTTTCAAGAATAAACAATGACATTGACAGCTGGCTGAATAAACAATACTAACGGTCCGAGTTGCAGCCGAAAAACGATCCCCTCTGGAATGAAAAAATGACTAAAAAGATTTTTAAGTCATCGAAGTTCAACTCATTGCCATTTCTGAACACACTATAAGTTACGATAATTTAGATGAAGGAATAGATTAACGTAGTATTAAGAGGAATTGATATTTCGCGATTAAATAAAGCACAAAAACATAAAGTTTGATTTGGACATTAAATGCTATGCTTCCTTTACTTTGATTTTAGTAACTCGTCCAAATGTATGGCAAACTGTCGTCGTGTAAAGTACGCGTAAGGACAAATGTACACATTTTGTTTATGGTATTAGACGATCTTGAAAAAAAAACCGCGAAGTTGGAAATATGTGCCATTATTATTTTTAGCAATAGTATGTAAGTAAGTAGATATATTATGTAGAAAGAACTAAATTATGAGAATATATACAATAGGTACATGAACATTATAATAATATATAGTTTTGTAAACGTAAAAATGGTAAGCTTATTAGTAGGTATTTTAATATTTCCATTAAACTCATATTGTCCCAGTCCCAGCTCAAACTGCGCCAGTGTCACGTCCCAGGGGCACAAATTACAGTTAAATAATCCCAACCTAATAAATTTGCCGCAAAGAAATCATTGAAACAGAACCCCAATAAAATTGACACATCCGATTAATAATATAACGCATCACAATAAATAGCTAACAATACCAAAATAACGGTGCTATCCATATAAACGTTCAATCCTCGAATTTTAGGTTGGAAATCGTTTGGTTCAGTAAAAGGGTGTTTTATAGAGGAGACAATAGATCGTACAGCTGCTAATGTTATGGTAATGGTTGCCCCTGGCCGGGGCTGAATGCTGGCGCCTTTTATCCTGTGTGGCTTCATCGGTCGGGTGTCAAACGACGGTAAATGCGAAGCGGGAACGATTACTATATCATTATGATGGAAATACCCATGGGGTTACTAAGCCAATACATTTATGTGCGGCACGTAAGTGATGCATTCTTGTATTATCAATACTTGATATAAGTACTTTGGATATTTTACTTGAGGACGGAGCCTAGGGCTCGCGTGTAGAAGGAACAGACAGGAATCTTATTCTTAATTAGTGATATACTTAAAACCTAGGATTTTTTCCTTTAATTATCATTTCTTTGCACAACACACCATATCCCGATGACGTATGAATCATACGGTATGATGTACTGAATGATTTCATCATTGTAATCTTTTTAATATATCTGAATAATATATTCTAACTACATTAAAAAATGTATTTGTAATGTAACAATTCAATTCATTCATCAGTGCGTGACTGAAGAGAGAGTAAATGTGATGAAAAGCCTGACACCAACGTAACATTAGAAGAAAGCCTTATCTTCATTTTCACGCCATGCTTAGAGACACGCACTAATCCAATTATTTACTTTTTCCATAATATTGTGTTGAAAAAAGGCGCTCACGCCGGCACGCGCCGACTATAGTGTTGCCAGCAGCGTGAAAATCCGCGATATATACGATTTGAAGCTGTGTATACTTATTAATTTTTCAAATGAGCTGATCCACTTGAACTGGTAGCTATGTGAGCAGTAGACCTCGTAAATGTTTTTTTTGATGTCTGGAATATGTCGTCTTTAAAATTTACGATGCCTTCGCCATTTTTTTTAGTTTTTGTACTCCTGTGTTATTGTATTACTAGTTTTCGTAGCGGCTATCAAGGGCAGATACAGGGTACAAAGCAAACATTTCCATGGAGGCAGATAATATCAAAAGTCCGATCTACGTAATAAGGTAAAATAAGACCGAAATCTAGAGATTTGACGACCGAAAGAGGGCAAAGCGCGACTCCTCTCTTGATTCATCTTGGATTAATTTTACTATTGTTTATAGTTACATTAAGCCAAAAAGTCTCATATTATACTCCTGTTACAGTTTATGTTACTATTTTACACTCCTATGAAATATTATTACCTCCGTATTTGCCTCACGCTCCCTGGCAACATTATAAGGCAGCAGCTGCACACAACACAACAAGCCGAGCCGAGTCGAGCCGTCAGTTGCATTGTCACCTCGCTGTGTGTGTGTCGTTCTTTATTGTGTACAACTTTCGTTTCGAACGTTTTCGTGCCACTATTGAACTATTATTATTATCAATAGTAATTATTCTGAACTTACGTTATTTGTTGCTAATGTGTGGGTGTTTTATTTAAGGTGAGTTCGGTTTTATGTTAGTGTATCTAGTGTAGAAATCAAAGGAAATGCAAATTGCATCTTTACCATTTAAAGTTTATTGAAATTCAGCAATCATTCATTGAATATTTTATTCATATGCTTACCATATTTTTCATAGTGTTATGTAATGTATTTACGTATTGGTAAAGTATTGATATAAAATACTTGCAGGCAATTTAATGTTGCAAATCCCAGTCAAGATAACTTCAAAAAACTTTATTTGGTCTCGTAGTGTACATCCATATTATTACAATATTTAGTTTATAATGAATCAAGTAACAGTGGTTATTTCCAAAATATGTCTTATTTACAAATGTTCCTTTGCAATGTTAGTAAATAAACTATGACGGTTTATAACATATTCTCGCGGTTTGTACGCATAATTATTGTAATTATGAAGGTAAATAAGGAATATCGCGATATTCGCGATAGACCCGTTATAATTTGTGTTATTATGATGAGTAAATAAACTGCCAAATCAACGTGTCAATATAACAATTTATAAACAGAATTCCTACCCACAACACAGTAATACTTAAATCAACATACTAACAAAACAAGACACCAAACAGGATGACCAGATCGTCTCGTCTCTCCTTGGTCACACCAAGGTCGTCATGCTTGTGCCCAAGACGGGCCCTTGGGATTGGGAGTCCCACCTTGAGTAGTTTACATGAGGGTTCTATTGTTTGTCTGTTTTACGACTTGTTTTGTTCTTGAGGGGATTTTTCCTTGACTAAGTTGACGAAGTTGACCGAAGTTGGGCGAATATGATTGTGTGGAAGTGGACAGGCACTTCGCTGTGGAAACTCATACTTTGGCCAAATTCGCGAGTAGTGTGGAGCCGCAATAATCGTTAGCGGCATTTCCGGGCTCGATTAACAGTTCCATTTAGGATTAACCAGGTTAGAAAACAAAGGTTGAGTAGTATTGGGAGTGTTTGATTTACTCGTACGATTGAAAATTTTCATGTCCGTTATTTATATGTATAACAAATAAAATTAGTTATTCAAGTTTTTGTTATTTATTTTTATTCATTTACTTAAACTTTATTGCACAAATGAAAGACAGTACAAATGGCAATGGCGAAATCAATGCCTAATGGCATTCTCTACTAGTCAACCATAGGGCCAATCAGAGATGCTTCAAAAGGGTGCAGGGTAGAAAATTAATCGTTCGGAGAGCGTCTAAGATGCAAGTGAATACATGTATATTATATAATATATCTATTTACGTACTATATAAGATATTGTTATCTTCGTTTGATTTGTCGTAGGTAGATTTTTCTCCGCATTAGAAGTAGGTGCGGTATTTCATAACAAAAATCAGATCAGGTCTAGGTACGTTTGTGAAAACGTAAACAATATTTTTACGCCATATGTAGTCATACTGCGTCACCTTTATCTACATATAGTTTTCCATTAACTACAAAATTGTTGATACTGCAAAGAATAGTGGTACTTAATTAGCTAAGATAAACATTTAATTAATTAATTATATTTCCTTTGTTTTCGAATGTTGATTTGGGTGGGTTAATGTAAAAATAATATATTTTTCCTATAGTGCCTACATATGTACCCTTACAACCAAGAACTTTGTGCTTTTGGCATAAATATATTTTTAGATCAAAATGAAACCAAGCAACCATTACAAAAACATATGCTAGATATCATATGAACGATCCTGACGCATACATTTTTGGTCCTTCAATCCGGATACAGACGGGTGCTGTTGTGGGCAAGCGCTCTACAGCGAGCATTTGTAAATGGCAGCAAGGTGATCTCCAACCGTTCTAAACGTGAGTTATCCCAATCACCCCAATGGTATTACAACGTTTACAACAGAAAAAGAACCGTCGATATAAATATAATCAGACCAAAATTTTACTATTTTAGCAATGTTTGTGGAGAGAATCAATGACGAAAACCCGAAAAACATTCTAAATGCCCCAGGAAGTAAGGAAGAGCAGGCACGTCGCCCTGTCACTGTCACCGTCTGCGCACGCGCCGGTGCCCGACCACCTGTCCTCTCTGTTTTTTAACTCCCAAAAAAAAAGCCACGTGTTCTCGAATCCCGAACCCTTCTGCTGTCATGTGTTGAACTTTACTGAGCGCAAGGATATTTTTAAATTAGGAATCTATCTAAGTAATAACTGAGAAGTTACGGATATTCATACCAAAGTATATGTACCTATTATTGTAACTAGTTTACGCAGATAGGTACAAAGATTTACGAATGAGATGCACAAATAATCTTTCAAGCTTCGATTTCGATCACAACCGGTTGAAAGTCAAACCTACATTAAACTTTCCAGCAGTTTGCAAGACTCTGTTATATTATTTCTTGATAACCAACAATCAACGGAAAACCCAAAAATTCAGAATTTTCATCTATCCGAGACCATTTATCATTTTAAATGTCCATAATACTGAAAGCGCTATCACGCTACACGTTTACAGGTAATGTTAAGGTTATACGAAATCCCAAATAAAATCAAAAACCCTTAGATCATTAGTTTTCGGAATTATGAAATTCGGAATACTGACGCATTCGTATAAATGAAACTTCGGAGTTTTGCCCCCATAAATCAAACATAGCTTAAAGTTTCAATGGCCAGTGTATTTATTATTTATTAGGGTTATATTTCTTGATTATCTACCCATACAATTATATAGCTCTACAAAACTGAGAACGTGTAATCGTTTTGATCATAGTTGTGCGCTTCTGACCATGATGGACAACTTGGACGTTTATAACGTTATAGTTGCAATTTAGAGGTTATACATAGTTTAAGTACAACTAACGTTGTAACATTAAACTCTAGACACGTTGATTAATTGCGACGTGTGATAAACAATCACTTATACGGGGGTCGGGTCGTGTCGCGGGCTATCGACGCAAAATTGCCACCCGATTTAGACAATTATCTTAGGCTATAAACTGCGATGTGCAATAAACCTACTTAGCGAACACATCATGTCAAAGAACACAAATATCCAGTCTTATATTATAATCATAACCGGTTTAAAACACTACACGACATTTATAGAGCATGTAGTAAAAGTAAATTTCGTTTAGCAAAAGTAATTTTCCGCGGAAAAATAGTCCTAAGCTGAAACAATTACAACACTTGTCAGTGATTTATATTTCAACTTCAGCATGACCAATTTATTCTGTCTTAGATATGATTCGAAGTAGTCGTGGGCGATATCGTCGGGGATAGTGCAATACTGCGTAAGTAACAAGGGTAGATCGAATCAGTATTCAAACAAATGCTAATTATTTTATTGAATTGAGAACTTTATCGACAGCTATTATTTACGCGGTATTGCACTATCCCCGACGATATGTTTTTTTATGACGTACCTAGGATTGGAAAACGAGCACACGGACGGAGCTCCTGATGGTACCTAATGGTAAGCCATCACGTCCAACCTGCATCACCAGAGATGTATCAAGTTCGGTGCTGGACTGTCAGATGGGAGTCTTACGGTCTTTTATTTAAGGCAAAAAAGAACTACCTACCTTGAGCAGCTATCTAAAACTCTGTGCATTAAAAACTTTAGTACCTACTCGGTTCTTTCTCATTTTTACGAGCTCGTGCTGGGCTCTCTAAATCTCTATCAGTTTGTTCACGAGGGTTACTCCAATGTCCGAAATTCAATCATCGTATCGTACCATCCCGCTTGTTCAAATATGGTTTGACAGAAGATTGAGAGGGACGGCATGATGTACAAAAATTGAATTTCTATCTTCGGAGTAGCTCCCCAGTTTACAAAAGCCAATGAGAAGCCCTCGTGGTGGTTGCTTGCTCTGGCAACATTAGAATATTCAACGCTTTCGTGGTACAGACTGCGTATTTATGCTTCATTCCAGCGATAATAAATATAACTAGAGACCCGTTGCGGCGTCGAACCGCCGCTAGAATATGGAAATCCGGTAGTGTTACAGAAAATAACTACTTTATCGATAAGAAGTTTTTGGGGAATGAAGAATAAATTAATACTGTAAAAAAACACATTAAAATTATGTTTTAAAAACGTTAAAACATGCCAGGCTAGAGGCAGGCCTGATAGCCAACTGCCAGCTTCATCGTGACAATTTATTCAACTCTTTTGTAAAAATAACTTGTGCATGACATGTGATCTGCTGATCTGTTTCACAAATAAAATGCATATTATTCGATTTATGGAAAAATATATTCATGACAATAGTCCCATATCTTAAAAATATAATTGACATATTTTCATAGGACCGAACATAAGATTGGTAGAATTTTAATTTGTTGTTCTTTCTTCAGGACATAAATTTATCGATTTGATCGATTTCTATCAATTTCCAGAAATAGCACATGAATCGAAACGACAGATTTGAGGAAACAGGAAATCATGGAGTGCGTAACTGTTTATGTATTCATTTATAATCGTAAATATTTCACAATATTAATAATAAAAAATGTTACAAAAACTCAATTGTATGAAATAGAGAGTAAAAAACGTTTATAGATACACGAAAAACCACTATTATCAATGCTTGTTTTTTTTTATGAAATTCATTAGATCGTGCAAGTTTTCTTAATATGGGTGCTGCCATGTCATCATCATCAATCATTTATTCAATAACAATTACACATTGTGTTTGAAATTCTTACGCTAGTTATACTTAATCAAACCCTACTTACTAATCTAAATAAATTACTGACCAACAATACTCCACCATAAAAAAAAGAATGTGTCAAATATGTGTAATAAGAAAAAACAATATATAAAACAGCTAAACATGTTTGAAAAAAGAATAATTCAAACTTTCGTGTCTTTCCTCTCATTGAAATTGTGTCTGACAGAAGAGTGAGGGAGATGCTAAAGACTCTCAAGCCTATAATATAAACCTAATTTTAGGGTTCCTTACCATATTCGGTAAAAACGGAAACCTTATAAAATCAATTTGTTTTGTTGACCGCAGAATTTGTCAATTTTTATTTTGAATGAGAATAAGAATGATCAGCCAGACGTCATTAATTCAAATATGATTTATTCTTGAGCGCGTCGATTTTTTGAAATTTGCATCATATGTAGGTTATTTCTCCATCAAGTTTCGCATGTTAGCGTAACATGTTAATTATTCCACATTGCCAACTCGTCCACAATGTCAGCTCGTCTATATTCCCATCTGGGTCACAATGCCAACTTGTCCATACACCCAACACGTCTACATTGCCAACTCGTTCATACACCCAACTCATCTGCATTGCAAACTCGTCTATATTACCAATTCGTCTCCATTGGCAACTCGTCCATATTCCCAATTCGTCCATAATGCCACCTCGTCCATATTACCAACTCGTCCACAATTCCAACGCGTCCATATTGCTTACTCGTCCACAATGCCAACTCGTCCACAAATACAACTCGTCCACATTCTCAACTCGCAAATCGTTCATATTGCCCACTCGCCCATACACCCAACTCATCTACATTGCCAACTCGTTCATATTACCAACTCGTCTTTATTGCCAACTCATCTATATTCCCAACTCGTCCACAATGCCAACTCATCCATATTGCTAACTCGTCCACATTTCCAACTCGTCCATACACCCAACTCGTCTACAATACCAACTCGTCCTTATTATTAACTCATCTTTATTGCCAATCTCGTCCATATTATTAACTCGTCCGTATTAGCAACTCGTCTTCATTGCCAACTCGTTTATATTCCCAACTCATCCACAATGCCAACGCGTCCATATTACTTGCTCGTCCACAATGCCAACTCGTCCACAAATACAACTCGTCCACATTTCCAACTCGTCCATATTCCCACCTCGTCCACAATTCCAAGTCGTCCACATTGCCAACTCATCCACATTTCTAACTCGTCCATATTCCCAACTCGATGATACACCCAACTCGTCTACAATACAAACTCGTCCTTATTATCAGCTCGTCTTTATTGCCAACTCGTCCATATTCCCAACTTGTTCATTTTGCCAACTCATCCACATTTCCAACTCGTCCATATTCTTAACTTGTCCACGTTGACAACTCGTCCGTATTACCAAGTCGTCTTCATTGCCCACTCGTCCGTGTTCCCAACTTGTTCATGCCAACTCATCCACATTCCCAACTCGTCCATATTCACAACTCGTCCATAATACCAACTTGTCCGTATTACCAACTCGTCTTCATTGCCAACTCGTCCATAATACGAACTCGTCCACATTGCCCCCTTGTCCATGTTCTCAACTTGTCAATTTTACCAACTCATTCATATTGCCAACTCATCCACATTTCCAACTCGTCCATATTCCCAACTCGACGATACACCCAACTTGTCTACAATACCAACTTGTCCTTATTATCAGCTCGTCTTTATTGCCAAATCTTCCATATCACCAACTCGTCCGTATTACCAAGTCGTCTTCATTGCCAACTTATCCGTATTACCAACTCGTCTTCACTGCCAACTCGTCCATAATGCGAACTCGTCCATAGTGCCCACTTGTCCATTTTCCCAACTTGTCAATTTTACCAACTCATCCACATTGCCAATTCATCCCCATTTCCAACTCGTCCATATTCCCAACTCGACGATACACCCAACTCGTCTACAATACCAACTTGTCCTTTTTATCAGCTCGTCTTTATTGCGAAATCTTCCATATCTACAACTCGTCCGTATTACCAAGTCGTCTTCATTGCCAACTCGTCCATATTCTCAACTCGTCCACATTGCCCACTCGTCCGTGTTCCCAACTTGTTTATTTTGCCAACTCATCCACATTTCCAACTCGTCCACATTGCCCACTCGTCCGTATTCCCAACTTGTTTACTTTGCCCACTCATCCACATTCCCAACTCGTCCATATTCCCAACTCGTCCATATTCCCAACTCGTCCACATTTCCAACTCGTCCATTTTACCAACTCATCCATATTACCAATGAAGATACATTCCCAACTTATCTACATTGTCAAGTCGTCCATATTCTCAACTCGGCCACATTTCCCATCCCGTCGACATGCAAGCGGAAGGACTAAGTTTCTTCTTGTAAAATACCATTTAATTTACCATAACTCATGCCATTTTCCTTGGAATTATTTTTTTGATGGACTTATATATTCATATTTATAATAATCTACCATAAATTTACATATTTGAATGACGTTTAAATTAGTTTTACTATTTTTTTTCTGCTTTGATTTAGATTTAGTAAAACTCGCCTATAGAAATAATCTATTCTTGAATGACGGTCAGTTTTTCTAGTCTTTCGAGCACCAGTCCAACTCACACTTGACCGGCTTTTTTCTCCACATTTTTAACAGGTATGCGAAATAAGTTTCCATATCAACATTTAAAAAAAAAAAACAACCTGGCAATTTAGAGCATTGACATAATAGCCCCCAATAAAAAAGACATTAAAAGTTGTCAGAATATGGCTACTGTCATTCATTGTCAACAAACTGTAAAATTATTTTTGCATATTTGTACATGTTTTAAGTGTTGCGGATATTATGTTGCCGACTCAAAAATAATATTTCATCATGCTGAACAACTTACTACAGGTTTGTGAGCAAATCATGCTTATTATTATTTGGTCATCTTATGTCAAAATAGGGATCACAGGTCACGTGGTCAAAGTCACGTGGTTAGCGCACAGTAGTTTTTTCAAATCCATTTTTCAGTACCTTTTCAGGAAAAAATTAAAATTCCAAGAGTTTTATGCACCTCTCCAGCATGAGACGAATCTAACGACATATCATTTATCAAAATCGGACCATAACTGTAGATCTGATGGGATGTACAAAAATCGGCCTCGCGTAATATATATATAGATAGATAATTCAAATGCTCTTAATAAATCTGTCAAGATAACCTGTCACGAGCACGAGCAAAGAGGTCGCGGCTTTTGTCTCTGGCCAGTTCCAATCCAATCAAATAGAGCAGAAAAACACTTTGATGACATTGGGTTTAAATTAAGTTCTTGTATTTGATAACTGATAACGTTTTGAGGTCGGGATATTTATTGATAACCCAATTTATCCTCTGTGCCGTATAAGTTGAGCTGCACAGACGTATCTCTCTATTCTCTCTGCATAATTGTCATATACGCGATTATTTCTCGCGCGAGATAATTACCCGTCTCTTTCTTTGCAGTAATGTGAGAGAGTGATGGGTAGCGCTTTGCCGCGTGACAAGAGTCGCGAAGCATGGTTGTGCTAGACAGGCAGTTATTGAAGCCAAACCCTACTTTTGACTCCAGGAACTATGTGGATGACATGACACTGACACTAGAAGTCAGAATTTTCAATGATAATTATTCCTGTCGCACCACCATAAAACTTATCGTGCTCACGTTCGTGAAATTAGAAACACAAGGTCTTTCTCGTACTTGCCAATATAACAGAACAATACAACACACAATAATCAACTCATAAACATGACCCGGGGTATTAGGTGCACAAATGATTTAACAATAAGCCGACAGTTAAGTAGGCGTCAAATCATTCATGCACCGAAAACCACGGGGTATGCTCATAAAGCTCGTCTCCTTACGTATAGCTATATTATATACCGATCACGCCTGTGTCTCGCGAACTCCGCGAATACAAAATTAAAAATTATCTTCAGTAAGTTTATATGAGGCTCGTAGGAACGCCTGTAATCTCTTTTGTCGTCTATATTTTTAGTTGAATTACCTAAAGCCTGATGCTAAAACTATAACTGTATGTGGTTTACTTAAGTCGCGGTGCCAACGGAACGCTTAGCAGCTTTGACGAAAGATTGCTAAAACGCTCAAAAGATACTAAGTAGATAAACCTACTCGTATAAGTGGTTACTTATTCATCTATTATATGCAAACGGCTTCGTACGAGAGCAATAATTAACTCAGAGCAATTAGCATTACATGTGTGTCAGTGCCTAGTTACATCACTACGAAGGGATAAATGACCTCCACGTCTACTACAATCAACCTACGTTCCTATTTACGCTTAAATCTAAGACATCTCGCACAATTTTGAGTCTTAATCCCTTAATACAAATACATGCTCCGAAATATACCTATTTGTCGTAAGTAGGTATAAGTAAAACAGCAACAACACATGTTTCGCAGCAAAAAGTGATCTTTAAATAAATTACGGGGCGTGGTTCTTAAAGTAAGGATATTTTGTATACGGAAAAATTCTATTTGATGTTTAGGTGGATTTTGAAGCGAGGTGATTTGTTTAGTTAAAGGTACCCGAAGAGTCCATGACTGTACCTTCCTTCATATCTTGACGCTTAATCAACTTTGTGGAGCAAAATTGCTTAGGACTTGAAATGGTTGAGTATTTCTTTGGTTGTATTCGGTTTGCTATAAGAATTATAATATGTATAATGGGCGATTAAATAAATAAATGGGTGTACACTAATTAATAGGTAATTTCTCTAGAAGATTACACTATGTAGCAGATAATTATAAGTTCCTTGGAACATCTATTGATCAATTAACGTGATAAAAAGGAAGTGAGCGACGAGATCGAAGAAAAGAAAATGATCTTACGCGATCGAATAAAAAATGAGGAGATCTGCAAGAGAACTAATGTTGTAGATGTAGATATAGCTCAGACAGTCGCCAAACTTAAGTGACAGTGATGGGCGGGGTATATGTATTGCTCGTAGAACCGATGGCCGTTTTTGGAGCAATAAGGTTATACCAAAAAAACGCAGCGTGGGAAGGCCCCCGACGAGGTGGACCGACGACCTGATCACGGAGAACTTTGGGGGAGACCTTTGTCTAGCAGTGGACGTCTATCGGCTAATATGATGATGACGATGAAGAAAATGATGACGGGAATAAGTTAGAAACTGGTAGCCACATGGACCGCGAGGAAGATCGCGAGTCCCGGTATTCACAATGGTAACTAATCCAATACGATTCATTAGATTATCTAAACCGACGCATTGATCCATGATGTGCACGGCTCAAAGCTTCCTTGTATCATCCAGAAATAAAAGCCACTTGTGCGCGTCCAGCTGTCTGCGGTTACGTCATACTTGATCGATGTTTCGACAGCACCTGCGCCTTCCGCGTCTACAATTGGCATATTTTAGGCAGATTCTGCTCTCAAGACGTGTCTGATCGTCGGTGAGCTTAGCTGAGCCTCGTAACATGCCTATTTTGGCAAATGGCAAGGTGAAAACGATTGCTTGTCAAATTAGGAGAACAGCCCGAGATCCAACTAGGTTCCTAACTTAGAACCCAGGGGACATGTAGCCATGGGTGAGTTCAAAAGTATTACAACTTACTTTTACTTGGAAAGCACTAGACAATTCCGAGTCGAGAAAAACATTCATTCTCCTAAGGAAAAAATTACTGACTGTTGAATTTCTTTCGGAGTTTCCGGTAAATGCCGGTAAACTCAGACATGTAAAAGTGCCCTTTGTGGCTTACTTACAGAATAAAGTTCTTTATTTCTCCTCAGACATATACCGCATATTGCGTTGCTATTGGATTAGGTATGTGTCATCGTAATCGTAGCTTATACATAACACGTTAATTTCCACTCTGTATCACCGATCGAATTTTTCTACTCATTCATTCTGCTTATTTACTCGTAATATCCGAGATCCGCGTCATAAAACTCGTAAACACACGCAACCTTCGCTAATGATGAGTAAACCGCAACTGATTCAGTAAAAAGCAGAGCCCAATGAACCGACCACTCCGCTGACTCAGTCTTCATTCACCTTTACCGCGCTGCGTGAGTCAAAAAACTGGATATCCAAGGCGACGTGTATCAGCGGCAATTTGACATTACCAGTATCAGACCTAGACGTTACGAGTCTTGAACACCAAGCGGTGATGCCATTTCTAAAAAAGTGCTCCAGAATCAACAGGCATTGAAAAACACTTATAAGACGGTTTGATTACACATTTTTTGATAATTCTCATTTTGACGTCACTAGGCGACGTTGGCGTCAATGGCACATTTTTTCGTGCACGTGATTTTATGATTTGCCGTCTTTGGCGCTCTAAAGGTCGTGAATCGGGAAAAATGGACTTCGAAGAAATTAATAATTGGAATAGTGCTGATTGAGTGCACGATATCCTACATGATCTATATTGTTGTTTAGGAAAATGTTATCCCCATGTACCTACTTTACCTATTGTACCTATTGTACGACTACATGACGTTGGTACTATTGCCCTTACTGTTTCCTAGACAATTGGCGGTGACTGGCATTGCAGTTGATCCTGTAAAAGATAACAATAAGATTAATTTCAATGGATATGCTATGTGTGCCTCTGATGTCTCCACGACATTTAAATAAAAAAAGTACCTAGTAATTTGCAATTAAATAAAAGGTGTCCTTGTTTTAAGAAATAGCACAGAAAAACCAACGCTCATGACTGACGCTGAGTCAGCTCTTAAAATTTACCGTTGTGTCATTTTAGCGAAACTTACGCTCTGAAGCTCACATTTGTTGCAAAAAGTACCTAACATATTGAGGATAATCATAGAGGGAGACCATAAATGTGTACCAATGTAGGAAGATCACATTTTACAGGTGGGCGAGATGAAGGCGATCCGAAAATTAAAGACACAGAAGGCTAACTTATGCTTTACGAAAAGTTGGTTCTGCCAAGTTATTGGAGCACCAAAGACGGCAAAGTTTAAAAATGGCAAATTGAAAAAATAAATGGTTTATATTGCGCTTGACGTAGGTATGGCGCAGAGTTTTACGGTAGCGGACTGGGTGGTCCAGAGGTTAATTAAAAAGTTTCGCAATTTGCGTCCTAATTGTTACAGACAACAAGCGCCAATACGTTCGAAATTACACAAATCTATAAGCACTAAACCACTCAATTGCTTTGAATTTTGAGTTGGACTCTATTTCAACTTACATTTTCAACTTAGCCATTGACTCGGGTAAGTACCCTTCTCAATGGAAAGTTACGCGCGTACGGCCTATTCCAAAGTCCGGTGACACGGCTAATGTTGACAATTATCGTCCAATTGCGATTCTTTCGTCGATCGCCAAGCTCTTTGAGTTCATCTTACGCAGTCACATAACTCCTCAGATAAAGCCGCACCTCAATGACGCTCAGCATGGTTTCAGGTCTAATCGGTCTGTAGATACGAATCTTCTGACCCTGGTGGACTCGATTTCAGAACACTTGGATATGGGGATTCAAGTAGACGTGTTGTATTTTGATTTTAAAAAAGCATTTGATCGCGTAGATAATGATGTACTCTTGAGTAAATTGAGTTGTATCGGCTTCTCATCCAAACTACTAAGATTTTTTAGCGATTATCTACGCGATCGACAACAGTTTGTGCAGCACGGATGCTTTGTTTCTAAATCCTACAATACCCGTTCCGGAGTCAGCCAGGGTTCCATCTTAGGCCCATTATTATTTGGGATTATGATTGATGATCTCGCGTCGGTACCCAAGAATGCCAAATGTCTGCTCTATGCCGACGACCTGAAACTGTTGTATGGTATACAACAGCCCTCAGACTGCAACTCACTTCAGGAGGACATTAATTTGATGCATCAATGGAGCATCAATAACAAGTTATTGTTTAACTTCGAAAAATGTTCTGTGATGTCTTTTCGTCGCTCGTTTAATCCACTGTATGCTCAATATACTCTAGGGTCGGAACAGTTATCTCGTGTAGACACAGTGAAGGATTTAGGCGTCATCTTCGATTCACGCCTTACCTTTCACGACCACATAAAAACCTTAGCAGCGAATTGCTACAAAAGGTTAGGATTCGTGATTAGGAATGCGCGTGATTTCGACAGTCCTAGAGCAATAAAACTCGTGTTTTCTGCCCTAGTTCGAAGTAAACTGGAGACAGCTTCTATAATTTGGAATCCGTATGAAGCATCTTACGCTTTGCTATTGGAGAAAATCCAAAAAGCATTTTTGCGATTTTTATATAAAAAAATGTATGGATACTATCCATTTTTGTATCCAACAAAATTCTTGTTAGGTATTTTAGGGTATAATTCCCTCGAGGTTAGACGAAATTATGTGCTACTGACCAGTGCTTGTAAAATCTTGCGAGGATGTTCTGACTGTCCGGAGCTGGTCAGTCAGGTTATCCGATTGTTCGTCCCTTCTAAATCGAGGTTCAATTTTTGCTGCTCCTGAGGCGCGAACCATAGCGCGGAAAAACTCTCCTCTAGTTCGAGCCTTACGAGAACTTAATGCGCTTCTCGCATCAGCATCGGATTTGGACGTTTTTGGAAGTAGCTGGATAATTGTGTGTCGTGAATGTTTAAGGTACTGTGAGGCGATGGATGGATGTAATTTTTCAGTAATTGAATCTACCTAATATGTAACATGTTATGTTAAATTATTTTTGTAATTCACAGTGCATTAGTACTAACTGTAATGCTGTGTAATTATTTTAAATCAATAAATAAAATAAAATAAAAATAAAATTTATACAGTAAAATAAGAGCGATGACAGGTAGCCGTAGTTACCAAAAGCAATTGAGGGACTCTAAAAACCGGAACCCGAACCGAAAGCCGGACATCAAACACGACCTTGCGTATGAGTATACCTGTGTGTGCCAAACACGGAAAGTTCCTGTAAAATTAGGGTTCCCCAGTGTTTTTGTATACTGACATCACAGGCCGCGCGAGCCAAGCCGCAGCAAAAGGTAGTAAACAACCATGTGGGTGTTTCAATCGTAAAACCGATTGAATCGTAAAAAAGCGAAGATTGATCTCAGTCGAGTGATAGTTTATTTTCGAAACTGATGGCCACAGTACAAGTCTTATAAATGTAACCAGTACACGTGTTCCAAATCTGATGGAATTCTTTTCTCGTAATCTAAGTGTCAGTCCGAAGGAACGAAAACACTGGGGTAAGTGTTCAGGGCGGTATTTCCAGGGGGCGGTACTTGGGACTAACTTGCAGTGGGACTGCCAAGTTTGCCCCGGTTCAGAAAAGTCGCAATCGGATCTATGTACTATGTACGACTACATTTCGCATGAAAAATGCTTTCTACTAAATGATATTTCAGCGAAATGAAACATTCGACTAAAAATAATTCTAGGAGTTAATATAGACCCATTATTTTGTAAAATTTGTCCTTCACCCCAATTCGAGCGTTTGTTTACTATCATCACATTGGCTATGCTACTTGTATTGCGATCGATCGGTAGGAAGTGTTTACAGACCACTTTTAGCGCTTTTAGTTGAGTACACGAGGAGGTCCAAGGATAACCGGCACGACACAGGTCTGGTACGCATTACTCATATGATTTAATTATAGTATATATATACTTTTGTTGTCCCTATATATATACTATTGTTGTCCCTATATATATGATTGTCCCTTAATATTTATTTATTTAATGACAAGCTTCTGGCGACGCGATAAGCTTAAACTGATCTTAATTCACTACCTTTAAAACAAAAAAAAAACACATTGAGAACCCTCCTCCTTTTTTTGAAGTCTGTTAAAAATATGCCCGGTTCTAGACTCGGCCCGGCAAAGGTCAGAGAATCATCTAAAAACGACTTATTTGTATCTTTGTGTAGGATCATATCAAATCATATCCATTTCCATACTAGGAGGTTATTGCCAAATGAAAGCTGTTTGTAGCGCCTCTATCCGAGGGTAAAACTACAACTTGTCAAGCTGTACCAAACGAGAGAGATACGAATGTCAAACCTGTGGTCGGGTATGCCGCTAACCTTACATAGCCACGAGAAACGTCATCTTTTCATGACGCAGTCCACAATCCACATCGCAAGTAAGACTGAAAGGCCATTGATAACGCATGTAATACGACAAGTGCGCAAAGGCCTCCGTCCCAGGCCGTTAAGTGTGCCGCCCCAGTTTGCTCAGCACACCCACAGGCAAGTTGCTGGAATTTACGGACGAGTGATTTACAATTCGCAAACTGGAGGGCGCGTGGACAAGGAATAGGGACTTTGCAGTAAACTAGGGAGGTATTACATAATGGAGGAACTTACGGAATGTGGAACTTTGAAGGTAACTGAATGCGACTCGGATAGCAAAAAACAATGTAAGTATATCGGGTATGTCCTTGCAATGGCTATATTATCGATCAAGTTTTAGTAGCTTTTTACCTTATTCGTGCTCCGTTCGATAACCGCCTAGGCCCTTGGATAAACAAACAATATTATGCATCCATGCAATTTGGCGACGGGTTTGCGCAATTTGTAGTGTAACTAACCTACTGAGCCGGCGGCCCCGGGTTCCAATCCCGGCCAGGGCAAATATTCGTGTGATGAACTCGAATATTTTATGCATGGGTCATGGTTGTTCTAATTATTTAAGTATACCTATATTTTATCTATATAAGTATGTATATCGTCGTCTATAATAGTACCCGTAACACAAGGCTTCTTGAGCTTAATTTGGAACTGGATAGATTTTTGTGTTGTCGTCTGATATTTATTTATTTATCTATTAAACATTGGCAACTAAATTGTAGCAGAATTCTCCAAGTTGTCTTGAGACAAAATTTAACGAGCCCATTATTCGACGGATGGCAATCACATTACCCTACCGCGATTTGAAACTGACCGTAACAGCAAATTACTCGACCGCCCGATACATAGCAGGGTAATGTGTTTATCTCACCATGTGGCCATTCAAAGCCCATTGTCCCTATATCGTAGATAAGCAGAGAGAACATTACGAAGCTCCCCCGGGTCGGGTAAACAGCATCTATCTCACCACAAACACGATAACTCAATTAATTATGGCTTTTCCAAATCTCCTACAAAACTGACTTCCCTTATTTACTTTATTATGTCTACGGTATCTAGGTATTGTAGCGTGGGTGAAACATTCTATAACATTTACAACTATCGTTAGTGAGTCTCAACAAAATCACGTTTAAATGATGTAAGTATTCATGTAAATAGTAGAGCCCACAAAAATATTAGAGGGTTTAAGCCATTTAACTTTGCGAAATGTTCACAGGAAAGACGCAACTCCTGGAAAAAAACCCTTAATGCTTCCTATAAATCGACGCACATAATTCGATCCGGCATAATGAATGATACCAAGCCATTCCAAGCCATAGCTTCTAATAACAAATCATATAAGAAAACGATCAACTGACCAACCTTTCAAAGTAAGTCCTTCATTATGACGTAACGTCATAATAAATTCATAGCGCGCGCGATTACCCTAAACGCTTAATTGGCCAATCAGATCGCCCGCATTTTCGACCAATCGCGTCACCGGTTCTTATTTTATTTACAATATCTATAATACGTCATTGATAAGTGACAGATGAGCGAAGTTCAGGTTACGCTAATAGTAATAATAGTAGTAGCTAGATAGAGTCACCATATGGACGGGGGTACCTTTGTTGATAAGACGACGTAACGTAAGATAGGTACCTATAGTCATAACCGACCGCGAATTCACTTGTCGCTTGATAAATTACATAGTTTTAATTATAATACAGTGTGACAGAAATATTTATCGCGTGAATGAGTTGCGTGACTGCGTGGTCCAGTTCTGCTTGAGGTGCAGCTATCATAATCATACCAATCTGTTTCTGCAGATTTGGACAGTACCTAACCTTTTGATATCCAAATACCAAAGAGTCAAAGGGGATCGAGAGGAATAGAAGAGATCTTGTCGAAAAATATCACACTGATTGTCAGGAGAGCAAATTTCGATATATTACTAGTATACATATATAATTTTGCTCGTATCTCCTTATTATAGGTATAAACATCATTCAATGCGCTCGAATAACCAAAATATGGCTAAATAAACCACACTGCAGGGCCTCATCGAATTGTGGCCTAGGTTAGGTATGTAGTTTGTTTGTCGAAGTTATATCATCGATTGGCGCGATGGATCGAGTATATACCTACCTATGCTCTTAGCCGATTAGTGACGCGGTAAACAAACGGACACTCGAATGGATTAAATTGGCGTTTGAAGCGTGCTATTAATATCGAGTGTATCAGTTTGTAAACATTTCAGTGCACACAATAGGACCCGTGTTATTCCTTGTTTGTGGCTGAATGACAGGTTTAAACTCTATTAAAAAAAGACTACCTTTTTCGTTTTAAGATAACATTTAACGAAATGTTATCTTTATCTACTATACCAACGGGCATTTGAGTCAATCGAATATATTTTTTATCTGTGGTACACGAGCTCTGGCTGAATAAGCTAAGTCTTGTATTTTATTTTGTTTTCATTAGTTTTGTTTTGATTTACTTAAAATAAACAGAAACACTGAGAGGTATTTTTAACTTTGGGAGGCGAAATCGAATGCTTCATATTTTTATTTTATTCTAATCTTATATCCCTGTCAAATGCTGCTTTGTATGATGCGTTAATATAATATAGCCATTATAAGGTTATTAATGTAACTTAGAATCTGACATGTAAAAGAACTCTTGTAGGCTGTAGCCTACCTTGCAAAATGAAGTTTTGAATTTAGACGCAGCCAACTAAATAGATTTTAGCTCCTGCACTAGGCATTTAAATATCATCATCATCACTTACATTGGTATATCTAGAAATCCCATTTTTTTTTTGCCTACGATAACCAGCTCAATTAGCATTTCAGATAGGTTATACATTATTTTGTCTGTTTACATAAGTCGTTGAGTAATTACGGAAGTAAATGTAAGCACTCTCCAGGGCTCCGATCTTTAAACATAAATCTTGAGCGATACGAGTGGTTTTACGACTCGATGCGACATTAACATAATTGAAACACGCTGTTACGATATCGACACTGTTTACTTGTACGACCGAATAATATCTTTGATCTACCTACAGAAGATACACTGTCAAACAGGAGTCTTAAATATCTGGGTCTGAATAGGCATGCTAATAAATCCTGGAGTGGCGACCACGTATAGGAAAGCGCAGCGTGGTTCGACCCTCGACTAGATGGACGGATGACCTAGCGCTTTGTGTTGTGGCGAGTCATGCCGGAGGCCTATGTTCAGCAGTGCACGTCTTTGGCTGATAGATAAATATGTACAATAGGCACGACGAAAAAAAAAATTGAGGATGTCAATCTATTCTATTGTTTGTTGGCATCAAATCTCTATATGGGACTAACTACACTTAGACTGCTCTAAAAGTCTGAAATGACTGTCAAAGTTCACGTTACGGAGCGCTAAAAACGCTCCATACAAATGGCCTCCTAAACGTGATGTCATTATATGTTATAAGTTCCAATAAACTTCCTTGTTAAATCAATTAATCATTTGCTATCAATAAATTGTATACTTGTTTTGAGTTTATTTATTTAACTACCATATATTATATCGAATAGATTTATTACTTATTACATCAATATACGAGTACTCCTCCTTAATTTATATAACTTATATATAACTCACGTTTTGCAGACTCAAGTCGGCATGGATTTCGGTTTACAAAATAACTATAATTTGTATATACCTAAATTTATGTGGAAGACATAGTTTGCTCGACTTGGGAACTTTGCATTTTGATCTTAGAAACTTATATTAGGGCACTCCGAAAAACGCATGTCCAATTGCTGGAAAAGAAAACATACAAATACTTAAAGTTCGTACATCGTAAATTAACGTACTAAACTTCACATTAATTGATCGAGCGAAGCCTTTACGTTTCAGCTTGGCTGAAAAATCTTTCGTATATAATTTATTTATTTTTTAGTTTTAATCCCATATATTTGTTATTTTATATGTTTTATTTTTGACCCATAATAAATGTTAATATTTTGATCGAAAAAAAGGAATATACCGATTTCGTATATGTATACAAGAAGTCCGTTTGTCCGAATTTCTGCTGTTCTCTCCTACAATCTGCGTCTCTCAACCGATTCTCTTGAAATTTTGTAACCAGGTTCGAATAGATTTTTTGACGATTCAATATTCCGAATCGAAATGGTGGTGGTATAGGGGTTGAAAACGTAAAAAAGCCATTTCGAAATATTCTCCAAAGGTCTGCAGCTCACAGAATATTATGAATTATTAAATTAAAGTAACGTTATCATTTATCATTATCAGTGATATCTTTAACTTAATATCATGCCGCAGTCATAAGCGAATCAAACCAAACTCACTTCATTAGCTATCCAAAAGCAAACAACCAACTCGTAACCCAACATGAACTTTACAGCTTTATGTTAAAGTTTCAAATGAATTGGCGCGTGAAATGCATGTTTGTTTTTATTACGTGTGATGTAAGGGCACATCAGTCGTTATCGGATAAGTCCTGCCGCACACTAACGTCAGAGTAGAACGAATAGAGTCGCGAGCGATGGTAACACTAACACAGATCTTTTTGTAAATTCGATACTTGAAGGGCTTCAATATTCGATAGTGGTTTTATGTTACGATCATTATAGCTTCATAATAATTATCATGTCTATTCTTCGAGATAGAGTATTAATAATGATAATGAGGTTCGCTATCTATTATTTATTTTGTAAGGTCCTGGCAGAACCAGCGAAGTGACTTTCTGTTTCATTACCATTATGCTTGAGTCAGCGCCTTTTCTCTGGTACGACATACATATGGTTTTTTAAATGCTTTGTAATTGTATTACTTATACCGTAGTTACCTTCATTTGTTATTGTGTCTAAGCATGTAAGTTATGGATATAATAAAATGTTTGTCCATCTATTTATCTAATATCCAAAATGCACTCCATACGTGTCTACCTTGCGTTTTCTATAACTACCGACTTGAGCAAAGCCGAAGGTAGAGTGGCATAGAAAGCGCTCGTCCAGATTCGTTTAAGCGTTTCAGGTCGGGAAAGTGCTACAGGAATGAACAACATGGAAATCGAGGAGTGGTCAGTTCTGCGCAGAGCCTTACGTTATGTTACGGGCAGTTTGTATGCGCGCGGCGTCGTGGGGAGCGGTGGGTGCGCACGCGCCGCCCGAACGTACCAAGTAGTGTACTTTGTACTTGAATAAAACCACTACATCTTAAGGCTGCCTGTCTACAGAAGGGGAGCGGAGCGGAGCTGTGTAAAACGGACTAATCAAATTAATTCAGTAGTTAAATATCGAAGTGACTCTAAAACATCATAACCCATTTTTTGCATATCTATCTTTTTTACACAAACCAACACAAATAAACGGCACGCTGTTCTACACATATCCTGATGTAGATCCACGGAAGATCAGCGTCGTTGTGCTCAAGAGTGCTATGACTATGACATATGCTGAGTGGACTCCATTTTTGCAACCAGGACACCGTTTAGCTCATAGAATTACCGTAGAAGTATAGATTTTACGTTAAATTTAATTTAAAAAAAGTAACTCAATATTAATTGGTTTGCATTATAAATGTATCTTCTTCTTCTTCATTCCTCAGATTTAAATGCACTTCTTTTGGGCGTCACAAAGAGACCGCCTGATTAGTTCATTTTGTCTGCTCCGCTTCTGTTAGCAGGCAGCTTTAGGGTGCGGAGACGTCCGGAATCGACCAATCACAAAGGTAAAGTGGAGCTGAGATACAGATCTCGACTCAGGATATTGGTATATTCCGCATGTCTACGCTCCGCCTCGCTTCAATGAAGACCCTTAGAGGGCCACTACGACAAGGGTGCTGTAGGTCATGCTATCGTGGGATCAGGATCTTAATTATATCAAAGCATCTAGATACCAATAGCGGTCCACAGGCGCGGATTCACCGTTGTGGGCAATGTGGGCAAGCAAACAACCTGATGTTCCTACCTCGCGCGACAACAATGTGGAATGAATTGTCGCTTGCGGTACTTCCGGACCGATACGACTTTCAAACCTTCAAGAAAATAGCGTACTCTCACCTGACAGGACGGCAACGCACTTGTGACTCCTCTGGTGTTGCAGGTGTATGGGCGACGGTAATCGCGCACCATCAGGCGATCCGTTTGCCCGTTCATAAAAAAAATATTGTCGGCAGATACGTATTATGGTCTCTACTGTAGGCCGACTCGTACTTGACCGATTGTTTTGTATAGACACCATTTTTGAGATCCAGCTAGATTCTAAAGCACATAATCGTTTGTCACCATATGGATAAATAAGCTTCCGTCTGACCACTCTTGCATTCAACGTATAAGTATCGGGAAGCCTTCTAGAGCAGAACAGTTACATCCGTTTTTATTTTTAAATAGCTGTACTGTAATTGAACTATATATTTTTTTACGGTTCCAATCCTCTTAAATCTCCGTTTTTTTTTACAAATAGTTCTATATAAGTAATTATCGAACCTGATTTTCACGAGCATTCGGTCATATGAAGGAATTTTTGGCCAAGCTATAACGGAGACGCTACGCTCGCTCAATACGATTTAGTTTAGTACCCATTCCACAGACCGTCGAAATATATTATTTATGTTTAGGATAATAGTCACCAACATTTAATTTGTTTATCATAATATTGGGACTTTATATCAAACAAACTGAGCCAAACATATTCGTATCATTAAACCGGGCTATATTAAATGCAGTGAACTATAAATCTAAATCGGATATTTGAGTAATGCTAATGTACGATAACTCCCGGTCCTGCAAATGACGAATCTGTTGGGAAAACCAGTAGAACGTTGCTCGTTTCTTAGAAATTAAAGTAAACATACCTCGCTAGGTTAAGCGAACTTTATTTTATAGGCCGAGCGAGCGAAGCGTCTGTTACAGCTTCGCTGACTTTATTTTTTTATTTTTTTTCGCATATCCGGATGTTTGAAAGAAAAAGAAAGAAATACATCTATTCGTGACGTCGCCATAAAACATAATTACATATAGGGTGCGACAGAATTGATAAAAAAAAAAACAATCAATAGGCAACGTGCCACGAAAAGATCCCACCTCAGCATGATGGTAGCCCTACTCCCTAGAGGCAGCGCTGATCTTCCAGTGGGACCATAGGGTCACGTTTGTGTTAAATCCCTAATTTACCTTCTGCGTAGCTGGAAGTCTCCATATTCCTAAGTTTATTATACAAACAATATTTGCGTCCGTACAAATCTTTATTTCTTCATAAAGTAAAACTGACATGACAAGCAACATCAAATATCATCAAAGACAAAGTAGTCGACAGCATAAAACCTCATCATCCCCCCGCAATTCTAATTCACCCCGGAATAAGAATTGTCGCAATCATAAAGTTAGAAACAAACTAATAACTATATCTATAACTAAAGTTAAACATTGAAAAACAAATAAATAATAAAACAAACAAGACAAAATACTAACCGCTCAGTATAAGAAGGATAGTGGTCTTCACTCTAACTCCTTCCCCCCTCAATGTTAAACTTTTGTTTTAGATGACAATAAAACGTAGATGAACATTAAACCTCATAATAATTATGATAACACTTTTGGCATACAAATAAACTATTCAATTAAACCTAGTTTCTCTACAAAATAATTATGTTTCTGTTTTCCTAAAGCTTTTGTTAAAATGTCTGCAACATTTTCTTTCGTGTTCACATACTTTACAATTACTAATCGTTTGCTAATCAAATCTTTAATAAAATGATATTTAATATCAATATGCTTTGACCTCTTACTGTTTTCATTTGACTCCATCAGTTTGATAGCGCTCTGATTATCTACAAGTAACGTTGAGTTTGAAAGACAGTTAAAATCTTGTAACAACCCCTTTAAACTAACTAACTCTGCACACGCTAGAGCCGCAGCTATATATTCAGCTTCGGCTGTTGATAAGGCGACAACGTTTTGTTTCTTACAGAACCAGGCTAACAAATTATTGCCATAGAAGACTACAGAACCACTCATACTTTTTCTGTCTGTTTTGTCGCCTGCCCAGTCAGCATCGGTATAGGCAATCAAGGGACAACTGCTATCCTGTTTGTATACCAAACATTTTGATTTGGTGTGTTTTAGATATCGCAAAACACGTTTCGCTGCTTGCCACAGTGACATAGTTGGCTTATCCAAAAATCTACTCAAAAAGGATACTGCGAAGCAAATATCTGGCCTACTTGAAGTAGCTAAGTATAAAAGGCAACCTATGAGCTCACGATATGGTATATCCAAGGTGATACATTCATTGACATCAGTAGTGAAATTTACCTCCATTGGTGTCTCCGCCCCTTTACAATCTGCCATGTTAAATTTATCAAGCAATCTATTTATTGCTGATTCTTGAGAAATAGAGATTGATTCTGAGGTTCTCACAATATCCAACCCTAAGTACGCACTCACCTCTCCAAGGTCCTTCACATTAAATTCCAATTTTAAATATTCATGTGCTTTATATAGGTTTGTTGCACTTTTAGACATTAAAATGATATCATCAACATACACTAATAAAAATACATCTTCCAAAATATATAAACAAAAATCATGTTTTGATTGTAAAAATCCTTTATCAACTAAAAAGCCATGAAGTCTTTCGTTCCAGCATTTAGGTGCTTGTTTTAACCCATACAGAGATCTTTTTAGTTTTAAATATATGCCTTTTCCAACTTTAACTCCTAACGGTGATTTTATATAAACGTCTTCCTTTAAGAACCCGTTTAAAAAGGCCGTTGGAACGTCTAATTGTTTCATGTACATGTCATTTTGTATAGCTTGACTAAGCATCATACGAATTGTAGGCATACGAGCTACTGGTGAATACACATTAAATAATGTTTCTTCTTGAAACCCTTTCGCCACTAATCGGGCCTTTTTTGTACCATCCTTTTTAGTAGTGAATACCCATTTGGTATCTATAGCCTTTTTATCTTTCGGCAATTCTGATTCTTCCCATGTTTCCAATGATTTCAGCGAATTTAATTCTTTATCTATTGCGTCTTGCCACTCTTGACCTCTTTCAACAGCTTCTTTGTAAGAACCTGGATCACCCGTACACAAACAGTAGGCGACATGTGTTTCATAATCTTCCAATCTTTTTGGAGGTTTAATAATTCTGCCACTTCTTGTTCTTGTCACATGCTCATTTCTAACATCTTGTCCCTCATTTATGTTCTCTTCAGCACAATCTTCAAACATTTCTTCTGGTTCTATAATTTCCTCATCAACATTCTTATTGATGACCTCTTCTCTATTTCCATTATCTTGTTCAGGCTCAGTAATCCCATCAGTATTTATGGGATTTGTTTCTGAAATACTTACTCTTAACCACTCTCGTTCGTTATCAGTCTGCTCACTTTCTTTGTAAACAATATCATTTTCATCGAATCTCACATCTCGTGACACAATTATTTTGTTATTTCTAGGATCCCATAAACTATATCCTGTTCTGCTGTATCCTACCATCCTACACTCACGTGCTCTCTCCGAAAGTTTATCATGTTTAGGTAAGATATATGCCCACGCCTTTGCACCAAATGCACGAAGTTTGTTTAAGTCTCTTGTCCCATACATAATTTCACAAGGAGTTTTGAAATTAATAGCCACAGACGAACAACGGTTCAACTGATAAGCTGCACATTTTACTGCTTCACCCCACAAAGTCTTTGGCAGCATAGTTTCAATAAGCATAGTCCTTGCTTTGTTATACAAACTTCGATTCATTCTCTCTGCAACGCCATTACTAGCTGGTGAATATGGTAAACTATATTCCAAAACTATTCCTTTCTGATCACAAAATTGACGGAGTTTATTGCAAGTGTATTCACCTCCATTATCACACCTGATCCTCTTAACATTTTTCTCAAATTCGTTTTCGTATCGATGGATATAGGTAATAATATTTTGAGCTGCCTCTGATTTCCTTTTTAGCAAGAAAACTACACAAAAGTGTGAAAAATCATCTATTATGGTTTGAAAATAGACTTCACCCTCAATTGTTGGAATGTTGGATGGGCCCGCTATATCACTGTGTAACAGTTCTAAGACTTGACGTGACCTTGGTTGCTCTAACCTTTTGAATGGTAATCGTGTTGCCTTACCTTTCATACACGCGTTACATACGTTGTTGTTTAGTGGTAGCTGTAGCCTTTGTAAGGTTTTAGAGCTGGTGTGTCCTAAACGTCTGTGCCACAACATGCCATCTGCTGAATGTATAGCCGCGACTACTTCCTCCGTTATAATTTTACCCTGCAAAATATAAAGTTTGCCATTATTATATGCCCATATAATGGACCCATTAAAAAATAAAATTTTTGCGTATTCATTCCTAAAAATGATTTCATTTGGTTTTTCTAGCAGTTTCCGTACAGATAGAAGATTATATGCTAACTTTGCTACAATAAGTCCTTCGACAGCAAACTTAACATTACCGCATTTAATCGGTAAACTGCCACTTTGATATGCAATCAATTTTTCACCATTAGCTGTGTTAATTTGTACAGGATGTGCTAAGGTTTTTACATTTGTCATAAATGGTGTATAAATATCAGATATAAAATTTTGTGATGCACCAGAATCGACTACAAAAGAAATTGATTGATTAAATGATGCCTTACAAGTCAAGTTGAATTCTTCATCAATCATACAGCCCACTTCCTCTATAGTCTCTTCATGAGCTATAATTGCATCGTCCCTTGATGTGTGTGCTCTATTCACACCTCGAGCGCGTCCATGCATTCTGCCACGACCCCTTCTATATAATTCACCACCTCGGACAGGAGCACCACGTTGGAAAGTGTAATACTGCCTATTATGAATACTTTTGTGGCAAAATATTGCTTTGTGCCCCTTTTCATTACAATTCCAGCATTCTATGTTAAATGCGTTGTCTTGAGTCTTACTTACATCATCCAGTCGGATTTCCGCGTCAAGTAAAGCCCTTTTTGTCTTTTCTAAAGTTAAATTTTCGTTCATCGTTTCTAAAGCTGTTGTCACATTGTTATATTTTCCCGGTAATGCGAGTAGTAAATGTACCACTTTATCTGACTCGTCCATTTTAGACATGACATCGATATCGCTTATTAGCTTATCAAATTTCAGAAAGAAATCTTGCAATTTCTCACTAACCTCGCATCTCAATTCGATTAATTTCTTTTTTAAATTGTATTTATTCATAACACTTCTTCGATTGAAAATATTTTCTAAAGCGTTCATCATTTGTTTGGCACTTTTGCATCCTTTCACAATTTCTAGAAAATTATCGCCTATGCACTGCACAATTAGTGATCTCGCTTCTGCATCCTTCTTCTTTTCATCCGCCTTAACATCCTCACAGGCCAATATATCGCTAAGGCCTTTCTCCTCCAACAACAACTCTAAACGAAATTTCCAATTGTGAAAATTATTTCCATCTTCTAGACGATATATCACGTTCTGTATTTTTGCTTGTGCCATATTTTGGTTTTGGAAGCTTTCTGCTTCAACAATAAACTGTTGTTTTAATAAATTTTTACATTAAATATGAAGTTGTCAAAAAATATATTTTCGAAAATTTTCTAAATTTTTTATTCAAACCGCTAAAAAATTAGGAATATGGGGGAACCCATAACCTGTTAAATCCCTAATTTACCTTCTGCGTAGCTGGAAGTCTCCATATTCCTAAGTTTATTATACAAACAATATTTGCGTCCGTACAAATCTTTATTTCTTCATAAAGTAAAACTGACATGACAAGCAACATCAAATATCATCAAAGACAAAGTAGTCGACAGCATAAAACCTCATCAGTTTGGATGCTCGTATATTCGGATTTCTTGTTCTTTGTAGTCTACATCTTACAGATTCACTAATAGCTTTACTTGTACCAGTGATCATTACTGTCTCCCATTGGCGCTTTTGTGCGAGAATTTCACGGAGTATCACTTGGTATATTTGGGAACAATACATGAATTTAACGGTACGAGTGAAAACTGAAACTACATTTCAACATTATTTTTGGTTTGCACACGCTTTGTAGGTACCACCAATTAGGTTTTCCAGCGGGTTAATCCTTGCCATGCTTAGGATACCTGTTTAGTTTATCCTGTACTACCATTTTTTACTTGCCTACTTCGACCCATTTTCTAATTCTGTGCCAAAAACCTGTCGATCATCGTCGTCAGGTTATGTAACAGGCTGACATTTCGATAAGTAAGAGTTAGAACCTATTTACTACAACCTTTATCGTCGCGCGAAATTTTCTTTAGAGGACATCACCAACTTTTCAAATTAAATCGATATGGAAGTTACCAACGCTTTAAAAAAACCCTGGAAGATTCTAATTAAGCAAATATTACCGCAAGATAAACACGATAATGTGCTCTACATAAAACCTAAATAAATGCAACCAGGAAACTATGTCAGTGGCCACCTTTCCATATTTTTGCATGGTGAGCCATGCAAATGTTGCGCGTGATTGGCCGTGGCGGCAAAAAGGTTACAACCGGGATGTGGCGCCGCTCCAGTGGTGTTCTGTGTCGGCCGTTTAGCACCTCATGCGATTACACGAACAAACACTCAGGTGCTGTTTAAATCATCTTAAACAATGTATGATCAGTGTTAACTTGTTTAATCAGCGTGAAGTGACCGTTAATTTAAGTGCTTTTTTATTTGACAGTTTTAATATCTGTTACCTACCTACTCGTATATGTTCTGTGTTTCTGTTTATAAAGTACCTACTATACCAAATGACCTATGAAGGAACCAATAGTTTCGTTTCGCCGTACATTTTCTTCGACAGCAGCATTGGCCCTCGGGCCGATTCGAGGGCATGTTAGTAGTGTAGTGTATGAGTAGGTAGTCGCGAAATGATAAAGTTCGTTTATTTCGGACCTTAATACAATTAAAAATATCACGGAAAGACGAAAAGTGACGAATCTTTTCATTCTCCGACTTTACGTCTCAGGACCAAAGTTTTTTCGAAAAAACTTGTATCTTATTTTTGTATTTGTATTAGTATAGTAATCAGAATAATTCCCGTGGGACATTTTACATAGAAAACTACCATGAGTCTCAGACATATTAAAATAACTACGAAACACGAGCACAGTGCTCGGTTGGCTGCTGCCGCCGCGACTGATCGGCTCCCCTGATGATGAATCGCGAATCGATTCGTAACATGTCGAGCGATATTCGTCATCTACGACGTGTACGACCCGTTTCGTAGGTATTTTAATACCCCTTTTCGAGGGACATGTTTATATGTAACAACTTTTGAAGCCAGAGGCTTTTACCCTAATCGATCACAAATATCGTAATAGCCATTAACCACAAATGTTTATAGAACTAACGATGTTCTCTTTTTGTTCCAGGCCTCGCCACACGATGCACCGATGGCGCATAAAAGAGTGACTCAAACGTTTTAAAACAAAAATCTAAAATGACAAGTGAAAGTTCCGATTTCAAAAGTGTTTTAGTGATGTGCTGACGTTTGTCGATATAAATATGGACGTCACGATGGATCTGGATAATTCGACGAAGTTGGATATGGTGAATGCCACTTTGGCGACCATATCGTACCCAAGGGAGGCTACCATTTTGGCTGCGGTGTGTGCGTGTATTTTTAGTGTGGTGGGAGTTGTAGGTAAGTAATATTTTTTAACAGTATACATATACATAATTATAACTTAGATACCTACGTACTTCAAGTTTGAACTTACTTATATTTTTATCATAAATACTAACTGTAAACTTAGTGTATTATCTATAGAATAATTCCGTTCAACGCACTTTGCGGTTTACGGCAAATAGGTTTAGGCCGTAATATTAATTACTAATTTATATATACATTTTCTACACATTATCTCGGCAACGACACAACATTTTTTGCGGACACATTACAAATATTCACATATGCTTCTAATTGTAAGAAAGCAAACAGTTTGGCCCAAATAGTAAAAACGTATCATTTGCTGAGAACTATCAACTAATTTATGCTGTAAAAAGTTAAGCGTCTTTGCTGCATTCAATTCGATAGATATAGATATATAAAATAAAACTAATAATATAAACAAACGCCTATTGAGGTTGATATCTTCACAACTGACCTCACGTCATCGCCTTACACCGTTTATTCGTTGAAAGCGATGACCGTTTGTTTACACGTCAGAAATGCGAGGCGTCACATAATAACACGTTCTATGAACGTATGAACTTACTTTTTTCTGTCAACAAATCGGGTTGCGCAAATGCATTCTTTGACCACACCGCATTACATTTTACGAAGAAAAACCAATAACTTGGCCAAACCCCGAAGGTAATTCTACTAAACGACGCTACATCATGTGTTTGAGTTTTGAAGTTTACCGGACACTTAGAATACCTAATAGCAATTTCTTAATATTAATCTTTGTTATTTTATCAAAATTCACACTGATTGTAACTGCAAATAAAATTACACATTTTGTATTGAACTTCACCAAATGTCTAATCGATACGGTAGACGTAAGTAAACATCACTATCTGAGTGAACGAATAATCGGTCAAATAATCGGTCACACGACGTTCGCTAAGTGGTGGCAGTGGGAGTGGGACTAGGCTGACGATGATGTCGATGACGCATTTGTCCAGAAGCTTTATCGGGATATAAAATCTTCGAAATAAGGAAAATTATATATTTATTTATATATTCTACATACATTTTTAAACGGTTTTATCTATCTAAAGTCCGTTATTTAAGTTTACCAATGACCTTCTTCACAGTTAATAAATACAAGTTTGTTTATAATTTTGTATTTTATTAAATGTGACAATGATAATAGCGCAATGGCCGCATCGCGCTGTTCAGATTTTTAACACGTGGCGCCAACCATACAGGGTCCTCTGTGGTAAAATTGTCTCTATCCTTTCATCACGCCGAAACGGCTGGACGGATTGTAACCAATGTTGTAACAGCGATAGCTGGATATTCAAAGATGGTCATAGAATGTTTTTTACACGACTATGGTCAAGAAAAAAATACGGGGTCAGTGTTGCGGGCATCTTTTAGTCCAGTAACATAATGAATATGTATATTATTTATTTACATCATCATCACCGGGAGTATTTACAATTCATTCACTGTATGATCTAAACAGTAGGCGGAACAGATTGTTGGATGCCGAAAATGTCGAGTAAAACAAAACGCCCATAGCAGCTGTATAAACAAAAATGTTTCACTTATTTTACATTCCGGGGCACGTGTTTCGGACAGCTTGACAGCGTGTAGTTTCAAATTTTGAAGTCATAAATAGAATTGCAGCATAAGTTTAGGTGGACAGTGTAGTGTACACATTAAAAATAGGAGCAACAATTTATCCGAGAGAGCTTAACCCGTCGTAAAAATAAACATCCGTAAAAATGCAAAAAACTACGGCCTTATATGGGATCCTTAATACCAGACAAAGACGAAAGATTAACACAGGGTCTTGTTTTTCTATTATGTGTTTGTTCCGAAATGGTGAAAACATGATATGCTTTACGTTTCTCCTCCGTTTCGAAAAACTGAATCGACGATAACATCATCTAAAATTTGAACCAACCGGACATACGAAAGCATTTTTGCCCAAGCTGAAACGAAGATGCTTTATCAATAAGCGAAATCACATTTTAATCGTTTACCTTTTGCGTTGGATGCGTCTAGATCTGCGTTTCTCTCCATCATTATGTATTTTTATTTTCTTGTTTGTGTTGTATATTGTTATCAATGTCGACATTTTATTCAGTTTTTGAACGTTTACAAAGGGCTCAAACAGCCTGCCTATTTTGTGAGTGGGGTATTCCCATAAATAACGTAGCTCAATTTTGTGCAAAGGTTGTCATTTACCTAAGTTGTTAATTGAATATGGGTTTACCCGGAGTGGCTCACCCCTTATCGATGTTAACGTTTTATCCCAGTAATTATTTTCGACGTCGTCAAGTAATAACAATTCAACAATTCTAGGTATTACCATATACCACCGTAGTCGGTTTACGTGCTTATTATATCCTCAACTAAGTATTAAATTATTTAGAAATCTTGATATTTTGTTTATAAGTAGGTAGGGATAACCCCCCTCATTTCTAGAAAAATAGTGCAGTCTTAACTGTAGTTCAAAAAAAATATGAAAATGTTTTTTCCACCTTCTACAGGCATCGCAACGGCAACCTTTGATGATGTTATTTTTTCGAATTCGCCGGCTAATATGCGCTCCATGATGGCATGATACCTATTTAGGTATTACAGCGTATTCACTATTCATGATAGCAAAAAACATTCAGCAAATCAATAAAGAAAATAATTTATTATTCATAAAAGTAAAAATATTCTTTATATTTTATCATTTCTGTAAAGTTTGAGTTTCATGATCATATTCGATGGCTTGTACTTTGAACGCTGTCATTCTTATCGATAGTCGATAAAATAATATCCAATCACTTTTGACATTTAAATTTTGCCCCGACTTTTCCGCTGATGAAGATGCAAAATCGGTTTTAATTTTTTTAGGTGCTTCGACGTTTTTTAACATTCCAGAAACTATTTGATAACTACTTACACCTCCACCTCTGGAAAATTACTTTCAATGAGAAACATGACGTGTTCTTATGCAAGTAAATCATTTTCTCCAAAACTTTGCAATCAGATTTCTCGCTTTACGAAATAAAATGTTGTGGGTGTCTATGATTCACCCCTTACTTAATATGATACCTACTGCAAAAGTTCTGTGCTGACCTTATAAAAAACCGGCCAAGAGCAGGTCGGGCCACGCTCAGTCTACACAGTTCCGTAGTTGCCCATCCTTCACAATAGACAATAAAATGAAATTTAAATTACGAGAAAGATTTCAATCTCTATAAAAAGGTCGTAAACGCCAAAGCAACTATAATTACTTATTACCTTCTGGAATTTATCGATTATACGAACCAGATAGAGCGAGATGTTTTAATGCAGTAAGGCTTTTAATTAATATGTGTAACGTTCGAAGTAGGTATAAGAACACCGCGCAGCACTTACGTCATTTTAAAGAAAATTATGAAATTTTGCGATAACAGAAAAACGGCTCGACCGATTTTATTCAATATAGTTTTCATTAAAAGTACTAATAAGGCCTTATTTTCATGAGTTTTTCCATTATTTTTTTGACAGTGGTTGAGTAGAGGGGGGGCATTATTTTTTGGATTTCCCGAGCGAATATTTACAAAACTGCTGACTTTAGCAAAACATTATGTTTGAAGACCCCTACTTTTTTTGAAAGACCTATTTAACAACACCCCACACGCTAGTGTTGGAACGAAAAAAAATTCACCCCCACTTTAGGTGTACCTACGGGACGACGGTGTAGGTTAGACGGTGAAATTACTTAGCATAGAGGCATTCTATCTTCGTCCTCCGGGTAGGCAAGCACTTGTGACTCCTCTGGTGTTGCAGGTGTTTATGGGCGACGGTAATCGCTTTCCATCAGGCGATACTTTTGCTCGTTTGCCCCCTATGACATAAAAAAAAAAAAAAAAAAGGTAACCGAAAAAAATTTATGTTATGTCGGCGTGATACATACATATACTCATACCAAATTTCAGCTTTCTAGCACTTATGATTACGGAGCTAAGCCGCGGACGGACATGGCGAAACTAATATAAGGGTTCCTAGTTGACTACGGAACCCTAAAAAAACGACGGCATGAATGTACGGCAGTATCCTAATTTGGGCACAAGTCATATTTGTGCATTAAAAAGTAAACGTAGGTAAGTGTCGTAATCGGACGCGCGGGCGGGAGTTCGGAGAATCTTTCGAAACCAGATGAGCTAACAACCTAGCACTTTCGCCGGGTACAGTCCACTTACAATCGGTGACTAGTTTATTTTCAGGCATAAGGAAGTCCTGATATTTTACAATTTATGATAATTTTATTTATTTCCATCTTAAAAGTATATTTACAATACTAAAAAAAAACTACAGATAAATATAAAAGAAAGGATAAGGAGCTACTTATGATAATTAAAATTATTACTACGAGCAAGTACGTGCGATTTTTGTGCAAGTTCCGTTAGTTGTCTTTCTGATTTTATTTTATTAATTTATTAAACTACTAGTTAGTAAATAAACTCATCCACTTTAAAGACTGAGGAATGTAACTGCTTCATCTCATTTATAACATCAAGTCAGAAAATGCCGCAATTGTAATAGATACAGCATTTTTTTTACAAATCTGACTTAACCTTCTAAAGCAAAGAAGACGAACCTTAGCCGAGATCCCCATCAAATACTAAACGAAGGAATTTATCCTATACCTTGAAATATAACTATTAGTAAGGAACAAAATTATTAAATATTAAGCATCTGGCGCTGGGGTGCGTTTTTGAACGCGACTGTACCTACTGTGTAACGGAATATATCTGTGTAATTATTTACTCGGCGAGTGTAGCCAGTTAGTGTGGCTGTAATATTCGGGTGACTCGGATAATCTTTGCTTTACTCTCTCAAACGTCACTGAAGTTTATTTTTACGATTGTATAGGAGTATGTTTTTAGGTATAGGATGCTTTTATTTTTCAACTGATTCTACATTATAGCTCTAATAAGATTTTCCTGAAATCATGACCCATCTACACACAAAATTCGCAAGTTAAGAGGCCTTATTCCTTTTAAATATAGTACTTAGTAATCCTTTTTGAGGTAGAATCTACTTTGCTTTGTTCTAACAACCAATGTGTCCGAATGAGTGTCATTATGAACTGCGGCCACAAACTCCACTTATGACACCTTTTAAGCATTCCTACTATATCAATCAATGGCCTTTCAGTCTTTTACAGACTATACAAACAGTATCATGAAGAACAACGCTTTTCATGGCTATGCAAGCCAATACGAGAACGACACACGCGACCACAGGCTTGGCAGATGTAAGACTGGCCTGCGCGCGGCGAGCAAGGGCCGAGCTGATGTCTTTTGGCACGCTTGGTTGCGAGAGTCCTAAACCATGTCTCATCCAAGATCTTACGCCCATCCAACACCAGTTTCCGCCATTTGTCCCTATCCGCTGCGGACCATGGTAGAATACTAAAAGTGTGGTTCGGGGATTCGATAACGCTGAGCTCAAATTACGTGAACACCACGACGCCAATCAATATAATTGTAATATCACCCCAAATTGCAACATTTCGTGCATAGTTCGGCAAACATTAGGGAGGCATCTTCCCCCAAGGCCAGCAACCCCGTGGGGAACGTCACTTGTCGTTGACACGTTCGGTTTCACGGGAAACAGCAATAAATTTCTCAAATTCTAAAATAATATTTACACAATGGGTTCGTAGTTTATTGACAATTACAATCTATAAAATCAGAGTAAATCTGCATCGTAAAATAACTCAAGAGTATCTACAACTACATAAGCACTGAGTTTCTTTAAAACATTAGGTTTCTCGGGCAATAGAGTGATGTACCTATTACATTGCCAGCTGTTACACCCTTGGAACTCAATAAAGGGGCAAAGTCAGGACAAGTGCACCAGTGGATGAAGCCCTATCATATCGACGAAAAGTTCAGATTTTATACAACTAACGTCATTTAACTTTTGCCAACCAACTATAGTTGCATATGGTTGTGAAGCCTAACCAGCGTCGGTCCGGCGCAGGGATAGTGGCGCTACAAACAACTTTCATATGGCAATAATGACCATACGACATTTATATTTGCAGTATTAAACGTCAGTAGCGATTTGTCAAGGATTTGTCATTAACCAAATTTAAAACATTGTTTACCGGAATGCTGGTCAATACTTCGTTCTTGCGAAATAAAAACTGAATCCTATTGAAAAAAAAACTCGACTTTCATGACTGTGGATAGTTTTGGCTTTATTATGAAAACAGTACTTGAAATTTAGGGAATATTTAGTCCCTTTTCCTCTTTGTTTACATCAGACATCAGTGACATTCACATTCACCGACTTTCAACGTTGTTGGGCTATAACTTGCAAGATGGCGTTAGTATTAAACATGTAATTTTCGATATTTTGATATGGTAGTGCGTTTGTCCCCTGGCGAACTTGTCCCGACTACCCTAAACAGACATAAAACACCCAGTAACAGTAGTACTTTGGAAAATGTACATTTTTCGTGGGATAAGTTTGTATTGTCTAATTCAGTGACGACTTTTTCCTAAAGCCGACCGCAGACAGCAGCGGCAGAGTATGTGTCGGAGCAACACCACTGGTCTCTATATCTTTATATGAAATACCATTCGTAGTTAGCGACACGAAGCTAGCGACGTGTCGGCGAGCGGTAGATGACACAGTCGCCCGACCTAGGTCAGTAGAGCACTCGGAACCAACTGGATACGAACCTGCCGTCGTAACATAGCGACATGACACCACGAGGTATCGCTGCGACTCCTCGTCTGCTGCTGTACCCTTACCATTAGTTGACGTGACGTTCTCGCTAGCGACAGCGTAAAAGATTTGTACGGAGAATAACACAGCGGCCTTAGCGATTATACTTTGTAGAACTACAATTTTATTCTCCATACAAACAGTTTCGAGTACTGTCTCATGGTAAGGGTACTGCTGTCTGCCGTTGGCTATGAACCGACACCTTAAGGGCCTTATCACACTTGCGATTTGCGAGCGTATTTTCTATACAAATAAGCGACGCGGCGTACACGCTGCGCGATCGCCTTCATACAAAATACGCTCGCAAATCGCAAGTGTGATAAGGCTCTTAGTGTCGCCCCTACAATATTCGAAGTCTCTTTGGTCTTCAAGCCAGTTCGAATCCGAATCAAACACATTAAGAAGTACGTTATTAACACGTCTGAAAACGTAATAAAAGGCTAATAACGTGGATGATCGTGTATCGTGACTACATCATTGTCACTCGTTAAAGTCATTGGACGAATTTCAGTTCAAACCCCCTGAAATTTATCGGCAACCTGTAAAGTAAAATAGAAGATAATACATATTTATGCCTTCAAAACTATAAGGGAAGAAATAAAGAAGTACCTGCTTCATTCCGATCGGTAAGGTTCAGTAATATTTAGGACTTAGACTGAAAGCCAGTTTGTGTTCCGAAATATTGGTATTTACACAAGTTGAGAATATTTTGTCAACTGTACCTAATCTAGAAGCAACGTAAACTATACCTACAATACAAGTCAGGGATATATAGGCTCACATATCCGAAGTTAATTAACCTGAACCCAGACCAAGGGCAAGGCCAAATAATAACATATCATCCTGGATTCGCTCGTGCACCCTGCCTGTTCCTAACTTATCCTGTTAAGGCTGCCTACCAAGTGTCAACAAAAGAAGAGATGTGTAAGGTAGACCAATCACTTTTCTCAGGTTTTGGGCGTCATATAAACGCAAACTTTCCCCGCTTCTGTAGACATCAAGGCAGTCTAACTGCTTGTGGTCACCGAGTTAGTTTTGTTTATTTATTTACCTATTACAAGTAATCGTTAATGGCGAGACAAACAGACATACGAGCAATTTCCTGCCCTAATGGATTGCCGCGGCCACTCAACTCGATTACGTTCCTAAGTGGACGGCAAAATGGATGCAATTAAAAATAGTATCCGCGTGTTGCGATATTTTTATTGGGAGGTTTTTCGTTTCGGAGGCCTTTCGTCGCGACCTTCCAACCTAAATATTAAGTCAAGAAGACTGCCAATTGCTATGCACAGGTTGTGATCCACCGACCTGAACCTCTTGCATAAAACTGTGAGACGCGACTTTCTCGCGTGACAAAAATTACCTGTCACTTCCCGTTCAATACCGTGCCAGCAAGGCAGGTGGCTGTCACGCAACAAGCGCTGGAAAATATGCTAGCCCAGCTATTGTAGTCGGAGCCACTAAACCGAGGTCTTTGATTCATCCATTTCGTATGCCGCTCATATCTTTCATGACACCATACCGTAATCTGAGGAGAACGTGATGAGCTTTCCTTTGCCCACATCCATTTCAGCAGTCTCCACCCACAAAAACTAGAAAACGACACCCATGAAGCCTTTTTCAAAAGTTCCTAATGGCCGTTATCTTGACATCTCAAATTGATGCACTGCTAAACTGATAACCTAGGCAATGAGTGTAATGACTAATGACTAAAGATGTGTCGTTCTTGTTGTATGGGAAATGTTCTCGAGTACGTTCTTTCCCTCTACAAATCGGGAAACGTCGTCGTTGAGAACGGCACACTTCTAATAATGACGACTACCTTACTCCAAAACCTTAATTTTGTTCAGAAATAATTTTAAGAAGGACACATGAAGCTTATCACTATCCCATACCTTGTTGCAGGCAACTTCGTCACAACCGTGGCGCTCCTCATGCACCCGAAACTCCGCACACACGTCACCACCATGTTCGTGCTGTCGCTCTGCGTGTCGGACCTGATGTTCTGCACCATCAACCTGCCGCTCACGGCGCGCCGGTACATCCGCGCGGAGTGGGGGCTGGGCGAGCAGCTGTGCCAGATGTTCGCGTTCGTGTTCTACGGGAACGAGGCCGTGTCGCTGCTGTCCATGGTGGCCATCACCATCAACAGGTAACCATTCTTGCTTACGCTGTGTAAGACCTCATGTTCTACATCAACAGTGGGGGCTGGGCGAGCAGCCGTGCCGTCCGGCACATCTGTAACAGCTGTTCGCATTCGTGTTGTATAAGTACAAGGCCGTATCGTTGCTGACAATGATTGAGGCCGTGTCGTCATTGGTGATGGCCATCACTACCAACAGGTATCACTCAGAAACGCACCCAGAGATTATTAGTCTAGCATATGTATGGAACTCCACAAAAAAAATAGTGCTATTATTTCAATCGGATGATCGGATGTCATTACAATTTACAAATTCAGTTCCAATTAGTTAAAACGGTTCAAGCTAACCTCACTCACATACCTTACAGAGCCGTTAGAGACGCTAGCTTCAGCGCAGCTTCTACAAAATGGACCAATGACACCGTCTAAATAGGTATATGCAGTGTCGTCATGCTCTGTCGAAAAATCCTTTAATATCTAGATTATTAGTAAGTCTAACTGAGTCCCTATTATCATTTTATTATTTCTTAACAGCATAGCCATTTAATATCGTGACGTGTTACTTGATATCGTAAGATAAATTAGAAAATTGTCAAGATACTCAAGAGTACTTGAATAACAATTAAGTACTTCAGAACAATCAAGCCCTTGACTGTAAGACGCAGTGACACAGTCCAGGAACCCTCCTCAAGTACCATTCACATGAGCTCATTATTCCGTACATTGGCAGATCACGAGTGACGCGTCACGTGAATGACGTCGCTGGTCAACTAAGGGTTGGGGTCTTATTGACATGCAATGATTAGCAGGATGAGACTGAAGATTACTCTGCAAGAAGTTGTGATTGATTATCGATTTCCAGCTGCTTAACCAGCTTAAATTATAAAAATGGACGTAACTTGGCGCAAGAAGAAGAAGAAGAAGATATACCTATACATCTAGCCAATCGATGCGAATAATCCTAATTTTTAGGGTTCCGTATAGTCAACTAATAGGAACCCTTATAGTTTCGGCATGTCTGTCTGTCCGTCTGTCCGTCCGAGGCTTAGCTCCGTGATCATGATTACTAGAAAGCTGAAATTTGGTATGAGTATGTTTATGTATCACGCCAACAAAACGGTAAAATAAAAACTAAAAAAAAAATGTTTTCACCCCACTAGCTCGGAAAGCCCAGTTTGTTTGTTTGATATCTATTGAGAAAATCGCTTTTTATCCACATGTGGAGAAAGAATTTTGACGTTTCAACGCAGCTAAAGTAAAATTTGACATGAGCTTATTTTCTGAAAAATCCCGTTTAAAATACCTACATGAAAGCTAATTAGACCTTAGTTTTAGTTTAAGGTGGATTATTGCAGATATTTTTCAAAGATATAGTACAAACCCTTATTCTTTTTTCCTCGCTGTAGTGAGGTGAAAAGTTTTGTGTTATACACGGGCGAAAGTTATTTTACGTCTCGTGTATTGAAACACTCGCTACGCTCAGGATTCTATTTTGAACCACTCGCTTCGCTCGTGGTCAATCATAGGATCCTTTCGCTAGCTCGTGTTTCGAATAAACACTCGCGGGTAAAATACAACTTTCCCCCCTTGTATAACAAATAACTATTTTCGGGTACCTCTCGAACACCTAAGTGGTGGGGATGATTTTTAGGGTTCCGTAGCCAAATGGCAAAAAACGGAACCCTTATAGATTCGTCATGTCTGTCTGTCCGTCCGTCTGTCCGTCCGTATGTCACAGCCATTTTTTTCCGAAACTATAAGAGCTATACTGTTCAAACTTGGTAGGTAGATGTATTCTGTGAACCGCATTAAGATTGTGATGCAAAAATAAAAAAATAATAATAAATATTGGGGGCTCCCCATACTTAGAACTGAAACTCAAAAAATTTTTTTTCATCAAACACATACGTGTGGGGTATCTATGGATAGGTCTTCAAAAATGATATCGAGGTTTCTAAAATATATTTTATTCTAAACCGAATAGTTTGCGTGACAGACGCTTCCAAAGTGGAAAAAAGTTGGTCCCCCCCCTCTAACTTCTAAAATAAGAAAATGAAAAATCTAAAAAAAACATATGATGTACATTACTATAAAAACTACCAACGAAAATTGTCTTAAACGAGATCTAGTAAGTATAGTTTTTTTTTTATATTTTAATACGTAACTTTGCACCTAATTTATATGGGGCGCTATACATACCAGGTGCAAACTTAACTTAACCACTTAGGGATGGAAAGTGTTCGGTGCGCGAGTCCGACTCGCACTTGGCCGGTTTTTTCTATAGGCAGTCTGTCCGTCCGTATGTCACAGCCATTTTTTTCCAAAACTATAAAAGCTATACTGTTGAAACTGGTTCTCTTATTTTTCGCAGAAAATTGTTACGCCGATTATCACTTCCTAACTCCCGTTTCGCGGAATTTTATTTCGCCGACCTTTCATTTCCCAACTTATGAATTGCCAACTTATTATTTGCCAAAATTTGTTCGACCAAGTGAAAGATTTGACTAATGATTAGTCTGCCAAAAGTTTAGAGGCATAATAATAATCTGCGTTACAATAATTCTGCCAAGTGAAAAGTTGATGTCATACAAAAATTTGGTAATCGTTAGTTGTCAAAGTGAAAGTTCGGCGAAACGTTGGTTGGCAAATGAAATCCGGCCAAAAATAGTTCTGTGAAAAGGCAGAACACCGTTGAAACTTGGTAGGTAGATGTATTCTGTGAACCGCATTAAGGTTTTGATACTTTTGATGCAAAAATAAAAAATAATAATAAATATTGGGGGCTCCCCATACTTAGTAGATTAGTACTAAATTTCTTGGTGTAATAATGGACATGAACTGCAACTGGAAGGAACACGTGGAGTATGTTTTTCATAGAATAGATAGGTTTGTCTTCGCACTCAGACACTTAAGGGAAATCGCCTCAAAAGACGCAGCTATCACAGCATATCATGGGTACGTAGCCTCGATTCTTAGGTACGGTTTGATAATATGGGGCAACTCCGTTGACATTGTTAAAGCGTTTAGAGCTTAAAAAAAAGTATTAGAGCTATAGTTGGGGCTAGTTATAATGATTCTTGCAGACCAATTTTCAAGGATTTAAACATCTTGCCACTCCCGTGCATGTATATCAAAGAAATGTGTGTACTAGTCAAAGAAAACGAACACTTATTCGAATTGTACATAGCCGGTGGAAAACGAAGTACAAGAAAAGATAAGTACCTATGTACACCAAGGATTAACCTTAGTATTTTTAAGAAAAATGTATATTGTGTGTGTATCAAGCTGTTTAATAAATTACCGCGACATTTTTATGACATGAATACCGCTAAGTTTAAGAAAAATTTACATCTTTGGCTATTAGATAAGTGTTTCTATTCGGTTCATGACTTCCTAGATTATAATAATAATATATAGATACCCTTTATGTAAATAATTTTGTAATGCGCATTATTTAATTTAAACATATTCTTAGTTTACGGACATAATTAATTTCTAGTATTAAATCTTAATTTTAAATTTATTTTTCTTCTTTGTTTAAGGAGGAATGACATTGCACGCCAATAGAGGCAGAACATGTTGATACAACCATATTGTTAAGACCTTATCTATACTTACATGTGTTCGGCAATAAATATTTCATTTCATTTCATTTCATTAGAACTGAAACTCAATTTTTTTTTTTTCATCAAACACATACGTGTGGGGTATCTATGGATAGGTCTTCAAAAATGATATCGAGGTTTCTAAAATATATTTTTTTCTAAACCGAATAGTTTGCGTGACAGACGCTTACAAAGTGGAAAAAAGTTGGTCCCCCCCCTCTAACTTCTAAAATAAGAAAATGAAAAATCTAAAAAAAACATATGGTGTACATTACTATAAAAACTACCAACGAAAATTGTTTTGAACGAGATCTAGTAAGTAGTTTTTTTTTAATACCTATTAATACCTAACTTTGCACCTAATTTATATGGGTTAACTTAACCACTTAGGGATGGAAAGTGTTTGTACGGAACCCTCGGTGCGCGAGTCCGACTCGCACTTGGCCGGTTTTTTTTTTCGTTTCAACACTATTGTGTGGGGTGTCGTTGAATGGGTCTTTTGAAAATAATAGGGGTCTCCAAATATTAGTTTTTGATAAAGTCAGCAGTTTCGTAAATATTCGCTCCGAAAATAAAAATAAATAGCGTCCCCCCCCCTCTAACTTTTCAACCACAAAAAATTATGGAAAAATTCATGAACATGAGCCCTTATAGGTAAGTACTTTCAATGAAAACTATATTGAACAAAATCGGTCGAGCTGTTTTAGAGTTATGGCAAAATTTCATAATTTTCTTAAAAGGACGTAAGTTCTTCCAGAAGGTAATAAGTAATTACAGTTACTTTGGCGTTTACGACCTTTTTATAGAGCTTGAAATCTTTTTCGTAACTTAAGTCTATTGTGAAGGATGAGCAACTACGGAACCCTACACTGAGCGTGGCCCGACATGCTCTTGGCCGGTTTTTTTTAATAAGTAGGTACTATATGATATGAATGACATGACAAATAAACAAAAGTATACATCCCTTACTGGTGAATACCGCAGACTATGAACTTCCGCAACTCCACTAACTGCCTGTGTCATGTCGTCACGGGCATGCTGCCGACCCTGTATGAAGGGTTCTTACGGATACGGCAAGACTGCGCGGCCAGCGGCGCGGCGAGCGGTTGAGCGCGAGATCCGAGCACAGCGGTCATAGAAGTGAGCCACACGTAGATATAGGTACCGCGCACCGTTCCCGTTGTCACAAGAAGAACGGAGGATTGAGCACTATTCCTGTAAACTATGTTTTGAATTTGTGACAAATCTTTGACGAATCGCTACGCATTCTCACGTGACGTATGCTCATTATTGCTATGTATATACCTATATGAAAAGCTGTTTTTAACTCCACTATCCCTGGACAGGAGCAACACTTGTTTAGGATATAGGATAATTCATCGGAACATATTGATATTCAATCGGTAGAACACCTAAGGACTCTATATAGCTAAAAAAGCAAAGGTGGAATCAGTTCGTGGAATTCCCGGGCCTACTCCTTATGGAAGTCTATAGAATATAACTTATTTATAGCCATGCATTTGGCGCGCATGTATAATCGCTTCATATGAGGCCTAAGCCGAACAAAATGTCTTACCACACGAAGTTGAACGTCCCCGATCCATCACCATAACATTAATATTGATGCAATCTAAACTGTCGTGCCTAGTAGGCCATGATTTGAATTTAATGACGTGTAAATGTACCTGTTTGCCGGTGAAATTGTTTGCCACCTACCGCGCTCCCGGCCTCCGACAAGTCAATATATTCCTATTGTAATCCCTTAGCTCCGTGGCCCGTGGGATCCCAGTGCCCACAAACTTTAAAACGACCTTAGTAAAAGATTAATAGAATCTACTTGGGGGGCGAAGAGCTGGCAGCTTCCTCGCACAACGCATCAGCAATGCGATTCAGCTAGGAAATGCTGCCAGTGTCTTCTGGACCATGCCGCGGGGGCACAGTTTTTCACACGTTTTTTTCATTTATTTTAGTTACTTAATGTTTGATTTATAACTTATAGCTTAAGCTTTTTTTGGGTTATACATGCGTTGTAAGTCCCTTTTGAATAAATAATTATTCCAATGAAGGGTAGGAAGAGAGGGCAGGGATCTCTTTTTTTACTAGATAAGTGTTCTGGCTGGGGACCAAAGAAGGTATCATAAGTTCATTAATAAATCCATAGCTAATTCACCGTGACTGGATATATATACTAAGCTAGAGCGATTACGGAAAATGAGTCTCGGCCAAATTAGGTTCCATAAAATGTTATTTAAAAAACCGGCCAAGTGCGAGTCGAAATCGCGCACCGAGGGTTCCGCACAAGTACTTATCCCATCTTAACTGGCGGGGTTAAGTTAAGTTTAAGCACCTGGTAGTATGGCGCCGGACACCGATCACGTTTGTTGTATGGGAGCCCCCTTAAATATTTATTTTATTCTGTTTTTTTTTGGTATTTGTTGTTATAGCGGCAACAGAAATACATCATCTGTGAAAATTTCAACTGTCTAACTACTTACATATCACGGTTCCTAGTGACAGACGGGCAGACAGACAGCCAGACAGATAGACAGACGGACGGACAGCGGAGTCTTAGTAATAGTGTCCCGTTTTTTACCGTTTGGGTACGGAACCCTAAAAAGAGCACCAGAAATGTACCATTGAAAATTATAAAAGAGCACCTGAAATGTACCGTTGAAATATATAAACTGGCAACAGAAAGGTGCTTTCTCAGTCACCTAATAAATAACAGACAAGCAATTTTGACAGCATTTTTTCCCTCTGTCCCCAAATGCTTAGACAGCTCATCTATCTTGTAACATTTCCAGACAAGAAAACAAATGAAAACGAATGCCCCAGTCAATTAACAGCCCCTATGTTGTGACGGCCATGTTTCTAATTCTTACATTTCAATTCACAGCAAATTGAAGGCATTGTGTCCTTAATATTACGAACAGTAATATTTTTGTGACAAAAATATGTAGAAGGTTTTAGTGCCAGGGGTCGAGGAACGAAAGTCTATAAAATATAAATTGATTTTTAATGTGTTAATTTGCTAGATTATCAATTGAAACCACTAAAAATTCAAGTGATTGCTTTACTATAGATAAGCACGGCAGTCACGAACGATTAGGCGGGATGATGGATTGGCTTCACGACTCATTTGGCTCCAGGATTGTCCATTAGGCTGTTATAGGCAATTGTGAAAATCACATACATAACATAACATCGTGTATTTATTAATAGTGATCAAGTACGAAGCTCTTTGTCACCCATCGAATAAAACTGTCCTTAGTACAACTTTAGCAAGCGACTCTTCTCTTCGTATCACTATAAATGTAGTCTATCCTTTTCCATTCAGAGATTAACCCTGTAAAATTAATTTCGAAGTTCGTTTAGGATTACAGGCGAGTGAGTCTGTTTGATACTGTTTTTGTTACGATACTAAGTATTCTGAATTTTGATGACACGGTTGGCGCAGTGATACAGAAATTGGCTACTGAGCTGGCGGTCCAGGGTTCGAATCCCGGCAATGGTAAATATTTGTATGGTGAACTCGAATATTTGTTTTCGGGTCATGGACATTCTATGTATTTAAGTACTTGCATATATATTTATCTATACATATGATCGTCTAGTACCTATACAACAAGCTTACTATAGAGCTTAATTTGGGACTAGGTCAATTTGTGTGAGGTTATCCAGTATTTACATTGTATTTGTATTGGGGATAAAAAGTAACCTATGTGTTAATCCGCGGTGTCAGCTACCTTCATACCGAAATTTATCAAAATTGGTCCGTCCGTTTAAGCGTGAAGAAGTAACAAACATACACATAAACACACTCACAAACTTTCGCCTTTATACTTAGTATTAGTGTGATATTTTAAGATTATCGAAGACGTGGACAGATTAGTGTATTCCCAAGTCTTAGACGTTGAAAAAAAAAACAAAACAAGAATTAAGTTTTGTACAAGTTAATGGTGTTTCTCTAAACCCGAGTAACAATTAAAATTTCACGGCTGGTTTACGGGATTAACATCTTGTCGTGAGTTATGTTATGGCCGCCTGGATGAGTGTTGCTCCCTTTTACGACTGCCTCTCATTACATGGACACGCCGTAAAAGAGTCGAGATTTGTATCACTATCCCACAACATGTCTAAAATGTAAAAGCCACCAGTAGGTTCTCTGGAAGACATCATTTTTAGGGTGCCATACCCAAAGGGTAAAAACGGGACCCTAATATTACTGAGACATCGCTGTCCGTCCGTCCGTCTGTCACCAGCCTGTGTCTCAAGAACGGTGATAGCTAGACAGTTGATATTTTCACAGATGATGTAATTTCTATTGCCGCTATAACAACAAATACTAAAAATGAAATAAATATTTAAGGGGGCTCCCATATAACAAACTTGTTTTATGGTACGGAACCCTTCATGCGCGAGTCGGACTCGCACTTGCCCAATTTTTAATAGAATACGCTGTTTTCTACTGTGCGTCTTCTACTTGATTAATAATTAAGAATATTATATATGTATACCGTCTTACCTTATACTACAACATCAAAAAAAACCGGTCAAGTGCGAGTCGGACTCGCGCACCAAGGGTTCCGTACAAACACTTTCCATCCTTAATTGGTTAAGTTAAGTTTGCACCTGGTATGTATAGCGCTCCATACAAATGAGGTGCAAAGTTAACGCAACCAATCCCTTTGTTGTATGTGAGCCCCCTTAAATATTTATTTTATTTTATTTTTAGTATTTGTTGTTATAGCGGCAATAGAAATACATCATCTGTGAAAATTTCAACTGTCTAGCTATCACCGTTCTTGAGATACAGCCTGGTGACAGACGGACGGACGGACGGACGGACGGACGGACGGACGGACGGACGGACGGACAGCGAAGTCTCAGTAATAGGGTCCCGTTTTTACCCTTTGGGTACGGAACCCTAAAAAGGACCTAGCCTCTAAGCCAATAAAGAAGCCAACAATCAACAAAAATAGTATTGTTTTTCTTTTTATTCGTATTTGTATAATTTTCTCCATTTTGTTTTCGTCTCTAATTAATCATATTGATAATACCAACGCGTTGTGTAGGTATACAACCATAATAATATCTACGCGTATGCTTTATCTATAATATAATATAATATCATCATAAACCTATGTATATGATACTTGATACATGGTGTTTTAGTGCTGTCTCAAAACAAATCTGTCTTTATGCATTCAAATAAAATCAGTATACATGCATATAAAAATCTGGTGCATAAATACATACCGACTGCTGAGTCGAAAATGATCCTTACATGGTATGAAGAGGGTTACGTTTTACTATGATCCGACTGATCGACTGAAACCAAAATGAGGTAACGATGTCACCGTTAAATCACAAGCGGAAGCGATTCTGTGTACGACCACATTGAAAAGAAATTGTGATTACGTAATACATATATATTTTTTATACAGTATCCGAAAACCTATACATTATGTATGTATGTATGTAAACACTTTATTGTACACAAAAACAGAAATACATTAAAACAAAAGAAATACATGTACAAAGGCGAACTTATCCCTTTAAGGGATCTCTTCCAGTTAACCTTTGAGTAAATGAGTGCTAAAGACAAATGTAAACGGTAGACAGCCAAAGCAACATGTACAATACGAAGGAGGATAATTTAACAATAATACATTATATTTATGTATTTAACATATATATTGATACAGTTTATGTTATGTGTTTCAAATAAAATCATTCAAAAATAATGTTTCAGCTATGTATTAAAACATTCATTAAGTCTTTTTTATTGTTCACCTTTATGTTTTATGTTCTGTTCTGTGAATTAATAACGTAAAAGTAGGCCCTACTTTTTAAGTCACTACTCAATAGGTCCTACTAATCATTTTACAAAAAAATCGTAAAAAGTAATCTAGACAAAGGTTTTTTATACATATTAAGTACGTTTAACTTATACGCATGTATAAATAAAACACCATAACAAAAACACAGAGTGGAGGCTTTAATTTAAAGTTAATCCGCTGGCGTATGTTTCACAACCACTTCTCTTTCTGTAGGTGTTCGACAAACCAACCTTAAGCAAAAGTAGCTGTTATCTCAACCCTTGCACCGACGCAGTTCAAGTAAAAATAAACCCATTGACGGGGTCGGCAGCCCAGCATAAAGGCGCTCTGTGCGCGCGCGCCGCTTGAGTGCCTGCCGCCCGCCTGATGCGCCCGCGCCGGGGTTACGCTCGAGGGCTATAGTTTCTGGCTGAATGTGTTTAATTGGGTCGGGTCTGTAAACACAACTTATAAGGTCTTAGGTCGTTTTGCTTCACAGTATTCTTTTATTTTTACTTCGGCTGAATATTAAAAAATAGTTTGCTAAAAGTTTGAATGTTTGTTTATCGTGTTGCGGGTTTTATTTATAGCATTTTTCAGCGGCCCTTTGTTTGATAAGGTTCAGCTGATACCAAAAATATATTTTCCTTTGGTTATCTCTGAATTTATTATTTGTTTTCTAAATTAAGAGGATTATCTGCGAACAAACCATGAAAGTAGTCAGCTAGCTAATTAAGTTAATAATAAATTACACATTCGTATCTTTTCACTTTCATATCTATAATCAGATAAATCTGTAGTATTAGATATTTACAGTACCTAATTAAACCCACTTTTCCGATTCCGGTCCATAATACGTCACAAAGAAAATAATAATATAAAATGGGTTTGACAATTGCATTATTTCTCTTCAAATCAATGTAAATTTTGATCACAACTTTGCCTTCAACCCGGAACCTGCAGATTGTATCATGTCGTTTTTTTCGTTTCTCTGTATGCTGTAAAAATACGTAGCGATCCTTAACGTACCTATGTTATCGACGCACCATTGTGGGTAAGTTACATGGTCTTTGTTGATGTTTATTTATTCAGTCACGTGTACGTAAGTTGTCTTGATGAGACGTATATATGTTGTCTTGCCGCAGCAAGGATAAACCACAACACAGCATTAATCTATGTTATTTTTCTTTCACGAGTCTAATAAAAACGTTTATTGATGCATTATTATTGGTGCATTTCGTGTTATTATTCTATTGTTATTTAAAGTCAAGCGTGGCCGTGACAGCCTTCATTCTTTAATTCATTATAATATGTATGTTTTCTCTTGACTTCCCTGCGTTACCGCAAGATCAACCAACTGACAAACACACTTCTTTTAATTAATTATTGTTATAAAGGCAAATATTTTCCATTAATTAACTTTCATATTTATTTTAATATTTTTATGAACTACACGGAAAAGCCTATTAAGCCAACCAAATGTGGCTTGGTTGTTGGGTATTGAAGACTCAAGCTACACTGCAAGATTCTTGCTTAATCTTAATTATCTTTTATTGCCACGCTTTGTAACATCGTGATTTCATGATTTGTTTTAATACCTTAATTATCTTATCCCACCGCAGAGTGTTTGTCTTCCCACTTTCCCACACCGATAAGGGGAGTGCTGTTTGACGATAAAACACTGATACCGGAGCTAAATGGTTTCGAAAGCGTTAATTTATTTCTTGCACCCTATGTGGAGCCTATTTACGATTATTGTACTGCTATTGTTAGTGAGATTACGTGATATTGTGTCTAGACAGGAGTCCTGCTTCTCTGGTGTGTCCACATAGGTTGTAAATTGATTCTCTTTTCATGGTTCATTTTAGTAGCCAAAGGACAACATATGCTTATTCGGTATGATATTTTTCAATGAAGAGAAATTATTATTATTACATAATCTGTTATCCATTGATCTCTCTCAGTCACGAAGCCATGAAGTGGGTAACAGACCTTAATTTGCATTTGTAACGTATTTGACTTGTTTATGCCATACTGTGAAGTATGCATACGATTAAATAAATAAATTACATTGTTTTCATCTCGTAGCACGAGGTTCTCACAGTATCACACTTTTGGCTTTGTGCTCCCAAGCATGAACGCTTTCTTATAAATTAAAGTAGAAGGTAGTAATTACGATCTCTAGTTACTTATCAACGTTCCTCCGATGTTCCGGTACTATCATCTACCGGAATAGAACACTAAGACAGATAAAACACAACACAACGCAAAATTAGATGACGGCATCAGATTTTCCAGTCTGTTACAAACTCAGATTCCGACTGCATAGGCATTTTCTAGACCGGTGTGAAGTAAGCGGCCAAACTTAGCAGCCGCCGATAATCCGACCAAATTAAAAAGTTAAGATTTTCTTTTAATAAAAATGTCACGGGAGACGTTAAAGACTACAACAAACATCTGTGATTACGAAAAATACACGCCGAACATAAAAACAAATCGAATAAATACATAAACTTAGTTCGGCCGCTAACTTTGAATTCAGCAGCCAAAATCTCTTTGGGACTAATACTAAGATCTCGTTATAAAACTGGGCAAGGAAAGCGGGTTTCAAAACTTGATTCGTATAGCCAAATGCTCAAGCTAAATGGTTGCAGTAAACAAAACATGAATCTCGATCAATATCAGAGTCAACCGGGGAAAGGAAGTCATGTTTTAGATAATGTTTTGTAAACTTTAGATTTTCTCTTCTTTTCAAACTGATAGACGGCAAGCAACGGGCCTTTAGTTAGACCCCAGTACCATTCAGTCAACCCTTGAGCTTAATCTAAGCCCAAGTAGCCAAGCAGCTAATCATACCCAGTCCTTAAGACTATGCTAATTAAATCCGAATAAAAAATCACAATATTTTCGCATAAAATCATTATTGCATAAAAATCGCCAAGTTGAACGGCAAGCAAGGGGGTTTTGAAACATGATGTGTGTGGCTTATGAAACATGCTATACGGCTACAGTGACCAAAAAGTGACATCCGATCGGTAATTGGGTGAAACGGGGAGAAAACGGCATGTAATGGGCGATATTCAGTACTTTACGATTTTCATTTATTTTCAACTTGAAAGACGGCAAGCAAGGAGCTTTTGACCACAGAATCCGTTAGCCAGTCTATTAAGCTAATTTAAAAGTCAAGTTGCTAGTTGACACCCGATCATTAAGACTATGTAAATGAAGTACAAGTAGAAAACAAACAAGATTTTTTCGAATATCTTTAGATTTGTTTGAAAATCTCCAAGTAGAACGGCAAGCAAGGGGGTTTTGAAACATGATATGTGTAGCTTATGATACATGCTTTACGGCTGCAGTGACCAAAATGTGACACCTGATCGTTAACTGGGTGAAACGGGGAGGAAACGGCATGTAATGGGCGATATTCAGTACTTTAAGATTTTCATTTATTTTCAACTTGAAAGACGGCAAGCAAGGAGCTTTTGACCACAGAATCTGTAAGCCAGTCCATTAAGCTAATTTAAAAATCAAGTTGCTAGTTGACACCCGATCATTTAGACTATGTAAATGAAGTACAAATAGAAAACAAACAAGATTTTCTCCAAAATCTTCATTCTTGTTTGAACATCGCCAAGTAGAACGGCAAGCAAGGGGGTTTTGAAACATGATATGTGTAGCTTATGATACATGCTATACGGTTACAGTGACCAAAAAGTGACACCCGATCGTTAACTGGGTGAAACGGGGAGAAAACGGCATGTAATGGGCGATATTCAGTACTTTACGATTTTCATTTATTTTCAACTTGAAAGACGGCAAGCAAGGAGCTTTTGACCACAAAATCTGTTAGCCAGTCCATTAAGCTAATTTAAAAATTAAGTTGCTAGTTGCCAACCGATGATTTAGACTATGTAAATGAAGTACAAATAGAAAACAAACAAGATTTTCTCAAAAATCTTCATTCTTGTTTGAAAATCGCCAAGTAGAACGGCAAGCAAGGGGGTTTTGAAACATGATATGTGTAGCTTATGATACATGCTATACGGCTACAGTGACCAAAAAGTGACACCCGATCGTTAACTGGGTGAAACGGGGAGAAAACGGCATGTAATGGGCGATATTCAGTACTTTACGATTTTCATTTATTTTCAAGTTGAAAGATGGCAAGCAAGGAGCTTTTGACCACAGAATCCGTTAGCCAGTCCATTAAGCTAATTTAAAAATCAAGTTGCTAGTTGACACCCGATCATTTAGACTATGTAAATGAAGTACAAATAGAAAACAAACAAGATTTTCTCCAAAATCTTCATTCTTGTTTGAAAATCGCCAAGTAGAACGGCAAGCAAGGGGGTTTTGAAACATAATATGTGTAGCTTATGATATGTGCTATACGGCTACAGTGACAAAAAAGTGACACCCGATCGTTAACTGGGTGAAACGGGGAGAAAACGGCATGTAATGGGCGATATTCAGTACTTTACGATTTTCATTTATTTTCAACTTGAAAGACGGCAAGCAAGTCGCTTTTGACCAGAGAATCCGTTAGCCAGTTCATTAGGCTAATTTAAAAACCAAGTTGCTAGTTGACACCCGATCATTTAGACTTGTAAATGAAGCACAAATAGAAAACAAACAAGATTTTCTCCAAAATCTTCATTCTTGTTTGAAAATCGCCAAGTAGAACGGCAAGCAAGGGGGTTTGGAAACATAATATGTGTAGCTTATGATACATGCTATACTGCTACAGTGACCAAAAAGTGACACCCGATCGTTAACTGGGTGAAACGGGGAGAAAACGGCATCTAATGGGCGATATTCAGTACTTTACGATTTTCATTTATTTTCAAGTTGAAAGACGGCAAGCAAGGAGCTTTTGACCACAGAATCCGTTAGCCAGTCCATTAAGATAATTTAAAAATCAAGTTGCTAGTTGACACCCGATCATTTAGACTATGTAAATGAAGTACAAATAGAAAACAAACAAGATTTTCTCCAAAATCTTCATTCTTGTTTGAAAATCGCCAAGTAGAACGGCAAGCAAGGGGGTTTTGAAACATGATATGTGTAGCTTATGATATGTGCTATACGGCTACAGTGACCAAAAAGTGACACCCGATCGTTAACTGGGTGAAACGGGAAGAAAACGGCATGGAATGGGCGATATTCAGTACCTTACGATTTTCATTTATTTTCAACTTGAAAGACGGCAAGCAAGGAGCTTTTGACCACAGAATCCGTTAGCCAGTCCATTAAGCTAATTTAAAAATCAATATGTAAATGAAGTAAAAGTAGAAAACAAACAAGATTTTTTCGAATATCTTCAGATTTGTTTGAAAATCGCCAAGTAGAACGGCAAGCAAGGGGGTTTTGAAACATGATATGTGTAGCTTGTGATACATGCTATACGGCTACAGTGACCAAAAAGTGACACCCGATCGTTAACTGGGTGAAACGGGGAGAAAACGGTATGTAATGGGCGATATTCAGTACTTTACGATTTTCATTTATTTTCAACTTGAAAGACGGCAAGCAAGGAGCTTTTGACCACAGAATCCGTTAGCCAGTCTATTAAGCTAATTTAAAAATCAAGTTTCTAGTTGACACCCGATCATTTAGACTATGTAAATGAAGTACAAGTAGAAAACAAACAAGATTTTTTCGAATATCTTCAGATTTGTTTGAAAATCGTCAAGTAGAACGGCAAGCAAGGGGGTTTTGAAACATGATATGTGTAGCTTGTGATACATGCTTTACGGCTACAGTGACCAAAAAGTGACACCCGATCGTTAACTGGGTGAAACGGGGAGAAAACGGCATCTAATGGGCGATATTCAGTACTTTACGATTTTCATTTATTTTCAACTTGAAAGACGGCAAGCAAGGAGCTTTTCACCACAGAATCCGTTAGCCAGTCCATTAAGCTAATTTAAAAATCAAGTTCCTAGTTGCCAACCGATGATTTAGACTATGTAAATGAAGTACAAATAGAAAACAAACAAGATTTTCTCCAAAATCTTCATTCTTGTTTGAAAATCGCCAAGTAGAACGGCAAGCAAGGGGGTTTTGAAACATGATATGTGTAGCTTATGATACATGCTATACGGCTACAGTGACCAAAAAGTGACACCCGATCGTTAACTGGGTGAAACGGGGAGAAAATGGCATGTAATGGGCGATATTCAGTACTTTACGATTTTCATTTATTTTCAAGTTGAAAGACGGCAAGCAAGGAGCTTTTGACCACAGAATCCGTTAGCCAGTCCATTAAGCTAATTTAAAAATCAAGTTGCTAGTTGCCAACCGATGATTTAGACTATGTAAATGAAGTACAAATAGAAAACAAACAAGATTTTCTCCAAAATCTTCATTCTTGTTTGAAAATCGCCAAGTAGAACGGCAAGCAAGGGGGTTTTGAAACATGACATGTGTAGCTTATGATATGTGCTATACGGGTACAGTGACAAAAAAGTGACACCCGATCGTTAACTGGGTGAAACGGGGAGAAAACGGCATGTAATGGGCGATATTCAGTACTTTACGATTTTCATTTATTTTCAACTTGAAAGACGGCAAGCAAGGAGCTTTTGACCAGAGAATCCGTTAGCCAGTCCATTAAGCTAATTTAAAAATCAAGTTGCTAGTTGACACCCGATCATTTAGACTATGTAAATGAAGTAAAAGTAGAAAACAAACAAGATTTTTTCGAATATGTTCATTCTTGTTTGAAAATCGCCAAGTAGAACGGCAAGCAAGGGGGTTTTGAAACATGATATGTGTAGCTTATGATATGTGCTATACGGCTACAGTGACCAAAAAGTGACACCCGATCGTTAACTGGGTGAAACGGGAAGAAAACAGCATGTAATGGGCGATATTCAGTACTTTACGATTTTCATTTATTTTCAACTTGAAAGACGGCAAGCAAGGAGCTTTTGACCACAGAATCCGTTAGCAAGTCCATCGCCCATTACATGCCATTTTCTCCCCGTTTCACCCAGTTAACGATCGGGTGTCACTTTTTGGTCACTGTAGCCGTATAGCATGTATCACAAGCTACACATATCATGTTTCAAAACCCCCTTGCTTGCCGTTCTACTTGGCGATTTTCAAACAAATCTGAAGATATTCGAAAAAATCTTGTTTGTTTTCTACTTGTACTTCATTTACATAGTCTTAATGTTCGGGTGTCAACTAGCAACTTGATTTTTAAATTAGCTTAATGGACTGGCTAACGGATTCTGTGATCAAAAGCTCCTTGCTTGCCGTCTTTCAAGTTGAAAATAAATGAAAATCGTAAAGTACTGAATATCGCCCATAACATGCTGTTTTCTCCCCGTTTCACCCAGTTAACGATCGGGTGTCACTTTTTGGTCACTGTAGCCGTATAGCATGTATCACAAGCTACACATATCATGTTTGAAAACCCCCTTGCTTGCCGTTCTACTTGGCGATTTTCAAACAAATCTGAAGATATTCGAAAAAATCTTGTTTGTTTTCTATTTGTACTTCATTTACATAGTCTAAATGATCGGGTGTCAACTAGCAACTTGATTTTTAAATTAGCTAAATGGACTGGCTAACGGATTCTCTAGTCAAAATCTCCTTGCTTGCCGTCTTTCAACTTGAAAATAAATGAAAATCGTAAAGTACTGAATATCGCCCATTACATGCCGTTTTCTCCCCGTTTCACCCAGTTAACGACCGGGTGTCACTTTTTGGTCACTGTAGCCGAATAGCATGTATCATAAGCTAAACATATTATGTTTCAAAACCCCCTTGCTTGCCGTTCAACTTGGCGATTTTTAATGCAATAATGATTTTATGCGAAAATATTGTGATTTTTTATTTGGATTTAATTAGCATAGTCTTAAGGACTGGGTATGATTAGCTGCTTGGCTACTTGGGCTTTGATTAAGCTCAAGGGTTGACTGAATGGTACTGGGGTCTAACTAAATGCCCTTTGCTTGCCGTCTATCAGGTTGAAAAGAAGAGAAAATCTAAAGTTTACAAAACATCATCTAAAACATGACTTCCTTTCCCCGGTTGACTCTGATATTGATCGAGAATCATGTTTTGTTTACTGCAACCATTTAGCTTGGGCATTTGGCTATACGAATCAAGTTTTGAAACCCCCTTTCCTTGCCCAGTTTCATAACGAGATCTTAGTATTAGTCCCAAAGAGATTTTGGCTGCTGAATTCAAAGTTAGTGGCCGAACTAAGTTTATGTATTTATTCGATTTGTATTTATGTTCGGCGTCTATTTTTCGTAATCACAGATGTTTGTTGTAGTCTTTAACGTCTCCCGAGACATTTTTATTAAAAGAAAATCTTAACTTTTTAATTTGGTCGGGTTATCGGCGGCTGCTAAGTTTGGCTGCTAACTTCACACCGGTATTTTCTAGGTCTATTTCATAAAAAGAATGGGAAATATAGACTCAAATAAATACCAAACATATATATAGGCTTGTAATTATGATTCAAAACTAAGCTATAAACTTATCAATTCCATAACATGATAAAAATATTTATTTTATACATGTGTATGTTTTATTACAGATACACGCTGATCGCGTACTACGACATGTACGCACAAATCTACACTACTACCAAGATCTGGGTGCAGCTGCTGCTCATATGGCTGGTCTCCTTCGGGCTCATGGTGCGTCTAGTCTTTACGTATTACCTTGGTAGTTAGTACCTACTTAAGCAGATGTCTATTATTGTGATATAAACAAAAAAAAAACTATTTTGTAAGAACCCAAAACAAAAGGCACATGACATAAATTACATTTTAGGTTTTACCGCAGTTTCGTCCGCATCGTGATTGAGGATATTATTATGCTGCCTTTATGGAATTATGCAATATTTAAAATTAAGAATTTCCTTTTAATAATAAGAATAGAGAGAATAAGAATATATTTAATTAGAATTTTATAGTATAATATAACAAAACAAATCAACAACAGCCACGATCTCGTATTTTATACCATACAGATACAGATACAGATTGTTATTGGTAAAATTAATACATTTTACATGTCAAATTTTTTTAAATAGATCATTACCAAAATTAGATTTTTCATAACTATAAGTAATAACGGATTATGCGATCGATGACACAAACGCGATTCTACCTATGCGTGATTCTACACAATATGGGTTCAACACAACTGCAGTTTACTACATTCGTGATTCCACACAGCCGCTATTTTAACGCAATCGGGATTCAACCTATTCGTGATTCTACACAATATGGGTTCTACGCAACTGCACTTTACTACATTGCTGATTCCACACAGCCGCTATTTTAACGCAATCGGGATTCAACCTATTCGTGGTTCTGCTCAATATGGGTTCAACGCAATCGCAGTTTACTACATTCGTAATTCCACTCAGTTGTTATTTTTACACAATATTTAATAGCGTTTCATCTACCATTTGGTTTCATCTATAATGGTAAATACCCAATTAACCCATTCAGGGCCAGTGACTCAGCGTATGGGTCATGCTCAAACAGTCGCGCAGGGCCAGTGACTCGCATGTGAGTCATGACTAAATCCAAATTAAAAAAAGGAAACTTACTATAAATATAGGACCAAGGCTATAACATATTTTAGAAAAAAAGTTATTTCAGTTTATTTGGTCTTATTTTGGGGTCGTTTTTGAACTGGGCTTCGTAGGTCCGCAGCAGTGTCGAGTCGAGTTAAGACCGGGAATGTAGTTTGAGCGGCAACATCTAGGTATCATCTGACGTGACACGGTTTTCACAATCTCGATGAATGAGTCTCAATTGGGTGCACTGGCTGTAGAGAAATCAGCTTCTCGTCAATGCTTCCGGAATATTCATCTCACTGAGATTTCGCGAAGTTGAAACGCCGTCGGAACGGGACTTTCATAGGCTGCACAACAGGCTGAATCTGGAACATTATGGGTCTGTGTTGTGTTTCGGTGGTTTATGTATAATATGTATAAAATGTAACAAAACGTGCAATAAAAGTTGATTTGGATTATATCTGTTTCATTGATAAATTCTTCAACTCATTAGTTACCGTGAAAATATTTAATCTTACCCTTGATGGATAAAATAAAACTTATCAAGTGTAAAACCTCACGCATCGAAAGTAAAACAGTCGCTGATAACTGTTTAACTGTCCAACTTTGCCTCTAATAATAACATTGTACAGTTTGGCAGTAATATTTCGCGGCTTAATAATAGTTGGAACAGCCCAATGTTGTTCCTTCTGATTATTTGTCCAATGGGCAAAGTTAACATCAAGGGCAATGTTGAACGGTTTCACGGCAAAAACATTTTTCTGATGATATTGGTTCAACTATTGGGGTCAAACGTCACTCGCACAAGGATATAGGAAATGGATAATAGGCCAGGCTATATATTGATTACGATGAAATGCTATGGCTATTATTGTGTAAAAATAACAACTGAGCGGAATTACGAATGTAGTAAACTGCGATTTCATTGAACCCATATTGAGCAGAACCACGAATAGGTTGAATCCCGATTGCGTTAAAATAGCGGCTGTGTGGAATCAGCAATGTTGTAAAGTGCAGTTGCGTAGAACCCATATTGTGTAGAATCACGAATAGGTTGAATCCCGATTGCGTTAAAATACCGGCTGTGTGGACTCACGAATGTAGTAAACTGCAGTTGTGTTGAACCCATATTGTGTAGAATCACGCATAGGTAGAATCGCGTTTGTGTCATCGATCGCATAATCCGTAATAACAATAGATGCTATGTTATAAATAAATGAAAATATTAGGTACCTTTAGGGCCCTGTTCAATACGATGTTAGGATCAATGACCGCTACGCATGGATAATAAAAACTCATCGATTGCGTAATATGCCTGTCTTATAACATTAAGATTGTCATAAGTTATCAGGTATACCTACTTATGCTTCAAATACTAGTTAGGTATACAAATGTTTTATACAAATCATCACAAAGGTATATTTAAAGCTCCACCATTTTGCAGTTTACGGAGACTAAGCATAATAATTTGAGTAGTCCATAAATCCTTCATGTGCCGACAGACGACTGTCGTTCTTTTTTTCGGTGAGCTTGTGGGCACTTCAAATGCGCAGTTCTTAATTACGCGCCATGCGCGAGTATTTCAGGACTCTTTCTCATAAAGGGTTTGAGGTGATCTTTTATGATTCATTATGTAGTTACTTTTGAAAACCCTTGCTTCCGACTATTTTAGAAGGATTACACTGACACAGAATTAGTTATCCGGATTTACGATAGGTACCTTAAATTTAGAACGCTTTAAACTTAATCACACACATCATTAACTTGCGCATTATCATTTATCTGAAACATTGAATTCATAAATAAAACCTAGGCATATGCTAGCTAAAATTGCAACAACGCAACCCTTACAGTTCCATTAAGTTTTTTTAGGTAAGTTGCATAATATCCAATTTAGGAAAATAATTACTTCGTTTATGTGTGCTATATTTTGTATAGTTTGAAAAATGTTGCATTGACAGTCACATCCTAAACAACATTGTATAAATTAGTCGTATTTTTATAATTTTAACTGTATCAAACAATAAACAATGTCCTATTAACAGCAATTCAGGGAAATGAACACAGATCTATTTACACAGGCCTGACCCGACCCGACACGGATTATGAGGGAAGCTGGTTCGTTGCACTTCCATATTTACTGGGATGTTTAATTGCCTCAAATTGTACATCCGAGTGCTAGTTTATGAGGTGCAATCATTAACGGCCGCACGCTTTCGTTTATAGAGAGAATGTGTTACGTCACTAAATATATTATAATGTCAGGCTCAAAATAATTGCGAGAGTTTACAATCATTACAAAAAATATAGTTTTTTTTTGGTAGTCTGGCTTTTCGCAGAAATATTTTTGGTCGAAAATTTCATTTCGCCGAATTTTCACTTCGCAGAATTTTTATTCCTCTGTATTCATAAATTTTTCATAATTCTTGCAAATAACATCCTAGTGATTAGGTTAGGTTTGTTTTAAAGCAATCCTTACGTAGGTTTTCAGAGAAAAATGCTTTCTACGAATGACACTTCAAAACTAGTGAACCGTTTTTAGGGTTCCGTAGCCAAATGGCAAAAAACGGAACCCTTATAGATTCGTTATGTCTGTCCGTCTGTCCGTCTGTCCGTCCGTATGTCACAGCCATTTTTTTCCGAAACTATAAGAGCTATACTGTTGAAACTTGGTAGGTAGATGTATTCTGTGAACCGCATTAAGATTTTGATGCAAAAATAAAAAAATAATAATAAATATTGGGGGCTCCCCATACTTAGAACTGAAACTCAAAATTTTTTTTTTCATCAAACATACGTGTGGGGTATCTATGGATAGGTCTTCAAAAATGATATCGAGGTTTCTAAAATATTTTTTTTCTAAACCGAATAGTTGGCGTGACAGACGCTTCCAAAGTGGAAAAAAGTTGGTCCCCCCCCCCTCTAACTTCTAAAATAAGAACATGAAAAATCTAATAAAAAACATTTATTTATTTATTTATTTTATTTATTTATTTATTAGGTTACACAGTATTACAGTCTTAAAACTAATTCACTGTGAAACTTAAAATAACATAAATTGTAACTAACTGAATTACAATATGTTTAACAATAACTACGAAACATCAAACATTTTAACATTAAAACATCATGCGAATACACTGGATTGCCTTTTATCCATCATCTCACAAAACTTCAAGCATTCATAACATACAGCCGCCCATCGCCACGCAAACAGATCACATTCCGGTGCTGATACCAGGAGCGCATTCAGTAGGGTCAGAGCGCGAAGGAGAGGCGAGTTTTTATGTGCCACTGTGCGCGCCGCTGGCACTGCCAACAGGGGCCGTGCACGCGGCCTGAGGGTAATTCTCGAGACATCTGGGACAAACAATCTCGCCAATTTCTCCACTAGTTGCAGACAGTCCGAATCTCCACGTAAGACACGACATGCAGACACAAGCGAGCTGGAGTTGCGCCTCACCTCTAAGGAGTTAAATCCCAACATGCCGAGAAGAAACTTAGAAGGGTAGAGGTATGGGTAGTATCCATACATTTTCTTGTAAAGCATTCTTAGGAAAGCTTTTTGGACTTTCTCTAATAGAAGAATATAGCTGTATTCGAAAGGGTTCCAAACAAGAGCCGATGCCTCCAACTTGCTTCGCACTAAAGCGTTGTACAGAACTTTTATAGCACCTGCATCGTAAAAATCCCTGACGTTACGAGCAACGAAGCCGAGCCTACGAAAGCTGCTCGTGGCAAGCGCTTTAATGTGGTCGTGAAAAGTAAGTCGTGTGTCAAATAGAACTCCAAGATCTTTCACTGAAAATACTCTCGAGATGGGCTCTGTTCCAAGAAGGTATTCGGCAAGTATTGGGACGCATGCACGGCTATAGGTACACACATGACACTTAGCTGGATTGAAACAGAGACGATTGTCTTGGCTCCATCTGAAAACTGATTTTATATCCTCCTGCAAGGATACGCAATCCGCAGCGTTCTCAACCCCGTACACCAACTTCAGGTCATCAGCGTAAAGGAGACATCTCGCATTACGGACTACTGAATCTAGGTCGTTAATCATGATCCCAAATAGGAATGGGCCCAGAATGGAACCTTGGCTGACACCAGAACGCGTGTGGTATGGATCGGACACAAAATGGCCGTGTTGCACGTATTGCCTTCGATCTCGCAAATAGCTGGCAAAGAAGTTGAGCAACTTCGGACTGAACCCAATAACCTCCAGCTTATACAAGAGAATATCGTTATCCACGCGATCGAAGGCTTTACGGAAATCAAAATAAACAACATCCACTTGAATTCCCCTATCCAAGTGTTCAGATATAGTATCAACCAATGTCAAGAGATTAGTGTCAACCGATCGATTAGCTCTGAATCCATGTTGTGAGTCACATAAGAAAGGTTTAACCTGTGCTGATAAATTCCTGTGAAGTATGGACTCAAACAGTTTTGCTAATGCAGACAATATAGCGATAGGCCTATAATTTTCTACATAGCTAAGGTCATTTGTCTTTGGGATTGGTCTAACCCTTGAAGTTTTCCATTGCGGAGGGTAGGTGTCAGTGGAGAGTGCTAAATTTATCAGAAAGTGTATCGGCGTTATTAAGTGTTCAGCACATCCTTTTATGACGTATGCGGGTAGGTTGTCCGGCCCTACAGCGCTATTAGGCTTAAGTTTTTTAACATATGATGTACATTACTATAAAAACTACCAACGAAAATTGTTTTGAACGAGATCTAGTAAGTAGTTTTTTTTGTATATTTTAATACCTAACTTTGCACCTAATTTATATGGGGCGCTATACATACCAGGTGCAAACTTAACTTAACCACTTAGGGATGGAAAGTGTTTGTACGGAACCCTCGGTGCGCGAGTCCGACTCGCACTTGGCCGGTTTTTAGTAGTGTTTCTAAAACCTATTGCGGTTTTTCGATAGAACGAATATTGAAAGGTTGTTCCGAATAAAAAAAAATGTACATATAGTATGTGCTTAATTTTTTTTACGGTATGTACGCTCCGTAGGTAATCAAATTACCACTATTGTAATTAATCATAATAAAACATGGGTAAGTAATGTAGGTAATTTTAAATAGGAAGTCGAATTGCGTAATTCGTTTAAATCGGAATTTATTTGTTGACTGTACATTTTATCTGTAATTGGTTTTTCATACTCAAAAATGTATTTGACAATTAGCCAAGCATAAACTCACTTGTTACTAGCTTCGCATATGGTTTCGCTTACCGCTCCACGCTCCTGTCTCGGGCCACACATGACACATACTTTCACAAATTGGTGGGCCTATCAGTTGCATTAACTTTAACTATCGCTCCTTCCATTTCTACGTAGATTACTGTCGCTTCAATCATACAAACTATTTCGTCCAATTGCGGAGGGATCATAAAGTTTAATATTTCTCTTTTGTTACTTAAGTTTATGTTTATGATTATAACATACTACTGAAGTTTAGTTTTTTGTTGGTAGAATTATAGGATTAATGAAACTCATGAATGTGTGGAAGCCTGTGAAAATTAAGAACAACCCAACTAGCAAAGTAGTGATAAAATAAAATGTTTTAACACTAAATAATGATATAAAAGTCATAAAATAGCAACTCGGAGCTGCTATGTTGTATATTGGCGACTTGTATCTTCATCTAGCTGTATAATCTTATACAGCTATATCGTGATAAGAATTGATGACATAAACGTTTACTGGACTTCTTAATACGCCACATATAACACAGCTGCACAACAGTATCCCTAACTGTGATTTAGAGCAATTTCGTTGCATATCAGATATATACAGTGCCTGTATACAGCTAAGTAACTCTATTGTGGCTTTCAATGCGCTGCAATATCGCTGGTGATATATCAGTGCACAATGGAGCTAACTCGAGATATATAAGAACATAACGCAGCTGATATGCGTCTAAAGTATCATATAATGGCGTTTCCTTAACACCAGCAGCATAAAGTTGTTTAAAGATCTACATTAACACTAAACAGTTGCAAATACACTTTTTAAGACCTTTTGTATCATCAGTGACATATAAACATTATTGTTACTAATAGAACGCTAAATAAATGTATATCAGCTGTTGTAACCTCATTTATAGGATCTTTATGATAGTCAAACCAGCGTCGAGAATTCGGAAGTTGGTTCCGTAGATACAAAAAATGAAATCTTAACAGAACCTTGTTCAGGATACCAAGATGACTTGTTTGCGACTGACAATTTTAATGACAATGGAGAAGATGAAAACATATTCTTCCACAGCCATTCAAATCTGTTGAGTTTTATGAAATTACTTCTGCTTGAAAAACAGTAATTGACCAAAAATATAACCACTTTAATTTCACGCAAATGAGTTGAACAATATTGAAGATACTTTATTTATTACCTAAAGGTAGGTACAGTAGGGGGTTTTACTAGTTTTATTAAGGAACCCAAAAGTGTTTGGTAATGGCGGTGGGAAACTGTAAATTTGTGATATATCGGTAACCAGAACACATTTTAGATACATATTGGTGAATTTAAATAATTTGCTGTTTTAAATATTTTTTATTTAATTAAATATTCAATATTTAATAGGGGCATGAAAAAAACAAATAATATGCTATTATTTCATCAATAAAATTTTGAGCGCATGATAAATTACCCGTTATGCACGTACCTAAAAGCAACTTGACACTACTTACTAACACAAAAATAGTTTGCTATTTTATTATACTTATAAAACTGTTAATTGTAAGGTAATTTTTTTCATACAACTTTATTTACACATAACACTCAGTATTTAGCACTAACGATATGCGATATAAAAGAATCCCTAATAACAATATAACAACAAACAGCTCTATATCAGCATTCCTGTTACTTTCTTATCATAATTTAGTGATATAGTGATTCAGGCACCATTGGTGTAACGCTAAAGAGATTCATAAAACATTGTAGTATCATGGATATACATCTAAGTAGTGACGTGCGTTGCCAAAATACACATGATATATCATCAAATAGCTGTAAAACTGGGGCCACTTCCCAGTGATAGAGATGTTTCTATCACAGATATAAAACTGCGTCTGTCACTGATTTACAGCTAAATTTGGTTCAGTTTTGCTAGTTGGGAATTGTGATGAAGTCATAAACATACTGACTTGATTTCATGTCATCAAGGATGGCGTGCGTGTCAACAGCAAGGAATATTTATAATATTAACGAGAAAAGTCTGAGGATGCTAATATGGTCTGTGACAAATACCATACGAATATTAGCCCTATTCATACACAATTACACAGTAACGTGTAGTTAAATTCATTGTATCATGCAATTTTTTAATGACGTGTGTGGTTGAAATTAGTTTTATTTATGCCGTTATTAAACACAAATTGTGGATATAAAGCGGCGCGAATATCGCCATAATGTCAGCTATAAATTTCATAATAACGCGCGCCCTGTGTGGTCCGTTTCCTATTTTTTTTAAATAGGGCGGAAACATAACTTTGTTGGACTTACATTAATAGCAACATACAGGTTTATATTATCACAGACAAATATTTAGACTATCCTATGGTAGCTCGCATACCAAATTATGTTATGTCGGGATACTTTCGATTTAAATAATAAAAAAAAAAAATTGATAAGACCGCCTGTTGCCTACCGTTATTTATAAATTGTATTTGTCTTGTTTTTGGTTTACAGAACGAAACTTTTATTGGTGTGCAATAAAGTATTGTTGTATTTGCCCATCAAAGAGACCAGAACATTTTAGTTGAAGAAAATAAGACCTTGGTTTATTATTCTAAATAATGGTAAATTTATGAAACATGTCTCATTTATTTAATGTGGGTACTTACACACCAATTTTTTTAATAGTATTTAAGTAAATCATATACAAAGTTCAAAGCTCAAAGAAAACTTGAAAATGAGTTACCTGGTGGAAGAGACCGGGAATCGAACCCGGTACCTCTGGATTGCCGGTCCAGCGCGTTAACCATTTCGCCAACCTAACTCCCCAGCAACCTAATATCATTTTCATTATCATTTAAAAAATCTTTGAGCTTTGATCTTTATATCAATAGTTTACCATAATGATGTTCAAAAATGTGTTAAAAATTAAAATCACCATTATAAACAATCCCTAAATTATGTGTTTTGTTTCAGGTCCCCCCACTCCTCGGCATTTGGGGCAAACTAGGGCTGGACAAGAAAACGTTCTCCTGCACTATACTCTCCGACGAAGGCGGGCACTCGCCAAAAAAAACCCTTTTTGCCTTTGGCTTCGCGCTGCCCTGCTTGGTCATCATCGTGTCCTACTCGTGCATATACTGGCGCGTGCGAGAGAGCAAGAGGAAGCTGGAGGGCCGCAGGTGTGTATGTGGGTGTGTATGACTTGTGTAGTTGTGTGTGTAAGTACATAACACGGGTGTTGGGTAATTAAGTGCTAAGACGGATTTTTAATTCGAGAAAGTGAATGGATTTCATATTTCACACTTTTAGGACTAATTTGCTAAAATAAATTGAGATTGATTTGAATATTCAAAAGTTTAGTCATATAATATTTTTTTATTCGGGTTCCGCGACTGTCACACACTTAAATAGAACTATTTAAATGAAACGTCAGGGAGGCTCAAATAATTAACATACGCGATATAATCCGTTTAAATGGTTTTATTTAAATGTTTCGTCATGTTATTTCAAAGGAATATAAAGTACTATAGGTACGTGTAGCCGGTGATGTTATAATATCGGGTTAAATTTTACTGATCAGAATTTAAAATCAGTCCTTATATTTTGTTTGCGTATAATTAAGCAATGTACCTACTTAACTTAACATATGTTTCTGTATTTCCTTCCTACTTACAATAGATTCATGTTTAGGGACTTTAATTTAGAGTTGACACAACCCATTGAAAACCCCAAGTCCTAGAAGGTTTCTGTTTTACTAGCTTAGCTCTAATAATTCATAAGTATTCTTTTTCAATTTCAGCAAACTCAGCGGTCAAACAGCCAGAGAAAAAGAAGAAGACTCCCGACTGACAACGCTGATGCTGACAATCTTCCTCTGTTTCCTGGCCTGCTTCCTCCCCCTCATGATCATGAACGTCGCAGACGACAGCATAAAGTACCCGTGGCTCCACATAATAGCGTCCATCTTGGCGTGGGCGTCTAGTGTTGTAAACCCCTTGATTTATGCAGCGACCAATAGACAATATAGAGCGGCGTACGGTAACCTTTTAAAGTTCTGCCGGAGCAACCCCGTGCTGCGGCGGACGACGTGGGGCAGCCGGACAGTCGGACACTCCTCGAATTCGCCGCACTATGCGGAAAAGAGGAATCCTACGAAGTTATGAATGGATTTGAATGTGTGGTAGAATCTCACTATTTTTAATACTTATTTCGACATTACTGTAATAGCCACGGTTTCCTGAGATGTCTATCGGACATGCCATGACTTCGGCGCTCACTCGTATGGCGCCACGCTCGGACCTCTCGCTCAGCCGCTCGCCGCTGCCGCTGGTCGCACAAGTCGTCGCTGGTCCGTATGACGTACCTACTGGCTAGTAGAAAACGGCTCGGTGGCATAAAACGCGGCAAACTGTTGGGATCTGTTTTTCTCGTTCCTACAATATTCATAGGTACCTACTTAGTTAGAAAGTCACTACTTTACATGGGTATGAATAAAATACCGCGCAGGATATCGTTGAAATAAGAAATTCTTATTTTGAATAATATTCATTTCTTATTGAGTTTTATTAAAACTTTCGTGAAAAATCGAATTTCTTGTAAATCGCTAAAGCACACTGCTGCGAAATCACTTAGCAACGTTTAAAAATACTCCTTAGCGGTAACTTACAGGAGTGGATTAAGTTGGTCAAAAGTATCACTATATATCGTAATAATACCACAAAAGTGCGACCTATTCTTTTCGACATATTCGACGCCACCGGCTTGACACCGAAAGTATTTAAGTCATGTCGCTATTCGAGCAGTCGTAGGAGGAGCAAGTCGGATGAAACAAGAGCTTGATTTACTTATACAATACAACAATATTTTATTGCACACCAACAAGAAAAATGTTAGGTACATGAGAAATCTTAAACCTATAATATATAAACTATACGTGTACTCGTTTGATCTTGATCTCCAAAATTGAATCGTCATATCCAATCCATCTAATTGCTAGATGTTAGAAAAAATTGCACCTACTTCTCGCATAAAACGCGTAACCTAAAAACGTAGGTATTTATATATATAAATTGTTATGTAAAGAATGTATCAAAGAATAATATCCGTGAAGCGTATCGTGCTATGCTCAAATAGGAACATAATTAAAAAAAAACATAAATGTAAACTATTTACAGTAAACCGAACTTTATTCTCAATGTAAACTTGTAAATATATGTTAATAATGTAAATACTTATACAATAGTTAAAATAAGTAAATAAACATAATATAAAACTTGCAATTTTGTATGTAGGTAGGCCTATTTCACACAATTACGTACCAGTGCGTTTACCAAAGTTATTCTACTTATTTTTAAGAAATACAAATAATGTAGGTATACATCACATTCCCTCTCTTAGAGTTTAGAGATTTTTGCATTTTTGATACTGAAACACTAAATAGTAGGTACTTACTACTTAGGTACATAATAAATATTTTATCTTATACAAAGCTTTATGATTATGAACATGACAAACAAAACGTTGAAATATGTATTCAATTTATAGTTAAAGAATATTTTGGCAATTGAACACAGTAATTATAATTATGTACTTTAATTGGCGTTAAAAGCCTTCTTTTGTATTTAGTTTCCCATGAGTCGTTCTTGTCCCAACTGGCCCTGATGATGTTTCGTGCCCGGTTCACACAATCGGAAATCACTGGATACTAGATTATTGCCGATAAATATCCTCACAACAATATTTATTATGACAAATTACTTACACTTCCAAAATACTGGAATTTTGTGGACTGAGAATTACTTTCAATCTTTCTTTGAAACGTTGAAATTTCGTTGTCATGGGGCTTCTAAACGGGCCATATATTACTGCAATTTGTGGCCGACAACTATGGCCGTGTCTCTTACAGTCCGACCAAAAAGAGTAGAAATTAAAAAGTGGCAATACTGTAGTGTCGTCCCGTTCTAATCAATCTAAGAAAACGGGGACCACACTACAGTATTGCCACTTTTTAATTTCTACTCTTTTTGGTCGGACTGTACACCCTACGCTAGAGCAAGATGCAAATAATGGCCGGCCACAAATTGCAGCAAAACATGGCCCGTTTAGAAGTCCCTTCAACCTTTGACAGCGGTAACTGGAAAGTTACCGAAACGTCATCACTGTCATCAGGCTCAAATCATTATTATACGCGATATAATCCGTTTAAATTGTTGTATTGAAACCGACGAAAATATTATGAGAATCACTTTTTCTTATCATTGCAATGTATTTAAATGTTCTAATTTATTCACTATGAAAATATTGTGTTCAAATACCAATGAATGTACGGAGATAAAAATACCGAGGTTATGGTTTAAACTGTTTAATTATTACAAAGACTGATAATGAAAAGTCAATTAAGTAGCATATATCACATACAATTGTAAGAGTGATGATGACTAAAAATTATACTTAACTAACACGAAATCATAAAAAATATATATATTAATATAAGAGAAAGTAAATTATTTGTACCACTTTATTTTTACCTAATAGCTACGAAAACCAAAGGTAAATAAATTTAATATGCAAATTAATTATTTTTATTTAACCTGTTCCTGTCCCTCTCACTTTTTTATACATAAGTACCTATTAGATTAGGGAGTCCCAAAACATCCATTTTTATATCAAATGTCTTCCAGAACATACTTTTTATTCTAAACTACGATTATCCAAATAATTGTGCCTTCTAACGTCTAGGTGCTCACCCTCTGAGGGTCTTGATCTCAACGAATCTCCTTCATTTTGTTCTGTATCTGGTCATCAAGTTTCTTGATTATGCAGTTTAGATTCTCCTCTACACAGTCCTCTGCTCCCGGACTCGTTGTTTTCCTCTGCATCTTCTGGACCTAGAAATACCTCTTATGGGGCTTTCTTGATGAAGGGTGCTTTGCCGAATGCTTTCCCAATACTCCGACACCATTATAGCATGGACATTAATAAAACTATCTGCAAAATATGCATGGTTTGGTCAGCAAAAAAACACGAGCAGCTTAATATGTTCAGTTAAGTTACACTTTTCCTAATCTTATGATATTTGCAGATCTATTAAATCACACGCATATCAATCATACGTGGGACGATAAAATACCGGCCATCAAAGCTGTTACAGCGTAATATGTATGCGCTGATAGCCTCTGTATAGGTAAATATGTGAGTAGATAGTGAGTAAATCCTGTTTAAAAACAGCAAAGGAAACTATTCGTTCCTTCCATTAACAGCCTCTCACTATTATGTATATTTATTCCGAATAATACGGAATAATTAATAATTAGGTATTTATACAGAATATTTTTATGAATACAATCTATTTCTGAGGAAATAGAACCACACCCTCATTTATTTATTTATTTATAATACAGTACACTGTGGGTTTACAGTGTATACCCAAAGCATCCACAATGTTAGTTACACAAATAAGTCACATGCATTCATCAAAATAATACACATATACATATACACAATTAAATTGAAAATTTACGAAGATTGCGATCCTTAATAAAAAAATAGATACAAGTCAAGTACAAATTAAAATGTATTCGAAATATTTTCTATTTTCCCGCCTATATTTTTTTGAATGCGCTATATAAATACATTGTTACACGTTGCCAGTGTTGAAAATAGTCGCATTGTGTGATACTAAAATACTAAACATCGTGTAAAAGCAGTTGAATTAGAGATCACCGCGTCGTATCGTATAAACCCGTTCTAACGATCGAAATGTAAAGCTTGTCTATGGTAACTTGACTTGACGTCTTCGTCCATAGAGTATATTGAATGTTTCTTCGTCTTTGACTGACTTGACTTCTGTCTGTTCCATTCGGGGTGTAATTTTCTGCTAATTGTCTCGTAAAATCGCCGAAATATGGCGAAAAGAATCGCACAGAGCAATGTAAACTGGGGCGCTTTGGTCGAGAGGGTTCCGGCGGAGCAGAGGACCCATCTCTCCGCTTTCAAAATCAAATCCGATGGATACCTTCGAAGGTTAGTTTTGGATCTCGGTTACATAATTTTTTAGTTGATTTTTTGTTTGGTAAAATTGTGTTTATTTTAAGGGTGCTGGCGAATCCCCCGGAGCCTCCCAAGATAAACTGGGCTCTGTACAAGCAGACTGTGCCTATTCCCGGCATGGTGGACACCTTCCAGAAGCAGTACGAAGCCCTGAAGATCCCCTACCCCGCCGATACGCAGAGCGCTCAGGTGGACGCGCAATGGGCTGAGGTCAAGAAAGCCGTAGATGCTTTCGTCGCGGCGTCCAACGCAAACATTTCTAAGTAAGTGTTGACATGCATATTAATCCTAGTAAGACTAGCCAAGAGCCCTAACGTAATTGTGAAATGCTGTCTTTCTGCTATAAAAATATAAGAACCACTGAGTTAATGGGTTATTTGAGTATTCAATGTTGAGGAGACTAGATCTAGTTCTAAGACTATCATGTGAATATTGTATTAAAACTGTATTAGCCAGATATTTTAACCATTTGTTTAAAAATGTATGGTGCTAACTAAGGAACTCCAAAAATAAGTACGAGGGACTAGTAAAGAATATTGCTTTGAGGGAAGAGATTGACTTATCTTACATAAGGCATGTAAGGGCTTAAATTTGGTTGGTTTTGTTTTTGGTATTGATTGTCTGCACGCCATGTAACATGCCCAGTGACAGGTAGCACTTGTCGTGTGACAATGAGATGTGTGTGCCAGATGTGCTAGCCCTGCTGGTGTCATGATATCATTCACCTTCTGTGTGCCCAGTACACGGGCAGAAAACTATTCTGAAACACCGGGTAACAAATCAGATGTCCTACACTGTATATTGTAAATGCCATCATAGTTTTTCTAAAAAGTTAAAACATAAAATTGATGAAAATAAAATTACTGCGGCATCAATGCTACAACTTTTAGTTCATGGTCACTGCCCACCATGGCATTCAAAAGGTTAGGCACTAGTTATTGTAAAACCAGTTAACAAGAAATAATGCAATGATCATCAAGGTCCGGAATTTTTCATAGCAAATGTCAAACTTTGATAGGGTTCGACCAAAGTGTTTTATCGACTATCGATGCATAATTTTCACAACATCGTTAAAGTAATGAAATCAGGCTTTTGGATATATACACTGGCGTTCAGCTAATTAGCAACATCATTATTTTATTCCATACAAATGCATATAAAATATGACTTTAGAAATTCTATGAACAACGTTTGCCAATTTTATTATTAACAAAGAGACGCCCGCAACTTCGTCCTCGTATTTTTTTATTTACTGAGACGGATATAAAGTATTCTATAACCATCTTTGGATGCCATCCCTGTACCAAAATTGGTTAAAATATGTCCAGCCGTTTCGGCGTGATCCGAGACAAAGAAAATTATGACCAACAGATGGCGCCAGGCAGGCATGGCGTCGCGCGCCCATACAAAACAAATGACGACCGTGCATCACGAAAATGAAAAATGAAATCGTGACCCCTTTCCGTAGAAAATATCATTTCAATACAAATCTAGAATTTTATAATAGTATAGATAACATGGTGTACACGTGTTTAAACAAGTTTTAGTATAGTGCAAATAAAATTTCTGTAAAACATATTTTTTAGAAAATAGACATATGTGTATTCCGTTTCTAATTTATTAAAGTATGGAGTTGTAAGTTGTTAAAAGTGTTAATTTGAACATGTCTAGTTTCTAGAGAACATGTTTTATAGAAACTTTATTTTCCCTATAGTAAACCTTGTTTAAACACCCATACTTATACTTATTAATAACATAATAATAAAAATGGTCAACCGCATCTTACATTTTTCATCAAAAGATATTTTATACGCAGTTGTATGAAATAAAATAATGATGTCCCTAATTGGCTGAACGCCACTGTATATATCCAAAAGTCTGATTTTAATTACTTTAACAATGTTTCGTTAAGTGAAAACTATTTATCGATAGTCGATAAAACACTTTGGTCGAACCCTATCAATGTTTGATTTTTGCTATGAAGAATTCCGGACCTTGATGATCATACTTCTCTTTGAAATTACAAATTTTAAGCAATCCTAGACACTATATTTCCATTTTGCCAAATAATCTAAGGCATGCTTAGATTGCTTAGTCTGCACCTACAGGTTGAGCATTTGATCTTAGTATCCTAGCTAGGTTGAAATCTAGGGAAGAGAACAGTGATACCCAAAGTTACATATTTTCTAGATAATAGGCGTGCATTTGTTTTCGAGGATGTCATTTGATTCTATTTTTTATTGGGATCAAATGTCTAGAAGGCACTAACTACCTACACTAAAAGTCAGAAATGACCGTCAAAGTTCAACATCGTACATAGGACTTAAAACATTCCATACAAATGGCCTAGTGGATTGGGTACCAGGATTTGTATGGAGAAAATAAATAATTTGCCATTTTCATCGTGAAAAAGTTGAGTTTAAGTTCACGGTTGTCATAAAATTATCGTTTTGTTAAATTATGAGAATTCTTAAAATAATTTCCAAATTTCTTTGCGTTAAAAAAACAAAATCATAAAATCTTCGTACCTTTGAAGTCACATATTTTATATTTTTTTCTTTGTATCATGACATATTAAGCTAATTTTATTCATATACCTACACAATGTTGTATAATTCAACATCAGTTGCATCCCCTATTAAGGGGCTCCCTACAGAAATCAGCCAATTTGATGATTTTTACATTGTATCTAGTTTGTGGATTATAGAGTTATAATGTCCTGTTTAATATATGTTGTAGTATGGTCTATGCTTAACACTTTGTAGTGACCCGAATTTTGATTTAACAACTGTGTATTTTATAAAAAAATAATCGGTGAAGGACCAAAAATACACTAATCTCGTTTCTACTTTTATCCCCGGTGTATATGTAGAAAATATCTTACATTTTATTGTTCTAAACCATATTCCACAAAATTTGTTGTGAAGCTTTTTCTATTTTTCTCAATACTTTTCGAGAAAAACGCAAAAAACCGTTTCCACAACTTTTTCCCTGAAAACAGAGTGCCTCTACCTGGTACTAGTTATTGGACTCTATCCTGGAGACTGCAGTGAACATGTTAATAATTCTGTCTCACTACTTTCAGCTACCAGAAGGAAATCACCGAGACCAAGGCTCTCCTGCCGTATGACCAGATGACCATGGAGGATTACAAGGACGCTTACCCAGAGGACGCCATCGACCCGCTGAACAAGCCGACCTTCTGGCCGCACAACCCCGAGGAGCAGCTCGACTACGTCGACCCCAACAAACCGGCTGGAGGCCACCACTAAACCAACCTTTCATATTTTCAGAGCTCTTTCGTTCATAGAAACAGTATGGATAACTGAACTCTGTCAAGTTCGGGTGTTTTGGCATCAACTTCAAACATTTGACTTGGTTGAAGGGTTGATGCCAAAATGAACCTGTTAGTCGTCAAATCAAGTTGTAACTTATGTAGGAATAAATGGTTATGAAGGAGTTGCTTCTTTCTTTTATTAACTTGATACCTATAATACCAAAAGGCCAAAAGATAATTACAAGACACGACATCGGATGGTACCACGTTGTCGTTTCGTGGAAATACATAAATCCAAAATCAACTTTATCTCCATCTAACAAGATTCAAAATAAAAATACATTTTACAATCTCACAAACCATCGTGGCACGGTGTCTCGTCGTACCCCGCGATACGATGTCGTATCTTGTATTATTGTTTTGGCTCTTACTGAATTACGAACGGACACAGATGGAATGTGCATAGCATAGGCTAACTTTAAAAAACCCGACTTCAACGAGAAGAAATCAGAACATCTGAACAAAAAATACAATACAGTCTACAATAATTTGGCGCAACGTTAAATAATATACAACCAAATTAAGAAGAGACCTTGAATATTAATGAATTTCAAATATAATTAATTAATAAGACTACAGTGTATAATTTTATATTTTTAAATTAATGTCTTCAAATAATATGTGATAAGCAAGGTCCGGAATTCTTCATAGCAAAAATCAAACTTTGAGAGGGTTCGACCAAAGTGTTTTATCGACTATCGATAAATAATATTCACTTAACGAAACAACGTTAAAGTATCGAAATCAGACTTTTGGATATATATAGTGTCGTTCAGCCAATTAGGGACATCATTATTTTTATTCCATACAACTGCATGTAAAATATAACTTTGGAAATTTAATCAAAAATGTAAGATGCGGTTGACCATTTTTATTATTAATAACATGAAGTATGGTTGTTTAAACAAGGTTTACTATAGGGGAAATAAAGTTTCTGTAAAACTTTACTTTAGAAACTAGACATTTTCAAATTAACACTTTTTACAACTTACATTACAACCCCATACTTTAATAAATTAGAAACGGAATATGCATATGTCTATTTTCAAAAAAATATGTTTTACAGAAATTTAATTTGCACTACCTATACTAAAACTTGTTTAAACACGTGTACACCGTGTTATCTACACTATTATAAAATTCTAGATTTGTATTGAAAAATATATTTTGGATTATTATGGAGAGGGGTCACGATTTCAGGAAAAATCTTAATAGCGTGATGCACGATTGTAATTCGTTTTGTATGGGCGCGCGTCGTCATGCCTGCCTGGCGCCATCTGTTGATCATAATTACCTTTGTCCTCGGATCACGCCGAAACGGCTGGACAGATTTTAACCAATTTTGACACAGGGATGGACATCCAAAGATGGTTAAAGGATACTTTTTGTCCGTCGTCAGTAAATAAAAAAATACACGGACGAAGTTACGGGCGCCTCCTAGTTAATAATAAAATGGGCCTCCGCATCTCACGTTGTTCATAGAATTTCTAAAGTCATATTTTATATGCATTTGTATTGAATAAAATAATGATGTCGCTAATTAGCTGAATGCCACTGTATATATCCAAAAGCCTGTTTTCATTACTTTAACGATGTTTCGTTAAGTGAAAATTATTTATCGATAGTCGATAAAACACTTTGGTCGAACCCTCTCAAAGTTTGACATTTGCTATGAAAAATTCCGGACCTTGGTGATAAGTGACTAGTCACACCTGCAGTGGTATAGCAGTGTTCATGGATACATAAAATGTACTAAGTACGCATTGTGTGATGAATAAAATATTATCTTATCTTGTTATGGAAGTCGGTTGAAAAGGTAATTTTATGAATAAAAATAAACCAGTAAAATCCTTAATTAATATAACATTTATTTGATGAATTGCACATTTCACAGACTGCAGCTAAACTGTTATATGACAAAAATGGGAATGTTCACATTAGGACGGGCGGAAATGCCGCCAATTCTCTGTTGCCTGATATCACTGGAATTGAACAATCAATACTGTGCACCAGTAATTCTTGCTTGTCTATTTTTTCCTTACTTTTTTTATATATCTACTTACTCATTATATGCTTCAATGGTTTTATTAACTAGAGAAATGTTCATTTTAGAAGCATCATTATCAAGGTCCGGAATTTTTCATAGCAAATGTCAAACTTTGAGAGGGTTCGACCAAAGTGTTTTATCGACTATCGATAAATAATTTTCACTTAACGAAACATCGTTAAAGTAATGAAAACAGGCTTTTGGATATATACAGTGGCATTCAGCTAATTAGCGACATCATTATTTTATTCAATACAAATGCATATAAAATATGACTTTAGAAATTCTATGAACAACGTGAGATGCGGAGGCCCATTTTATTATTAACTAGGAGGCGCCCGTAACTTCGTCCGTGTATTTTTTTATTTACTGACGACGGACAAAAAGTATCCTTTAACCATCTTTGGATGTCCATCCCTGTGTCAAAATTGGTTAAAATCTGTCCAGCCGTTTCGGCGTGATCCGAGGACAAAGGTAATTATGATCAACAGATGGCGCCAGGCAGGCATGACGACGCGCGCCCATACAAAACGAATTACAATCGTGCATCACGCTATTAAGATTTTTCCTGAAATCGTGACCCCTCTCCATAATAATCCAAAATATATTTTTCAATACAAATCTAGAATTTTATAATAGTGTAGATAACACGGTGTACACGTGTTTAAACAAGTTTTAGTATAGGTAGTGCAAATTAAATTTCTGTAAAACATATTTTTTTGAAAATAGACATATGCATATTCCGTTTCTAATTTATTAAAGTATGGGGTTGTAATGTAAGTTGTAAAAAGTGTTAATTTGAAAATGTCTAGTTTCTAAAGTAAAGTTTTACAGAAACTTTATTTCCCCTATAGTAAACCTTGTTTAAACAACCATACTTCATGTTATTAATAATAAAAATGGTCAACCGCATCTTACATTTTTGATTAAATTTCCAAAGTTATATTTTACATGCAGTTGTATGGAATAAAAATAATGATGTCCCTAATTGGCTGAACGACACTATATATATCCAAAAGTCTGATTTCGATACTTTAACGTTGTTTCGTTAAGTGAATATTATTTATCGATAGTCGATAAAACACTTTGGTCGAACCCTCTCAAAGTTTGATTTTTGCTATGAAGAATTCCGGACCTTGATCATTATACTAAGATCACTAATTCAGTTTACACAAACATATCACAATTTTGATATAAGTGTACCAAAACGTAAATCCTAAATGTGTCCTTAGAGATAATTTTAAAATAGTTCATCTAATTATAATCCTGTGTAGGAAACAAAATTGGCTAGGGTACAGAACTACAGAGTCACTCAGATTGCTATTATATTTAACACTATTGTTTGCCATTTCGGCGACACACACCAGCATAATATACACTGTGTTGCGAGATCCACGGAACCAGTTATCATCTAAATATTATGAACTTTAAATTTATTTCACTTTAGTTTTATTGAAGCGTGTAAGATTGAACACTATAATGACACAATTTACACAGTGGAGTAAAGATTTAATGTTTGATCACGCCTAAAAAATACCTCATTATGTATTCAAATTGTTTTATTTCCTGCTTAAGTTTACATTAACAAATCAATTCTTCTTACAAGTTGAAAAGAAAGTTAAAATTACCCTATCACGTTTCCTGTGGATCTCACATTCAACCCGCCATCGCTAGGGACGGTAAACATTCGGTCAAATCTTCTAGACATCGGCCCAAGGTAATTTGGTCATATGATTATTACAATTTCTTCCGCAGACATTTTTACATAGGTTAAATCTTTACATTTTTGTTAGCAGATGTATCTGACTTAATAAGAAGTCTAATTTCTGTATTGTGCTTTGTGAATATTTTTGACAAATAGGATGTTGTCAGATGTTTTTCAATTTCAGAAACTTGGTTTCAGAAGTGTGCTGTACTAGGTATACAATATGGAAGTACCACAAATTTTTGATACAGTCATACTAAAAAAAATCCGTATGTACTCTATTGATACTTTAGTTCACATTCGTACTAATTTGTTGCGCATCAACATACTAATTTAAAAGTATTAGTAAATACGATTGTACTGTTAGATATAGTTTCTGCGGGGATCCGCTTTTTAAATAGAATATACACCCATCACTAAATGCTTAATCGAATTGAATTTTCATTTCATAGACAATTTTTTCCCTGGAAGTCATACATTTTTCAGAAATCTTGAAAATGTCAACCTATATATTAGATTAGGTTAAGCCCTTAATTTCGCAGTGTATCCCAGGAGGAACACATTCTTAGACCATCTCTTTCCATTTTTTTTCGAATCAGAATTTTTTGCTCTATTCTACCACGAGGCTTGAACTAGCGACCTCCGTTATTTTTTGCGAAATAAAGGGTTAAACGAGCAAACGGATCGCCCGGCATGGCAAGCGATTACCGTCACCCATAGACACTTGCAACACCAGAGGAGTTACACCTGCCTGACTTTTCGACGAAATGATATTTGTCTATGAAACAAGGGTGAACAGTTTCTGCGGAAGAAATGGTTAGTTTAACACTTTTGCAACCAGACAAAAAAGTAAGACATATCCCAGAAACCGGCCGTGCCGACTTTTATAGCATCAACCCCGGCTACCGGGTTGGCCGGCATCTGAACAAAGTTTACGAGCGCCCGGCTTCCGGGTTGTTGGCGTCGAAAGTGTTAACAGTGAGTAAACGTGGTTGGGCCGTGGCTACTTGGGCAGGAACTTGCCGGCGGGCGGCGGCGGCGGCTGCGCGTACATGTTGTAGTAGTTGGTGGGCGGCGGCACGCTGAAGTTGCCGGCCGGCGCCGCGCCCGCCCCGCCAGAGAACCCTCCTGTTGCAAATAAAATTAAATATAAGTATACTCGGCACTAATGTATGAATCACGATAGTGGTGAATCACAACAGTTTTAATTTTTTCTGTTTAAAAAGTAGGTCATTTTAGCTTTCAAAGAAACTAAGTTCCTTTGTTATGTTTATCTAAATAAATAGTCTTTTTTAATATTCAAATCTTTCTTTTTTTGTATATTTTAGTTAGTTAAGTTTTCAGTTTGTAGTTAGTATTTTATTTATTTATTTATTTATTTATAACAACATTACATCTATCATTACAGTTTCCCAATGCGATAGAGTAGCAACACAAAACAATATTGTAAGTTAACTTAGGTACTAAAAATAATAACATAAAACAAACAAAGACACTTTTGTGAATTCATCGAGTGAACAATGGAACACGTCAACTCGAGTTGCAACCTGGTTGAGCGTGCGCGAGGCCCTGGTCCAGGGCGCCGCGCGCGGCTCGGCCAGCAGCGCCACGCGCACCGATCCGGCACACATAGCTCTACCACTGCCAGCACCCCAGGGTTGCTGATCTTCCCTCTCAACAATTTAAATATATATGAAGCGAGAGACGATTCTCGCCTGACCCGCAACTGGTTATATCCCACCATTCCCAACACGAATAATGTCGGATACATAAGTGGGTAAAAAGGATACACACCATAGAGCTTGAGATACAGAAACCGCACAAATTTATTCTGAGTTCGTTCCAACATAAGCTCGTACTTTGCTTCGTGTGGGCTCCAGATTACCGAATTGGCCTCCAGGCAGAGATGGGCATCAATCGACTAATTTTTTAGTCAACTAATCAATCGATTGAAAATATCAATCGTCATTTTTCAATCGCGACTAATTTAGTTGCGATTGAATTAGTTGTGAGAATCTCCGACTAATTTAGTTGCGATTGAATTAGTTGTGAGAATCTTCGACTAACGATTGAATTAGTTTTAGTTTCAATCGACTAAATTTCACGATTAAATCAATATTAAAACTATGTAGTCGCTCGTTTTTGCATTTTTATTTAACTTGCAATATGTAATTACGAGTAGGTATGTACATTGTAGGTTAGGGTGGAGCGTAGATGTATGGAGAAAAAAAAAAGTTGTCTGATCGACCTGGAACATTTGTAATATGTTGCCTTTAGATAAGATATTAATGAATATATATATATATATGTAATTGATTTTTAATACGTTTCAGCGCTCTACTTGAGCTAGAAATTTTTTTATTTCCTCATAATTGGTAAAAAAAAACTTTCCTTTTTACGTAATTAGTATTAGATTTATAAAGAAGGGTTTCAACTTTAAATGTTTTGAGCTTATTTCATACTTACGGCAACTACTACGTGAACCTGGGACCTAAATTAAAATTCAGTATTTAAAAAAAATATATATTTTTAATGCTGTTATATTTTTATGCAATTAATATCTTTCATTTCGAGTATTATGTGCTTAGAAAAAAATGACTTGACTTTCATTAAAAAAAAAACAAGATATCGATAAAAAAATTTTTTTTTAATATGGGCTTGATCATAATATTCCAAATTACAGTAGAGGGCTGAAAGTAGTACTGAATATTTTAATTATTATTTTTCTCGTACACCTGGCAGCCTAATGTAACGTTTTAGAAACGTTCTGAGTTAAATTTCCAAAAAAAAAATCGCTCCACCCTATTGTAGGTACTCGGTACTCATATGTTGTATCACTTGTATCTATGTTGGTTTGGGTAGAATCTTATAACTTATTTTGAAGCAGATATCTTCAACCGATTGAGCTAAAATTATGTATATATACACGTTTAATTTGAAACGCTAGAATGACAATGCAATATTATGGGCCATATTAACAATATTATAACGATAAATAACGAAAAACTGCAATGTTTACAAATCGCAAACAATATAGTTAGGTTGGTGCTCTATTAATATTTTGATACTTTACTAGTTCTAACGAGTACTTATCGTAAAGTCCTATACGATACTGAATTACTGAGTAAATTTTAGAAATAGATATTATCAATATTTTGCTGTCTGTGTCATTAGTAAAACTCTTTTTAGTGTCACGCGGCGACAAAACAATGGGATAATCCTACTTACCTGGAAGTTGTTTGTTGCATTTTGGTGCAAGTGCCGACGAATCTTCTAAAAATAACACGTTCTATTGAATTAAACATCTGCATGTTGTTCATATTATAATCTATTTTGTAGCGGTCTATTTTGTTCTCACCGTGTGGTCATTTAAAATATTTAGACCTCTTTGTAAAGAAATCTCAGCATTAACTATTGTACATTTTCCTTGCCTCATTCTACATTTAAATATATCAACATGACATATTTTATTTATTAGCGCTATTGCCAATATATTGGAGCGGCAGCGAATTGATCGATCAGGCTATTCGATGTGATGTTCTGTGTCGATGCTTCATAAATTCATACTCATAGATGTTTTGAGGTATCTAGGTCATATTATATTATATTCTAGATTCTAGGTTCTGTCATTTTAGATTTTAGGTGATTATAACTTATTACGATGCTTTTACGATTATTACAGCAAATATAGGTAACGGTTTAAGGGCACGGACCCTAGGTAAAAAAAATAAAGAGAACGATGTACCTATGAAGGAGGGAAAAAAATATATGTACCTACTTTACTAATCCATTTTGTAGCTTATTACATATATTTAAACTGTACATTAATACTGGATGGTTATTACTTGTTATATTATAACTGGTCACACGTTTTGCATGGCAAATCTTGATAAGGGGTTAAGAAAAAGGAGTGCAGGTAAAAATATAGAAAGAGAACAATGTATGAAGGAGCGAGATAACTACTTTACTCATCCGTCTTATCAGTTGTTTACTAGTTAAGTTTTAGTTGAAAATGCACAAATTACTCATTAGTCACTAAACTTCACTCGAATTGAATGCAACGGTCAAAGCCTTTCGCGACAAAAAACTTGTGTATAAAACTGTTTTAAAATGAGTGCCATCAGTGACGATGATGACTCTAGTGGGAAAAATTCCTTCGATCAGTGTAGTGTTTTGGAAGAAAGAAATAAGTCAGACAATTCAGCATTGACCATATTGGACGGCAATTTTTTTAATAAGGAGTCGGAGACGTCAAGTGGAAAAAACACTATCGTAACTGGTACATGTGTAAAGTGTTTTCCAAAAGTGGTGAAAATAAAAGGCCTTGCAAATACGACTTCAAACTTTTTAAGTCATTTAAAAAGAAAACACGGAGAAGATGCTGTTGTAGAGTACCGAGAACATTCCGCAAATCAGAAGCAGAAGAGATGTCGCGCCCAAGATAATTCCACTGAAGTCAACGATTCAAGAATCACAAAGACTATAAATCAAACAGGATTTGAAAACGACGTGAGAAACTTTTTTGTCCATTCAATGATTCCACTAAACGTAGTAGAAGATCCTTTTTTTGCTACAATGCTGAACAATTTGGAAATAAAAAAACACGGATTAAATTTAATAAGCCGAAGAACGCTAAGCCGTAAAATTACCGAATCTCATGTAAAGGAAAAATCACACACCAAATTGCAATTAGAAGACACTGAACATGTGTGCACTATTGTAGACATTTGGTCATGCCGGAGAAGAAGTTTTTTTGGGATGACCGTACACTGGCTAGACTCGGACCTGAACAGACAGTCGAAAACCCTTGCATGTCGAAGATTTCCAGGTGTACATAATTTCGAGCGTATTGCAATGTTATTAGAAGAACTGCATACCGACTTTGGTTTAACCCCAGACAAAATTGTTGCGACTGTGACTGACAACGGCTCCAATTTCGTAAAAGCCTTTAAAGAATTTGGTTTTTCTATCGAATTAATCGAATGTTTCGATTCGGACTCTGAGGAAGACAATGTAGAGGAAGATTTTGTGGACCACACCAATGAGCTAAATATCGTATTGCCCTCTCATCGTAGATGTGCAGCTCACACATTGAATTTGTGTGCTGTAACTGACGCAAACCGACTATTGAAAAAAAATAACCACACTACTTTATCTGACATACATCATAAAACCATTGATAAATGCAACGTACTATGGAATGCCGCCGGACGTCCCAAAACTGCAGAGATTATACAGGAGACTTTGGGTCATACACTTAGCAAGCCTGGCGTTACGCGTTGGAACAGCTTATACGACGCAATGAAGCAAATTCATTCGATTAAAGAGAAAAATATATTGCTGCATAGAGCTTTAGCCTTGGAGAACTTTATCACTGATCGCGAGTTCGATTATATTAAGGAGTATATTGTTTGCTCCGCGCCGATTGCCGAAGCTTTGGACATTTTACAAGGGGAGAAAAACATGTACTATGGACTTTTAGTACCGTGTCTGATGTCTTTGCGAAAAAAATTGAGAAAATTGCAAACTTCTACTTTGAAATACTGCAGAGAACTTATTCAATGCTATGTAGACAGCGTGGAAAGGAGATTCGAAGAGTTCTTTAACTTTTCGTCCGGTGTTTCCGAACATGCGACTATTGCTGCTCTGTCCTACCCTAGATTTAAAAACAAATGGTTCTCGTGCATAACGCCACAAGATCAAGAAAAAGTGAAATCAATCTTTAAGCATGTGATAGCAACGGAAATATCAAAACAAACTGATATAAACGAGACAGATGAACACACGACAAATCCAGAAAATCCATTTTTTGATTTTGGGTCAGATTCAGAAAACGAGATTAATGTACAAGTACAAGAAGTAATGCAAAGGAACACTCCCAGAACTAAAGCCGAAATATTGATGTGTCAGTTCTTTGCTGAGCGAGATATAAGTTTGATTGTTTTAAACCGGTACGAAATAATCAAAACTATATTTAAGAAATATAATACACCCTTGCCTTCTTCAGCGTCTGTTGAGAGAGTTTTTTCATATGCCACGATGATGAATCTCCCTAAATCAAATAGGCTGTCAGATCATCTATTTGAAGAAAGGGTAGTATTGAAAACGAACTTAAAAATTTAAAAATATTTTTGTAGTTAATTATATGCAGAGCTATTGAATGTCATACTTTATAAATAATGGGCAAAGAAAGTAGTTAAAAAATATTTACCAATCATTTTGTCCTTGTTTTTAAACCTATCACAATGTTGGATTTTTTTCTGATTTATATATTGAGACATTTTTTTATATTACTCACTGATTAGATAATAAGTAAATATCACAAATGAAAAACATGCTTTGCAAATCTTAATTCAGTATGGCATAATGTTATGTTATGATGTATATTTACATACATGTTGCTGTATAAACTACGTTGATTTTTGTTACTTTTTGCTATAAATTACTATTGTTGTTTGAATGTTTCATATACAAAGTTTGATTTAACATAACCGTGTTTTTTCTCATGTTCTATCTTATCACATATGTACATGTTGCTGTATAAACAACGTTGATTTTTTGATACTTTTGGCTTTAAATTATTATTGTTGTTTGAATCTTTCATATACAACGTTTGATTTATTATAATTGTGTTTTTCACATGTTGTATCTTATCACATATGAACATGTTACTGTATGAACCACGTTGATTTTTTTATAATTTTTGCAATTAATTATTATTTATACGATTGTAAGGTTAACCTTATATCGTTTAACTAAATATATTATCATGGTTGCTATTATATTTAACATACAAAGTTTGATTTATATAATTGTGCTTTCTTAAGAGCCCACCCATGCAAAATTCGTCAGGTGAATGATCCTAGATCTCAACATCCATAGTGATTAAAAATCTGTCCCTTGGAAATAAGAAACTTAAACAGTTTTTCTTCAATCTTGTCACCGTGAAAACACGATTGGTAATAATTTTCTCGATACTTTTATCTCTCAAACATAACCCTTTTTTTAGATATTTTCGGTTAGATCTTCAAAACCCTTCCGTTTTTAACAATGTTTTTTAGCTTAATAGATGCACCATTATAAGTCCTCAAAAACTGTAAAACTATTTGCAATATAAAATGCACACGTTTATGACACAACTCAAAAAACATTATTTCCGCGCTTCCGTGCACGCACTTCCATCTCGCTCACGCTTACGCTCAGTGAGAGAGAGAGCTAGCCCACGCGTTGGCGCCCTCTTAAGTTTTAACTTACTAATGCACCCAGTACCTAGTTTTTATTTACCGTGAAATTTAATCCAGGTTCCGAGAGATGCACAACTAGTAGCAAAATAAGTTTTTCACAAAAAGTTCATTTTTGTAACAAGTTTTTATCGCTGATACTACTTTTTCTGACAATCGTAATCTACGGGTTAAGGAGCTCTGACGAGCCCTAACACGACGAGTTGTAGCATTGCCATCCAAACTAAACGTGTAATACAGAATTTAACCTTTTGACCGCCACAGTCGGCTGTGGCCGTCAACAAAAAATCGTGCCCCTGACGCCACGTCGGCCACAGCCGTCCAAATTTCAATGATCAAAAACTTTGTAATTCTAACCGCTACAAGTATTTTTCAATCCCTGTTGATTTTGGGGCACATCTTTTTTTTTTTACTCTGGCGTCAGTGGCACGGTAAATTGCTAGACCGCTTGGCGGTCAATAGGTTAAGACCATTCGGTTGGTATTATCAAAGAGAATAATAGTTAGCACAGACATCTCACTCCATAGAAATGGTCAAAATATCGTAAATAATACATGACTATTTTATTTTTGTACATTCGTTAAGACGTCCTATTCAGTCTGTCAACATAGACATACCGAGGTTTTCCGTTTAATTTGCTTCTAACATTAGTTGCGGAAAATTAGTCTAACTAATTAGTCGATTACAAAATTTAGTTGTCCGAAATCAATCGGCAACTAATTTAGTTGTAACTAAATTAGTTGCACAACTAAATTAGTTGCAACTAAATTAGTTGCACTCTATACAACTAAGATTGATCAATCGTCGTTTTCAATCGTCAATCGCAACTAATTCTGTTAATTTCAATCGTTAGTTGTTAGTCGATTACATTTTGCCCATCTCTGCCTCCAGGTGACTTTTAACAAGAGCCTCGTAGAGCGCGCGTATAGCACTTATGTTGGAAAAACCCTGTGCTTGTCTCATGACGAACCCTAAATTCCTGTATGCGTATTTTAATATCTGTGTACATAGCCCTGTTAAATGAATATATAATATTTAGTTAATAAATAAATAATTTTAGCTTAGCGAGGTTTAAGTGATAATTTTAATCCTGCGGCGGTGTTGGCTCCTGGCGGCCGTTTATTCAGATCGAGAGAGAACGAGTCCAGGGCGCTATCATGGCTAAGGTCATTCAGTTATTGTTATTTCGCAATCAAAGTGTTACAATGACTTATTTTAACTTACTGTCAAGCAATCTACTATTATTATTTATCACAGTAAAAGCGATAATCTAGACGTCAAATGAAGACGTGCCCGGTCGTTATGGGGAATCATTTATTTTTCACTTCTCATGCTCTAAAAGTTCGACTTTATGCTGTGCGTAGGCGACATAAAGTCGCTTTTTAGGCTCTAGAGCATAAAGTAAAATCGTCGTCGAAGACCAAGGCGATCGGTCCAACAGCCACACGAAAAAAATAAAACTTCATAGAATAAACACTTTATTTTTTTTCGTTTCGTCAGTATTCTAAGACAAAAATACCAACAGCCAAAGTACACAGCAAACTTCTTGAAATAAACTTGTAATTTTTATTTACTATCATTTATTACTTTTTTAATTTATTTTATTTTAGTAAATCAATATACTATTTATTTAAACTACAACAATAATTTATCGTAGATATAAATGTTTTAAAATTTTAATTAAATTTGTTTTTAAGTATAATATTTACATGATGTAGTTTAATTTTCTCGCAATCGAAGTGAAAAGTAGAGTGTGCAACTCGTCCATAAAACGCATTTTACACTCGACTTTATATTCATCCTCGCTCGCAAGCTCGCTCGGACGGATAAACGTCTCGTATAAAATGGTGCGTTTTATGCGCTTGTTGTACAATCTACTATAGCTCAGCAGATGGACATCTTTCAGCGAATACAATGCTAGCGACATCCTTACCGGTGGAGCCTCCAGTAGGAGCCCCGCGGCCCCGGGGCGCGCCGCGTCCGCGGAACCCGTTGTCGGGGCGGCTGTAGGAGCTGGTGTCGCGGCTGCCGTAGTCCGAGCGCCCGCCGAACCCGCCGCCGCCGCCGCCGCGGCTGTTGTAGTCCGAGCGCCCGCCGCCGCCGCCGTAGCCTCCGCCGTAGCTGTCGCCTCCACCCGAGTTGTCATTGTCCCAGCGAGACCCTAACGACATAATATAGTTTAATTATCCTCTAAGATATATCACGGGGTGTGAAATAAAAATGAAGTACTCTGTCAAAAAAAAATTAGTTCCACTCGACCCAACAAGTACGTACGAGGGCCGTCTGAAAAGTTCTAAGCCTAAGATAGAAAAAAACAATTTACACAAATGAACTCGTGTTTATTTTTCAATATAGTCTCCTCCTAAATCAATGCATTTTTTACATTTTTTATACAGTGCTTTTAAGCCATTAAAAAAATAATCTTCATTTTGCCCTTCAAAATGCTCCTGTACAGCCGCCTTCATCTCTTCGTCACTTCTAAATCGCTTTCCCCTCAACTCTTTCTTCAAATTATTGAATAGAAAATAATCGCTTGGGGCTAGATCTGGGCTGTAGGGTGGGTGGTCAATTTCGTCAAAACCAACTTCCTTCAGAGCACGCCTCGCAACATTAGCGGTGTGAACGGGTGCGTTGTCTTGCAAAAACAAAATGCCTTTCCTTAGTTTACCCCGCCTTTTCTCAACTATGGCTTGTCGCACCTGTCTTATTAGATTTGCATAATAAGTTCCGTTTATCGTAGAGCCTTTTTCTAAATAATCGATTAAAAGAATGCCATCACAATCCCAAAATACCGTAGCCATTAACTTAGAGGCCGACTTTTGCACTTTAAATTTCTTCGGCGGCCTTTCACCCTTTTCAATCCACTGCATCGACTCAGACTTACACTCCGGATCATACTGTCTGATCCATGTTTCATCAACAGTTACTATTCGGGAACAAACTTCATCTAAATCATCTTCGCACAATTCTAAAAACGCCCGAGAAGTTTCCACACGACGTACTTTATCGAAGGCCGTTAGCATTTTCGGTACCCAACGAGCACTGACTTTACTCATGTACAAATGTTCATGTAAAATTTCTCCGACTCTTTCTTTACTAATACCTAAGACCTCAGCTATTTGCCAAACCTTAATTCTTCTATCTTCTAATACCAGCTTTTTGACTTTTGCTACGTTTTCTTCGGTCACTACCGATATTGGCCGCCCTGAGCGGGGGTCGTCTTCGATCGATTCCCGTCCGAGTTTAAATAAGCGACTCCACTTTTTGACTGTGGCATAAGAAGGCCCAGAATCACCGTAAATAATAGCCATTTCCTCAAAAATACACTGCGGTGATTTGTCACTTTTTGTAAGGAATTTAATTACAGCACGGTGCTCAATTTTCGTAATATTCGTTGGTAATTCACACATGATGTACTTTTCCGTTGAATATCTCGAAACAGAATAATAAAAACGTGACATGTTATTTTTTAATAATTTGTTTTTAAATGGCCTTTCTAGTGGCCAGTATCATAAACGCATATATAACCTCTAAATACCTTAGGCTTAGAACTTTTCAGACGCCCCTCGTAGCATTAGCGTTAGTATTGGACAAGATAGCAACAATGAACAGTATAGAGTGTGCTCACCGCCGCGGTCCCCGAACCGTCCGCCGCCGCCGCGGCCGCCCCCGCGCCCGCGCCCGCCCCCGCGCCCGCCGTCGCGTCCGCGCCCGCCGCGGTCGTCGTCCCGCTCCCGGTAACGTCCGCGACCTGCGGATACATACATACCTGCCGTTTATAAACATTACAACTCTCCCGGAACTTCGTTGACGAAAGTAACGATCGTAACTCGTTTTTGCGATTTTAAAGATGCCCTAGATCACTCTCGAAAATCCTACCGACGCTGTCCCTTTTCCTTAAATAAATGATTACCAAAAATAGCCTTAAACGTTCCCTCATATTTTAAGTGTTAGTAATTTATTGCAATACAAACGAATAATAAAAAAAAAACCTTCATCTCACTGTCGTATAAAATAATATGACTTGTTATTCTCACCATACTTCCCCTTGAAGCCCATCCCGCACTGCGCCAGCTCCAGCAGTTTGGGGTTCACCACCTGGTTGGCCTCTTGCAGCACCAGCATCAAATCTTTGGCCTGTCAAATTACTATTATTATTCTAGGAAAAAAACCACTTACCAACCATATTTTGCAATTTTTAAACTCATCTAATTATGACCTAAAGGAATCAGCGTTAAATTTATACAACTTTACTAATCTTCATAATATGAATATAATAAAATTAAGGGTCTGTCGAGACAAGAATTAACGAACCATAAAAACATTGAAAAATACAGATGTCTTACAACCACGCAACTAACTTAGTAACTTCAGATTTTAACATCTGTATTTTTAATCCCCGACAAAAAAAGGGGACGTTATAAGTTCAGCACGTGTATCTGATGTCTGTCTGTAGCCCAAAGTACCTCCCAAAGGGTCCCAATTTGAATGCGGATTGAATGTTTTTTTTTTCTTTTTTTATCAGAAGCCTTTTCTCTCGAAACGGTTCATAGCTACGTTTGGTTGGGTCGAGAGGTTTTTAAATTTTGAATTTGGGTTATTCGATATTTTTGTGGACTGAAATTACCCTGAATTTTAAAAGGAATTTCACTAACCTTAGCAGAATTATTAGGGGTGAAGAGTGTGTAGGCCGTCCCGGTGTTCTGCGAGCGGCCCGTGCGCCCGATGCGGTGCACATAGTCCTCAGAGTTATTTGGATAATCATAGTTTATCACAAACTTCACATCCTCCACATCTGCATCGGAAATTCACCGTGTTACAATATGCACGGTACCAATAATGACCAAAACATTGCACAAAACGAAAGCGACAAATCATTGCAGAACTAAGTGTTTGGAGGAATAATTTTGTCAGACAATTTGATAAAGGGACCAAAAGTACGTCCTTGCGGAACTCCTAAAGATTTACTTTTTCAAAAGGATTACTTTAACTTACAAGAACAATCAAAACTATGAAATTAATAAACATAACATAAATAAACATGGTTAATATAAAAATATAGAAACATTGATTGAGCTATGACCTTTTTTCATCAAATCGACGGTATCAAATGCTTCAGCTAAAACAAAATTAATCTCCCAAACGTGAAATTCACAAATATTTACCTTTATCATCGCCAGCGCGTGGAAACTGCTGGAAATAACTGTATTATGCCCTTCAGTGGTTCCGGAGTGTCGGCCAAGACTCGATGTGCTGACTACACGACGTCTGTCCTGCTTATCGCTAACGTCGTCAGGTGGCGTAGGGCAGGCCTTATTTATCACTAAATCTCTCATGACACTTAACCAAGCATGTATTGCTCTTACATCATTTAACTTGATGATTTTTGAGTCAACCCCCCTTTAATTCATAACTTGAAATCCAGCAAATAGAACTGTTTAAGATGATTTGTTTTTTTAGATTCGTTAATCTCGATAATAGATGTTCTATCGAGTGATCAATTATTTAAAAACTCCAAAATGATGAAGCATGTAAATGTGACTCTATCACCATCCCCTTTTAGAGGCAGCATGCTCTAAACAGTGTGCGCTGACAGTACACTAATCTGTCATTGAATGATCGTTCTTAGAGGTCAGCAACACACCCTTAGCCTTTATCTCTGCACGCATGCGCCTCTGAAATGAAAATAACATCCGAGAATAATGCCAAGTCAGTCATGGAAATTTTACATCAAGTGGGCTCAGCATAAATGATAGACAACCAGATAATCAAACGCTTTTGAGAAAATCACATTACCAAATTAATTATAATTGAATAATATACATGAATTGAGTATGCAATCATTGTTAATATTCAATTCCACTACAGGATAGAGAATAAATTAGTTTCCGTTGTCTATCATTCATTTATATCCCATAATTCAAACCATTGCATTGTCAATGTATGTTCCAATATTCACTTAGATTCAATTCCTAATAACAGCTGAAATCCCTACACTAACATTCTGCTACTGAATCATCAAATGTATACTTTGACCAGAAATGGAGATCATTATTAAGTAAGAGGACATTTTAAATATAATCTGAAAGAGGCTACCCAGTCAAAGCATTATTTTATTCAATTCAGTTTCTCTATTTTGATCTTCTTGTGGGTGAGTGTGTGCGTGAATATTGGATACAAGTCGATCTCGCTTGCAATGGTCCTACGCTACGCTCCTGACTCGGTTCTTAGACCACACCCCGGTCAACAGAGCGAGATCGTTTAACGCAACTACAATAAATAACCTCGCATCTGTTCTCTCAAAATCTTCTGTTTGATGCCGTTCTTTATAATCTTTGGCGGGAATATCACCACCGTTTCAAAGTTAATTGTCTTTAGGGAGCGTTACGAGGTAGCTGTGGCGCCAGCACAAAGTTATTCTAATCCCTTTTGGTGTTGTCCTGGTGGGTCATGCGATACGTATTAAGCTCAAAAGTAGGTCGTCTCTATAGAAAACCGCACGATATATGTGGCCCAAGTCCTTTGGATTCTGAATTAGAGGATTATGGGACCATCGAATCTTGATTTGTAGATAGCTGGACCAAGGAAGTAATGTTGTGTGCTAAATCTATAATCAGAAAATGTATTTATGAATCTAACGCAAGAAAATTCTAAATCTCGACTAGCCTAGCGCCAATTGCTATCATCGAAAATTCCGGAAGGTGGAAGCCCTATTAGAAATTCAGTTTCTATGACGACTTACTTTTACAGTAACTGGATTTTAGTTTGTCGATGGATCGAATAGTGGTGGCGCCTGAATCAAAGCATGCTGCCCTATTGACATTGTTAGGTGGCACAAACATAAGATGATCAACTTCTGGGCAAATACATTCATAGAATATGTGCATCCAAATTCCAATCAATTAGACCAGAGCAATGTCAATATTTTTATTGATTCTGTAATCTTGTTCTCTATAAGTTTTGATGACTAATTGTTCATATTAGTCACTGTATTAAAATTTCTAGTCAATTTGTTGACCGTTATGGACAATTTCTGTAGAATCATCGCAATAATGACAAAAAGCCCTGACCTATTACAAAATGTGTCTGGTCACTCCAAACAAAATAATAAAAATTAATTGATTTTCGTACAGTAATATAACTTCTCAATCGTGACATATGATAGATCGATCGTGACATTAACCTCAGTCGATTGGATGCTAATTAATCGACAAAAACGTGAAATCCTAAGTATGGACCAAAAAATCTATTCTTCAGTCATTCATAACAAAATATTTTTGTTTTATAAAGGTCGTGCCTAGAATATCTTATCAGTATTTATAAAAATGGTCTCAAAATGTTCACTTCAATCAGTATTTAAAATTCCTACTTGACAGGTTTGAAAGGGCTTTTAATGTTCTTTATTAAGTTAACCGCACATTAATCCGTCCAGAATGAGTCGAGAGTTATCGTTATGAATTTATTATTTTGTGACTTCTCTCCAGACGTCTTTTTAAACCCTTAGAAACAAAACCCCATTTTTATTAACGAACTATTGGAATTTTCTGTATAGTTTGTTGGACGTTTGCAAAGATACGATTCTGATTTTGGTTTAGTACAATTTTGGAATAGCATCTGCATCTGTTCGGAAACTGCGGAGTTGGATGAGTAGAGCTATGGATTTAAATCAGGACACTAGGTGCGTAAAATCTAGGACATTGGGAATTATTCGCGTTATCAAACCGGCCTGTCTTGTAGCCTGAGCAGGCGCTGACAGTAACACCAAACTTATGTATGTATGTATGGTACGCCCCATGGTCTATTTACGGTGTTTGGTGTTCGAGCGAGCTCGTGCACGATTTAAAATTGTCATTCGTGTTTGTTTTTACAATTCTTAGCTCGTATTTATTCGTGTCGGATTCCTAGCTCCTCCAGCTTCAACCTCGTGCGTGAACTGTCCACATTCTCGCAAATCCAGAATTGGTTTGCATGGCCTGTATCGAAAATTACCACCATACTAACCGATTCCGGAATCACGAGCCCTAACCGCATCAAAAGAATCGCTATTATTTCAAAATTTACCAGATTATAAAAGTAATTTTTGTTAATTTCCAGGAATCTCCTTCTGAAGGAAACAAAGTACATTTGGGTGGATCAACTCTTTTTTGTTGTTATTCTGTCCCGTCACCCATTTTTGTTGAATATTGCCGCCGAAAATCGTAGTTTTAAAGAGTAACCCAGGGGCCACCAGGGCAACAAGCAACAGAAAAAAGTAGATTGACCCAATTTCCAGAAATCTCCGAGACATGTCTTTTTTTTTTATGTCATAGGGGGCAAACCAGCAAACGTATCGCCTGATGGAAAGCGATTACCGTCGCTTATAAACACCTGCAACACCAGAGGAGTCACAAGTGCTTGCCTACCCGGAGGACGAAGATAGAATGCCTCTATGCTAGTAATTTCACCGGCTATCTTACCCCCACACCGGAACACAACAATGCGAACATTGCTGTTTGGCGGTGGGTTAGCAGGCAAGACGGTAGTAACAATCCGGACGGACCCTGCACGAGGCCCTACTACTCCAGAATCTACCGGCATTTCGCAAGAGGAGACCGCTGTTGTTCAGCCGAAAGAAACTCAACAGTAAGTAATTTTTTCGTAAATAATACTTAAAACAATCACATAATACATTAGTGTTATAACTAATTACACTGGTCTTACCGAGTCCCCGGGCGGCGACGTCGGTGGCGACGAGCACGCCGCGCGGCTCGTGGCGGAACTGCTGCAGCACGTAGTCGCGGTCCTGCTGGTTCTTGTCGCCGTGGATCGCGAGCGCGCGCCAGCCCGCGCGGTTTATCGACTTCGTTATCTCGTCCACCTGACACAACAAAACATAAATAGAATAGAATACATATTGATATTCATTTAAGTAACACTTTTTTTTTTGCCACAATCTGATAATTCCTATAAAGAAGCTTCCAAACTGCGCTGAGCGCTGGCGCTGTAATATTTGGTTTGAAAAACACTAAAAGGTTGGCCATGTATGGGCGATTATTCTAATGTATGGCACTTATTACAAAAAATCATGAAAAAGATAAAAATCCATCCAATGGCATCCCCTGATTCTCACAAGAGGCTCGTCCATGCTACGAGACAAGTTGTACCAAAACGTATCCCTACACAATACGGTATTTCAATCGACTACTCTTTACGAAATGTCAAAACCGATTTGTTAGTATAAAGTTTTTATGAAGATACTGACTTATGACGTCATAAAAATGAGTCAAAGTCAAAGTCAAAGTGTTTTATTTGTAAAATGTAGGTGAAGGCCGTTTATAGGCCAAGTTGTTACATATATTCTTGGTTCCACTACATTTTGCCGATTGGCGTACAAAAACAGTGTAAAAACAATATAAATAATGTCATAACATTGCAAAAGAAGACAAGGCATATTTAAATAATGTCAAGTTAATACTAATAACAAAATTATATGTGTCAATCTACAATTAGGAAATAGTAATAATTGGTAACAAAATAATTTATGGTAACTAATAACAATGAATACGCAATGATAATTAAAAAAAAAAAAAAAATTTAATCAATTACAAATAAAAATAATGTAGCAAAATAATAATAGTTATAATACCGATAATAATTATATACAGATGTCGTCGTCATTTAAATAATGCAAAATTGAGTAATAACACTTATTAATTAACAATAGTGATAATTTATGCCTCAGAAGTGGCGTTGGTAACAATTTAAGTTCTGTAGGTAGTTTGTTGTACACTCTTGCCGCTACAGAGAATATGCTATTACGCATTAAAGCAGTTTTTCCTAAGGGTGTAGATAAATTCTCCCTACGACTTAGCTCTAAACGTTTGCTATTAAAATTACATTTTTTAAATAGGTCTGGGTTGTTTTTAATAAACATAACCACTTCTAAGACATAAAGACAAGGCATCGTCAAAATTCTTAGATCCCTAAAATGAGATTCACAACTGTCAGTTTGTCGAAGGCCACGCATTGCTCTAATACATCTTTTTTGAGCTTTGAATACCGCCTCTTTATTTGAGGAATTGCCCCAAAAAATGATGCCATAACGTAAGGTTGACGCTACAAAACCATGATAAGCTGTTAATACAGCATCAGGACTCGCCTGCTTTGCAAGTTTATGGAGAGCATATGCATACTGACTCAGTTTTTGACATACTTGTTCAGTGTGTGAGTTCCATGAAAGATGGTTGTCTATATATACTCCCAAAAACTTAATATCAGTGACCGATTCAATTAATGTCCCCTCATAATTACAAAAAACAGGAATAGGTAGTTTACGTTGAGAAAAATGCATAATTTTGGTTTTCTCAAGATTAATTAATAAATTATTCACATTAAGCCATTCAACGATATCCTTTACTGTATTATTAATTTCCATTTCGTAATCATTAACATCATCACATTTAATAATAACAGTGCTGTCATCAGCAAATAATACCATTGGGTGTTTGACGTGCCGAGGTAGGTCATTGATATACAGTAAAAATAAAAGAGGTCCGAGAACACTTCCCTGCGGCACGCCATACATGATTTGTCTTCTTTCAGATCGGTAAGCCTTTACATATTTGGTGTGCAAGCAGATTTGCGAGAGTTCCGTATATTGGTCTCTATCGCTTAGGTAAGACTTTAACAGCTCTAAAATGTTACCACGAATACCATATGCGTTCAATTTCCTTAGAAGAATGGAATGATTTACATAATCAAACGCTTTAGTCATGTCCATAAATATGGCACAGACGTGGTTACGTCTGTCTACATTTTCTATGATTGGTTTGACAAGATCGTATATTGCCATATTTATGGATTTTTTCTTACGAAAGCCCTTTTGTTCTGCGACTAATAAATCATATTTCTCCAAGTAATCGTACAGTGCCTTGTAAATGACCTTTTCAAATACTTTAGAAAATACTGTTGCCAAAGCAATGGGTCTATAATTTGACATGTTTGTTTTATCCCCTTTCTTATGTAAAGGTTTTACAACGACAGGTTTTAGCTCATCTGGATATACTCCCGTTGAGATACTGAGGTTGACGATGTGACTTAGGGGATGAACAATCACATGCGATACCTGCTTTACGGCTTTAGTATGTATACTATCATATCCAACACTATTTGTGTTTTTTAGTGTTTTAATTATAGTCATTATATCATGGGGAATAGTGGGTGTCATGTACATGGATTGACTGCAGTTAGTTTTAATATTACATTTTACATCACTGGCTTTAGTAACTATTTGGTCAACAAAGAAATTATTAAAAGCATTGGCCATAGCAGTCGGATCAGTAATTGTTACATCATTCTTAATTAAACTCGATATTGGCTCTCTTGGAAACACCTGTTTGTTTTTATTTATGACTTGCCAAGTAGCTTTGGATTTATTTGTTGCCTGCTTTATAAAATAATCGTTTTGCGAGCGCTGTGTGAGTTTAAGTACTTTCTTATACCTAGTATTATAGGTTTTAAAGGTATCTCTGTTCACTTTATTGGGACAAAATCGATATTTCCACAATAAGGCTCGTCTTTTTTTACTACATGTTTTGATCCCACGAGATATCCATTTTGCTTTTATTGTTGATTTAAGTGTAATAGTCTTGAAGGGAAAACATAGATTATAAAAACAGGTGAAAATATCTAAAAACAAATTATAAGCCATGTTGGCATCAGTGCATTGCAATACATCTGAGAATGATAAACTATGGATACATTTTTTAAAAAAGGCTAAATTGTGGGTACTAAAATCTCGTTGCTTTATTCTCCAACAATTAATGAGACAAGTCTTTTTTACAGGGCACTTTAATATTTGTGTTGTGTGATCGGATAAGCCAAGGTCAAACACATGACCTTTCGAGCCCTTAATATTGTGAGCAAAATTATCAAGGCAGGTGCCACTAGCTAATCTAGTTGGCTCCTTAATTTCCAACTTTAGATTATGGTTTGATAACACACACTCAAATTGTAAAGTACTATTATTCTTTTTTAAAATGTTCACATTAAAATCTCCGCATAGCACAACTTTTTTATTATTAGTGTTATCACATGTTTTGTTAAGAATTGTATCAATTTTGTCAAAAAACAACTGTAAATTCGATTGGGGAGTTCTGTAAAGACATATAATAATAATTTTATGTCGTAGTAATTCAATTGCGCAACATTCAATAGAGCATTCCAGAGATAAACTTTTTATGTTAGTAATTTCTTTGTATTCGTGATGAGACTTAACCAATATACATGCCCCTCCTCGACATTGTTCTCTAGAGAAACAAGTTACAAGTTTAAAGTTCGGTATAGTCACAAGGTTTTCTGAGCCCGTCATCAGGAAGTGCTCAGTAATACACAAAACATCTACAGGCATGCTTTTAGCATCAAAATCCTGTAAATATACCGACAGCATGTCCGATTTATTTAATAATCCAGCTATATTTTGGTGCAGGATGTAAATTGTCTTATAGGAAAAAAATCTAAAATCGTCTTAGTTTTTAGTGTTTTTTTCAATTTTCTAGAACATTTTGGGTAGTAATCAGTTAGTTTTTTTTGAGTCATTTTAAATTTATGACTACTAATTATTTCAGGCCCTTGTATAGGGCGAGCGCTTTCAGAAATAAAAGTTCCTAAGTGGCTTATAATGTTTGTCATGCCACGATTATTGATACGGCCAGTAGTTGCTGAAAACATATCAAATGTTAGGTCGAGGTTCGAGTCAAATGATATGTGTTTTTCATGGTAGATTTCACTGCATCGAAGTAGTCTATTGAATATTTCTACTCTAGAATTATATATAGGCTTACCACATATATACGTTGGGCACACAATAATAATATTAGTGTGATTTATGGAACATAAATTATCTGTTATACATTGTACCAATTTTTCATAGTTTTCATTTTCATAAAAATTTTCCTCCCCTATCATAAGTACATAGTAGTCTGCTAGTGTTAAATTTTTTGTATAGTATTTAGATTGTTCCAGTATTTGCATGATTCCTGCGCCAGGTGTTTGGAAATGACAGTAATTAAATTTGTTAAGAACAACATTGTTACTAATAATATCAGTGATTTTCTGGCCCTTGTAATTACTCGCTACAACGATTTTATTTTTTAAGGGTATTACTATCTGTTTCGATGGGGCATTTGTTCTTGGTAGCTCGACAGGTTCTTCAGGTTTCGGTACGGGAGTTGACTGGTTACGGTCTTTCTTAGGAGTAGACGAAGATGTCTCTCGGTTCATGTTGAAGACAATTGTATCGTTTGCAGCGCCACATCTTTGAATTGACAAGTTGATTGCACTTTCTCCCGAGGTATCGGGCGTCCGCAGATTGTCCAATATTCGGCATACATGGTTAGATCGCTGTATACTTGAGGATTTTATATTGCACAGTTGACTTATTTTCCTGTAAGTGGGAGTGAATGACATCCTACCTCTAGAGAGTATTTTCGAGTTGTGATTGTTATGTTTTAAGATATCTGAGGATGTAACAGTTTTATACAGTGCTATTTTCTTTTTAAATGAATCATTTGCTCGTTTAAGTTCCGAGATTTCCAGTGAAAGTTTTCCTATTTCATCATTGGCGATGCCCAGGTCATTCTGAAGTTCTCCTACTTGATGTTTAAGATCTTTAATTAACGACAATTCTCCGCACGATATGTTCGGAAGACTATTTTCTGTGGAGTCCAGTTTACTTTGTGAAGATGTAAATAATGCATCATCGGAGTGATTTGGTTGATATCTGTGTTTTCGAACTGTAATATTATCATAAGATGACATGGCAAAAGTGTTTTATAAGTTAAATTTAATTCGTAAACAAATATTGCTTCGAGCGTAGGCCTATTTTCTTTTGTTCTCTAATTGCCGACGGCAAGTGTTATCGGAGTGGGCGGTGCTCGGTGCTTATCAGTAATGCAGCGGTAATGCAGTCAGGCTAGTGATTATAGTGTCTGTCTCTCTCGCACCTAGTGCCTTATTATGGACGCGCTTGACTGCTTGTCATCATCCGTCTCACTCATCGATCCAATGTCTGGTTTACACTGCGCGGGAACTAGATGGTGTTAGCTGGTACTGTTAGTAGAGGAATATTTAATTGATTTCTCAAGAATTGGTTTAGATTGAAATCAATTTCACAGCTTTACTATTGTTAGGTATTATGGCTATGTCACAGAGAGGTCCTGGTGATGTATTTCTTCTGTCACTAAGTTGTTTCAAAATATTTCGGTAACGGTCTGTTGGACGACACTTATGACTTTTGTTCCTTAATTAGTTGATATCACTTTAGAACAACAGTTTTCACAGATCACTGACACAGTTTATCACATAAAAAATATATATTCATGGTAGATTATTGATTGTCACTAAATTTAAAAGTAATTTATTCATAGAGCCGATGTTTTCGTGACGCTAGCGCCCTCTGCCCCTCAATGAGTAGTCAAAACACGTCTTTTTTGTTAATTGACCATAGTTATGCAGAAAGCGAGCAAAGATTTTTTTTCATAATGCAAAAAGCGACCAAACTCATTCATTGACTAAGACTTAAGTCACTCTGACAAAAAATCTACACTGGTCGCTTTCTGCATAACTATGGTCAATTATATGTAAGAATATAATGTTAATGTATAAAAGAGTTATTAGTGGTATTTGTTTCCATGTATTTTTGAATGTATATCTAGTAGTTTCAACGACATAATTAATGTTCACTATAGTCAAATACCGTATTTTGTGTAACTGTTAAAAAAAAATTAATATTCGCTCACCTTTCTCTTAGTCTCAGCGAATATGATGGTCTTGGTCTCGTCCTCGGAGGATATCTCTGTGAGCAGCGTGATGAGCTTGTCGTTCTTCTCCCACTCCTCGCACACGTCCACGATCTGCAGGATGTTGTGGTTGGCGGACAGCTGCAGCGAGCCGATGTTGATCTGGATGTAGTCGTGCAGGAACTCCTCCGCCAGGTTGCGGACCTCCTTGGGCCATGTCGCCGACCACATCAGAACCTGGCGACAACGTTACCACTTTACACCGACTTGTATCTATTTGGCAAACGCTATCACACCTGACGCCGCCTACTAAGGATTCCTTGGAAAGCCCACTGCGGGTGTGCAATGATGGAAACAACATTTCCTATAATATAACAACATTTGATATGTTTCAATTGATATAACAACAAACAATGAGCATAATTTCATTGGGTTTATTTCAAATTGTATAAAAACATTTGATAAAACGCTTATTTGTGGCGTTATCTGGGTAAAGGGACCTTACTGTCGGTATTGAGTTATGTATATCCTCATAATCTACATACATTGAGCTATCGAACCATGTAAAAAACATGCATGTCGGTTCAATAGATATTTTTTAAAAAATAATTGAAACTCAAAAGTCAGAAAAGGTGATTATGAGAAAATTGAATTCAAACTTCTACACCCCATTAAAGTATGTTATTGTTGGAAGTTACATAGATAACATGCTATTTGAGGAGTAGATTGTATGGGCTTTCAGGTTTCAAGTACAATTTTGTAATTGTATATCTGTTTTCGTATAGTTAACCGTGCCAAAGTGCATAAAGTAAAAAAATATATATTGATGGATTTTTTACTTAAATTCCTATTTATAGTGTATTTTCGTTAGATATTATAGAAGGAATAAATATTATATGTAATTAGACACTCAATAAGAGCTACTTCGATTTGAATCAACGTTGTTTATTATAAAAAAATATTTATTTTAACAAAAATAGCTTTGTGTTTATAAATCTAATTAAACAGTTAAAATCAACAAACATATACATCTACTACGTTAAAACATAGCCAAATGAGATCAAATTAACAGAACAAATATTAAAAAAGTAGTTTTTTAAGTCTCAAAATTCAAGATAAAGTTTAGTAAAAAGTTGGTACAACCACTTTATATTTTCTAAAAGGGACCTTATCGTCGGTGGTAAAATATTTAGTGATATCATCTGATATCGACTATAAATTTATGTTTAATTTTGATAGTCTTAATTTTTAGAGCACTTTAGTATTAAACTCTTACCAACACCCTATAATTTTGGTTCGGCAAACACTAAATGATTAACGTATTTGAAAAGGGACCTTAGTGTCGGACGTAAAATGTTTAGTGACATAGTTAAGAATAAGTCTTGAAAAATACTTTTAATTTGTATTTTGCTGCGTCGCCAGCCAAATTGACGCCAGATTTACACATGAGGCATTGCCGGACCTACCATCCGATCACCGGACAATCCTCATGTGTATCGAAATGGATCCATTAATGGGAATTAGGAGACCCAAACACCGAGTCAGCTGGGAAACATTCACACAACAACTAGAAGAGACCACCACGTGCCACACTACTCCGGTCTCCACAGCTGACGAAGTGGAAAAAGCGGCAGACCTGGTCACAGCTGGACTACAGGCGGCGCTATCAACAGCCTCCCACACCATTCCCGCCACAGAGAGGCACACGCCCCTCCCGGCGAGGATTAGGAGCATGATCGAGGAGCAGCGCCGCCTGCGCAGAAAATGGCAGGCTACAAGATGCCCGACGATCAAGGCAGAGCTCAACGCCATGATCATAAAAACCAAGAAGGCGCTCACAGAACACAGGGCCGAGAGTTGGGAGAGCCACCTAGCGTCTGAAGAGGGTGATGTCCCCTTCATTCACCGTATCTGCAAACAGCTAGTGACAAAACCTGAGGCAATAAGACCACTCTACGACCCTGTAGACAACACTCCACACTACAAGGCTGAGGATCGCGCAGAGATCTTCGCCCAGTACCTGGAGGGACAATTTAGGCCCAACCCGATGCCCAATGCAGAACACCAGCAGAGCATCACAGAACACCTGGAGAGGTACTTCGGAGGCACCAGCACGAGCAGAGGAAGACGCGGTCTTCTTCTCCCCCAGCCAGATGCAGCGAGCCCTCCAACGTTGCGACCCCAAGAAAGCCCCGGGCGCCGATTCGATCCCCATTGTGGCAGTGACGCGCCTGTTCAACGGGATCATGCGCTCGGGTCACTTTCCCCAAACTTGGAAGACTGGGAGGGTAGTTATGCTGCCCAAACCTGGCAAAGACTGCCGAAGACCGGAGAGCTGTAGGCCAATAACTCTGCTCAGCACCCTCTCCAAGGTGTTAGAGAGGCTCCTGTTGGGGAAACTTCTCCCCCACGTCGAGCCCCGTTCGGAACAGTTCGGATTCAGGCAACGCTACAGCTCACTCGCGTGCTTCACTTTATGGCCAATGCAAGCAACAAGAAGGAGCATGTTGTGGCTGTCATGCTCGACATGGAAAAAGCGTTCGACTAGGTATGGCAAAGGGGCTGCTGTACAAACTGTTGAACACCACGGCCCCACGCAGCATCATAACGGTGATAAAGTCCTTCCTGAGCGGATGCAAGTTCCAAGTGGCAGTGGAACAGGCACTGTCCTCGGAGCGCCCAATCCTAGCAGGAGTCCCTCAGGGAAGCTGCCTTACACCAGCATGCTACGCAACCTTCACCGATGACATCCCAGTGGTAGGAGGCGACGTCAAGCTGGGGCTGTTCGCGGATGACGCGGCCTTTTACACCGCATCCGTCAGCCCCACCCATGCCGTCAGGAAGATGCAGACCCAGTTAGACGCCCTACCAAGATGGCTTGAGGACTGGAGGCTTACTGTCAACGTCACCAAGACTCAGGCCTTCATGACCAGAAGAAAACAGACTTCACCTCCACTCCGCATGTTTGGTCAAGACGTGGAATGGAAGCACACGGTACCTGGGTGTCACCATAGACCGGGGCCTCACCATGAAGCAGCACGTGGCGGCAGTGGTTTCAAGAACCAGACCAGCGTGAACTACGCTGAGACCAGTCCTAAGGAGCAACCTGCCGATCCGCACGAAGCTGGGGATCTACAAAACGTATGTGAGGTCCAGGCTCACATACGCGGCGCCGGCGTGGTACGCCCTAGTGGCTACCACAAATCGAAACAAAATGAGAGCCAAAGAAAACCTGGCACTGAGACACATTACAGATTGCCCACGCTTCGTGCGGAATCACCATATACTGAGGGCACTGAAATGGAAACCCTTAGACGCCTAGATCAGCAGACTGGCCAGCACAATGTTCCGGAAAGCTGATGAATCCCGCCACGAGCTGCTACGAGCTGCAGATGCAGCGAAACCACCACCACCACCAACAGTGGGAAATAAGAAGAGGAGATAAAGCTCCACCCGGGCCTCGAGGAGTCATGGAACATCACGAAGGACCAACCAACTAAGAAACCGCCGTCGCAACCACGCGTCACCAGAAAGACCAGCCTGTAGTAACGGGCCGCGAGCCGCGACAGAAGTAGCCTAAGTGTACATAGTACAGATAAGGCCGTCCCCCCACACTCCCAAGAAGTGGGAGTGTGAGAGATGAGCAAGGATACTCCTAATGATCAATAATTATCCTTTGACGCGCCGACAAGTACCGACACGTCTCTCAAACCGATACCGAGCTCACAGAAAGCATACAAGAGGGGCACCGACAATAAGGTCCCTTTTCACTAAACTTTAAGGGCTGTTCTAAGTCTTAAAAAATCTATTTAAAAAGTTGTGTCTTTGTCAGATTAAATTTTAGACCCTGCTTATTAATATAGAGTAAAAAAAGAAAAATTGATTTTTTTCGACATTTTACTTTAAACGCGATTATCTCGGCAACTAGAACCGACAATAAGGTCCCTTTCCCCAGATAACGCCACATTTTTGCAAGATAACCTAACACTCCTCTTCGCTTAGCTCGTCGTCGTACCTAACTATGTCTCTATTACAGTTTTTCTATTTTGTTTGAGCAGTTTGAGAACCTCTAAACGAATTATATTAAAAGCTTTTATTTAACTTGCATTGTATGTTTAAAGTATGTTTGTTCGGGTGAAATCTTGCAACTCAATTTTGAAGCAGATATCGTCAACCGATTGAGCTGAAATTTTGCATACTTACTTAACTTTGATGACAATACAATAATATGGTACCATGGGGCTGATCTGATGATGGAGCCGGAAGGTGGCCATAGGAACTATATAATAGAAAAAGCAATCCTACCGAGCTTGGGCTCTTTAGAATCGTCTCAGTGAGCATTTGATGGACATCCAAAGAAAAGTACAGTCGGCTATAAAAGCTTGCCACTAAAATGTCATTTTTGACAGAAATTTATCAACTGATCATTATACCATAATAATATGATATTATGCCTTATGAAATAATACCAAATGTTATTATTCCCAAATGGTATTAGTTATCCCTCAATCATTACATTGAGCAATATTATAAGTTTTTATAGCAACCGCTTCGCACCCCCTTATTATGTTTATAATATAATATTTTTTTGTTATCTAAAAACGGTGACGCTCGCATTTGTATTATTAACGATTGACAAAAGATATAGTACAAGTCTGTGCCAAGAACGACCATAAATATGCAACACTGTATGACAAACAGATGACTATCTACTGTGAACATAAACTAAGATAAAAACTTACTGGAACTTTGCCAAATGCTTCAAATGATGCCAAACGTAAATTTAACGCGATACACGAGGTCGTGGGTTCCACTTATCCATAGTAGAGCTCACCCCCTGAGCTATCGTGATGTTAAGCAATATTTTCCGCCCAAGCGCCCTCTGTACCACTTTGTTATATTATATATTTGTTTTAATACACATACTGTTTTTGAAAAACTATGGTGAGATAAATTTTTTCATCTCTCCTGTTCGGAAAGTGTCATTTTCATGAGTAGATAGCCGGGTGGAAAATAGCTTTTCCATCCCTAGGGTGGAAAGTAATTTTTTTTTAATTGCCACGGAGTCAAAGATAATTGCCTTCTAGATGCACGTCTTGACCAACTAAATTAGATACAATCTAGTCGGCCGTGGTAAGTTAATTTATTTATATGTAATTATTAAATATAAATTTGCCTTATATTCATAATAGATACATATAATTCCGTCCCACATTTATTTAAAAAAAAATTTTTTTGGTTTTTTTAAGTTGGCGGTATCTTAACTTTTTTTTATCTATTAAAAATAAAGATAATGAAAGTTTGCAGTAGAAAAAGCGAGAACACGAAGTTAAATATAAATACCGTGTCTTTAATTGATTATTTGTTAAGAATGACATGGACATTAATATATTTCACTCATGACATGTGCGTGTAGTATTTTATTTTCCTCGCAGTCGAAATGAAAAGTAGAGTGTTTAACTCGGGTGAAATTACCCATTTCACCCTCGAACTATTGGCGCTCTCACTTCGTTCGAGCGCCAGAAATATCTCGGGTGCAATGTGGGTCACTTTCTACCCTTGGTTAACAATCTACTATACCCACATCAGCAGCCCTAGCACGTTTTGCCAGTTTCGTTTGTTACGCAACTCGGCGTCACCCTTCTCGCTCGCACGGTATTGTAACGAAAGAGACTTATTGTGTCGACAAGTAGTCGCATGTCACAGTTGTGCTAGAGGTGCCGGGGAGATACACTCGCTTGACATACATAGAAGTATTTGAGAATAGGCTACTGACCTGTCGGTCGGGTCTGATCTGCTCGATGATCTTCCTGATCTGCGGCTCGAAGCCCATGTCCAGCATCCGATCAGCCTCATCCAGCACCAAGTATGTGCAGCGCTTCAAGCTTGTGGTACCTGAAAGCCAAAACACGATTTTATAACAATTACTTAAACTTGATTACACAATAAAAGAAGTACAAATGGCGAACATAATGACATTCTCTACCAGTCACACTCAGTTACATGTAATATCTATCTATTAGTTTATCGCTTATTTTTTAATTGCATGCAACAAACTATCCTATTTTTTTATAAACCGGTAAATTTGTCGTCATTTTAGCTTCAATATTAAATATTATGTATCTTGATTTGACGATTTCATACAGGCCCAATTGAACACTTGCTAATTTTTTGTCTATCCCAACTGAAAGAGAGGAAAAGTAGAATGGAAAAAGTACAAAATCCCCACCTTTCTCTAAGAAGTCAATAAGCCGTCCCGGCGTGGCGATGACGATCTCCACCCCGCGCTCCAGACAGCGGCCCTGCGGCCCCTTGGGCGCGCCCCCGAACACGCATGTGTTGCGCACCGCCACGCTCTGCCCGAAGTCGTTCGCCACCTACAAGCAAAACAACACTATAGCTGTCGCTAATATTGTCCGACACCAAACATTAAATGAAGCTTGCTCTGCACCGGATAAATCAAAGCGAATAAGATGCTGAAAAGATTGTAAGAAATGTAATTTTGATCCTAAGTAGATTGTTTAAATTGAAGTGTTTGTGATAAATGAAACACATAGTGAAAAAACTTGGCCATGTAACATATAGGTAAGCATCATGGCCAATTAATTGATATAAAACTGCTGCTCTTACTATTCTAGTCCTACTCAACATTAATAATTTCATTGACCTGAGAAAAAAAAATGTTTCAAAACTATCTAATATTGGAAAACATGAATATGAGAACCCTAGGAACTTAAGACTTTCACTGGAAGGCCAGGTTTTCTCACTAATCTGAACATTGAATATCATATTGGATGAGGTGGTAAATATCTAAACATTGATCAGACAGGACAAAGTGCATAAAATTGTGTAATTAAAACCAATATCAATTCAAACTTGCCACACTCAAGTGGCACGACATTCTAACATTTAAATGGTTGCTTATTTGATTTTGAGACTCATCCACTCTGATATTATCCATACATAAGATCCATTAAAATGTACATTTCCCAAAACTACCAAGTTACTAACAAAAATCATTGTTAATAATAAGATAAAATAAAAATGTTTAGTCTAATAATTTCAGTGTGTGTAGTTTGGTGGTATTCAGATATATATTTTTATTTATAGAAAGTTGTTTAGATAGCTGCCAATAGAACATAGCTACACCAATAAATAAATCAAAAATTCTACATGATGACCCTTAAGTAATGTAGATTTTTGAGTTCTCATTAGTAGAGACATAATGTTGATATTATTAATGATGCCAGCATTGTCATTTAATGTCATTATCATAAAAACTAGTCGTCTATTGACTTACACTGCATAATTTGAAAACCTTTACTTTATGGTTATGGTGCAAACCACCTTAGTTTTCAGGTTCTCACTGCAGACCAAAAATTGCAATTGAAACAAAAAAAAACAATAATAAATTCCTGTTTAAACAAAAAGTAGGTCTAATATCTTTATTTGCATAGAGAATATTTTTTTTTTAAATGAGTTACACTGCTGACACCAAGAAATTCCCTCGTTTGAATGAATGATATTAAGTTTAACCAATTTTGTGTAGATAAATAAAGCTAACTAAATAGTGAAGATATATTTTAAGGCCTAATGCACTAAAAAAAAATACATAAATAATAGTGATCAAATGCTGAAAACTAAATACAAAAAGGTTACGTTCAGAAACCTGACCTAACTTCATGTACAATTGGAATTTGGAAAAAGATTTATGAATAAACCATTGGAAACAAAATAGCCAAAACTTTTAGGTTTTCGAACATAGCCTGCCCACTAATACTACATTAGTATTTGAGTAAGTTTACAATGCGTGTGTCCATGTTGGGATCATCCGCTTCAGCCGGTATCCCGTTCATCGCAACTAGAGCCTGGTGTTGCGTAAAAAAACAAATTATTACAAGACTCTTTGACAATATTCTTTTTTTATAATTGCATCATGGCAGACTAATATATAAGGCAGGCTTATTCAACCCTACTCTAACTCATAAACAGAATTGAAATGCATTAATGAAAAACCAATTACCTGTTGGATTTGTTGAGCAAGCTCTCTAGTTGGAGCTAATACTAAAACAATTGGTCCATCATCTCGTAGCAGTCTTGGCTGATTAATAATATGCACAATTGCAGGCAAGATGTATGCCAGAGTTTTCCCTGAACCAGTTTGGGCAATACCAACTAAATCTCTACCCGACAAAGCAATAGGCCAGCCCTGGGCTTGGATAGGGGTTGGATTAGGGAAACCCTGCTTCAAAATCTCTTTCATAGCATAGTCAGGGAATCCACCTTCTTCGAAATAGATGCTAGGGTTAGGCACTTCTCGCCCCTTCACAGTGATTTGGTGCTGGCTGCGGTACGCCTCAACTTCGGCGGGCGTGCGGCGCGCGACACTGTCGGGCGGGATATAGAAGTTTTTCTGGAATGGGATTAATTCCACCGTCTCCCAGCGAATTTTACGGAGATTTCCACCGGGTTGGTCGTTTTTGAAGTTGCTGCGGTAGTCATCTCGACCGCCGCCGCGTCCTCCGAACCCGCGCCCACCGCCACGGTGGCCGCCCCGGCCGCCTCCATCCCGACCGCCGAATCTGCCGCCGCCACCCCTATCTTCGGATCTATCACCGCTCCTAAGTCCCCCTCGACCTCCGCGTCCACCTCCGCGGCCACCACCGCGCCCGCCTCCACGCCTATCGTCATACCTAAACCAAAATTGTAGCTCATTAGAAACGGTAAACTCCGCAACATGAAATGAAAGTGAGATCTAAGCGTCTACTTACATTTCCCTGTAGATAACGAAGAATACTTTTAATTAACACACTAATAAGAAATAAGCTTATATCACAACAACTTAAACACGATTTGTATTGAGTTTAAATAAATATTAAACGTTTCGGCGATAAAATAACTAGAGCCTCATAAGAATAAGAATCATTCCAAGCCGATCGCCATATTGAATTGAATTGAATAAGTAATGTTTTTTTTTGTTGACGTACGTAACGTAAAGTAAACTGGTTAATTAATTGAACTAATTTCCATAAATACATGAATCAGTCTTTAATTAAAAAAGGTATTGATAATACATTAAAGTATAAATAAAATAATAATAATAATATTACTTTGTATTGGTCGATGAGACGACCGGATTCGGTCCGGCTGGCTGAATAATAACTTCCGTCGCCATTGCGTTGATTTATTTGGGGTTGTCTATGTTTTTTACGATAGCGGGAAAATTAAACTATAAAAGAACAACTCAAGTAAAGTAATAAAACAAGAACATTAATAAAACAGAAACAATAGGAAACAAAACTATTAATGCTTACCCTGACACTAATATAACTATTTATTGTGTCGTTAAAAATCACACTGAATTTACGAACCACATCTTTACAAAAGACAAGAATATTGATCAAACGTCTTAGTTTCACAAGCAACCGGCTAACACTGTCTAGCTCAATTCAATTCAAGTATTCTTTCCTCAACGATGGACGCTTCTATCCCGGTTTTCCAGAAACCCCACCCACGCTTGACCGTTCTAGACTGGACGAGAAACATCCAGCGGCTTCAGAACGAGGCCAGAGTACGTCGTTTCGAGTCTTACGAGTTGAGGAACCGAGCTAACCAGCTAAGAAACGAAACTTCCGTCACTACTCGATGGGATAACTACGTTAATAATGAATTATTGAGGGACAGGTTAGTAGATCTGTAGAAATAAAACAATTGATTTTTCTAGCGCAAATATGAAAACTATTATATTTGTAAACTAGTCCTTCTGCATGACATGGAAATATGGCTATACCATAAATAAGAGAATTCTTACCTACACAAATATTTTGTTATTTTAACCGAATCAGTAGGTAAGTGGCGCTGCTGGAACCTTTGTCTCCATGAAAAATAAATTTAATGCCAATCAGTCTCATTGAAACTAATGCTTACTTTTAAGGATCCGAGAAAGGCTACAAATTTAAGTTTTTTCTACATGAGGTAAGTATTCGGTAGTGATACCCGATTTACCCCTGGTCCTACTAACCTATTTAATCTAGACACGCGGCAGCGTGTCCAGCCAAGTTCACCGCAGGAACTGGCGAGCAGCAGCCGTGTGTTATATTACACGAACCGTTTGGAGCCACTTTTGACCCCTCAATAACTCCAAATCTATTCAACAGAAAAAAATGAAATTTGGCTTATGTATTTAGGTCCCTGAGAACAACTAGAACCACAAATTTCATAAATGTAGATGAAATAGTTATTGAGATATTGACGTCCAAAAAACGGCATTTTTATCACTGACTGACTGACTCACTAGTAATCAAAAACCTAACCCACTTCCAGGTGACCTAGAAAGATGAAATTTGGCATTCAGCTTGGTAATTGTGTGTGTACACATATAAAAATCAAAAACAGTGATATTTTTTAGTTTTATTATTATTATTTATGCTTGTTGCCTCAGAACTCCGTCATTTATTAACCGATTTGGAAAATTCTTTCTTTGTTTGTAAGATGGCACTCTCTCTCTCACACACACACCACACACACACACACACACACACACACACACACACACACACACACACACACACACACACACACACACACACACAGAGAAGGTTAATAAATTGCCGTGGCGCGGGGACGGATAGCGAAGCGCGGGAGCGCGGCGTGGCGAGGAGCGGTCCGGCCCCTCCCTCTACCCCGCGTCACTCTAGTCAAGACAGGTGGGGCGTCAATTCAAATTTCTGTACAAAAAGTAATGATATCCCATCAAAAACATAAATGTTAAATTAGAGCCAAGTTCTCGCATGCAACGTTGTCGACTTCGCCGACAAAAGAATTGAGATCTATATGGGCGCCAAGTTCTTTGCCCTAATTTTTTTAGATACAAGGACATGTGACATACTCAATGCATTTATTTTACTTGGGGTGTAATTCAATATCAAGATTTGACTTGGCTAGTTTTCACAAACTGACTTAATTTTATCAAAGTAACATAGTATTATTATCAAGCTAACAGTATAAGTAACAGGACGTACACTAACTATACCTTTACGAAAATAGGTTAATGATTAGACAAATGTAATATACATTTATATGTAAAAACTAGCCAAGTCCAGTCTTGATATTGAATTACACCCCAAGTAAAATAAATGCATTGAGTATGTCGCATGTCCTTGTATCTAAAAAAATTAGGGCAAAGAACTTGGCGCCCATATAGATCTCAATTCTTTTGTCGGCGAAGTCGACAACGTTGCATGCGAGAACTTGGCTCTAATTTAACATTTATGTTTTTGATGGGATTTATAATTCTAATTTCTACTCCACTCTTTGCGAATAAATTTAATATTGTAAGTGCGTTGCGTAGGTATGGATGTGATATTAAATTAAATTAAATCATATACCTACTAATAAAGTAATAAATAACCGTAACGAGTCGAGTCGCATGAGTTTTACAAGGTAATGGCCAGTGGCGACTTTAGGGTTAGGGTAGGGCGAGCTCCTTAAGGACGTTTATCTAACTAAGTTTAGGGCGCCACTTAATGAATAATTAACCCAGGTCACCTGTATGCCTAAGGCGTGCCCTGGTAATGGCGATCTCCGTTCCGTAGAATATTCCTGGTGGACTCGTTTCGCGAGAAGCAGCGCTTCACCAGCGAGATGGTGCGCGACGAGATTCGCGCGCTGAAGGAAGAAAAGAACGCAACGGAATTGCACTTGGAGTCGCTGCAGATACCGCTCGTGGTGTCGTCCCAGTGCCTGTCCAATAGGGACCAGAGGGTGCCGCCGGAGCTCACCAGAGACCAGCTCGGGGAAGAATTGAATAAGGTATCTTATCTTCTTTCTTCTCAGGTTCTTAGACTGCATTTTCAACTGGCTTCTAAAACGAGGAGTTGTGTTCGGAATTTTTAGGATTCCGTAACTCAAAAGGAAAAACGGAAGCCTTTATAAGATCACTTTGTTGTACGTTCGTCCGTCCGTCTGTCAAGATCATCATGACTTTATCTCGGGAACGCGTGGAGGTATCGAGTTAAAATTAGGTATGTACCTACTTAAGTCCACAGTTCCTTTGTTTTATATATTTTTTTAATGTTTGTCACCTCAAAAGCAGAACTCCATCGTTTAAGTATGAACCGAATGGAAAATTATTCTTTGGTTTTAGATTGATTAGATTGGTCCTGTAGGTGAAGGTGATTGACGTTGTTTCCATAGAAACAGCGAGATTGACGCCTGAGCGTTTGCTCTGAAAAGAGCAGGTTGTTTGTCTCGAAAAAGACAGTTGTATAAATATATCTTCAGTCAGCATCGTCTTCTCTCTTCGATCTTCAAGTTTCGAGTCTTCGAGCTGAAGCACAGGAGATACGCCGGGACAAGTGAACACGACGAACGCCGGCGACGAAAAGGTGGCGCGCTTTTGCTCGCATTAATTTATAGGCGCGCGATCGCGCGCACACAAGCTCAGAGTGTTACGTAACCGCAACAGTTCACGACACGTATACACTCTCTCCATCGAAGCGCCATTTTGTATCCCCACCAAGTAGCATCATGCTGGGTGCTACCTACTCTAATTCTATTGTAAATATTGTATATAAAATAAACCACATTTTTGTAAATAAATTATCTCAAATCACACTACAAACGGAGTGTCTCTACAACCAACTCTCTTCCCTAAAGTCCCATACCATTTTGGCGATGATCCGATGACGATATCCATGAGGAATCAAAGAAAACCCCTCGAATATTATACACATCTATAGCAACTTCAATGATTTGTATGGTAACTCGTTTTAACGACTTGGGCTCCCCTTTTTGTTATACCATCAGGCGAAGTGGAGCCACTATGTTTTGCCGTTATAAAAAAAAATCTTCTTACATGGAAACCTCGTCTGTCCTGCCAATTTCATTTCATAAGCACCTGTACGGTTTCTAGGAACTCCACATAATCGAGAACAGCAAGCGCACCCTCACAGACGTCTGCCACATGGGCTGGGAGAAGCTGAAGGAGCTCGGCAACGTGCAGTGCCGGCTGGAGCGCGAGATCAGGAACAAGGACGAGACCCTGCACCTGGAGAGACACGTGAAGGACCTGGACCGGAACAGCTCCGATATATCGTATAAGCTGGAGCCGACTAGGATACCCGCAGAGTGAGTAGAGATACCTACCTGCATGGTTCTTAACATTTTAAACCTTGAATTTTTGACTTTAACTTTTGATACCGTATTTTTTCCCTTATATGGGCCTTTTGCACGCATCTATTCTATCGCTTCTTCATAATCAGCCTCTATCAGTCCACTGCTGGACATATATGCGCCTCTCTCATGGCACAATTTCTTTATTATTCAATAGGTTACACAGCATTACAATAAAACCAAGGCACTGTGCACTACAAAACAACATAATATACCTAAAAAACTTAAATTTCGATTTAGACGACGTAATTGCGTGGCTCCGTTGCGAAGTCCGACCTGGCGTGACACACTTCGGCCAGAAGTCTTCAGTTACCATGGTGTCCTGCAACGGCCTTCCCAATGTCTTAACCAAATGATGACAGGGCGCCCTACTCTACGTTTACCAATCCGCAGTTTCCACTTTAGAACTCGATTGCCCCGCGCCTCCCCTACAGTTTGTTATTTGACCTTCATTAGGACGGGGCATTTCCAACGCTACAGGATAACCTTTCGATAACCCACACAGCCTTTATATACCCGTTCGCATCGGGACAGACATTATTTCCATCGCACTACAACAAGATGAATCTCACTTTTATTTATTTATTTGCGTTTATATACACGGTATTCGCGTTTAATCCGTGTAATGATAAGGATTATACAACGTACGCGGAGTGCGACAGAGCATGTGTGAGCGGGTGCGAGTACGGGTGCGGAGGGACGACGTGCTACAGCCGCGGCGGAATCTGCCAGCAGCAGGGGCAGCGGGGAGGCCGGTGCGTCTGCCAGGGAGACCCTAACGCGTGTGGTGGATAACTTCCGTGTTTGTGTATAGTGCGTCAATGAACTGAATAATAATAAACATACTTAGTAAAGTACTAAACATTATTTTTTTATTTGTACCTTCTACTTATACCTTCTATTTATATATTACATAGGCTTATTTGACTTTTGCTCAGATACTTAGAATGTAAATGATAAAAACTTATGTGCTGCGAGAAGGCTTTCAAAAGACAGAAGTAGAACTATTAGTTCTAAATAAAGAACTCTTGAGCTGTATTCTGCATTTTTTAAGGTAGGTACTATCATTTTCAAATTTAGGTAGGTAGGTACCTAAGTTTTAAGTAGAAATTTAGTAAGTTTAAATTAAGATCCTAGGACCTATAGTAGAGTACCATGAGGGCCAAAACAAACACGATATCGCATCGTGGTACGACGCGACATCGTGCTACGCTACGATGCGACGTAGTGTCGTGGAAATACTTACATAAATCCATAAACAATGGTATCTTCATTTAATTCAAAAATAAAATACAGTTTTCAATACCTCAAAAGTAGGTACTCAGAACTAAATAACTTCCAGAAAATGGATTGTCGTGAATCTTCGATAAAAAAATACCCATCAAAATCCAATCTAGCTTGCTTGAGCTGTCAGAATGCGATTCGCGTTTTAATTACCTATCTGTCTCGCTTATTGCTTTTACGCAATCCAGATAAGAACCTCTTAGTTTTTACCGTAACCCAATCGTAGGTACTGAGCGCTCACGGACTGTATATTGTTTTATTATTAAAACAAGTAAAAATAAATTTCTTGGAATTTTATGTATGTAACCATTTTATTTTTACTCTAATGGATTTTTACTCTAGGGTCAGAATTCGTCGTCTACTGGGTATTTACCGGTACACAACGTCCTTTTGTCCGTACCGGTACCGTTTAAAAGTAAGGTCACTCACGGACGTCACGGTAGATATATAATTTTCCAGATCAATGACGGAAGAAAGCTACGTGAACTGCATCGAAAACACGGTCAAGATTGCCGAACAGCTGATGGCTGAGTCCAAGGCTCTGCGCGCCGCCATGTTTAACAGCAGGGAGCAGGCGCGCAACCAGATGTACGCTCAGGTGAGAACACCTGCTTACTGAGCCGGCGATCCTGGGGTCGAATCCCAGCCGGGGAAATATTTGTGTGATGAACTCGAATATTTGTTCCTGGGTCTATGTACCTATATCGTTGTCGAGGACCCATAACAAGCTTTGCTTAGTTTCGAACTATGTCGATTTTTGTAAGATTGTCTCTTTATATTTATTTATTTTATTTAACGTACAATGGCTGCCCTACACAATGGTCCATGGCGGCCGATTAAAAAAGTGGCCATCATGTGCATTAAAACAAGGTAGTGAAAAGAACACGGAGGAAAAGATGGCAAACCAGTAAACAAAAATTTACCACGCACCTCTGCCGTGCGACTGATTAACGGCGATTGTGTGGACACACGCACCGATCCTCGGCACGAATTCCTTTGATGTACTGACCATTTACCAATTAGGTGCTCGCGATTACAGGAGATGAGAGACATCTATCTCTCTCTCTCTTATCTCACTTGATGGTCACTGGTAAACGATGTAGGTACGCTCTCCACAGAATCGTGCGTGCCTAAACTTGCACATCATGGGCTTATTGTGTAGAGGAGCTACACGATCCTTAGCCAAATCGGTAAATTTCTGTTTATAATCTAGTAATCTACTTAGTGTCCATACAGTAAGTTATTGAGTATTCGTAATTCAGTCGCAGGAGGTGGAGATGATAATGAGACGGCGCGTGTACGACCAGCAGAGGGCAAGGAATGAGATGGAGTGGCAGAAGTACAAGGTAACTATCTAAAGAAACATAACGAGTTCATAATGTTGCTACAATTTTTGATTGCCTTTCTTATATGAATCATTGAAACCATTCATTTCTTATATATATACCGATAAGTAATACCGGTAATTTCAGTTGGAAAGTAACCTCGCGAAGTTGGATCGTGAGATCGAGTCGCTGCGAGCGGCGGTGGCCGACAAAATCAACCCCACCAAGCTGGTGGAGACGCGACTGGAAACGCGAATGAAGAGGCCAGTGCTCGAGAGGGTTCAGGTAATCCAGGAGTCTTATACGTCATCTCACGTAAAAAGAGCGGTAAAAATACATTGTGCAGTATAAATGACTATTGCGCAATGAGTTTGAGGTGGTTTGACACAGCTCATATATATTATGTGTGATGAGATAAGGTACGTATACGACATTATGTAGGTCACGCGTCTGAATGTTGCACTTTTGTTGCAATTGATGTGCTTCCTTTTTAGGGTTCCGTACCCAAAGGGTAAAAACGGGACCCTATTATTGAGACTTCGCTGTCCGTCCGTCCGTCCGTCTTTCCGTTCGTCTGTCACCAGGCTGTATCTCAAGAACAGTGATAGATAGACAGTTGAAATTTTCACAGATGATGTATTTCTATTGCCGATATAACAACAAATACTAAAAATAAAATAAAATAAATATTTAAGGGGGGCTCCCATAAAACAAACTTACAGATAAGATAATGGTACGGAACCCTCCGTGCGCGAGTCCCACTCGCACTTGGTGTATTTTTTTTAATTTCGTTCTCGCCACTAGAAAAGCTGGAGAATCGAACTAAGGCCGTTTGTCCACAGAAACGGAGCGGAGTAAATGAACCAATCCGGCTGTGATTTTGTGAAACTCAAAATAAATAACTTTAATCTGAGTAATGTGATTGGTCCATTTTACACAGCTCCGTTCAACTAGACAAGCAGCCTTAGAAATGGCGTTGGTATTAGCTAGCAGTGATGACTGACAAAATTGAACTTGAGTACAATCCAATTTTAAATACCAATAGTTTCAGTTTCTAAATACGGGACTCCGACATTGGTCCGAGTACGCCGGAATTTGACGGACGTTAATTTTCAGGATATTCCGATGCGTGGGCTGATGGAGGAATACGAAAGAGTCCACATGAGCACCAACTTGCTGGAGAAAAAACTAGAAGATGCTCTGTGAGTTCTTAAAATTCGTTCGTAATACTTACCTACTGTTATCCTTAGAATAAATACGCCTAGAAACCTAGTCAGCAATTGAAAGTGAAGCCAGTTTTGATTAGCTACGGGCTGTTTCGTTCGGGTGCGCATCTGTCACAATGTTAAGCTCACAAGCAACATGTCCCTATGATTGGTTCGTAGACACGCACCAACGCACGCACACATAAAACCAAAAGCGGCTTTTCGACAATCTATTGTGTAAGTCTCGTTCTAGGCGTATTTATTCCAAGTTATTATCAATATTTTCCACGTTAAAATCATTCAAATGATTGAACCGTCGTGTTATTTCCTCCCAGGGCAACTTATCACGGAATGTACAACCACCATCAACGCGTTACCAAAGACCTGCAGTACAAGAACCAGGCACTAGAAACAGACCGCCGTCTCATCGAGATCCGCAAGCCCATACACAGCGCCGACGACACGGAGTTCACGAGGAACGTCGGCTACTGCCGCATGCGGGGCGAGCTGGTACCGGAATAATCTGGATTTTACCGGTATATGCCTACTTAATATTATATTCCACATAGACACACCACATCGCAAGCCCATACACAACGCCAACGACACGGAGTTCACAGGGAACGTTGGCTACTGCATGCGGGACGAGCTGGTACCGGAATAATCTGGATATTACTGGTATATGCCTAGATTTTACCGGTATAATCCTTGACACTCCAAACAGGAATAATACCGGTAAGTTTATATAGTATGTCTTGGTTATATTCATCTGTACGTTCAACCGTGAGTGATGCGCATAAAATCGATTATTAATACCGGTAATAGTGGAATACCATATTTTAATACCAGTATATTCATTTGTTTTAAATTGATCAAACGCCGATCAAATCACTCTTCAAAAATGTATAGGGTAAGTAGTTTAAGTACACATATGTGTTCAATTTCACCAGCAATAGTGTTCATAATTAAGGAAGTTATTATTAAACTTATAATTAATAATAAGAATACTTGTAAATCGATAATGCATTTATTTAAAAATAATAAAACAAGCGATGTGCAATAATGTACTTATTGTTATGATTATGACCTACATAACGTAATGCGAACAGTTTCAACATCGTTATAATTATAACATTTAGGCCGTTTAGGGCTCTTACGACTGGCATACATAATACATGCTTTCATTTCTGATACTCTTTCTAGCGTTTCTAGTTTCCACATATGTCGATGGCCCAATATTACAGGGTTATATCGTCGGGGATAGTGCAATACCGCGTAAATAACAGCTGTCGATAAAGTTCTCATTTCAATAAATGCTTAGCCTTTGTTTGAATACCTATTGATTCGTATCTACACTTGTTACTTACGCGGTATTGCACTATCCCCGACGATATGTTAAATTTTCGGGGTAGTTAAAATTAGACTTATTGTCATTATGACAATATTCAAATATGAACTCGTCAAAAGTCAAACATAGAACCCTGTAATATTGAGCCAGCGATATAGGACTTAAACATTAAATTGTCGATTGTAGAGTTTACTATAGGCAACTAACTTGAATGTAGTGGTATAGTAAAAAAGTTTTAAGACGTCCAAAATGGTCATAAAGAGTTTATCTTGTAAACATGACCCCAGAGAACCATTGTCTGACGATAAATGGAAACAAGTAACAAAATAGTGCAAACAAATTTATATCATCTTTTTTAAATCACAAGGGTGAAATTGGAATAGCATAGCTCTTGGGAAGCGAAACTCAAATAATTTTTCTAATTTTATGGCTTTAGTGTCAGTATCTTATTGAATGAGTTAGGATTAGGATATTGCAATTTCAACCTTTTCACTCGTTGTTTTTTGATTACCTGCTTCCATCTGTGTCACAGTGTGCTTCTATACAGGAGTAAAACAATGACTTTGCGGAGTCATATTTACAAGATAAGCTCTAAAGTGGAATTCGGCCAGCTTAAAAAATTCAACTATACGCACCTGTCTGTACCCCGGTCGGTGAATGATGATTAAATTAACAATTCACTTTGTAATGGCGTCGATGTTTTTATAAGCTTGATAAAAGTATAATAACTCTTTTTTTTGTCTAAAATCTTCGCATTGAATCAATATTATTAGAAATGTTTTGTGAAGTGTCCCAGGGGTCACCATTTCCGACTGGAATATACGTAGACACTTCGAAAAGATGTCCCACATTAGTTATTTCGCCTAACAGAAGGATATCGAATTAGAACCGAATGCTGCTACAGGTGGGTATTTATATAGTCAGTCTTGTTAAGTAGCATGCAATGTACACCAGTCGTAATTCCATAATACTGAGCACCTTAACATAATTATTGTTAACATACTTCATTGTGACGAGAATTATATCTAAATACAAATGTACTTCTATTGGGACAGACACTGTTGGTACTTATTACTAAATAAATTAAAATACAAGACATAAAATTGAAAATAATCATAATACCAACACAAGTATCAAAATTAATTATTAAAAAGCTTTGAGAATGACGATTGTTGCACGGAATACAATTATATGCACTAAATGTTTTGTAACCGTTCTATAAAGCGTATTCTTAAGGGAATGGCTAGTAATGGAACTTTGGTTTTCACCCCAAGAGAGAAATGGATCGCTTTGGTACTCGCTAGTATCTTATGTAAAGGCACCGTTTCTTATGTGTGTATTGGAATAAATGTTACAAATTAAAAATAATACATTCCTTGAATTAAATTGAAATCCGAGTTATGATCTGCAAAATAAAAATTGACTGAATCATACTGATCGTTATTTTTTTCGTTAATTATTTCGATATTTTATTAATTTCCATAATAGCGGCAATTTTAATAGTTTTATACTAATAATATCATCTATATACTCGTAGATTCTAGTAGTAATAAAACCATTATTATTTATAGCATACGCCACGCAAAAAAAACTTATGGATTTCAAACGCTCTTTAACCTGTCTGCTTAGGGAGTCAATGAGCAGGGCTTCTCTAAGGTAATCTCTTTTTACACTTTCTAGATTTTACAGATGTGTAGGATCGTTTTTTTCTCTTGATGAGTAATTAATGTTTATGTGAGAAAATACAGTCGGCTATTAAAACATGTCTCAGAAAAATCTTCGATTGCTTTCTAATTTTTTATTTATTGTTTTAAAATCCAAAAGTCTTAAACGTGTCTTACAATCAACTCAACACTTACTACTAGCTTCAAAAACAACTATATGTGAGCATTTTTCAAAAAGTTTGTGCACAATTAAGACAGAAAATTAAAGTCTTTGTGATTTCCAATACATTGGGATCAGATTATCTGTATGTATCTATAATTAAAAAAGTATAAGCATAACAGAACCTTAATTATCGAACATAGCCATAACATTGATATAAAATTACTAAAATAATTGGTAACAAAATAGGAAAATTATATTGACTTTAATTTTCTGTCTTAATTATGTACAAACTTTTTGAGAAATGCTCATGTAACTGCTCATAGATCTGTCAACGCATGCATTCCAAGAAACAAGTGATTAATATACTCGTGTCAACAATTTAACATTATAACATTTTTCTTTCCAAAAAGAAACCACCATATTATTCTGATATATAGTAGTACTATTAACCAATTTGCGACGTCATATAAATGTGTTGTATACTGTGCATTAAAATAAAATACCTTATCCTATATAAGAAAAATCGACAAGATTCGAGTCTGCGGTGTTGTTATTCAATAATTAGTTAATTACTAATTAGATTTGACCTTGACAATCAAGGGAAGATACCGGTATCAAAACAATAATTACCGTTTCACTTGCCGTTAATCATTTGTGAAATAGGCTGACGATATTTGCGCAAATACGAGTAATCATTCGCTGATATGTATTTCTGTCTGGGCGTAAAAAATATATGTAACCAAGAGAAAAAAATATCTGAGTGTTAGTAGTTTATAGATGTTTCGCAATTGTACTGGGTGTTATTCCACTATCCAAATCTATTCCACTGTACATACATGAATTACCCTAATCACATTTATTTTTTAACAATTGATCGAGCTATTTTTGGTACATGAGACCAAAAACGTCAGATAATGAAAGTAAATAGGAAATATCGAGATTGACCGGTTATAATTAGTATTCATTAAGAGACTTCAAACTATCAATTATAAAACAAACCCAAAAACAGAAATGTTACCCGCCAACAGAAGGAGAAGGGAGGATCTCAGTATGCATTAAAAAGGGATCCTAAACATTGAAGTGGAAATATGTATGACGGCACCAATATAGCTAGGGGCATTTGTTATCTGAACATGGTGGTCTTAGTTTTAAAAAAGCAAGGGTGTTGGCACGTGAGAATCGTTTCATATAACGATATAGGTACGAGAAACGATCAAAATCGGACGGCGCCCCAATTTTAATAGAGACGGCGGTTTAGTTTTGCCTCCAGCATGGAAGCCTGTGCTTCCGGCGGCGAAACATATTGTGTGTTTGGACAATCCCGTGGACACCATTAGTCAAGTGTGCGTAATGTCTATGGATAACAAAAGTGGAGCGTTGGAGTGTCGGATGGACAAGTTGCAGGCAAGCACCCCCCCGCCCTCCCCGTGCGATTAGAGCGGAGCGTCGATCAAAGAATCAGTGACAAAGTTGTACCGGTGTACGGGCAGCCGCCCCTGATGAAGAGCTCCATACGAGTTCGAAACATGTCGGGCCGTTCCTGACAATTTCACGTGAGTGTAAACCACTTAATACAATAAATATCTTATAGTTCGTTCTTTTCAATTGTTAGTTCCGTCACGGACAGTGGAATAGATCCGAAACATTGCTAGACTCACCAGCTCACAGCGCGCGCAACTCCGGCTTCGGTCCGACCCGCTCATACGCCTCGTCCAGCAACGCGCACACCTGTGCTATATTCTCATCATTGAGCTTCCTACTGCTGGCGAGGCGGATGGAGGGCTGTGGACAGCTGTGCTCGGCGTCGCGCAGGTAGGCGGCGACGGCGGCGGCCACGCCCCGCGCGTTGCAGTAGGCAGCAACGTCGCGCAGGTAGCTGTGCTGGAGACGTTCCGTCAGATCCTGCCTCAGGTAGATGTGCTTCACTGGAGACAGCACGTGTCCGCGGAATGTGTAGTGCTTCAGGTTTGATAGGGCCCTGGAAGGCAAAGGTTTAAGTCATTGAGTTTGTAGTTTTTATCACTTTAAAAAAACATGTATATGGATAATTACATCGTTCCAAACTTTCAAATCGCGATAACTCAATAAATTACCGAAAGCGCCGTACATGTCCCTATAACATTTGAAGAGTTCCCTCGATTTCTCCAAGATTCCACCATCAGATCCCGGCTTAATGCCAACGGGACCAACTCGGAGTTATACCCTTTCGATTAAAAAAAAAAATTGAAAATCGGTTCACGGTTCTCGGAGATATCGAGTAACACACATACAAAAAAAATAAAAACATTAGTTCGAATTGAGAACCTCCTCCATTTTTTGAAGTCGGTTAAAAAGATGGTAAGGTGACTAGACATGTTTTTTCCGTGTACCCTTCACATCTGTCCACTTGCTGCGGTCCTGACATACATCTTTCGCTTCATCAAAATTCATTAATCTCTTCATACATTAAGTTTATGAACGCCTATTTATAAAAAGTGTGCAATAATGAATAACAAAAACCGGCCAAGTGCAAGTCTGACTCGCGCACCGAGGGTTCGGTACAAATACTTATCACTGGCCGGCTTAAGTTAAGTTTGCATCTGGTACGTATGGCGCCGGATACGAATGAGGTGCAAAGTTAACGCAACCGATCACGTTTGTTGTATGGGAGCCCCAGCCCCACTTAAATATTTTATTTTGATTTTTTTGATTTTTTAGTATTTGTTATTATAGTGGCAATAGAAATTTACACTTCATCAGATACAGCCTGGTGACAAACGGACAGCGGAGTCTTAGTAATAGTGTTCCATTTTTTGGGTACGGAACCCTAAACATGATTGGCGTATGGGTATGGCCGCGAAGTATTTTCAACCGCCCTTTTTCGTACGTTACTAAATATTCATATATACAAAAGAAAACGCCATAAATTTAAATGAAATTAATAAGAAACACTGCAATTTTATCCATATTCCCCAAAAGTATTTAGGTACGTATCTTATCGTATACATACAAATACATTAATAGTATTGATTAAGACATCTGTAATCTGTACACTATATGAGCGCAATAAAGATCTGTCTATCTAAATAGTAATGTCCAGCTTAGATAGCAGTATCTGTAACTGTAATAACATTCTAAATTGTATTGCAAATAAGTTATTTATGGAGAAAGGTCATTGGTTCAGGAAAAATCTTAAGAATACATATCCCTAATCCTTTTCCCATGCTATCAGTGTACGTTAAGTTTGCAACTGGCAACTCCAAACTTAAAGTAACCGGGTTATACAACTCGCGTTTTCGTGTTTCCTTTCCCAAAACTTAAACATTCTTTACGAAATTTTAGGAACTGAATGATAAATAAATATTCAGCGTTCGGTTTCGATTTGTGCAAATTATCATAGAATTTGTCTACTAGGCGTCCGTTTGCGGCGGAATTTGGGCCAAAAACAGACAAACTTTACATGACTAAATTAATGCAGCAAAGAGTATAGAGATAAAAATAGAATATGACGTATACAAAGTTTAGTACAAAGTAAGTTTAGGACAAGTGTCCGTAAAATAACCCTAGTAAATGTTTGTATTAAATATGAAACAATCATGATCAAAAATACAAAAGTATGCGTTCATTCTGAGCAACTAGGAGAAAAAAACAATACAACAGTTTGAACTAAGTATAAAGATCGCTATCGTTTTATGTGTTATCAGGAAATGCGATGACTCATTCGTCAGACCTTCAAATGATAACAGAGCCAATACTAATGCATACGCATACGTTTAGTTGGAGATTTATTGATAAAGTCAAGTAACAAGTATCTTTGACACTAATTGTATACAGTTATTTTCACATGAAATAAATGAATCTGAATCTGAATTGAAGGACTAAGGGGAAAAACTGCCGTCGTCGGCAGCCTAGCCGGGCAGTATTAAAACATGGCGTCTGTGTTCATGAACAGGCTAAACAGTGGAATTACATTTTTATTGAGTGGTGTGTTATTTTAATTCATTGCACGTTTGAGAAAAGCACTATACATGTCTTAGTCGTGAAAAGGGCTTGCCGGCTTCGTATCACAATCCTCTATATCTATACCTACTCACCCAGCAAGGCTTTTTCACCGCGTCTGCAGTAATGTACTATTTCATCACACTTTGCTCGTAAACAAGGGTTTAAATGCTAGAAAAGCGGGCGGTTAGTAATTTTTATCACACTTTAAAGGTCTACATGCTAGAAAACCGGGCGGTAAATCGTATATTACGCCCCAGGGCGGTAAGTAATGTCGGTATTGACCAGTCTAACGCAACTAGGATCAAAAAAACTTTTGTATGGACTTTACATGGCAAACAATAGCCACCATACTCCATCAGTATAGTTCTTAGTATCTAATCTGTGGCCATCCCTCGTCAGCCATATTGTTTTGTTTGACGACATTGCGTTTCGTCTGTTTTGTTTGATTATTTTTGTGCATTTCTAATTGTTTTGGTCTTAATTTGTAATTAAAAGTAGTGAAATGTGATCGAACACTGGTTAGTGAATATATTTTGTGACAATGCCACCGAAAAGGCGGTTTATAACTTGTGAAATGGCTCAGCTAAACGGATGTTTATGGCGAAATTTCCCTTAGACGAAGACCGGTAAGTATTGATATAGCAATTTTTAGCAATATTTAAGTGCAGCAGGGTTATAAACATACTAAATTAGATAAATTTTATTTCCATTTTTATTGCGTACTAGAGATGTACTGTATCTATCGATAACTATATGCAGGCTTATTTGTTTATCAGTGCAAATAATTACGTAGTCGAATTGTGCGAGGACTAGCATGAAATATGACCACAAAAATACTGATTATTTTATGCCCATTCAGCTTATACCTGATGCGTGCAAATCAATGTCCACTTGTTTTACAGTAATAAAAAAAAATTGACAGTTTTTAAACGAATTGCTATGAGTTTTTGATTTTAATCTTAGATATAAGAAATTATAACTCTGCTTTCATTATAAAATATTTTCAGATGCAGGCGGTGGGTCGAGTTAGTGGGAAAAGAAGACTGGATAATAAAATACAAATTTAAGAATGTGTAACAATAAATAATTAGTAAGTTTTTAATTTTATTTCGGGTCTACATTTAAGTCGAATCTTGTATTAGAATAAATATTATATCATTATTATTATCCACTGTACAACATACGACTTAAATTTGGAGTCAAAACTAACCTAATTTCGAGAAAAAAAAAAGACAAAATAGTTTACGTATTAGCCTTAATTTCAACCTTGTTCTTTTTATCGATATCGATAAAAAAGCGAGCGTATAGGCCGCTACACTATTTTAGTCTGTTACGTTGGTACTACTGCTGTTTGTTGGTTCTTTGACGTACATTATGGTATTGGTCTGCCATGCAAACTGTTTCTTGACGGATTCTATTGGCTAGTATGAGAGTCCCGCCTCTTAAAACGTAGTGATTATATTCTCTTTGGTATTGACTACTACTACTTTGTTTTATTTCCTGCAAAGTGTGATGAAAAACGTCGTACGTAACTCTGGTGGTAAAGGAATTCCAAACTCGTGTCATTAAAGCCCTCGCCTTCGGCTTCGGGATTCTAATAGTCACTCGTTTGAAATTCCTCGTTTACCACCCTTGTTACGTAATGTACTATTATGCAAAAATCCATACTAATATTATAAATGCGAAAGTGTGTCTGTCTGTCTGTTACCTCTTCACGCTTAAACCGCTGAATCGATTTTGATGAAAGTTGGCATGGAAATAGTTTAAGATCCGAGGAAGGACATAGGATTGTTTTCATCCTGGAAATTATCCCCAAAAAGATTGAAAAGTGAATAAGTAATTCATGATGACATTGATGACCCTATACAAAATGTAATGATTAGACCAAAAACACAATTGCTCTTACATTTGCTTAGGCGCTTTTAATAATCCCTTTTATTGATTAAGGTGATTAGGTGGATATCTATCGTGTTGTACGAGGTTGTTTCCATACTCCCAAGTTCCACGCGGACGTAGTCGCGGGCAAAAGCTAGTATGAAATAAATATAATAAGTACTGCGAGCGAGTATAATACGAGCTGAACTGACTTGTGTAGTTTCCTGGAGCTGTCCTCCAGCTCCGCGAGCATCCCCGGGCGCGCCTCCAGGATGTCCAGCGCCGCGATGGCGGCCTGCGTCAGCATCGGCGGCAGCGACGCGCTGAAGCAGTACCCTGGGAATAAAATAAATAAATAAATATTAGGGGCAATCTTACACAAATCGACCTAGTCCCAAACTAAGCAAAGCTTGTACTATGGGTACTAGACGACGATATACATAATATATAAATACATATATTATATAGATAACATCCATGACCCAAGAACAAATATTCGAGTTCATCACACAAATATTTGCCCCGGCCGGGACTCGAACCCGGGACCGCCGACTCAGTATGCAGGTGTCTGCAAACTGCGCCAAGCGCGTCGTCAAGATTAAATGAAATATGTAGTTTATACAGTAAGTAGGCCACAAGGCCACTTTTACAAGTCAGATTGCGAATCTACCGGCATTTCGCAAGAGGAGACCGCTGTTGAGAAGAAAGCCGAAAGAAACCAGTAAGTCATTTTTTCGTACTTAAAACAATTACAACACATTAGTGTTATAACTAATTATTACATGCGTATACGTAACAACTGGAAATATACAAACAAGCAAACTAATAAATATACAAATATAAGAGACAATTGACAACTTTTCGTATTTCTAACAGGTGGACATTAATATAGAGAGAGAGCTTTGCCTCGTGTACACCCTAAAAACATATTTAAATTTATAGAATAGAATAGAATAGGCATTTATTTGCTTAGAATAAGTAGGTACAAATGTGTCATAGTATGGTATGTGACAATAGGTAGCTTATTCTGCTATCTGTACTTAAATACTAGCATACACATATTTTGGACATTACATCTCACGAGAGAGGAATTCCTTCACACTGCAATACATTTTTTCATTTAATAGTTGCGTTACTTTATTTTTAAATCTATTTAAAGGAATCTCTTGTATACTTTGTGGCAATATGTTAAACACTTTCATGCACATGACAAAACAGTGACCTCGAGTACAATGCTGTCCTTGGAACGTAATTGTGAACTATTTAATTGTCCTGGAATATTATATTTATATTTCTGTATATAAATAAATATAAGAATATACATATAAAACCGAAAACTACGACAGCTACTACGACGCTGCGTTTCCACCCGAAAAGTGTAACGATTGATGCGTTTTTGTACAGCATTATGAGATGTATGAAAACAGATTGAATGAAGTTTTTATTCAATCTATAAATCGACGTCATGCTTCCTAATAAGAGTTGAGTCCAGTAAGTTGTCGTTTCCTCCCTACTGACCCATTCGGATTGATCACCCTGTACAGTGTTTAGAGTAGTAGGGCCTCGTGCAGGGTCCGTCCGGATTGTTACTACCGTCTTGCCTGCTAACCCACCGCCAAACAGCAATGTTCGCATTGTTGTGTTCCGGTGTGGGGGTAAGATAGCCGGTGAAATTACTAGCATAGAGGCATTCTATCTTCGTCCTCCGGGTAGGCAAGCACTTATGACTCCTCTGGTGTTGCAGGTGTTTATGGGCGACGGTTATCGCTTTCCATCAGGCGATACGTGTGCTCCTTTGCTCCCTGACATAAAAAAAAAAAAAAAGTGTTACTCACCCAGCCCGGACAGGCGCTGGTGCTCGACGATGAAGTGCGAGCCGGCGCAGAAGCCGCCGACGCTCGCGAACGAGTGCTCCAGCGAGCCCACTATGAGGTCCACCTCGTCACGAGGCACCCCTAGATGCTCCGTAAGGCCGCGTCCATTTTTACCTAGGACCTATAATAAAAAAAAAAAAAATTACATGTCTGAATCTGAATCTACCGGCATTTCACAAGACGATACCGTTATTGAGAAGAAAGACGAAAAAAACTCAACAGTAAGTAATTTTTTCGTAAATTATACCTACTTAACCCCTTACCGCATACGAAGCCAAATATGACAGATAATAATTTTAACTTTATTGATACGGGTTGATTCGAAAAAAAATTTTTTTTTACATATGCGGCAAGAGGTTAAAACTTTTACAATTATATTATAAGTTTATAACTAGGTAATGTAAAGGGAAATGTAAAAGATTCTCCAAAACGATTTATCAATCAATTGCTCTCGACTCATCTCAATCTCGGCTAACTCACGAATGTTAAGACATCCAATAACGAGGAAGTCTATGCTTGGATACTTAATGTTCTATGTCAATTCCCTTCACGTCTGCAATCATTATCCTCAACATTTTTGCTTACATTTAATCGATCTGGTAATAGAGAGTATACCTACTCGTACATACACTATACACATTGTCAATAAGCATCATGCTTCATCTTAGTCTTCATCGGCGATACAAAAAACCGTTTTAAAATGCGTATGTTTGAAGGCTATTCAAATTAGTGGCTCGGAAAAGAAAACAACTGATTGTTGGCATTACAATAAGGATCCTAAATGAGTCGGAGCGCTTACGACACACCAACCGTCTGATGTAGGTCAATAGTTGAGTGTCTTTTGAAAGGGTCTTAAATCTGTATGAAACTCGTACAAAAATAAGCCCTTTTGAAAATACACTCCTCAGTTTAGGTAGGATGCTTATAACATGCCTACAGACAATTATTGAAGGAAGAGATCTTATTAAACCTTTTCAATGATTTGCTGGTTACATGATATAATAGAATTTGTTATATAAGATAGGTTAACCCATTCATTGCCGAGGACACGAATTCGCGTCCCATGTATGTGCAATCGTAATGCCGAGGACGCGATTTCGCGTCCTCGAGTTATTTGTTTTTTTTTTTTGCTAGAAAACAAGTGTACTTAAATGCTGAAACCAAAATGTTACTTTATTTATGAAGGATATTATTATACTGTTGCTGGTTTTTGGATTCCATGCATTTGTAATTTTAATAATTCTTATGTCGGATGCCGAAGACGTGAATTCGCGTCCCATGTATGTGTAATCGTAATGCCGAAAACGCGAAATTGCGTCCTTGACAACGTTATGCCGCGGACGCGAATTCGCGTCCTGGACAACGTAATGCCGCGGACGCAAATTCGCGTCCTTGAAATGGGTTAACCTAATGCCGCGGACGTGAATTCGCGTCGTCGCTTGGAAGGCGGCACTGCGTGATGAGTAAAAATATGAGGCGTCGGCAATGAATGGGAACCCATTCAATGCCGAGGACGCGATTTCGCGTCCTCGAGTTATTCGTTTTTTTTTTGCTAGAAAACAACTGTACTTAAATGCTGATACCAAAATGTTACTTTATTTATGAAGGATAATATTATTGCTGGTTTTTGGATTCCGTGCATTTGTAATAATTTTCATAATTCTTATCTCGGATGCCGAAGACGTGAATTCGCGTCCCATGTATCTGTAATCGTAATGCCGAAAACGCGAAATTGCGTCCTTGACAACGTAATGCCGCGGACGCGAATTCGCGTCCTTGACAACGTAATGCCGCGGACGCGAATTCGCGTCCTTGAAATGGGTTAACCTAATGCCACGGACGCAAATTCGCGTCGTCGCTTGGAAGGCGGCACTGCGTGATGAGTAAAAACATGAGGCGTCGGCAATGAATGGGTTAATACTATAATTTTGTGTTTCCGTAATCCCAACAGCAAACAGAGGCACTTTTGCTGGAATTTCTTATGATTACCTAACTAAAATTGTAATTTTGGTTTCAATATGTGCAAGTATAAGATGGAGAAATAAATATCGGACAACCTCAAAAAATTTGAGGAACACACAATATCTAGCTAGAAATTATGTATATGTTTATGGTATCCATCTCTTTTTGGGACTTTAATACAGAACATATTTAATGTTGTAATTTGTAATTTTATTGTTAATGGATTTAATGTACAAATTTGCAATTTTATTGTTGGATTTAGTGTTGTTCTTAATTTCTATTGCATGTGGCTGTAAATTATCTGATGTGAATGTTTATGAATTGACAACATTTCATATTTTTAAGACTATCATTTTATTACTTTTCTGAATACTGCTTAAAAAGATGAAGTAATCTCTGTTTTTATTTATTTTCTGAGATGATTATTTATTTTATTATTAATTTATAAAAATATACTCATTTTAAAATGTGGCAACTACAGAACTTAATGGAACGGTTACTTTAGTCGATTTTCTTATTAAAAAAAAACTCAATAAAACTCGTAAAACTCGGTATGCATCTGTCCTGTCATCTGTCAACGTTAAATAAAAAAAATATATATTTTTTCGCTCTTTGGTTTAGACAACAACCCTATTCAGCCCGTATTGTCTTAGATTGGCAGATTGCAGTTATTTGATGTATTTTCTTATATTTCGTTAAATACAGAAGAATAAATTCAAAGATTTTTTTTAAAGGTACACGACATAAAGCCCTGTCGATCTCTATATTAATTTACACCTGTTATAAATATGAAATGTTGTCAATTGTTGCATGGTGACACCAATTAATTATAATAAGGAGACAATACATTCACATTCACACATATGATAAAATGATGACCTGCTCAATGATTGTATGTTTACTCACCCCAATACTAAGACTCTCATCCAGGATAATCCTCAACTTGAACTTCCTAGCCAGCGCTACCACCTCTTTCAAGGGACACATCTCTCCCGTGTTGAAGAACACAGCCTCTGTGACGAGGAACGCCCGTCTCCGAGGGCTGAGCTCCTTCTTCTCTTTGGCTTCCGTGAGCAGTTGCTCTAGATGTTGCATGTCATTGTGTTTGTAGTAACGAATGGTGCTGCGGGCTGCATCGAATCCTTTTTGGATAGCAAACCAAACTTTTTCATCACTGAAAAATGCAAGAATAAGAGAAATACAACAGGCTGAGTAATGTATCACACTTTTACACATACTTTTCAAGTTTTTTGAGTGAAGTCATGCATTTTCTAGATATTACAGCTCATATACTGCACTACAAACAATGTTGATTCATGAATCAACTGACACAAAGTCACATTTATAAAGATGATAAGGATTGTATTAACTGTAACTAAACTTACGCAAAAATTATGTCCTGTCTTTTAGCATAGGCTGGTATAGCGCTTGCAATGGTAGAGAATCCGTATGAGTAGACACATGTCTCTTCTACCTCTAAGAATTTGGCCAATCTTTCCTCAAGCTCTAAATGTACATCAATTGTGCCATAGAAACCCCTCGGGCCACAGGAGCCCACTCCATACTTGTGCATGCACTGAATAGCACTCTCCATGACCGATTCCTCCTTATCCAAGCATAAGAAGCTTGTAGCACCAACATTCAGACAATTGTCGTCAATTCTACCCATGATCGGTGCCTCCTCAACTGTCACATCATGTTCTATGAGTGGCGCTGTTTTCCATTCAGTGTAATTACCAAGTGCAAGAGCATCCTTGTGAGGATCGTATTTCTTTGGTTTCTTAGCAAAGAAAAAGTATGTGGAAGCGAGGATTATCTTGAGGGCGATTAGCGCGGTCCACCAACTGGCCTACAAGCAAAAATATATTTGTGATTTGGAGTAAGTACTTATTAATAATTGTGGTAATTTTCAAATACAGACATATATAAAAAATATAGAGGGGTTACTTGTTCAGCCATGCTATATTCAGACTGGTATCGCCTCATAAATTATGATAGATAGGCATTATTTGAATAAAATGTTCGAAAGCAGAGTCGCTTACCATATTAGATATATCGATGAGAATCATTTTGTTTGTTAAGGGATCACTCGATAGTGTAATAAAATAGGATATAAATTAATATCGAAATACTGAACAAATTAATAGTTTAAAGAAAAAAAAATAGATTTCGCTGCCGCAAACTACAACTATGAAGTCAGTCAAGTGACAAGTACAAGTACAAGTTGTCAATGTCACTTGTCAAGTAGACTGACATGACATGGACATGACAGTTAGCCAAAGTTTTTTTTTCGTGTAGACAGATTGTTTTAAAGCGTACCGTGTACGTTGCTGGACATGCTGGAGAAGCTCCTCTCGGACTTTGTACGGCAGTGTAAGCATCGCTTATTAACCATAGACATCCCATATTTGACATTTGAATTTCTTTTGCGATTAAAAACAATATATTTGACAATTTTGTCATGTCAACTACCCAAACCAAATCCGCTAACTAATCATAATCACTTCGTGTAAGCGTAGCAAAATTTGAATTAAATGAACTGAAAATATAAATTTCAGCAGAATGAATTTCAGTGGCACGTTGAGAATTAACAAATTCGCCTGTTTCATATTAGGTTTTATATTATTTCTGATAGTATACTGGCGGTCTAGCGGTGCTGCTTCTACAGACAAAAGTGACCTGGTGAATTTAAAAAGTTTACTAAAGGCCGGTATTTATGCCGCCGAGCGGGGTGGTAAGAAGGTGGTTGGTGGTAAGAATGCTGAATTAAACGTGCAAAGTAAAGGGAAGACGTTAGAAGGAGCAAATGATCCTGTGACGGACGCGGATTACGCGTCGCACTGTGCGATGTATTACAGCTTGAAGAACACGTTTCCCAAGCTTTCGATCGTGTCAGAGGAGCACACGAAAGACGTGGCGAGCTGCAGCGAGCAGGAGGCCATCGACACGGACGCCACGCCGGCCGGCCACGGCGCTATCGACTACATGATCGACGAGCTGGTGTACATCAAGGATGTGACCGTGTGGATTGACCCCTTAGATGCCACCCAAGAATACACAGGTATCAGAACTTTTTTACCCAGAACCCAAGGGATTATTTGGTACGAAAAAATGCTTTTAAGCCTGATTTGTTTTGACTGTTGGCATACTAGGAACAACCTTTTCAGTTTTATACCTGCTTAAAATCCTTAATTACCTATCAAATTCCCTTGAGTTTCAATTAGCCTCACTTTACATAATGTTTCATCTATATTAGATTGTTTTTTTGTTTGATGTAGTTTTTTTTGATAAACTTTTGGCCTTGAATTTCTTTCTTATCAGCCAAAGTATATGCAACCTGCAATGTATGGTATATGTTTTCCTCTGCAATTTAACATAAAGCCTGGAAAAAAATGTTTTAATTCTTAAGATTCATACTAGTACTTTCAAATTATAAATATTACACTAAAACCTTATTCTCAACTGTAGTATTCAACATGTCAGGGTAATGGATGCTAATTTGCTATCCTCTTTATAGCACCAATAAGCATTTTTCCCTTGCCCTTATCCTGTTTTTTTGGGGTCGGCGCTGCATGTTTTCTTCCTCCATTCTTCTCTATTACTCGTCATCTCATCAAGCATTTTTTTATATATACGTAAACATTAAACAACCACACACCATATATTTGATTTAAGCTTACAAGATTTTCACACATTATTATAACAAAATGGGACTGAATTGCCTACTTCTTTCGAAACTGTGAATGTAACCTCACATTTGAAATATTGAGGTAATTAAATAAAACTTTAGGAACCCAACTGCCTTAAAAAGTAATCTACAAATGACAATTGATTTATTTCAGAGGGCCTGTACCAGTATGTGACGACAATGATGTGTGTGGCCATCAAGGGAGTGCCGATAATCGGGGTCATCCACTACCCGTTCCCCCCGCGCACCTACTGGGGCTGGTACACCAAGCGCACCTCCGACAACATACCCAATGTGGCTCATGTGAGTTGCTTGCCACATTCATTATTATATTACAGCTCCTTCTAATTTGTTTGTCATCTTGAAAATGGAAGAGATCTATTCTAAGAGTATTCTATGAGTTCTCTCCAGTTTGTTCACTTTCAATTTTTTTAGCAAAATTGCAACTTTTGCCTTAGCATCTAAGTGTTAGTCTTACTAGTTGGTCTTGTGGATTGGATCCATTTCCAACTGGTCTTGCAAATAAATAAAAAAGGTAGTGTTATAAAATATATGTATTAAAACTTTATTCTTGTTTATTGGTGGGGATTTTGTACAAAATTTAAAGTTAATCTGGTAAGACTATGTGGTATGAGTGTTAATCATATTATACTATAACATTAAATATAAATAAAAACAAATAATTTTTTTATTACACCAACTTATAAAACATGTAAAATTTTATTACAGGCACACAGTCATGTGAAACCAAATAGCCAAAAGACGTATTTCTTATCTTACTAGCTTATAAGTCACTGGTCACTGCAAATTTTTTCCTGAACTTCATTCAACTAGTAACCTATCTCATTTCAGAAAGAGGAAAACAAGAACCAGCCAGCAGTCGTCGTATCTCGCTCGCACCCAGGAAGAGTGACAGAGACAGCCAAAGAGGCGTTTGGTCCAAAGGCTACAGTGACCCCTGCTGCTGGGGCGGGTTACAAAGTCATGACCGTTGTCAATGGGACATATGATGTCTACCTGCATACCTCCATCATCAAGAAGTGGGATCTTTGTGCTGGAAATGCTATTGTCAAGTCAGTTGATGGCAAAATGACAACAGCAAAGGGTGACAACATAGACTACTCTTCTGCCAGCGAAGTCAAAGTGACAGATGGAGTTTTAGTCACAAGGTACGACCATGACTACTATCTGAGCAAGATGCCTAAGATTATGTCCTCTATACCTTGAATGTGCCAAATAGGGTATTTGAAATTTGCCTCGATTACAAATGCTCGATTAAGTAGCTTTTAGAAGAGACCATGGTTAGTAGGTTTTTGGTGTTTTACTAAAAACCTGTCTTGAGTGTGGATCTCACTTGAGTGCAGTTGCTAATACGGGTCTTGTTGTGCTAAAAGCACAGAAGTTGCATCTTCAGGACTTCATAAGCCTGTGACGAAATGGTTCATGGTTATAGTACGGATTAACCTTATACTTCTTACAAATAAATTTGGTCACTAACAGTAGAAAAGAAAAACTAAATTACCTTTAAAATGCCTGACAGAGTTCTAACCCATTAACAGGGCCCTGGTACAGTAAATGAGCTGTCAGAATGTGATTTGAGTTTCATACCTATCTCGCTCGCTCTTATGCGATCAAGATAAGGACCTCTCCAATTTTACCCAAATCCGAATCCTAATCTAAGAGCTCACGTCACAGGCGGTACATTACAATGCTCACAATTTCACAAGTGAAAGGCCTTGACGGCGGCGTGCTGTACTGTATTTTATAGCGATACAAGTGGGCAAACATGTAGTTACAACCATGGTATAAGATAACAAGGTGTTCCTGGAATGACAGGTGGACTTTCAATGTCATCACGCATCACGCTATGATTGGTTGGTTGGTTCTGTCAATCCATTTCAGTGTTGCCAGTGGAGTATTATAATACTCACCGATTCCCTAGTTACATACATGAATCTCATAAAATGTAGTTAAAGAACATGACTGTCATGCATAAGTAATTTTTTTTGTTCGACTGCTGGCATTTTTTTTCCTTATAATTATTTTGTGTTACCACACAACGGCAACTGATCAGTGACGTAGAAAGTCTCACTAGCCGGAGTGTCGCCTTGTTTTCTTATGCCATGGTTACAATGTTTTTAAAGTCCATTCAATGGATTTTGATGAAACCAATTCTCTGTTCTATTTCGAATTATTTTTATATTAGGTAGGCGATTTTATTTGTGAAGTTTTTTTTTTACCTACTTTTGTTAGTTATTTATTACATTATTATTGTTTTTAACTTTAGTAAATTATTTTAGAAGTATTTATTTTAATAATGAGTTTGAATTTATTTAATAGTTTATGTGTATATTTGTACAGCGTTTTTTTGTTGAATATAAAACTTGTATATTCTTTCCTTCCCTTTACATAGTTAACCTGTAGAATCTCTGTATTGTTTATGTCACGTATCGTCATTTACAGTTAACGAAACACATTAGCTATCCCTTTCCAAGCATTACTGTGGAGAGTGACGGGAGACGCTAAGTCACCCGACTAGAGTCGCGTAGCATAGTTGTGCTAGACGTGCTATCACTATCCTTAGAATACCTCTAAAATGTATCGTTTCTGCAAACATGTTATATTATATGTATCAAGTTATTTATTAGGTTGCCTGTCCACAGTAGCACCTCTAGCACAAGTCACTATTTACAAGGGACTGTTTCTCGCGCGAGCTATTTGCCTGTCTTTTTCTGTGCAGTAATGTGAGAGAGTGACGGGTAGCGCTATGTCGCGCGACAAGAGTCGCGAAGCATAGTTGTGCTGACGGGCTTACGTAATCTTTTCCGCCCGCTTCCGTTGATTGGCACGCGAGGTGAAAAATATTCAACAATAGGCCAAATTTACTTTTTAATAATTATAAATTAGCAACTTTGCGTAAATGTTAGTTGATGTAGTGGGGTGATCTTATTTAATTATTGTATTAAGCGGTTTACACTCACGTGAAATTGTCAGGAACGGCCGACATGTTTCGAACTCGTATGGAGCTCTTCATACGGGTAGCAACCCGTACACCGGCGAGGCAACTTTGTCGGGCCGTTCCTGACAATTTCACGTGAGTGTACAGTTTAATACAATAATAAAATGTGTCTCACGAAAGTTTTTAAGATTTTATGTTTGTTCGCGGTTTGTTGTATAGGTTTTAACATACAATTTTGTGGGTTGATGAGGTGTAACGCCTTGGGTGATTTAATCAACTTTTATAGCAATTAGGCAGCAGTTTACTTAAATCGTTCTCGATATCAGGGGAATTAAAAAGGATCGTAACAATTTCTTTATATATTTTTTCCAAATCGAATCGAAATCGTGCAGTGGACTCTTTAATTCCCCAAATCTTTTTCGTATATTAATATTTTCCTGTCAATTAAATAGTATTTTTTAAATAAATGCAATAAATAGAGCTTTAGGACTTACATATACTAAGTTAAGTAGGGCTGTGAAAATAAAAATACTGGAAATAATGTGTCACAATTAGGTGTATTAGTTTTCAAACTGAACCCCGAGTATTTTAACTGGAAACACCAGCCCGTTTTAATTCAAAATTAACACTTTCTCAAAATGTCCACCAAATTCGTGCACATGTCAAAATGCGTTTTTATTTAATGAATTACAAAATTACAGTAATATGTATTACTAGAGACCCGTTGCGGCGTCGAACCGCCGCTAGAATATGGAAATCCGGTAGTGTTACAGTTACAGAAAATAACTACTAAATGTATCGATAAGAAGTTTTTAGGGAACGAAGAATAAATACTGAAAAAAACACGTTAAAATGATGTTTTAAAAACGTTAAAACATGCCAGGCTAGAGCCAGGCCTGATAGCCAACTGCTGGCTTCATCGTGACAACTTTTTCAACTCTTTTGTAAAAATAACTTATGCATTTTAATGACATGTGATCTGCTGATCTGTTTCACAAATAAAATGCATATATTAGGTATTCGTTTTATGGAAAAATATAATTCATGACAATACTCCCATATCTTAAAAAAAAAATTGACATATTTTCATAGGACCGAACATCAGATTGGTAGAATTTTAATTTGTTGTTCTTTCTTCAGGACATAAATTTATCGATTTGATCGATTTCTATCAATTTCCAGAAATAGCACATGAATCGAAATGACAGATTTGGTCACTCACTACGCAGGTTTTAAAAAGGAGATCATGGAGTGCGTAACTGTTTATGACTTACTGTTGAGTTTCTTTCGGCTTTCTTCTCAACAGCGGTCTCCTCTTGCGAAATGCCGGTAGATTCACAATCTGACTTGTAAAAGTGCCCCTGTGGCCTACTTACTGAATAAATTATTTCATTATTTCATTTCATTTCATTTCATTATTCATTCATAATCGTAAATACTTCAAAATATTGATACTAAAAAATGTTACATAAACTCAATTGTATGAAATAGAGAGCAAAAAACGTTTATAGATACCTACACGAAAAACCACTATTATCAATGCTTGTACTTGTAAACTAAAACTTAACTAATTCCTATTTGAGTGATTTTGAAGAGGATAGGACGATGATAGGAGAAATATGAAATGAAAGGAAGTGTTTCTGCTGTAATGTGTCTTGCGAAAGTCAAGTCGATGGTTGTTCCTTTTAACGGAGAACGTAATTTGCTTATATAGAAAAAAAAATCCCTCTTCCCTCTTCCCTCTTCTACATTTTAAAGTTTGAGAATCTGTGAACAGCATGATGACGTAGGCTTGTGTCAGTCACGTGGTTCCCCTTCCCTTCCACGGCGCTACAAAGTATTGCTACAATGACGTCATCTTAAAGTATTGCTACAATGACGTCATCTTTTTTCGTATGCGCGGCCGGCGTTCATCAATTTATTAGACGTTGTCACGTCAAAAATCCAATATATAAAACAGCTAAACATGTTTGAAAAAAGAATAAAAGATTTTTTTTTCAAAAATACCCTACCCACCTAATACCCGAATTCCAAATTCCAATGTCCATATTATGCCCAACTCGTCCACAATTCCAAGTCGTCTACATTGCCAACTCATCCACATTTCTAACTCGTCTACAATACAAACACGTCCTTATTATCAGCTCGTCTTTATTGCCAACTCGTCCATATTCCCAACTTGTTAATTTTGCTAACTCATCCACATTTCCAACTCGTCCATATTCCCAACTCGTCTACAATACCAACTTGTCCTTATTATCAGCTCGTCTCTATTGTCAAATCTTCCATATCACCAACTCGTCCGTATTACCAAGTCGTCTTCATTGCCAACTCGTCCATATTCTCAACTCGTCCACCTTGCCCACTCGTCCGTGTTCCCAACTTGTTCATTTTGCCAACTCATCCACATTCCCAACTCGTCCATATTCTCAACTCGTCCACATTGCCCACTCGTCCGTGTTCCCAACTTGTTCATTTTGCCAACTCATCCACATTCCCAACTCGTCCATATTCCCAACACGTCTACATTGACAACTCGCCCATATTAACAACTCGTCCATATTCCCAACTTGTCAATTGTACCAACTCATCCACATTCCCAACTCGTCCATATTCCCAACTTGTTCATTTTGCCAACTCATCCACATTCCCAACTCGTCCATATTCTCAACTCGTCCACATTGCCCACTCGTCCGTGTTCCCAACTTGTTCATTTTGCCAACTCATCCACATTCCCAACTCGTCCATATTCCCAACACGTCTACATTGACAACTCGCCCATATTAACAACTCGTCCATATTCCCAACTCGTCAATTGTACCAACTCATCCACATTCCCAACTCGTCCATATTCCCAACTCGTCCACATTTCCAACTCGTCCATTTTACCAACTCATCCATATTACCAATGTAGATACATTCCCAACTTAGCTACATTGTCAAGTCGTCCATATTCTCAACTCGACCACATTTCCCATCCCGTTGACATGCAAGCGGAAGGACTAAGTTTTTTCTTGTAAAATACCATTTAATTTACCATGACTCATGCCATTTTCCTTGAAATTTTTTTTTGATGGACTTATTGTATAATCACATTTATAATAATATTAATAATCTATCATAAATTTACTTATTTGAATGACGTTTAAATTAGTTTTACTAATATTTTTCTGCTTTGATTTATTGTAAAACTCGCCTATAAAAATAATCTATTCTTGAATGACGGTCAGTATTTCTAGTCTTTCGAGTACCAGTCCAACTCGCACTTAACCGGCTTTTTTCTCCACATTTTTAACAGGTATGCGAAAAAAGTTTCCATAACAACATTTTAAAAAGAAAAACAACCTGGCAATTTAGAGCATTGACATAATAGCCCCCAATAAAAAAGACATTAATAGTTGTCAGAATATGGTTACTGTCATTCATTGTCAACAAACTGTAAAATTATTTTTGCATATTCGTACGTGTTTTAAGTGTTGCGGATATTATGTTGCCGACTCAAAAATAATATTTCATCATGCTGAACAACTTACTACAGGTTTGTGAGCAAATCATGCTTATTATTATTCGGTCATCTTATGTCAAAATAGGGATCACAGGTCACGTGGTTAGCGCACAGTAGTTTTTTCAAATCCATTTTTCAGTACCATTTCAGGAAAAAAATAAAATTCCAAGAGTTTTATGCACCTCTCCAGCATGAGACGAATCTAATGACATATCATTTATCAAAATCGGACCATAACTGTAGATCTGATGGGATGTACAAAAATCGGCCTCGCGTAATATATATATAGATAGATATTATATTAAAAAGGATATTTAGGAAAAGTTAATTTTTTATTTGTTGGATCTTTATTGCACAGTATGTAACTACAGTTGACAGAGTCATGTGTCTAAATGCATTCACTACAAAGAAAAAATGAAGTTTCACCAAGGTTTCACTATGATATGTTAGTTTTGAACTGATAATACAGATTTGAAAAGTCTAATGAACCGTTAATAATGAACAGAAAATTACGACCGGACCTTAGAAGTTTGGACAAATCACCTGAAACAATCTTATATGCACATACCTACTAGAGAACATTACTGGTGTTTTTGAATAATAGAAATATGTATAGTTAGTTGCAAAAAAATATATATAAATATCTAAACTCTATTGAAGGGTCTAGTCTAGCGAAGTAATTTTATTGATCGAACGAAAAGAGCACCTATATCATTTTGCAGCTGGCTGTACACCAGTCTAGATATGAAATGGTTTCTCGGTTCTCGGCATGAAATGTTTTACTAAGCTCTTAATTTTTGACGTATTTTGTGAATTAAATCAATTCTTGTAAATATTTTAGTAAGTAGGTGTACCTAAGATAAAAATAAATGAAATAAATTATTCTACATATTCTTGATTTTCTTTTAATAACTTTTTTTCCATTTATAATTTGCTCGCCAAGCCAAGACGTAAAACTAGACCAACCAAGGGCGGTAAGTAATTCATAAAGCCCCAGATCGCGTACGTAAGCACAAACACCTGCGATTTGGGATATTCACGAATCCACCGCCCTATAGGTATGTAACTTGCTACGGATAGTCGGATACCCTTGAAATGTCGACAAATGTTTCACCGAATGCTTCATTTCGTCGACAAATTTTTGCTCGTACCTAAGTCATAAGTTTTTCAGACATTTTGTAAATTATAACCTTTAGATTAGGTTAGGTTAGGTTTGTGTTATAACATTCAAAAATATTTTTTGGTTTCAGAAAAAAAAAGCTTTAGAGGAAATGAAAATTCGATGAAACGTTTGTCGACATTTCATTTCATAGTGATTGAATTCGGTAGGTACTCTTACCATGAGTTAATGTGACGGTACTCGCTAGCGATAACATAAACGATGTTTTTTTTGATGCTGATTCGAAAAGCCCTTAGGCTGTTATCGTAAGTCGCTGCGCGCTGTGTTGTGGTGGTAGGTTAGCCGCAGCATAAACCTCGGCACCACGTCTGGGAAGCTGTCGCGCGCGGGCGTGAGGAACAGCGGATGAGTACCTATAGCTGAGGCAACCGGTCTCTTGTCCTGTCAGTTTGTAAAACATTATCTAGCTGGGCTTTACATTTTGTGGAAGGCAAGTGTGTGTGTTAACGCGGCGGCCGCCCCCGCCGGCGAAGACGACGTCTCTGAAGAGTGTGCCTGTCATGTCGCTGTCGTTTTCTCTCGTCTCTTTCAAGGTAATAGTCCGCGTCATGGTTGACTGTCGGGTCGCCCTCTGATTCTGTATCCGAGATGACGTCATCAGGGTACCATCTTATAAACGATGTATATGGAAAATTGTAGTTCTACAAAGTAAGCGCCAAGGCGCTGTATTATTCCCCATACAAATGGTTAATGCAGTCGCTAGCGAGCGGTCACTGTAAACTCGTGGTAACTGGAATCTGTACAGATTCATTAAGGTATAAGTCTGTCCGATCTTTAAGATCAAATGAAGCCACTTTGGCACAAGGTATAAACAACCGTATAGGTACATGTTTTAAGGTCGTTTTTTACTTGTGCGAGTTTGACAGAATTTGATCTTAGAATTCCAAATAGACTATATAGATATACTAAGCAAGTGTAGATGAAAAACTGAACTAAAGAACTACCTAAAGTGTGCCTGTTGTGTACTTACACAAAAATTGGTTGAATTTTGACGTAACTTCCATTCCATACTATTTTTTTACACCACTACTACAGGTACGTACACTTAGTCCTTTAGTTAAGTTTTTCATCTACTACATACTTTCATCGTCATCATTCACCTTCTCATCGCCGTTACCTCGTTATATGTTTCTAGAGACCATGAAGCATGACTTCTGACAACTTGATTTGAGGTTGGAATGGAAAAAAACATCATGAAACATGTTTAACTTTTTATTTCAATAAATTAAGCAGGTTGTTTTAATACACATCGCACGCGCGCGGCGCGTCCGACAATTTGGACAAGGAATGTGAGTCTAGCCTAGGGCGGCCATTGAAAGTTGACACTGGAATTTTTCGTGATATAAAATTGTATCGGTTCCTATATTTAATTATTGCTCGGACCAAGTATATTTATATTATTATAAGGCAAATCTCATGTAAATATGTGCACTGGAAATGAGTGATCACTATTAAACGACACGATAAAATGTTTTTATATTGCATTTATTCCTTTAATGTTTTCTATACTATTATAAAATTCTAAAATTGTATTGAAAAACAGTTTTCCATGGAGAGGGTAATGGCTTCAGGGTAAAGCTTAATAGTGAGATGCAGGATCGTCTTTTGTTTTGTACTGCCGAGCGGCGCCATGGCAGTCTGGCGTGGTTGGTCAATAATTTCTGTGTCCTCTCATAAACGGCTGGACAAATTTTAACCAATTTTGGTACTATACTGGACATTCAAAGATGGTTATAGGATACTTTTACCAGACTACGGTCAAAAATACGCGACGATGTAGCGGGTACCATTTAGTAAAATAATTAAAAGTCTTCTAGTAAAATGCAATACAACTACATTTTGTAACTTTATAAACATTTTTAACTGTTTGATGCTTAAAAAACTTTCAAGAAATACATTTCCACTAAACAAACACTTTTACAAAAAGTTATACATTTCGAACGGTATTCAGTCCGTAAAAGGCAAGCAACTATCAAAAATAAAACAAACTGTATCATCCAGAATAAACTTCCATTGACCAAATTAATTGGTGCTGAAAGTAAAACTCGTATAATTCAGCACCCGTTCGCTTTACGTCCGATATATTTCACGTTCCCATCGATTTCCCTCTCCACCGGTAGTAAATCTTCAAATAAAATTCCAAAATGATTCAGAGTTACATATTTGAGACATCAACACTTACTCTAACGTTCAGTTTTACAAACGTCCATTGTTTCAAATATTTAATTAAATTTAATGAACGTTTGTGGAACTGGCCATAAATCAATTTTAATTGACGTTCCTAACTGATGCGATCACACTTAGGGTATTGAGCATGAGCCGTCGACATCGAAAAATCTTAAAGGAGTTGCTCACTTTTCTTAGCAAACCTCAGCATGACCACTTTCCCGAAATGTCTGTTTCCATAACGTACCCCCAAAACCCCTATCAGGCGTTCCAGATACGTACATATTTGTATTAAAAAGTGTCCCGAAAAATATTGTTGAGCATTTATGAAAATGATAGATGTTGAAAAAAAATATGAAATATCGGAAAAAAGAGGTTATTCTAAAAATATTAAGCGATTTAAACAAAACAATTTAAACGGATTATATCGCGTATATTTATTATTTGAGCTTCCCTGACGTTTCGGCATCTTTCCAGTTACCGTTGTCAAAGGTTGATAGAAAAACACAACTTTTCTGAAACATTTGTGCAAACTACCCAAGTTATAAGTAAATAACACTTTTTAAAAAGTATAGTTGCCGAAACTTCACGCTCAAACGGCTGGGCCAATATTGATAAATTTTGGTAAGTACAGTCCGACCAAAAAGAGTAGAAATTAAAAAGTGGCAATACTGTAGTGTCGTCCCCGTTTTCTTATATTGATTAGAAAGGGAGGACACTACAGTATTGCCACTTTTTAATTCCTACTCTTTTTGGTCGGACTGTAGCAAGGTAGCTGACACCCTGGATTAACACATAGGCTATTTTATCCTGAAAATGTAGTGTTCCCGTGGGATAAGCGGACAACACCGCGTGGTGCAGTTAGTAATTAATATACGCGATATATAACCCGTTTAAATAATTTTATTTAAATGTGTGACAGCCGACAAAAATATTAAGCCATTCAGAATATTAAAAGTATCTAAGTAGATAGAACAATTTGATTGACAAGCGTTCGCAACTTTCAAACCTTTTTCGAATTGGACAGTCATATTCATATACCTACATTATTATTTTATTTTATGTAACTATGTACTTGAATATATAAAATAGACATGTAAATCGAGGATTGCAGAGGAAACACATTACATTTAAATTTTCAAAGTAACGTTGACAGGACAGCACTATTGTATAGACCAAGTGCCTAGTGGGGTCTTAACGTGACATACAAATAATGGAAAATTAAATTTATTTCATGTTATTATCACTGATAAAATAAATTCAGAAAAACCGTTTTTCAAATCTGATATGTACACTTTCCCAAAATATCAGTACCCTAATATTTTCAATGTATATTGACAATGCATTTTTTTCATTGGAAGACATTATTGCATGACTGTAATAAAAATTTTCCGAAAGTTTTTACACATACATGTATATGTATATAATGAGAATATGGACGTTTGAGGAAATTGCACATGTTAGGAGAATAAACATTTTGGGAATGTGGTAATATTTAATATTTAACTAAATAGATTTACTTAACTCCCGTCCTGCCTAATCGTGCATCAACTGGCATAATGGTGTTAGTTGACTAGCGTTGTACAATGTCAGAGACGATAGGCATAAAACCCAGTTTTTCATTTTTTATAGTGATTAGTTTAAAACATGTTCTTCTATCAAACTTTGGTGAAAGATAGTTAGCCAAACTATATGAAATGAACACTTAAATGAATTATAATATGTGAGACATAAGTGACATAAGGAAGTTTAGAGATACCTATTGCTTTTGCTGTAAAAGCAATATGTAAAAGTTTTACATGTTTAAAGTAAGAATTCACTGATCGTTACTAACGTTCGAGTGAGGATTTTATAAGGATTTTACTTTTTTTTTTATCACTGTGTTGATTATTAGAGTCTATGTAGGTTAATAGCACACAGGTTAAGTGCACCTACCATAAAAATATCGTCATCTGTAGATGTTACACGACTGCAACTAAGTTAGTTGTATACATCTGTATCGCGTTATATTAATAACATCTGTATTTTTCAAACTTCAGTGGCAGTGGGCGGGGCACATTGCTTGTAGAATGGCCGTTGGGGCAGAAAGGTTCTTGAGTGGCGACCGCAGACCGGAAGACGAACCTTCCCACGCTGCGTCTTCCGGTCTGCGGTCTTGTTGGGGACCACCCTAACAAGGTGGACCAACGACCTAGTTAGGATCGCCGGCAGAAATTGGATGAGGGCGGTGCAAGACCGATCATTGTGGAGCACTTTGGGGAAGGCCTTTGTCCAGCAGTGGACATCTATCAGCTGCTCTGATGATGAGGATCAGTATTTTTCGATGTTTTTACGGTACGGTGCACTTAATATCCCGTATGGCGCGTTAGCCCCACACCGACCTTACAGAAGAAAGTGTTGATAATCAAATACCTTCCTGGCCATTTATCAGACTTGCAACAAGTATTTCTATTACATAAAGTTGTTTCACACTCATTACTATAAATTTAGGGTACGGTACATAAATCCAAACCTTTGGTTTTACAATACATTTCTTTTTTTATTGATGTTTTATACATGTTTATTTGTAAACTTTTTCTTATAAACGCAAAACGTACAAAGCTGATAATAACAACACTTTGTGGCAAAATATTAGAGCAACAAATGAACTTTATAATATTTTACCACAAGATATCTTATAATAACTGACACCTGCAGTTAGGTTAGCCAATAAAATTAACCCAGAAACATAATCATTGATTGATTGATGAAATTATTGAGACGTGACAACACAAATCGAATAATCTTGTTGATAATACGAATTAAGAAAAAACGAGATATATGAAAATCCGGGTGATGATCGGAGCTCCTGATGTTGAATCGCGTACCGTTTCGAAACATGTCGAGCAATATTCGACTTAAACGACATGAGTAAACCCGTTCACAATGTAAAGTAATACCAATTATTGATATATTTAGATGGGTTTGTAAGTGATCATTGTTTGATCATGTTTCTGGTTGGGTCATAAATATATACAATTTGAAATCGACAGACAATTTAACCAAAACTAAGCAGTACATTTATTTGATTTCATATCCTATTATGCTACTTACATTTATTTAGCACTGACAAAATACATTTCCGCATTGGTAGGTGTCGGTTGTGTATTGTGTAGAAATAGTTATGTAATGTTTGTGTAATATGTGTAAAGAGAATGTACATTATAAATTGCAAACATTCATTTACAACTTTTATATTGAACGTAGTGTAATGTTAATAAAATAAATGTTATAAAATAGAGAGTTTATAAACAAGTGAATTGATCACACCAATCTAGTTGATTTTAAATGTTCTTAACCTTCAACCAGTACCAGTTTAGTAACGTATGAAAATATCAGCTTAACACATATAGATATAGATATCAGGCAGTTGCGGTCTTCGAGCTAAGCGGCACGCGACCTCAGGGTCAGACTGACCCTTAAGCGCAGGCTAGGGCCGGGGGGAATTGCCGCCTACCGGTAGTATAAAAGATTTATTCACAATCTAGGGTACAATTGGCCACAAAAGTATCTGAACACACGCGACATATTAGTAAGCTACTTTTGAGGGTAACTGTACGTGACACGACTGCCTGATATTGTTATGTATTTAAGTAAACAGAGCATTTGCAGAACGGCCTGTAATGTACAGCTATTGGTATACACGACACGACCGGAACGAACAGCAATGTACAGCTATTGGTACACACGACACGACCGACGGAACTTGCAATTTGGGCGCCGCTGCGCTTTATGTACACTCACACTGACACCACAGTGAGCTCACTGCCACATATCGTCCATGTTCGATACAGCGCGGCGGGCAGGCTACACCGAGTCGTCTGCAATCAGCGGGCGGTTATAAACACGGACATTATCTAACAAATGTGATGTAAGAAGTGGTGAACGTGGGCTTCATTAATTTGAGCACAAAATGTTGTCTCTAATACTATTTGTTTATTGACTAAGTTTAGTTTGTTTTATGACTTTGCTTCTAAAAAAAACTACGAAATACTCGAACATTATTTGACTAAATCATTAAAGAAGCTCTATATAAACTTCGCAGAACAGACTAAGGCTTTCACCTGGGCGTTGGTTAAATGAGACAGAACTTCTTTTTACGTAGTATAAATTACAATTCATTAAATTGTCACAATTAGAATTTACTACGACTATAAATAATTACTACGATAAAAACACAGTTGCTCGCGTGAATCATAGAAACATGATTACAAATGACCTATTTAAGCTGATTGATAAAGAAAACAAAGCATAATAATGTGAACTCACCGTGATACCACCATTTCGTTTTCTTAGGATTTTTGCTGCAAGTTTTGACGTAAAACGAGTTATCTGGTGGCCGCTTCTGAAAATGAGATAAAAGATCGATTGAATCGGTAGAGTCCGAGATAATTCACTGGCAGGGAATAAATTAGGCCTCATAGTACACGTTGAAGTGACGTTCGAGTTTTACCAGACCCCCAGTCTAAAGAAGATACCACAGGAGAGCGAATATATCAACATTATCACATAGCGTGATAGGTATGTCATCTATAGAATAAACGTTATTGAAAGGATACTCCGTATATTCTGGAGAACAACTACTGCTTGCATAAGCGGTAGAAGTTTGGTAATAAAGCGTAACTTAGTCTGACTTCAGCGGCATAAGACATTTCTAGTTTTGTTTATGTCACTTACCTTCGACGGCTGACCAATCGTCTGTGAGGATGGACAGGCAGATGTGCCCGCCGGAGTATACGGTGTATTGGTTAATAGTTACCTTCTCCTTACAGCTGGAGAGCATGGACACAATAGACAGACAGACCGACTGCACGGACAGCGCCGGCGACCAGTCGTCTGTGAGGATGGACAGGCAGATGTGCCCGTTGGAGTATACGTGCGGGTGTATGGGGATGTGGTTGCCTATGAACGTTACCTGAAATACAAGATTATGGTGATATTTTTTTGTACAGAGGAAAGACAAGCAATTGTAGTTCTTGCTATCACGTATAATTTTAACGGCTATGATGACGCGAATTTGTAATTCCTTTACCATCAGAGTCACGTACTACGTTTATCATCATACTAAAATATTTATAAAATTCAGTTTGCGACAAAAAGACGGCGAACAGATAAACGTCATGTGCATGTATACAGAATACTAGTATTGCTTGTGTTTTCTTATCCTTCAGAAACTGTGTGTTCGGGATAATCTAGTTGTCTACAATAATTACGATTCGTTACTGCGTTTTAGCAGGTATCTTTCGAGGCGAGTACAACAATTTATGAATGCATTTTGAAAAATCTGTTGACTTCATTTCTTGGTGTTTCTTCTGCGTTGCGTTCGGATATTCGCTTTAAGATGACGGTAGTCAATATTTGTCTTCTGAGACCACATGCACCTGATGATAATAAGCGCTTACTAAGTACACGTTAAACAATCCGAAGGCAGAGTAGATATAAACGAGAATCGTCAAGGTTAACCCGACAGAGATCAAACGATAGGTGATCGGCATATGCATAAAAATTGCCACAGGGATGACTCGACAAGCGTCGCTGTGTCAATAAGATATCAATTACTAAAGCTTATTCTTTCTTACTTGTCCTATTTTTTGAGGATTGGTTAAGTTCTACCGGAGGAAACGGTCGATAACCAAATCTCGATTTGTATAACCCGGTTACGTTAAGTTTGGACCTCATTTGTATGCGTAGCATAGGTACCTGATGCAAACGAGACGCAAACAGACAGTATGGAAAACCTAACCGTGGTATTCCTTTTAAGTACCTATTCATAAAATTAAGTACTTAGACAGCATTTAAACATTGTAAAAAGTGGTATAATTATATAATAAAATGCATTTACAAGCGCTTCAGGTGAGACATAAACTGGTTATTGTCAATAAAGTAGCCAATAAAATAGAAATGGTAATAATAATTACAATAACAATCAATATAGACAAATAGTTTTATTGTTCTAATGTATAGCCTGTCCGATCTCTGGTACAAACAACCGTATACATGTAAATTTAAAGTCGTTCTTCATTTGTGCTAGTTTGACATAACTTGGTCTCGGGATGTCGGATAGACTATAAATACTAGGCATTAATGTATACACACTTCTTCACATACGATATTAAAACATTATAAAAGGGCATAACTTATTATTTTGCTCGTCCCAGTAAAGCGTACCGTGAAACTGTCCAACTTTGCCCCTGCATTAACCCCGCTGTCTTAAATATAAGTTCAACTTCAAAACCTTCAAATGTGTCAAGTTATCTTAACCAAGCGATCGTTACTACCCCAACACATTTGGAATTATTTTTAAAACAGCCGGGTTTACTTGCTAGGGCAAAGTTGGACGGTCTCAGGGCAGTTTGTTTTCAAGTTATTGAAAGTATCGATAAAAACATCTAATGAAACTAAATTATGCTTACTGCAATCGATTTGAAAAGTTAATACGAAATAACATAAAATCGGATAGTAACGAGATAATAAAGTAGTAATGTATGTGAAGTAATAACAGTTATTTTTACGATCATTTACTTTGCAACACTGCGGATGCGATGCCGGCCAGTTTATATATGAGCTCATTTATAAATAAGTGATATAATAATGAATATAACATAAATAAGCGAATTGAAATAGAATAGCAGCAATGACATAATGAATGACAATGACTTGCCAGTGATATTTCATGGTAATGCGAAACTAGCGCCACTTTCGATTTTTTTCTTATACCTTCATAATCTGTAATTTTTTTAGAAATAACACCTGTAATATTTATTAAATCACTATATACAATTTGTTCAATGTAGTTTACCTTACAAAACTTGTTCACGTTAAAAGCGGCCACAATAGCTTTGGGCAAGTTTTTAGAGACAACTAAAGAACAAGAAATTGTGTATAATGATTTAATAAATATACTATAGGTGTTTTTCCAGCTCCTAATATCTTGCAATTACTGAAAATTGATCTGGTTTGGAAGATATAATAAAAATTCGTAAGTGGCGCTAGTTCTCAATAACCGTCCCCTTAAGTATATTTTCCTTGCATTGTGTAAGATACCAGCAGCTCTAGCACAACTGTGCATTGTTGCGCAAAATATACTACCTATCTCTTTCTGTACAGTGCTGTAAGAGAGTGACGGGTGATACTATGACGCGCGACAAAACTCGCGAAGCATAGTTGTGCTAGACGGGCTGGTTTTTTGCCATTTAACAAAAATTTCATTTTAAATGTTTAAATGTAAACATTTGCATTACGTTAGCAGGCGTTACTGCTTTAATAAAAATAGGTTTAAATTTTTTGTCATAATTATCATCTACTCAGCCGACGGTCCATGGGTTGGAATCCCGTGAACTGGATATTTTGTCCCTGACCTGAGGCCTAGATGTTCTATGTACATATTGATGTATATATTTAACTATATAAGTATGTATATCGTCAAGTACCCCTAACCCAAGCCTATAAGCCTATTCTAGCCGAAGGGTGTTGTGTTTCGGCAGTTCCGGGGCAATCTGCGGTATTCTACACCAGATCAGACGACGCAACAGAGCCACGCCGTTTTGTCGCCTAATATAGTTTTTTAATAGTATTATTACATTTTTTACTGTAATGCTGTGTAACTTATTTGAATAATAAATAATTAAATAAGACCTTAATTGGGCTAGGTCGATTTGTGTACGGATGGCTTATATTTATTTATCTTGCGCGAAGAAGATACGGAAAAATAACTTCCATCAGTCAACAGACCTTCGCCGACGCATCACCGTGCTAATTGTCAGCGCACGCGAATAAATACATACAAAGCGATATATTTATAACTCACATTGTATCGTGTTATGCAATTGAATGCAGCTAATATGGGCGAGTCGAGCGCGGCCGCGGGATCGCTTCTATGGTTCAATTACTTTGCGCCGGCCGCGGTCCTCATGAGGACAGGGACTGAGAGTATTGGCACTTACTTCTTTTTCGAATATGGTACATTACTGCAGGCGCAAGGAAAGCAGGGCTTATCGGGTGAGTAATGACGACGATGATGATGACGACGCGGTTGGCGCAGTTTGCAGACACCTGCCTACTGAGCCGGCAGTCCCGGGTTCGAATCCCGGCCGGGGGCAAATATTTGTGTGATGAACTCGAATATTTGTTCTTGGGTCATGGATGTTATCTATATATGTATTTATAATATTATGCATATCATCGTCTAGTACCCATAGTACAAGCTTTGCTTAGCTTGGGGCTAGATCGATTTGTGTATGATTGTCCCATAATATTTATTTATTTATTAAGTAGGTATAGATAGGATAGGATAGTGATACGAAGCCGGCAAGCCCTTTTAACAGCTAGGCATGTATAGTGCTTTTCTCAAAATATGCAATGAAATAAATACACCACTCAAAAAAAAAAACAACTGTTTAGCCTGTTAATGAACATAGACGCCATGTTTAAAAAAATAAGTACATCCCGGGTTCGGCCTTCAATTTTGTATGAAATTCTTTTACAGTTCTCTCGAGTTGTTCCGCTTGAAACGTGATCCTTCGAAGCCTGTCGCACGTTATGCATTACGACATTTCATTGCATGTTTGTTCTCTAAGCATTTCATAACCGATCTGTTTCATTTTCTATCTTACGTTTCATCGAGACTACATTTTCTGAAGACTTGTAAACAATACAACGCGCCTAAACTAGGATTATCCTGTACGGTGTACTTCCAACCTTCAAAATTTCCTAATCTCCTAGTTTGCGGAAGGCTGCTCTAGATGGTATCACAAGTCCCTATATTCTTATTCAGTATAGTTACATCGTATTAACAAAAGGTAAAGCCCTGAATATTCTAACCCACTTTGGATATCTTATCCGGTAATCGCGTTGAACTCTCGTATACCTACATTCATACGATAACAATCGCAAGCTGCGAGCGTAATCGATTAGAACCGCCTATTTTCATCTTCGATAGGCATTCAGGCTGTTCTAATATGTCGAAACACATTTCAAAATTTAATTTGTAAGGACCAATTTCGCCATACTCTGTCATATATTAATGGCTGCGTTATGCCTGTTAAATGATCGACTTAGTCAGAAAACGGACAAAAACTAAACGAGTTTCTGGATATTTTTTCATCACACTTGCTCGTAAACAAGGGTCACGCTAGAAAAGCAGGCGGTAAGTCGTGAATTACGCCTTAGGGCGGTAAGTAATTTTTATCACACTTTAAGGCTTTACATGCTAGAAAACCGGGCGGTAAATCGTATATTACGCCCTAGGGTGGTCAGTCATATATGACGCCCTAGGGCGGTAAGTAATTATGGTATTGACTACTACTACTTTTGTTTTATTTCCTCCAAAGTGTGATGAAAAACGTCGTACAGTCGAGTTCATTTACATCAACACACTTACGAGAACAAAAATATCTGAACACGATTTTATGCTCCTGACAATAGGGTCGTGTTCAGATATTTTTGAGCCTTCGGCTTCGGGCTTCTAATAGACACTCGTTTGTAATTCCTCGTTTACCACCCTTGTTACGTTATGTACTATTAATATCAGATATTCACTGGAATCAATCGTTGTAACAAAATTAATAATTTTAACACCCCCGGCACAAGTAGGTAGCTGGTCGTTATGAGACGCTAGTAAACTGCTACTAAAACTGAACATACCGACAAAATTTGGAATTCTTAGCTTCAATATTGGCTGAAATCTTGTCACTTGTTCCAATTCAAGCTAAATATCTTGGAAACTACTGGTCCTATTTCCACCAAACATAGCTAAGTAAGAACCATCTCTGCGGACAAGCCTTGTATTAAAAAAACCCACTCTAATCGGACCATCGGTTTGGGAGCTACGATCCCACAGACAGAAACACATACACAAATACACATCTTAAACTTGTAACACAGCTCTTCGTCCGGGGTTAAAAAAAGTGAACGCGGTTATAATAAAGTGCATTAAGCGATATGCGTACCCAGCCTTCGGGGCAAAAGCTGGGTTATGTGGTATTTCTTCCACTAGAAACTCCACGAAAACTACCATCTGATCTAGAATCTTAACCTTAAGAACGCCACAGTCGTCAACACGTCGTATCACGTCCACGACATCGGAAAATTGCGCCATCACGCCAACGTCTAATGACGTCCAAATATCAATGAGCAAAAACTTCGTTATTCAAACCGCTACATGTGTTTTTCGTTTACAAATCCCTGTTGATTTTGGAGCACTAATTTTTTTTGCTGTGGCGTCAGGGGCACGGTGATTTGTTTCATCGCTTGGCGTTCAAAAGGTGAAGAAGTTGTATGGTCTAGTAAAATAACTTACCTCTGGCGAATCAAAGGGGTACTTGTTTGTGAATTTGAACTGCAGGACGAATTTCTCGCCTTCGTAGAGTGTGCCGGGAACGCCTTCCATGTGTACTGTCCACCTGTCGACATATGTTCACGTTTATACAAGCTGCATTGGGGTAATACCATCATGGTTATGTGCGAGTATGTATAGTCATAATTTTTTGCACTCGAAAAAATTTAACTTTCAAAGGGTATTTTGTACATTTTGACTTTATCAATTAAGCCGTCATCAACTGACTTGAAATTTGACGCTCAGTCCCTTGCCATGCCATAGCGATATCACGACTGTCGCCAGCTACCGTATCCAAACAAATCGTATTAGAATGGGAAGATTGGGAAGCCAACAGACTCACTTGGTGAAGTGGTGACGCCACCATGGCATCCCAGTGGGGAAGAATGGGTAGTTTCCTGGGTATGTAATTAATTAGTCTGCCAGTTAGACTATCAAGAAATGTCGATCATGTATCAGAGAAAAATAACAATGATAAAACGCATCAAAGTTCAGTAGTGAGGGTTCGTGACGCCACGCCTTGCTCAAAAATGTAGTTCGCTGTGACGTCATGCGGAATTTTAACGGACTAACTGTTACTGTTTTGATAATGTAACTGACGCACTAATTATATTTTAAGGAAACTAGCTTATTCTTAACGAAAACTTAAATACAATGGGGCTGATGTGTTTCGATTCTGTGGATTGTACTATGGGCCATGCAATTCTGCAGCTCATTGTATAATGGACATACGACCATTCTAATTTTATCGTACTTCGATCCTACGTCGGGAGGTTCGAAACACCACAGAACCATAATATCATATATGCGAACAGCTCTTTGGGGCTCAATACCAGCAGTCACTAAGTGTGCTACCTAAGTGGAATTTAATGAGAATATCTTATCGTTCTCATTAAAATAAATCCGTCAGTCAACGGCCGATACCGGCGTGACGCGGGACGGTGAGACAATCAATCTCAATCCCGTACCTCTGACCCGGCTCATCAGGCCTCATCCTAATTTGGACCGATTGTCGTAGACAGTAGCCAGCATAAAACAAAAAATGATTTATTGCTACAAAAGCTAGAATAAGTACAACAGAAGTTAAGAAGCCTTATTCCTTTTAAAATGCTGATTGTTTTAGACATTTTTCTCTATGATCAAACATGTTTCTTAACATATTATTGATGTTGCTACCTAAAACAGGGCTATTGGGATTTATTGGTATATATTTGAAACCAACAGCTTGATTTTTTCATTGATAATTTTTGTTTCAAAAACTACTCGAAATTGATAAAATTCACGCGGAAAATTACTTTTTTCAACTTATTTTCGACTGCACGCAATAAAAGCATGAAATAGCTATGTTACTACCTACAAGTCGGGGAAACGTATTATTCACTTCAAAAAGTTGGTTCAAATTATCAATATATTTGTCATAATATGAAAAAAAAATTTTTTAAGAGGAATAAGGCCTCTTAAAGTACATATATACATCGCAGTAAGTGGCAACAGGCTCAGCGTATGCTGTTAGCTGGGTCAGCTGTACAGCGCTGTTTTTCAGCCAGCACCTCATGATAAGTTACAGTATCTAGATATCCCACTAACATTATAAAAGAGAAAATGTGAGTATGGTAGTTACTTCTTCACGCCGAAAAGGAAAAAAAGATACCTTCAACTGTTCTGTCACATTGAAACTTTCGTACTGTCCTTTACTGTGACAATATACCTACTTGAACGGTCACTTACTTTTGATATTGATTTTACATGGGTATGCATCAGCAGTGGCGTCAAAAACAGTCTTCAGCAAGTCGAAGCAGGTATGACTTAGTTTTTGTTCAAGAGTAACAAGATGATGAAAAGCTTTGGCAAGCCGGTGTGAATTGGCTGCCTTAAACGCCGGACCACATAAGCGGGCAGGCTTATGTGGTCCGACGGGTAAAAGTAACTTTTCTCGGATTGTTTAGAAGAAACAATAACTTGATGATTTGCTCTTATTTCTTTCAAGTTAATTATCATTGCAACCAATCATAGTCTACACTTAATTATCTAGATGTTTCGCAACTGTAGGGTTTATCTATGAATCACCTGACACAATCAAGTCGACATCAGCATTCAATTTGAAAGATCGTAAAGATTGCGCGTGAAGGTCGTTTATGTTATGGCGTACTTTAGTTCGTTTGAAATGTATTATCTACACTAGGTATTATAAAATTCTAAAATTGTATTGAAAACCAGTTTTCTATGGGTGCGGGGAGCCAGAGTACAGTGCTATCAATTGGCAAAAAAAATTGTCCTTTCATCACGGCTGAATGGATTTTAACCGATTTTGGTACAGGAATAACTGGACTAGAGATGCACCGAATATTCGGTTACTATCCGGTATCCGGCCTATCCGGCCCTTATTTTAATATCCGGCCGGATACCGGATAGCAACGTGCTATCCGGCCGGATACCGGATAGTAAACTTGCTTGACTTTGGGGTAAAACTGGAGTGTACTGCACTACTACTACAATTTGCACGTGTACTATTGAACGAAGTTACTTCGTAATGACACAATAAAACTCGTTTAGAACCTAGAAATGTGTCTGCGCGAACGTTCACTAAGAAACAGGTCAAAACCTGCGCAATGCGCACGTGTTAAACTCAAAATGTAGGTATAGTTCCGCAGGCCGAATATCCGGCGGCCGGATACCGAATATTCGGCCGGTGGTTAGGCCGAATATCCGGTATCCGTTATCCGGCCTTACAACTATCCGTTGCATCTCTAAACTGGACATCTGAAGGTGGTTATATTATAGGATACTTTTTACCCGGCTACGGTAAAGAAAGAAGCCAAAGCATGTGTATATTCTTAAGATCCGATTGTTGTCAGCACAAAATGTAACATGATTTATTTTACGATTAACTAGTAAAATAGGGGTTAGTAATTTATTTAAACTTTATAACATTTTTTAATTTCAGGAAACCTACATAACTAATACCTATACGCAAGTAGTACACAGGCTACAAAAGCACTAATACAGCTCAAATTAGAGTTATAATGGCTGTATAGGGTCTTGTACAGCCTGTTTGCTTCTTGGGTTGAGACGGCAACGTCGTATAAAAAGGTTGTCGAACCTCAAACCCTTGCGATCCTCACATACAATATAATACTATTCAAAAGCCGAAGCCCTGCGTAACCGTGCGCGAATCGCGATCGTAACCGTCAAAAACGTGCAAATGAGAGCACCTTTTGCAACCATTGCAGCGCTCACAAACAGCTTACGGCGTAGGTTCGCTCATATCCAGTTTTTTTCAAAGTAGTAATGTTGCAACATAACTACTTTGAAAAAACTTGGTCTCTGAAAACAAACTCGTGGAAAAATGCAGTCGGGTTGTGTCGTGTTAAGAGTTGCCAGGCGTTCGGATAAAGCGCGAAATATTTAGGATTTTTTATTGCGTGTCCAGCCAAAATAAACAGTGTCCAGCTTGTCCGGATTTTGATAGGCTTTTTACTTTTCGCAAACGAGCGAGAGCCGAGCGTGCCCGAGCACAGGCGAGTCGACTGTCGGTCCCTCTCGCTCTCGCAAGTCCCGCAGTGCATAAAAAAATGTTGTCGTACCTTAATAGGTACGGTATACTGAGACACAAAATCCTCAATGATGATGGTATGGTTAAATTCTATAATATAGGGTGTCCGGCCTTTTTACCCAAATGTCCGGCCAAACTTTTTGGTCTGTCCGGTGATTAGGTTTGGCGACCTGGCAACCCTATATCTAGTGAAGTGCAGAGTGCAAGTCCATTGATTCAGTTCAGACGGGAGTGAATCGGCTCAATTTACGCGGCTGGGTAATTGACTGTGTGGGCGAAACGGGACCAGATCGGTGCAACCATTGAACTGGGCTTTTAACTATCTTAGGCTAAGACTCTTAGCAGACTGCAATACAGTTGATATACTGGCAACGACAAATTTTTGTCTGACATTGAAAGTCGGTAAATGTCACTGATGTAAAGAAAGAGCAAACAGGACTAAATATTGCGCAAATTTCAAGTATTTTTTGCATAATAAAGCCAAAATTATTTACAGTGATAAGTCAAGCGTATTTTCAATAGGATTCAGTATTTATTTCGCAAGAAGAGCGAAGAATTTATATTATGTCTAAGTACAAGACATTAACATTACGAGGTAATCATGTATTTCTATTATCAGAAATAATTTACCCATGAATCATAAATTAGTAAAAGTTTTTTTCTATAAATGTTTAAAGAAAAATGATATATTTCATCAGTTTAGAATTCTCCAATTAGATTCATCTTAGTAAAGTTAGCAGTAAAAGTAGCTAAGCATTAAAACACGCTCACAATGATTTCCACAAGCCTGTAGATTTCTCTAACTCTAGATAAATAAAGTCATGTGCATCATTTTGAGCACCTGGTGTGCATAGCAATTTCTGCTGCTCACTGTACCAGCCATAATTTTTCATGTGCACTTTAATAAAATAGCTTATATACATGGCCAAATTGGCCAATCTAATAATGCAGCTAAAAAAACAAAAACTGATTAAATTCATTAAACTGAACATATTGGTGTGACAAAGGAGTTTACCAAAATTGTGAAACCGTGCTTAACAGAAATAGCTGTCTATGTAGGTTGAAAAAATTGATTTTTGAAATTTTCATAGATATTTTGGTTTGACCATTGAATTTTCTGTGAGGCACTGAGCAAATGTTTGTGTTATTGAATTTTGAACCTTCTATAGTTTCAATTGAACTTTGTAATCTTTGAATCATGTACATAGGAATTTAGGAAGAAAGAAAATGGGTGAATTTTATAAAAACTATCTAATATCTATAATAAATAAATAATAAATATCAGACAACCTCACAAAAATCGATCTAGTCCCAAATCAAGCTCAAGAACGCTTGTGTTTTGGGTACTAGACGACGATATACATACTTATATAGATAAATATATACTTAAATACATAGAACAACCATGAACCAAGCACAAATATTCGATTCATCACACAAATATTTGCCCCGGCCAGAATTCGAACCCGGGACCGGCTCAGTAGGCAAGTGCTTACAAACTGAGCCAACCGCTTCGTCAATCTATACTCTGCAATTTCTACATGAAGGGATACATCAGAAATGGAGTTCCAAAAAAACAAACCTACTTCATGTATTCAGTATTCATCATCATTAGAACATATTTCTCACTACTCATGATCGCAATTTATTTCATAATGCTAAATAGAATGGTTGCTAATCATAATGTCAGTTAATCATACAATTTTTTCCTTGTATGAGCAAATAGCCCGTATTTAGCAATGAATCAAGCTGTTGTTCAGTGGCAAATATTAGCCAAATAAGTGTTCATTAGTCTCAGCATGTGTAATCAAATAGTGTCACTAATGACACACTACCAAATGAAGACATATGTGCCAAATATAATTATTTTATTTTATTGGCTTTTTTATATCAAACTATCTGGTGCATCAATCCATTATAATATTTTAGGGTATATAAGTATCAATACTCGTATCCATATGGTTCTAAATTAGAATCATGCGACCTATGCTGGAAGGATACCATAAGAAACTATCTAATTAGAATAATTTGACATGACAAGTTACTAGTTCAATAATTCTTAAGACTTACAGTGTTAGATTTTGGCTGGCCTGATCTCCGTCCACGGTGACTCCCGGTGGAGGCTCCCGCATCAGGGACATTAGTTCTTTTTGTAATCTCCGCTAAAAGAAACATCAAGTTATGTGTAAGTTACGAGGTGTTATGCATAATGTCATGCAGAATGAACGCCGCAGCACTGTGGAAAAGTATGTAACTTATTACTTAAAGTATTCCCATTAACGTTCCCTTGTATAATATTAAGAAATAAGCAGTTATGTGGACAACACAACAAAAGAAATTGTCACAAAAAATCATCTGAAGAAAACTGTCATAACAGCGTTGTAACAATAAACACACAATATTTTTACACTGTGAAAAAATCCTTGGTACTGGTTCCACGAGCAGGGGGATGAACTTTTTGACCTAAAAGTAATGCCCGATAATGTCGCAAATCGTAATAATTTAATTATTTTTACAAACCTCAGACGGGGACATAGCCGCCATTTGTATTCCAATTTAGACATATGATGTTACCATTAAACAAAAACGAATTATTTTGAGTGAGAATACTTTTATTTTATAATGGCAATTCATTTAGTATGTCCATGACCAAATTTGTCAGGTCAGACATACTCAAAGGGTCAGACCGAACGACCGGACCAAAATCATCTCAACGTATTCGTTAGATGGTGTAAGCCATGCTTTATTGAAAAAATCATAATAAAAAAAATTGGTTCGCAAAATCAAACGTCAAAATCGTCAAATCAAATATTTCGTGTTGTTGTTTGACGTTTGTTACAATATTTTCTTCCTTCGCGCGTTATAATTATTCCGCCATAAAATAACAATGGAATGTATTATTTATTCACATAAATTAATAATGTCTTGTACGACAATGACTGAGTGAAGTTCTCATGATAACAGACATTATTGTCAAGGCGCAACAATTTCGTATGTTCGTCGGCTCGCAACAAGTTTTCAGTGAATTATTTGAAATTAGACGAAGCCGGGATGGTTTCTCATTTAAAGAAGTCTTCGGCGGAATGGTTTATAGATAAACTGAACGTGAGCAACGCGAAACTTTTGGCATTTGTTTTAGTTTTAGGGTTCATCGGCTACCACGGTATTCTGCATTTACGATATGGTTAGACCTTTATATATTTCCCATTCAAAGTCTTAAACTCTATCCATGTATAATATTGCTGCAACTGATTTTTTTATTGCTTTTTTTAATAGGCCCAGACTCTTGCACCTGGCTGTTGTCCTCAGGGCGTTACAAAGGAGACCATGAATGGCAGCCTTATGGCTGTATGCTTCATCGCTACTCTAAAACGTAAATAATATTGGTATTCTGTGCAACTGTTAAATTGAGATGTTGTTCAATTAACAACAAGCAACCAGTTTTAGCAATTTCAATAAACCATTTATTTATTTATCTTCACATATTGTGATAATTGTCTCATTTCCACTGCTTAATTAATTATAAAGTGCAATACAGGGGAATGTTATTATATTGATATTTAATAATAATATAATACAGTGACTGAAAATGTAAAAAACAAAATATTACTTTATATTTTTTTCCAGAGATGCAAGAAGATGTCTCCGCTACCTGGCCTTCTGGGGAAAGTACAATAGCTTTGCATTCATCGGTGACTCCAGGATAGAGCAGCTCTATGAATACTTTATAGGTAACACAATCAAAATCATAATAATCTACAACTTTTCTGATTCAGCTCAAAAACTTGTGTTGTACCCTCTTCTGCCAATTGTCTTGTAAAATTATTGTTGTCATCCAATATTATAAATTTGGGGGCCTGGAAAGATGCCAACCAGGACTGCTCCACAGGTTTCAGGAAGTTGCATATAAAATTGAAAATAAAATATAATATTACATACTCGTAGATTTACCTATATTAATTAACAATTCTATGCTTTTCAAGTCACCACTATCCAATCAATACACAACCTAATTTACTCCAGAAAACATGGAATAAGTTGCAATTATACTATACACATAAGTGACGATGCTTACCTAAAGTATGACTAAATATTTATCTAACTTTGTCCTTATCAAATAAATTTTAATGATAATGTTGGCTCCATAGCTCTCTTACATTCTACCATGTCATGAAGGGTCCAAAGCCTGGTAATGATAATGAGTGAGGATTATGTTGACCACTATTTCATTACTTTCCTTTATGGTTAATGATATTGCAATTATATAAACATTAACTTTTTATTGCCTTAATCAACTGAAATTATCATAATAGGGTTTCTCTTTGCTTTTTTGCATGGAGGTGTGTTGTGTTTGTGTGACACACAGTCTATGTTTCAAAATACAAACATTCTATTCTATTCTAGATGTATTTAAATTAACCTTCATATTCCATTCCAATAGATATTTTGACATGCCCCTTTATGCCCTATTAATTTATTTATACTAATTTGTTTCTTGCATAAAAGTTATGTTTTTAACCCCTTGCTTGGATAGTTACTTAACTATCCTTGGTTAAAAAGCAGATATAAGTTAAATGTTCTCTATTTATGGTTAAATGTGACTCATACTTTGTTATCAGTCTCGCAAAGTGTGATAAATCGTAACTATCTACGGTGAATCACAATACATCGGCTTTTCTTATCAAGCAATTATACGGTCACAATAATCTTCGTGGAGGTGGAGATATACTTATATATCTAGTTTTATCTGGTATCGTAATCCAGAGAAAAGTCACAATAAATAATTAGTCGTTTATTTATGATCTTGTGTTTATTGCAATATCTATTGGGATAGGTTTAAAAAGTGAATGAACACAAATAAATGTATACTAATTAAAATCTGATATCATTACCTTTTTATGGCTCTGTTAACTGTTTATCTTTGGACTTATTATATATGGTTATAGGCTTTATGTTCTAACTATAAACATTGCTTTCTGTAATGCTGTTGATGTTCCAAATAAATAAAACAATGCAATTGGCTTTAAACCTGGGCTGCGGTATGACTTGACGTCATTTAGCGTTAGGTTAACTTTAGAGCGGCAAAGGTTTTTCGACTGCAACGCTGAAAATTATGACCCATGACCGTTTGCACTGAAAACACAAAACAATAACAATTAAATATACTTTATACGTCTTCAGCTCAAAAATCCCACAAACACTGAAAACGAGGGTCTACAACCAGTGTGTACTCCCAGTAATGACATACGCATGCGAAACGTGGACGCTAGGCTGATTTAGACGATGCCAATTTTGAGACGCCTAAATTACGGCGCCTCGAAAAGGCACCGTATAAACACTTTCCGCGCCATTTTTTCGCCGCATGCCAGCGCTGGCGCGGAATAGAACACGAGCCTATTTTTTGGCGCCAGTGACCCCCCCTCCGCGTCTCTCGCTGCCACTAATGACTGGTACTGAAAAAAAGCACTGTGTAAACACGACTGGCGGCGAGATTTAGGCGGCTGAACATAGTCATTGTCTAAACGGTCGGAGGTGTGCTGTGCGGTAAATCACTGGCGCCGTAATTTAGGCGTCTCAAAATTGGCATCGTCTAAATCAGCCTTAACCGCTGGAAGAATCCACCGTCTAAAAGTGGCACAGCGAGCTATGGAGCGCTCAATGCTCGGAATCTCTCTGCGAGATAGAATACGAAACGAAGACATTCGCCAACGCACGAAAGTTACCGACATCGGCAAGTTATTAAAAGAGATTTTCTGAAATATGCTTGCACAACATGCATTTGAAGGAGAATTTGCTCTGAGCTGAGCTTGTCTAATGTTGAGTGGGAGAGCGTTCCAAAGGCGTATTGCCTGAACCGTGAAAGAATTTAGGTTGAAAATACAATTGAAGGGGTGTTCACAAAAACAATAAAACTGACTAGACTGGTTGACACTTATAACGGAACATTTCTATTTACAGTAGGTATCAACCAGTCTAGTTAATTATGTTGTTTTTGTAAACATCCCTTCAATTGTGTGCTGCATACGAATGATTATAACAGAATACATTACATAACAAGGGTGGTAAACGAGGAGTTACAAATGAGTATTTATTAGAAGCCCGAAGCCGAAGGCGGGGGGCTTTAATGACACGAGTTTGGAATTCCTTTACCACCAGAGTCACGTACGACGTTTTTCATCACACTTTAGAGGAAATAAAACAAAAGTAATAAATAGTAGGTACTCAATACAAAAATTACTTACCGCCCTAGGACGTAATATACGACTTACCGTCCGGTTTTCTAGCATGTAAACCCTTGTTTACGAAAGTGTGATGAGAATTGTATTTACAGGCGTATTAAAGACCCGCTTGGACCCCGACCCGTCGTACGCCGCGGAGCACCGGCCCAACAACACGTACACGGACGAGAAGCTGCGGCTGTCCGTGCAGTTCGTGCGCAGCCTCGACGTGTCGCGACCCATGGCCGACCAGTTCCGCGCCTGGTCAGTGGTGTACATTTTTTTTTTTTTATAAATATTAAGGGACAATCTTTTCAATTCAATTCATTTACTTACAAATTATTATTATAGTTGTTAATTCTTTAACTATTTTTAGTTTAGGTATACATTGTAATTTATAGTTACATTATAACACTACATTATTGGGTAAGTGACCAGGTAACGTTATCCAGGCGTTTGAAAAAACTCTTACACAGATCCCAAGATCCAGTCCCAAACTAAGCAAAGCTTGTACTATGGTTACTAGAGGACGATATACATAATATGTAGACACATATAAAGATAACATCCATGGACATATATTCGAGTTCATCACACAACTATTCGCCCTGGCCGGGATTCGAAACCAGGACCACCGCTCATTAGGTAGGTGCACTACAAATTGCGCCAATCCCGTCGTTCCTTAATGATTATTAATTATTTAAATTCGGTTCAAAAGTCCCCACTATGCTAACAACATAATGGGGGCCCCGCTGAATGGCAAAGGAGACTAAGAAATTTAAATTTTTGGCCAAGGCTCCGGAAATGTTAATGTCGACTTTTTCCTAACTGCTAGCATATTATCTTGCCGCGACTTCGCTTGTCGCGTGACTCAGCGTCCCCTGTCGCAAGACCTATCACTCTCCATTAAATACCGTATTGAATTGATTAATCATACGTTTCTGAATGGAGAGTGATAGGTAGTATTTGTCGCGCGACAGAGTCGCGTGTCACAGTCAGGCCCGGACTAGGCACTTGGCATTTGGGCCCCCCCCCACCCCAATCTCAAAATGCTTTTCAGCAAATGAAAAAATAGATAGTAGTATTTGAAGTGACAGGTTCTACTTCTGGGACTGGCCCCTCCCCCAATTAGACGGGATGCATAAACGCATTTCCCCAACGTTAAAAAAAAAAAGGCCTTATAGGCAGGTAAATTCGGCACAGGTCACATTTATGCTAGACGTGCTGGACACTGATGTAATCTGATCAATCAGGCAGCGCGAGGCCATGCCTCCATCAGTGATCGTGGCCGGGGCCGGCTTCCAGCTGCTCACGACCCGCAACGCCACGACCCTGGTGCTGGAGGAGTACAAGCGGAACCTGACGCAGCTGGTCCAGGCGGTGGACGCGCTCGCCGCCAAGAACACCCAGGTCCTGTGGAAGCTGATGGAGGCGGTGGACAGCTCCAAGTTGAAGAACGAGTATAAGAGGATCAGTAATAGTGATATTGATGAGTACAATCGAGCTGCTATTGAGGTGAGTTTGTTTATTGTTTATAATTATCATTATGAATGTGAAAGCGTGTGATACTTATTGCTACGGGGTTTTTTTTCTTGGATATATTGGATATACATATTTTCTTGGTAAAAAACCCCGAGTCCGTGGCAATAATAAGTATTACCTACACGCTTTCACATTCATAATCATATGTTGATGTGAATTTGAAGTTTGAAGTGATAACCTTATTTATTGATATTATTAACACTAAGTATGTTTTCTAATAACCAATGAAAATTACCTAAGAATGTAATATTGCCTAAACAATTTCAATTTGAATGATCACTATAGCATCAATAGGCATTAAGTTCGCCATTTATACACTTTTTTTGTGCTATAAGGTATAAATAATAGGTAATGATATGACAGAAACCATTGAAATGCTCTAGTCAAGTGCTATCAACGTCGTTAGCAAGGTGGTAATAATAGTACATTACAAACCTAGGGAGTTGATTTAGTGAATGTCACAGATCGTAGATGTTCGTGTGTAATATGCGATCTGATTCTTCAGGAATTGCTCGTGGTTTGTCTAAAGTGTTCCTACATCTTACCGTGGCCAGAAAGTGAGATTTCCTTTCCAGGGCAGAAAATCCTTAAATTAAATTAAAATAGCCTTTAATTCTAGTGTCGTCATATTACAAATAATTGAATTAGTGATTAATTGATTGGCAATTCTATAATAGTATGAAATTAATGATCCAAAATAATAATAAATAATAACATGCATTATTAGATTAAAATCGTTGTACTAGTCTCTAGTTGCCCCTTTATAGGCAAATCTTTACGGTGACGTAAAGATCGGTAATGTAGTAGTTGGAGTAGTAGGGCCTCGTGCAGGGTCCGTCCGGATTGTTACTACCGTCTTGCCTGCTAACCCACCGCCAAACAGCAATGTTCGCATTGTTGTGTTCCGGTGTGGGGGTAAGATAGCCGGTGAAATTACTAGCATAGAGGCATCTATCTTCGTCCTCCGGGTTAGGTAAGCACTTGTGGCTCCTCTGGTGTTGTAGGTGTTTATGGGCGACGGTAATCGCTTTCCATCAGGCGATACGTTTGCTCGTTTGCCACCTATGACATAAAAAAAAAAAAAGAATTGAATGTTATACCTATCAAGCCTTATTATTTCATGAAAATATGGTATTTCTTATTATATGTATATATCGTGCATTATATCTTTTGTATGTTTATAAATTGAAATTATACCAAAAGTTTGTATATAATATGGGACGCACCCCTAGTCAAGTGCTATCAACGCCGCTAGCAAGGTGCTAATAATAGTACATTACTTACCTAGGTAGGTGAGTTAGTGAATGTCCCAGATCGTAGATGTTTGTGCGATCTGATTCTTCACGAATTACCGCTCGTGGTTTGTCTAAAGTGTACCTACATCTCGCCTTGGCTAGAAAGTGAGATTTTCTTTCCGGGCAGAAAATACTTACGGTGACGTAAATATCGGTAATGATTTCAGATTTTAACGCACAGCGCGGCCAAGATCTGGAGCTCGCCGCGTTTGGTGGCGGCGGGCGCGGGCGGCGCGGGCGGCGCGGGCGGCGCGGCCGGCTGGGCGCTGAGCGCGCGCGCGCTGCAGCACGACGCGCAGATCTTACTCAACATGTTCTGCAACGACCACATGAACTTCAACGACGGCTCGTGCTGCGCCACGCCCGAGCCGCACACGCCGCTCCAGCTGCTCACCTTCGCCATGTTTCTCGTCTGGTGAGTTACCGGATTAGCAAGTTGAAGTGGCAATGGGCAGGCCACATAGCACGCCGAGCAGATGGCCGATGGGGCCGAAAAGTGCTCGAGTGGAGACCTCGGACCAGCAAGCGCAGCGTGGGACGTCCACCTACAAGATGGACAGATGACTTTATAAAGGTCGACGGAAGACGCTGGATGCAGGTCGCTTCCAACCGGTATATATGGAAGTGCAAAGGGGAGGCCTATGTTCAGCAGTGGACGTCCTATGGCTGAGATGATGATGATGAGTTACATTTGAGCATATCGTGACCGTTATCACTGTCAATTTCTTTCCGCAGCTAGATCGTTAATGGAAAGTAAACTATAATGGCAGTCGACGTCGCATATCACTCACAGGACCCATGGTTTCGGGAGTCAGGGACGTAAAGACTATTACGTGTGTAGGAGTTAGTTTCGGAAGATTAAAATAAATTCAGCATAGATCTGATTCACCACCGTTTAATCACTTTTAACGTCTGCCTTGTACAGTTGCTAGTTAGATAATGCCTTCTACTCTAAATCCCCCTCTCAACCATCCCTCGGTAGTCGTGTTTTTTTGGCGCGCTATGGTTCTAGTCAAAAACTACCGTACTAACGACTTCCGAAAGGTGGTCGAGAGGCATACATATATTGATAAATTTAATATACGAATCATAAATCATTAACAACATTTAACAATAATTATTCACTGATTTAATAGAACATACAAATAACTTATCAATCTAATATCCGGTAATCCTACGAAAAAGAAACATTACAGAGGGCGCTTTGCGCTAACAGTCGTGAAACTAGTTATAGTACTCATATTCTACCAAGTAACTTGTTATTCAATACCTTATCGTATGTATCAAGTATATTATTCACGTCATATTTACAGTTATGTTTTATTATCATATAAATAAGCTAACAGCTCCGCCATCCTGTTTTTAGCGAGTCCCATCGCTGCACATAACGAATAAGAGTATGGGATATATAAATATGCAAAATAGTTAATTAGATAGTCTAGTCAATGAGAATTGAGTTTGATTAATAAAGAAGATCTATCAATATTTCTAGTAACGTATGTACTTAGATTAACAAATGATGAACATAAAGTTTCTAAACGTGTTAGTTAATGGTAATTAGAATTAACTACATATATATACAACAGACAAAACCCTATATAGTCCTGAATTTGACCCAATTAGATAGCAAATTACTCTTCTTGATCAGTACTAGAGCTTTCATTGTCAATATCACTATCAAGATCTCTGTTAAAGTGAAGCCAAGGTTGAATTTTGTCAATAGCTACTACATTTTCGTAGCGGCGACCCTGTTTCCGAGTTAGGGGAGTATCTTCAATGAGATATCTGTCATTTGGGAGTATTTTTTTTTTTTACGCGATAAGGACCTTGATATTTGTTCACAAGTCTTTGTGACTTACCATCGTGTGCAAACTGTCGTTCTACGCGTACCAAGCCACCTTCTTTGTAAACTTTACCTGGTTTGCAAGATTTATTAAACCTCTTCGTATCCTTCTCTTGTTGGTTCACTATCTTTTCCTTGGCCTGCTCTCTAATATCACCTTACTCACCAGGATTTACGACGTTTAAGGTATCACGTATCACGGAATTAAGGATGCCCTGCTAGTTGCTTTTCTACGCGTTCTTTACCCTTAGCGTCGTCCTTTGATTGAAGTTGCACTTTCTTGTAACAGTGCTCTGCTAAATGACCAAATTTTTCACATCGAGTACATTTTACAGCGCTCTTACCGCATTTGGAGCTGCGATGTCCCATCTCGTTACAATTGTAGCATTTGATGCTAGCCGATGACGTGCTGGGACTGGGAAGCGTGGAATCCTGCCTTTGCTCGTTATAACGAGAATTGTGAGATGGGTCTCGATTGTCTCTATCCCTGCTTTGTCCTCCTACCTTCACAGTCTTGAAATATTTCAAGACCTGTTCAGGTTCAGAGAATTGTGCCGCCTGAGCACCTACCTTTACAGCACGATCATCTATACCGTAGAGGATACAATCGACCGCCTGCCTGCCATAAATTCTGCATCTATTCAATAGATTTACTTTAGCGTAATAGTACTGTTCAAAGGAGTCGCCGTACCTAACCCTTTTAGATAACATTTCTGTAAGTAGTTCAGCATAATCCTCACGACAGGGAAACGATTCGATTAATTTCTTTTTCCATTCAGTCCATGTAAACAGTACACTTGGGAGACCCTGGTACCAGGTTTTAGCCACTCCTGTTAGTTTGGGAAGAGCATAATTAATAGTTTCCCTGTCGTCCCAGTGATATATGGTAGCGCATTCTTCTACTTTAGTAAGCCACGTCAGTACAGTCTGCTCCTTGGACATAGGGTCAAACTCAGGAACAACATTGGTGTTAAAAGTAAGTTTTGGTTTATCGGAATTTTTAAACTGTTTTAGAATGTCAAGGAACTTGTCTAAAATAGCGGATTCACTTTCCCTACTTACTGAATCAGATAGCCTAAAACGTTTACTAGGATTTGACTCATTGGTGTCTTCCGAGGAATCCCTCCCTCTCCTGCAGCTTTCCCAACCTGGACTTCCATCTGATTGAGAGTGTCTACCTTCATTGGGTTCGTAGTCACGCTGAAGTATAACGTCGTGTTGCCTCCATTCCCGACCACTTACATTCGAACCGTTACTGTGGGTTTGTCCGAAATCCTGACCCTGTGACCTGGGTGCTCCTGGATCATCATAGTACATGCCCCGGCCCTGTGACCTGGGCGCTCCTGGGCTGGTGCTTTCCTGGCCCCGGCCCTGTGACCTGGGCGCTCCTGGGCTGGTGCTTTCATAACCCCGGCCCTGTGACCTGGGCGCTCCCGGGCTGGTGCTTTCATGACCCCGGCCCTGTGACCTGGGCGCTCCTGGGCTGGTGCTTTCCTGGCCCCGGCCCTGTGACCTGGGCGCTCCTGGGCTGGTGCTTTCATGACCCCGGCCCTGTGACTTGGGCGCTCCTGGGCTCATATTTTCCGTACCCTGGCCCTGTGACCTGGGCTCTCCTGGGCTGGTGCTTTCACGACCCTGGCCCTGTGACCTGGGCGCTCCTGGGTCGTCAGTCTCCATTATCTGTAACTTAGAATTATCGAGCTAAGAATATTGATACGAATAAATAAAAATACTCTTTATTGTACACCTCACAAAAAAGACATATGCATACAAGAAAATACAATAAAAGGTAAACAACATAATCTATATAATCTATACTGTTTTAAAATTCTGTATCTATATCTGTATCAAACATGAATATTCTATGGGGAGGGGCCATGGTTTCTTGTACACATTATATTATTTGAACTGGATTTTATAAAGCTTTTATTTTGATACTATAATTAGAAGGTAAAGATTAAATTTTGTTTTTTTTTTTCATATAAAGTAATCAATCAATCATTTACTTATTTGTAAGACATAGGTACAAAGGTGTTACATTAATAAATAATAGTATCACTATGCTTCGCCATAGGGCATGCATAAGTTATCAGAAGACATCATTTCAACAATTGTTATTATTCAGGTAAGTCATTATTTTATTACTTCACTAAAAACTATTTTTGTCATCAAAATATTCTTGAATTGAATAATACGCTTTCTGAACCAGGAAATAGTACAATGTCTTTTTAAATTGCCTTATGTCATCATTATCCAATACGTTTGCAGGCAGACTATTGTAAATTTTGGGTGCCATACCAAATACACTTTTCGCTAACAATGCGGTTTTAGATGGTCGAGTATTTATTTTGCCTCTTTGACGAACACTATTAAAACTAGGGTATTGTTTAAAGTTAAGTAACTCTAAAAAAAGAGAAACATTTCGACCAAGGGTTAGTAATGGCAAGACACATATTTGCACGAGTCCTACGTAACTAATTGAGTAAGAATTAAAACTCCACACTAACAAAACAAACAGTCACATATGGTCATCTCCAGGGAGTACCCATGGCAAGATGGCCATACGTGATTAACCATATAAACCTCCGGAATGTCTCCGTTACGGAAAATATAGTTTAGGTTTAAAGTATGTACTAACAAAAGAAAAAAAACGTCACGTATGTCTATCTCCAGGGAGTACCCGTGGCAAGATAACCATATGTGATTAACGATATTAACCTCCGGAATGTCTCCGTTACGGAAAATATAGTTCAGGTTTAAAGTAGGTAGCTAACAAAAAAAAAGTCACATATGTCTATCTCCAGGGAGTGCCCGTGGCAAGATAAACATATGTGATTAACCATATTAACCTCCGGAATGTCTCCGTTACGGGAAATACAGTTCAACAGCATTTCCTAACAACTAGCCAAAACCTTTAAACAACTCACTATGAATAACCTCAATACCAAGGAAACTAGGAGAAGAGAAATAAAAACGTACTTACACTTTGTGTGGCGTGGTAAGAATCCTATTGATTCTTTTTATCCCGTCTTCTGAAACTGTAGGAGTTAGTTTCGGAAGATTAAAATAAATTCAGCATAGATCTGATTCACCACCGTTTAATCACTTTTAACGTCTGCCTTGTACAGTTGCTAGTTAGATAATGCCTTCTACTCTAAATCCCCCTCTCAACCATCCCTCGGTAGTCGTGTTTTTTTGGCGCGCTATGGTTCTAGTCAAAAACTACCGTACTAACGACTTCCGAAAGGTGGTCGAGAGGCATACATATATTGATAAATTTAATATACGAATCATAAATCATTAACAACATTTAACAATAATTATTCACTGATTTAATAGAAGATACAAATAACTTATCAATCTAATATCCGGTAATCCTACGAAAAAGAAACATTACAGAGGGCGCTTTGCGCTAACAGTCGTGAAACTAGTTATAGTACTCATATTCTACCAAGTAACTTGTTATTCAATACCTTATCGTATGTATCAAGTATATTATTCACGTCATATTTACAGTTATGTTTTATTATCATATAAATAAGCTAACACGTGGTAGACGCAGCGGCCACCCTTGACCGACAATCTTGCGAAGGTTTTGGAAAATTGTTGGATTCAGGTAGCACTGGGTCCTTTACTGTGGCGATCTTTTGTCCAGCAGTGAACGTTATTTGGCTGAGATGACGGTGGAGCCGACTAAATCAGAAGGGTTTCTCACTAAGCATCTCTCGGTTAGCTGATATTTTATCAAGACGAGCGGTTAATGATCTAGTTGAGATTGTAGTACCAGGAACATCTCAAAAAGACTGGGACCTTTGGCTTAATAGGCATGTTGACTAATTTTTTTTGAGGATGTGAATCGATTCTATTTTTTATTGTGATCAAATGTCTATATGGGACTGACTACATTTAAACTGCTCTAAAAGTCAGAAATGACCGTCAAAGTTCAACATTCCTACGTAGAGTTAAAAACGCTCCATACAAAACGCGTCAGGCTAGTGACGTCACAGGCCGGTATAGGTACCAATAATTGTATGGAAAATTTAAGAAATTTGTCATTTTCACCGTGAAAAAGTGCGTTTAAGTTCATAGTTGTCATACAATTATTATGAGGATTCTGAAAACATTTTCAAAATTTATTTTAGATAAAAAAAATATATCATAAAATTTGCGTACCTTTGAAGTCACATATTTCCAAAAAAGATAAATGTTTCTGACATCCTGACATGACATCCTGTCTTCCAGCGGTGTGTTGGCCGGCCTCAAGTCAGCATGGCGCTGGTCGGCGGGCGCGCGGCAGCGGCTCGCCGGCTACTCGCCGGTGGCGGCGGCGCGGCCCGCAGCAGCCTCCCCGCTGGCGGCGCTGGCCAGGCTCGGCACCATCGTGGCGTACTTCTACCTGTGCGACCGCACCAACTTCTTCATGAAGGAGAACAAGTACTACTCCGAGTGGAGCTTCTGGCTGCCGGTCGGGTACGTGTTCGTGCTCGGCCTGTTCTTCACCGACGACTCCATGTCCACCAGGTGAGCTTATAAAGAATTGCTATAACTTTTTATATGATACTGAAAATCTGATATCATTCCCGCAGAAGAAATCTCCCTTTTATAATTTTTTATTTTATCTATCCATATATCATAAACCCTCCATGATGCGTTCAAGAACCGCACATTATGACCACCATAAAAATTGACTGTTTTATTAGATCACATTTCTTATCTGTGAAAGTGGTATTATTGCTAAATAATAACATCGATTTCGATAAAATTATTTATTCAAATTTCGAACATCTTTGAAAAACAAAGATAATTTGATTTGACCTCTATTCCAATATCAGTCGAGATGACGTTTAGTTCGAAATGAATTGTCAATTTGCATCAAATTTGACAAATGTCGCACGTAGGTAAGTAAGATATCGAACGATATGATAGTTGGGTCCAACTCTAGTTTGTCTCTGAATTAAAAAAAACTATGGCAGCTGCCAGAAAACTTCACTACCGCCATTACCGGGTAATATTTGTCGTAATGTGCGACTCCTGAATGCATCATGGAGGCCTATGATATGTGGCTAGATAAAGTATAGTGTATGTAACTGTACATAATTAGGCATTAAAACACTCGTGTGATGTTATTATGAAACTTGCCTTCAGCTCGTTTCATAAACCCACACTCGTGTTTAATACCCTTAATAAAATTATGTCTGTATATAATTTTATTAAGGGTATACCGATAACTTTTTACCGAACATCAATAATTATAGTAGTTTATGTGAACAGTCACATAAGAAAAGTTATCGGTATCACTGTCTTACTAGTTACTACAGAATTGCCATCTTATGCTATCTTATATAAATTACAACGGCAATACCGGACAGAAACGTGAGATAACTATGTAACCAGAAAAGCTTCAAGTATGAATGTGGACGGATATAGCAGAAGAGGAAGACCAAAGAAAAAATGAATGGATTGTGTGAAAGATATGAATAAAAGCAGTAAACGACGAGATGATGAGTAATAGGTAAGAATGGAGGAAGAAAACATGCTGCGCCGACCCCAAATAAATGGAATAAGGGCAAGAAAATTATGATGAATTCAGGGAAGAAACCTTGTATGTTAGCATCTTACGGAGCCTCACAATAGCCTAAACAGCACTCATTAACCGACACCATTTCTTCCAGGGTGCTACACAGGGAGCAGACCAACGAATGGAAAGGCTGGATGCAACTCGTGATCCTCGTGTACCAGGTGACCGGCGCCAGCAAGGTGCTCCCCATCTACATGCTGGTCCGGGCGCTGGTCTCCGCGTACCTGTTCCTCACCGGATACGGACACTTCACGTACACGTGGAAGACCGGAGACACGGGCTTGGTGCGGTATTTCCGGGTCATCTTCAGGCTGAACTTCCTGACGGTGGTGCTCTGTCTGACGATGAACAGGCCCTACCAGTTCTACAGCTTCATACCGCTGGTCTCGTTCTGGTATACTCTGGTGAGTGTCACTTTATATGTAGTGCGTTACGCGTCAATCCGTCCGTGAGCATTTCTCAAAAAGTTTGTACATAATTAAGACAAAAAATTAAACTCCATATAATTTTTCTGTTTTGTTACCAATTTCCTTTGTGATTTCCAATACATTGGCATGAGATTATCTATAATTAAAAAAGTATAAGCATAACAGAACCTTAATTATCGAACATAGCCATAACATTGATATAAAATTACTAAAATAATTGGTAACAAAATAGGAAAATCATATTGACTTTAATTTTCTGTCTTAATTGTGTACAAACTTTTTGATAAATGCTCCCGTAGACTCTTTTTTGATTTCATATTAATCAATCGATCACGGGTTGAGAAGGGATTGAGTTTTTAACTGTACGGCTTCCGAAGTCGGCATCGCGGGAAGAGCAGCTTTTACAGAATTCCGACCTATTTTCCTGGATTTCAGGTCACGGCGGGCGAGAGTTGCTCTTCTTCCGCGCCTTGTAAGAAGTCTTTATCAAAACTAACCTAAGTCCACCAATTATTTGTTTTCAACTTCTAATGTATCTCTTCTTATATGTCTTCTTAAAGTTTTCGGGTGCAAAATAAAATCGGGTGCAATTTAAAATCATGTCTTTCCCTTTTTTTGCAGATGTTCGTGATTTTCGCTCTGCCACCCGACATCGCTCCATCCTCCAGTCACACGGTGGAGAGCAAACCGTACCAATACTTATACATTGCTCTCAAGGTACAATCGCTAAAGCAGAAATGTTAATTCACTTTGGGAACCGATCAATATGTGTTATAAATGATTGAATGAAATTTCCAGATAGTGGGACTACTGAGCATCGTGACGGTGCTATACATGAGCGAGTTCTTCTTCCAGAAGATATTCGTGACGCGGCCGTGGAAGGCGCTGTTCGTCAACTCGGACGACGACATCCACCAGTGGTGGCTGCGGTGGAAGCAGGACAGGTAAGGTCCTCAGTCTATCTTCCAGATCTTCGTGACGCGGCCGTGGAAGGCGCTGTTCGTCAACTCGGACGACGACATCCACCAGTGGTGGCTGCGGTGGAAGCAGGACAGGTAAGGTCCTCAGTCTATCTTCCAGATCTTCGTGACGCGGCCGTGGAAGGCGCTGTTCGTCAACTCGGACGACGACATCCACCAGTGGTGGCTGCGGTGGAAGCAGGACAGGTAAGGTCCTCAGTCTATCTTCCAGATCTTCGTGACGCGCCCGTGGAAGGCGCTGTTCGTCAACTCGGACGACGACATCCACCAGTGGTGGCTGCGGTGGAAGCAGGACAGGTAAGGTCCTCAGTCTATCTTCCAGATCTTCGTGACGCGGCCGTGGAAGGCGCTGTTCGTCAACTCGGACGACGACATCCACCAGTGGTGGCTGCGGTGGAAGCAGGACAGGTAAGGTCCTCAGTCTATCTTCCAGATCTTCGTGACGCGCCCGTGGAAGGCGCTGTTCGTCAACTCGGACGACGACATCCACCAGTGGTGGCTGCGGTGGAAGCAGGACAGGTAAGGTCCTCAGTCTATCTTCCAGATCTTCGTGACGCGGCCGTGGAAGGCGCTGTTCGTCAACTCGGACGACGACATCCACCAGTGGTGGCTGCGGTGGAAGCAGGACAGGTAAGGTCCTCAGTCTATCTTCCAGATCTTCGTGACGCGCCCGTGGAAGGCGCTGTTCGTCAACTCGGACGACGACATCCACCAGTGGTGGCTGCGGTGGAAGCAGGACAGGTAAGGTCCTCAGTCTATCTTTCTGTAGGCATTCGCCCGCTGTTTCAGGATGTTATATTTTTGTATCTTATTTTGTCTGTTGACAACCAAAACTCACTAAGTAACAAAAATACTTACTTAAAACAAAACTGATTATCTCATTATCAATCTACAAACCAGATACGAGGTTGTAAATAGTAGTGACAGAAATTTTAGTGAGTTTTGGCTATACTCTATGTCTAAACAAAATTCCATGTATATAGAACGGCCCACCACTATCTTTGTCTCATTTCTGATTGGCGCAGTCGGTAGGATCCGTGTATCAGCACCTCTAGCACAACTGTGGCACGCGACTCTTTCTTGCGCGAGAAATATTACCTATCGCTTTGCGAGAGAGTGACGGACGATGCTATGTCGCACGACAAGAGTCGCGAAGCGCAGGTGGGCAGGTTTGAGATTTATTTAGAACTACGCATTAAATAATAAATAAATATCGGACAACATCACACAAATTAACCTAGTCCCAAATTAAGCTTAAGAAGGCTTGTGTTATGGGTAGGTACTAGGCGACGATATACATACTTATATAGATAAATAAATACTTAAATACATAGGAACATCCAGGCACAAATATTCGTGTTCATCTCACAAATATTTGCCCTTGCCGGGATTCGAACCCGGGACCGTCGGCTCAGTAGGCAGTTGCTTAACCACTGCGCCAACCGCGTCGTCATTATATTCAAAATCGTCGTTGTATTAAATTCTTGGACAGAAACAAGTCAACACCTAAAACTCAATTTGGCCATGCTTTGTTATTTATTGAAGCCAAATGTCTGTCAATACCTAAATCACACTAATTGTGAGGCGCAAGTTTGTGAGTGTGTCTATGTGTGTGTTTGTCACTTCACGCTCAAACGGCTGGACCAATTTTGATATGATAGCTGACACCCTGGATTAACACATAGGCTACATTTATCCCGAAAAAATTTAGTGTACCCGTGGGACGAGTGCGGCGCAGCTAGTCTTCTGTATAACTTGCCCCCCCCAGATACTCCATGACATACGGCATAATCTTCGCGGTGTTGTACCTGCTGGCGCAGCGCTACAGCCTCCTGGACGACAACAACCACAGTAACCTATTCACGCCGGGCGTGTCTCTCACCGCCACGCTTCTCGCCTTTATCGGGATCGGCAGCTACGTCACCTACACCTTCTTCTGCACCAACATCTTCGACTGCAACGAGATCCACAGCTACGTCGCCTTTTTGCCTATCGTGAGTTATATCATACTAAGGAACGTTTCTGGCGCGTTACGGACGCGCCACTCGAGTCTGTTCGCTTGGTTCGGAACGATCACTTTAGAGTTATTCGCGAGCCAATCTCACATTTGGTTGGCGGCGGACACGCACGGAGTTCTAGTTTTGGTACCGAGCGCCCCGATACTTAATCTGATCATAACTTCATATATATTCATATGCGCGGCGCATGAAATACACAGGCTGACGGGTATTATACTCCCGTACGCGGTGCCGGATGATTGGAGGCTCGTTTTAAGGAATTTTGCTATATTTCTAGCGATTTTAGTCCCCATAGGTATTCACGATGGGATGTTTTGAAATTTGTAATTACCTTTTGGTATAATTGTATGGTCAATTCGTGTTATATAATTGTTAATTGTACAAAAAAGAGCATCTAATTTTGCAGTAACTATATTAAAGTGTCACTGCGTCAGTTTTTTAACCTTTCAGAAGTATAGTGCCATCTAACGACAAGTTGATGGTACGAAAAGTGATATTTTGATTAACTTTTTATTTTTGATGGAACTTTAAAAGAAGGTCTAATAATGTTTGCTATCGCCTTTGGCTTTCGATTTTTGTCGGGTCCAATTTTATTTTATACATTAATAAAAACTTATAACCGGTTTCGCTGGAAGAAAAATCCTAAAATTTCAAGTGCAAGCGCGTACTAATTTGATATTACTACTCGACAAATGTCACCATTAGATGTGCTTGTTTGTTTGACTCTCACTTGTTAGTTTTTCGGTACTGCATTGAAAATAAAAGTTAATATACCATATATAATACTAGCGACCCGCCCCGGCTTCGCACGGGTGCAATGATGATAAATTATGCATGTATTATACATATAAATCTTCCTCTTGAATCACGCTATTTATTTAAAAAACCGCATCTAAATCCGTTGCGTAGTTTTAAATATATAATCATACATAGGGACAGACAGATAGACAGACAGACAGCAGGAAGCGACTTTGTTTTATACTATGTAGTGATATACCAATAATGGGGAATGGATGATTTAAAAAAAAATACTTGTATTTTTGTCTACAGGTAGGAATAAAGTACAGATTTTTATGTAGCTTAAAAATAACATAAAAACGCGTTGTACGGGTATCGTACGGTTACCTAAGCGAGGTAACAATAATCACGAATTGATTTTTTTTTCGTCCATTCCCCATTTGAACGAACAAAGTACAGTTAGTAACTCTAAAGGTTTCAAGTGATTCATTTTAGTTAGAGCCTGAGCACACTGGCGACTTGCGGGTGAGTTTAAGCCGAGCGCGCGGCGAGTTTGCTGACGCATGCATGGCGTCCTCTCGCCTCGCTTGCAACTCGCCGGTGTGCTAAGACTTACGCATCTGACTTCAACGTACAAAATGTACGAGAAAAATAACATTTAGCAACAATTGTCTATATTATATTAGTGTTAGTATCGTGGGCAGTTAAAACGCTGATTTGTAAATAATATGCATAGCCCTTGACGGGTGTAGTTGTAAAATTGTAAAAAATTATACGTTTTACGTGATCCCAGTCCGTAAGTAGTTGATCCTGGTGAAATTTTGGGTAGAAAACCCACTTCTTGAACAAGGATAGACGTCAATCGCATAATAATGAACCAAGTACAACAATATTAAATGTAAAGGATAAGTTATGTGATTGTTCATTTAAGTCTGATTTATTTCATAAATAAGGTTTTGTATTTGTAATAGCTGCTTTAGTCCGGTAAAACTCTGATATATAATGTCATTCTTCTCTAACTTGGAACAGATACAAGAGAGGCGGAACGAATGACTGGCGCAATTTTAACACAAATTAAATGTCGCTCGTGTTTTATCGAAGATCGAATTACCCCATCTTTATGGGAATCTTGCCATAAATTAAATGTATTATATGTTTTTAACTTAGTAAACAGATATACATATGTATATTGTAAAAAAACAGTATTTTTTAACTTATTGTGTACATTTAGAATCTATAGGAAAACAGTACATTAAATACTGGTTGTTTAATTAATACATTTTGTATGAGTTTTTTTTTGTATAGCGTCATAATCATAATGTTCACATTTTTGATTACTGTAAAGCAAATGTTGATTGCAAGGACTGTAAACTTTAAATTACTCCATATATAAACTATCGAAGTCATGTAATAAAATTGAACCAAAAAAATATATGGTAATAATAGCACAGACAAAATGTGAAAAGTTACCGGAAATTTTTGGAAAAGGCACATCAATATACCGAAAAAGAACTAGACTACTGGTAGTAAAGACAATATTTTTGTTAATATTAAAAACGGTCCGGTAGTATTGAATTTTAGGTATGTTGTCTCAGATGGTTAGTAAGTGTTTAAAATGCAAAATGCACAATGCCCCCCGCGCCCGCCGCCATATTGAGAAAACCGGCACATTCTTCAGATGTTTGCTTATTTCTTCATTTAGGAGCAATTAAATTTACTATAATTAACATTTCAAATTTTGTTTCTAGGATAGATAATTACGGAGATATGTAAAAATAGTCACATTTTTCGGAAATGTATGTAAAAAATGTACATGCGTTTTATAAACAATTAAATTTCCTACTAGTTTTATTTCGATACAGTTACAGTGCAGTGTTTAAAATGTGCATATCTCTGTAACTATCTGCCCTAGAAACAAATTTTAAAATGTAAGTTAAAGTAAATTTATTTGTCTACAACATTGTCTAAGCTCTTTTCTAGTTAAAATGTTCCTAAACGAAAACGCAAATATTTGCAAAAAATTACCGGTTTTTATAATATGGCGGCGGGCGCGGAGGAGGGGGAATTGTGCATTTTGCATTTTGAACACTCACTAACCATCCTAGACAACATATCAAAAACTCAAAACTACCCGACCGTTTGTAAGGTAAAAACCCTTTATTCACTGGATTACACAAAAAATGAGAGAACATGTTTTTTTCTAAGACTTGCAATCTTATTTTGTATCTATTCTTGTTTTTGTGTATTATTTACATTTAATTAACCCTATCACACAAATTATTACTGTCAATAATGTTTTGAGGGAATAAAATACTTACAATCCCTGTGGAAACGTTGAAAATATAAAAACGGTTTCTGGTTCACTTTCCCAATACATAAATATTACTAAGTAAGTATACCATTTTTGAATGTATAAAATAATACCTATAATTTTTGATACCCTTGATCTTTTTAATTGAGTGTATATTGATTGATAATATTATTTAGCTTTGTCGGAATATTGTGATATATATACCAAGTATTTTGTATATGATGTATTTAATGTAATAAATTAATTCTTAGTTATCCAAACCTCAGCATGTTGTGTTAGTTTTAAATTGTGCTGTTGTTTAAGCTTGCAATAATTATCTAAATATATTTTGGTACAATTTATGCACCTGGCAATGCTATTTTTAATACTTTTCGCCACAAAAAATGTATTTTTGTTGCTTTATAACTGTTATGGAAAGTTGATGTTTAACTTTTTAATTGCTGCAAATTTTGAAGTTATCATAATAATTAGGGTATGCTACTATATAAATATAATAATATAATAGACACCTTACAAATATACCACTATAATTGTGAAAGAATTTTCGGGCATGCGTGTATACTACATTATCACAAATATAAAATGTATAATTAATTAGCATCTCCGTGCAATAAACAAAATTTTGCAGTTGTCTTGCGAAGCGATTAAAGGGTTAAGATAATTATAATATTATAACGCTGTATACAACTTGCACAAGTCTTCTCCCACCTGTTTTCACTCGTCTATCCAGTCCACTAGTAGTCCACACCGGGCTGCAATGTCATACCGTGTTTTATGATTGTCCGTTGACTTCATGGAATCCAAATATTTCGTCAGTGCTAGAAAAATCCCGTATCTAATTTTCCACAGACGAAAAATAAACTCTGTATGACTAATACGCACTGCCTTTTACCCAGGGCTGGTTTCAGGCACAAGGCAGTGGCGTAAGAGCACTAATTCAAGTGTTCTTTGAGGTATAGCCGATCTTTAACCGTCATAGAAACACGATGCTTGCAATTCCAGTTGCACAAAGTCACATTTCTCGTTACTACCCAGTCAAGTTTGCCCCCTGATATTTATTTATTTAAATTTTATTGCATAATACATAAAAGTACAAATGGCGAACTTCATGCCTTTACCAGTGGTTGACTGGTAGAGAATGCCTATGGCGATATCTATGGCGTATAAAAGAGGCGCACGTGATCGGGTTGGCGAAGTAATGCTATACCAGGTATATCGCCATGAGATATCTGAAAGATCATGTAGTATAAGAGCCCAGATCTATATTTGCATTGCAGTTACGATACATTTGATCACTTTTCCGCTACTAACTATATGATGCTGACTGTATAGTCTACCAAAGTCAGAGGTCACGGACAGTCAATATTTAGCAATACCTACCGGTATTCGCCGTATGAGTGATACCGGCGTCCTGGTATACCCGGTATTGATGGCCTAGATCAAAATTAAAGCTCGCGATATCTAAGCCCAGATGATGTGTATCGTTATTTTCATCAGTTGAAACAGAAAATAACAAAAATAATAGTCATAATAAATAAGTACTTATGTAAGTTACTAACCCTTGTGAGAAATTTGCACTGTGATTTAAGTATTGTAAGATATCGGTTACTTAATGTAAATAAGTACAAATAAAACATTTTGGAACATTATTTATTTTTATTAATTACCTTTTCGAGGCGACCCCAGGCATCATTCACGTTCTAATGGTACAATAAGTAGGTATGCAAGTGAATTGTCAATTTTTTTTTATCAGACTCTTTAAAAGAGTCATCGGCTAAAACATTTTTAAATATTTCGAAAATATCCCAATTGTGATTTATTCATTTGAAATGTTCCTAATTCTAAAAGAGTCGGACTATAACTAAGGCGGATTTAGTATGGACATTGTACAGTCGAGTTCATCTACACACTTCGAGAACAAAAATATCTGAACACGATTTTATGCTCCTGACAATAGGGTCGTGTTCAGATATTTTTGTTCTCGTAAGAATGAACTCGACTGTACCACTGCTCTTTTTGTGCGTTGCAACTGTTGCCACGATGTGACGTCATGTAGAGGGCCGATTCTCGGATGACGCTCTATTCACATTTTTTTAATTTATAAAAACTTATCTGTATATAATCAAATAAACATAACAGTTTTGGATTCTGTAATAATAATGTATGAAATTAAATTAAACTAAACAGGTATTTGAACATTTTAAATGATGTCAATTGGATGTCCTAAAATACATTTTCGTACAATATTCGATTTAGGGCGGTGCCAGCCTACAGCGCCATATCTTGGAAAAAAAAAATTGTCCGCTCAAATCACGCCGTTTCTTCGTGGTCATACTGGCATGTCATACTAAGTACTAATATGACCAGTGAGAATCGTTTGTATTGGTGGTAGGTCGGCTGGACGGATTGAAAATTTGAACCAATTTTGATACCGGGAGCTCGACATCCATGCCTGAATACAGTAAATAAAAACGTACGAAGAGTTAAGTGGACGAAGGTGCCCATTTTCTAGAAAGTACCTACTAAAGCTGTTTACTATAATAGCCAACTGGAAGAATTGTTTGAGGGTAAATAAAAAAAAATATAAATATAACAAGCAAAATTTATTTACCTTTATTCTTTACATTGTTTGTGAATAAGATGTTCATAATATAATGAATAATATACACCTTAATAAATGTAAATGGGTAGGGATAGTGTAAAACATTATTTACATGAATCCTTAAAGTTACGTCGAATTCATCACAATTATAATGTTAGTTTCAAAAACAACAGGTACCTACTTTAATTGCAATTCAATTGTACTTCTGTAACCAGTGATGGGTGTTTTTATTAGCATGGTTCTAGCGCGGGAAATAAAACATGGGACCTGTCTTACAGATAGGCTATAGTTCCGGAAAGTTTACAAGAATGGGAGACATTTTTCTGAAATTTCTGAAAACTCGCAAGAATTTAAAGTAATATTTAACCTTTTAAATGCATGATGATGTATATCTACACGTTACTGAACTGACAAAAGTCAAAATCTGAATATTGTCCATAAAGACTTGGTCAAGATTGTCCCGAAGTCTCAAACTGACGTAGATTTCATTGCTAATGACGTAATTTCAGAAATAAAATTTGTGTAATTGTATGCATTTCAGGGTTAAATTTGGAATTTTCCTTTACGAAATTTGGAAATATTAGCAATATTTTCACATGTGTAAAGTTTCGCAATTTTGGAAGCTTTCCGGGGCACATCAGTAAATGTTTAGTTCTTCACGTGAGTCCGTAAGGTCGCCTGTCCACCGAAGCGGGCGGAGAATATGAACCAATCAGGCCGTCTATGTGAAGCCCGAATTAAAGAACAGTTATCCATTTTACACATGCCATTTTTGACGACGCGGTTGGCGCAGTGCTAAAGGGTCCTGGGTTCGAATCCCGGCCAGGGCATATATGTGCGTGATGAACTTGAATATTTGTGCCTGGATGTTGTTTGTATTTAAGTATATATATGTATTTATCTATTTAAGTATGTTCATCGTCGTCTAGTGTCCATAGGACAAGCGGACAGGCAGCCTTACATGTCCAATCTGTCGGAGGTCGGTCTACTATCGCATATTTCTGTTGTGAACGGTCTTTATTTAAATTACATAAAGATACATGTTTACTATATTGCAGACTCATCCCATAAATAGTTTAATAGTTCTATGGTGAGTAAAAAAAACGAGCACTTATTTTGAATTTCTTCGACCGTTTTGGTTCAAATTGATTTTTAACCCTTTGAGCGCCAAAGCAATTCACCGTGCCACTGACGCCAAACAAAAAAAAAAGTGCTCCAAAATCAACAGAGATTGAAAAACACAGATAGTGGTTGGAATTAGCATGTTTTTGACCATTGAAATTTTTGACGTCAATAGGCGTCGTTGGCGTCAGTGGCACGAATTCCCGATGACGTGATTTGCCGTCTTTGGCGGTCAAAGGATCAAAAAAATATTATTTAAACGTGATCGACAGACAAAAGTACTAAATAAGTACCTACGCATTCCAATTCAGTTTAAGTTTTCAGATTATTATAACCACTTAAAAAAAGCTTATTTTAAAATAAATTAAGCAAGTGTTCTAGGTTCACACGATTTTCGATCTAAAAGTCTACGACAATAAAGGTGCACTTACATTTTACGTGACACTATATAGATGGTCCTATATCAGATCACCTCTTGAAAAATTATGCAAAATGTTGACGATGATTTGATATCATTAAGTATTATAATATACATATATGTAGTCTGTTATCTGCCGTTAGACAACTTAGGTACCTACTCAAATTAATTAATACAATTTTGTAACTAAATAACGCGATTTGATGAAAAAAACTGTGAAATCAAATCATCGCCAACGCTTTTTTAAATAAGGTACAAAGGTGACCAAAACAAAAATTTAATGTCACAGACAAACTGAAATATAAGACTTTTTATGAAATAACCGACATGACACGGTTGACACATTGGGCAACTTACGTCAGTGTTATAAAAGTGACCTTTCCATTGCGTGTTAATTTATAATTAAGTATAATTTATTACACCAAAAAAATATTGACACTAAAATTTGCACCATAAATAGTAGAACATGCAAGAAAATGATCACTTTAATTACACTTACGTGGGATTGCCCTATTGTCGTTTAACAAATTTAAATAGTTTACATTATTTATAGCAATACTAAAATAATGTGTACAATTTTGAAACAAAGATTTCAATTAAATCAAAATAACAAATCATTATTTAAGTAGGTACTTAAGTAGAAACATTTTGAGCCTTATGCTTGCAATCACAGAGTATTATATTCAATAATTTATATTCGACGACACCTTAAAACTATAGTATGAAGAAACGTTAACGTATTGCTTATTTTTAATTGAGTGCATTCCGTATAATATGTATCGTAAGAGTTATGTGAAGAATTTAAATAATAACAGCAAAAATAACAAAATGTCATATATATTTTTTTCTTCATTATTATAATTATCATGAAGATTTTGCAAATACATAATTGCTTTTAAAAGGATTTGGTATGTAGTTAGTTTGATACACATCTACCTACAAAGGTAGATTTAATTGTTTAAGAAAAAATACCTCGCTGCTAGTTTGGAGCCAAAACACCAATATGTCAGTATCTTTTAAGTAACTGTAGGCATATTTATCTCGATAAATAGATAAAATGTATATTACAGTAGACTGTTGTAGACATGTATATAACAATACACTATTTTATAAATTATTCCCTGGCATTTTGGATGTAGACTAAGAGAGAAGTATAGGGCAAACTATGTTGATGTTTGACGAATGGCAGTGAAGGCATCTCGTGCGAAAGTATATGTACATAAGGATGTCATAAAAGGGGAGTATTAGACCTATTCACACAAAAAAGAAAACGAACTAAGCCACAATTTTAAGAGTTAAGTTTTAGAAAATCAGTCTCAATGAACAGGCCATTAATTTCATGACTTTCATATAGTTATACTATTCAATATTGCGATAATCTAAAAGAAATGCTGACCTACCAATAGGCCTTTAAGAACACCATTTAGCATTGAACCATTGATGCAAAGATCAAAGCACAAAGAAAAATCTAAAAATTGTGGTGTGTACACCCACATTAAAAAGTAATGAGAGTTTGCATGTTTCATAAATTTACCATTTATAGCGTTGCTTTACGGATAATGATATAAAATGAACGCTAGCGTATCTAAGGTTTCTTTTCATGCAGGTTATCGCATTTGTGACGTTTTCAGAAATAAACATGAATTAATCAGTTAAATAAATATAAAATATGGTTGACAGTGTTATACAAATACGATTATTATTAGCACTAAATAATGTTGCTTGGTGAAGAGCATTATTTCTTTCTATTGTGTTTTAGGTAGGTACAAACATAATAATAACAATAAAAAACAAACTGCACTGACCTCATGGTTCACCATTCCAATACCTTTGGGTTCAACACATTTCACTATAGTTTAATTACATAGTTTTTTTTCTTAAACATTTCTCTTTAAGATTTTATTAGTTAAACATGTCTAACTATACCGAAAGTGATGATTTGTGGTATTTCGAAGGGAACCTGGTCAATAACCTGGCTTACGATTTAAACTAAATTTTTAGATCGTTTAGATAGGATCGGAAACGACCAAGTAGTCCATTTCTATATTCCACCAAAAAACTAAGACAAAAACAAAACCAGTCCAAGTACCAAAATTGTATGTGTTACAACATCAACGTTTAATACTATACATACTTAAACATTAAGATTATACGATAGACAGTAAACACAAGCATTGGTTCCCCCACACAGTACGTCAGTCTTTGAACAGTCAGATCACAAAAATTATTGCTGGAACTGTATCTAACGACATATCTAGCTAAGATTTAGAAGAGACTATCGGCCTTTGATAAACCAGTTGATGTAATGATTCTACGTGATATAAATACTTGTATTAAACATTAAGAGAATCGTTTTAAAGACTTTTTTTCAAATTTGGTTTTACCTCGTTGTAGTCAGTGAATAATTCGCTCAGATATCAGCCAATAAAAACCACGGTAGTTGGTCATAATGAAACAAAGGACCATATTCATTGGCAGTGCTATGGTCAAGTTATGAAGTTGTTTTAGATCGAGGGTATTCGTTTGTATACCTACTATGGTAGCGGATATCATATTGTTTTGATGTCATAAAGGCCAATACTCATACTTCACTAATAAGTAAGGAACACACTTACAAAAACGTCTACATTAGGTAAGTACTTGACGAATATAAAGTCCATCTACTGTCATTTCATAGCATACAGTATGTTCACTACTGGTCTACTTAGGCATCTAAATTTGCTCTAATTCGGGTACAATATCTCGGAATCCTTACTATTGAATAAGATTCGAAGGGTTTATAAATGTGACAACTCGCATGATTTTTATTTATTTTTTACTGCACTAACGATTTACTTTCGCCTCGATCCTGATTTATCAGTTCGTAAAAGCTTATTCAAGTTTGAGTTTCACATATGAGATGATGACAGAGTCAAGGCTTACATGCTGTCTAATGCAGGCTTCGCTAAGATAATGGATACGCTAGTCACTTTTTTCTTGGATTTTTGATAAAATAATTTAGAAAAACGATACACTACTGTATTCTCTGCTATCGAATTACGAGCCTGTATTTTAACTGCTTAATTTAAGTGAAGGAATCTATTAGCTTCAAACTGTGACTCCGATACATGTCTCATACAAAGGTAGGTACTTACGGCTATATACTATACTTCCGTGATTTTAATTTCACTCCAACTAAAATTTGGATAAATTAATGGTCATTAATATTTATTAGGTAACTAGACATTATTGCGTTTTCTATTCTATTGGTGCGTCAGTTAAAAGTTAAAGGTACTATAAGTAGCTATCCTTACACGTCATACACAATATGCGTTTGAGTTTACGCTTGTAGTACATTAGTAATTGTGCATTGGTATACCGTTATTTTGGTACCTTCCTTTCGTCTAGTGTGTCAAAATATTTACATTTCTCTCGAAACCCCAATATATACAATTCTTATATTCAATTTATATACATAACAGCAAAAAGTGCGCATAAACGATTTCACAAAATATGCATTTGAGCAATACGTATAATACATTTACAAAAGCATTTTACAAAGTCAATAATCTAATGAACAGGAAATTATATTTAGCGGAATTTCAAAACCAAGATAAAGTAAAAAAATCTAGGTCTAATTAAGTCTAACCTCTTACTAAGTAATAAAAAAAAAGTTTGTATTAACTACACGAGGATGAAAACATACGCTCCTATAAATAGGTTATTGCTATGAGAAAAATATTTACAGTAGGAATCACTTAAGTATAAATACAGTTCAAGACATCAAAAGTGGAAAACAAGGAAAAAATAACGTCAACACGATGGTCAACTACATCACATAAGGACTAAATGTTAAAATCGTCAACATTCCTGAAGAACCACCTTACATTATAATTATATCACATTAGATTAGAATTTTGTATACTTAAGTGTCAACTTGACCGCTGTTGGACATTTCTGAGTACGCCACTATTAAAACTTCCACCGCAACACCTTTATCACACGTACTCTTTTATTGCCTAAGTAAACTGCACTTTATATACGTAAACACAAAATTCGTTTTCAATCGGAATTATCGTGGCATGTTGCCGTGCTTAGTATCCTAGTATCCTCACTTAACAACGATCTGTCGTAACGTCTTTGTCGAGCGATTTTAGGTCTCCCGGGGCCTAGTAGAGGGGCCGATATTGCATGGGTCGGATTACGATTTAGGTCTTTCCGACCTTGCAGGAGAGGTGATGTGACGCTCGAAGACTCGTCTCCCTCGTCGTCTGATAGCGCCGGGTAGCTCTCCTTCATTTTCAAGCTTCGCTCTAGTCGACGAAGGAATCTAGAGATCACCAAAATCAGGTTAGTAATGACTTTGACACCAAATCCTCATGCAATTTGCCTTAAGCATAAGATAAGACCTGGTAATGTAAAACTCATGAACGCCATATAGATTCCATTCTACATGTATGCGTATAAACAAATATAATAAGATTTGATAAATTGTGGAATATTGTATGATTTTGGATTATGATTTTACCTTATTTGGTTGCCTATAGTCCTCAACTTATTGACTTTGGGAGGTTTCCGGGAATCCTCAGTCAAATCAAGGCTTGATGATATTTTGGAGGACGTATCCTGTAATGAAAATTACAATTAGACATCTCGAAAGTATAAATATTTTTATACCAGTGATAGTACTCATGCGTCAAGAACAAGTTATGTTTTTAATGATGTACTAAACTAATGAAAACAAATTGCTACTGGAAATAGATTCTGTTTTTATTTATACATTGAACAGAGCCAATACAGCATAAAGATAACAAGCATATTTTACAGACTAGACTATATATAATAATAACGAATAGGTACAATGTCAATGTATATGTATTAGGCATATGTATACTTAGGTCTGTAACATGTATGACGTATAACTTGCAACACTAAGAGGATTTTCAAGAACAAGATGATATGATCATACCGAGCAAGAAGTAAAGTATTTTTCGTTATTATTCAGCTAGTCAAAGTTTGAGTTCGAGGCTTGTCCTATAGGAGCCTGTAGGAGCTTGGGGACCCCAGAGCACTGTCCCAGATAGCTCTCGGGTAGCTCCTACTTTGCATCATAAGTTACATATTTATTATTGTTATCGATATACACGATTTTTATAGCGCAAACGTGTCTATACAATACTTGTCAATATTTTGAAACTATTCTGTTCTACTTTTATCAAACATTGACTAGTTGATGCGTGTTTCAGATACGTTTTGTAATAAAACCGTTAACAAATAGCCCTGCATGCAAACGCCAACGGAGATGAAGGTTCTAACTTCATAGATCACCTCGGAACTACGGCATTTTTGTCTTCTGAGTGGTTTCCGCAATCTAGCCGGCTCACTTGGCTGAAAATAATCCATAATCTCTACACACCTAGCCATTAAAACATAAGGGCAAAGTAAATTAAGAAATAACCAAAATTAATCGACGAATATTCGGCTGCGCTCTACGCGTAACGCGTTTATTGAACCTCGTAAGTTGGTGATGCGCCGTTTCCGAAATTTTCGGAAACTTTCCTCGTTTACCATACAACATGAGGAAAATTTCAGGAAACTTTCGGAACCGGCATATGTCCACACTTTTCGTAGTATCGTATTTACCCAGCATTTAATTTAACTAAAAAACACATTAAAAAAAGATTTAAATAAAATAAATTAGGTTTATTGGGACTTACGTGGGTAACATTTTATTATACAAGAATATAGAAATAAAGAGAAATATTATAGTGTACCTAAATAGTATATAAATAATAAAAAGCATAAAGTTGCGAACTGAGCGCGGTCTGTTAATAAAATGGAAAGAAATTGCGTATTTTGCACGTACTTACATGAATAGTGTTTTCCTTAGCGAGATAGTGTCATTAGTGTCACAAGTGCAATAAATAAACAACATGCCAAGTTTACTATAGAAACCACAGTGCGTGCGTTTTAAACAATTGGGTAGTTATTATAACATACTGAACGTTTAGGAAAATTACCGATTTGCATGTTATGACTGCAACATATTTGCAAATGCTTTTAATGAAAGTATTTAGGATGACATTTTAGTGGTGTAGAGGGATGGAGTTATTAAATGTACGATTTAATTAATTATTTAATCGAAGAATATAAAATATAATAACTGAAATACATATTTACACAATTTTCTCGATGAGATAGGTAGTTGAGAAAATAAAGTTCTTCAAACACAAAAATAAAGAATAGGTTACATCAGTCATTTCACGCCTTTGAGAGCATTAATATATTTTTCAAATAAAATAGGTAATTTGATATGGCATCATGTACCTTACTCATAAGCTTACGCAAAAGTCGTTGTTAAAAAAACAGGTTCTCATTTAGAGTGGGGAAACTCTAGGTATAGTTCTACTCCCATTTTTTAAGCGAATCCCATTAGCTTTGTACCCGATGAACAATACACATTATCTGTATTGTTAGCTGTGGCCACAACTGCCACTTCAAAATGTAAGGCGTTATAAGTGCAAATTACTTTTACACTAAATTAGTCTTTAAATCAAACAAAATAAGGTTTACTCTTAAACAAAGAGAACACAGATGTTGGTCACTTCGTAAGTGAAAGAGCAGTGAAGCTCGTTTCGATGCTTATAAAGACAATGAAGGGACCAACATCTCTGTTCTCTTTGTTTAAGAGTAAACCTTATTTCGTTCGAATTAAAGACTAATTTAGTGTAAAAGTAGTTTGCACTTATAACGCCTTACATTTTGAAGTGGCAGTAGTGGCCACAGCTAACAATACAGATAATGTGTATTGTTCATCGGGTACAAAGCTAAGTGGATTCGCTCAACCAAAAGAATTATTTCTATACATAATAATTTTATTTTTGTAAGCACAAACTTTCTGAAGATATAGCCAACGTTTTGAATCTCATCCGTGAAATGACTGAACTGGAAAACTAAAATGGTGGTTTTCTGAAACAGAAATTCGCCAACCGACACCATCGTGGTGCGAGGTCTATTTATCGAATTCCAGCCGAGTTAGCGTACCTACCGTGTTTTTTTTTGGCGCATACTGCACAAGGTTTTTTTTACGTAATGGCTGAATGCCAGCATTTCGTCACCTTCCAGAATCGATATTGAAATAAAAGAAGGTCACTGGGGCTACGCCTGGAATTTTGTATGAAATTGTATTATGTACAGTCAGCCAAGGAAGTGGTCTACTACTTTTGGATCTTGAGACGCATAAAATTGAGTTGAAAAGTGGCAAGCCAATTTTTTGGCCGATTGCGCCTTTCGCACCTCAAACATGAGACTACGTTTCACGCTGTTTCATTAGTTTAAGCACATGTTTTGGTATTAAAATTTAATATTTGTACGCCATACAATGGTAAAACAAGAAATGGACTATTTTATTAATTATAAGATCTAATTGTACTCTTGTTTGCACAAATACATTAATGATTATGATTAAAAATAAATAAATGATTAAGATTATGATTACGAAGCCTAATTATAAAGGGACACAATATAAATATTTATTGGTATGTTTGAGACCTTACACCACCACGGCGGCGCTAATTGGCGATGTTTCGTTTTCAGAAAACCTTAATTATCCTCTGCTCTGAAATACCTGCATGTCCAAGTCGGGCGGTAGGCGGAGTTCCCTCGCGGAGGCGACGGAGGCCACGGAGGCGGCGGACACGGAGTCCTCGGAGGAGGAGGAGGAGGGAGGAGCGGGCGCCTGCGAGCGCGAGCGGCGTCGGCCGCCCTTGCGCCCGCGCACGCCCTCGCCCTTGCCTGGCACCTGCGCACACCGTGATATGTACATACTTCAACGATTTCACCATAAGTACTTTAACAAGAATGGCATCGAGGTAAGTGGAACAAAAAGAGTAAATCTTGTGATCAGGCGCTTCAAAGTGGAGCATCAAATAAAGGACTGCCTCAAACTACGGTTAATGGACATACAGTGCGTGAGCTGGCAGAATGCGATTCGAGTTTTATTACTGTCTCACTCGCTCTTACACGACCCAGTTAAGAACCTCTCAGTTTTCACCTCAACCCCAATCGCAATATGATCACGAGTTTGAAATTACCATTATTTTCTTAGAATCCTGATTATAGCACACAGAAATTTCTTTGTGGATTATTTTGCATAGGCCTAAGAGTTACTCAAAATCTCCTCGCGGCTTTCATCCGAGTGTCCGCAGAGTCTTGGAATTCTTCGGACACATCGCAAGAAAAGGTGGTGGCAGCCTTGAGCAGCTCATCGTGACCGGTAAAGTAGATGGGAAAAGGCCTCGTGGACGCAGCCCAATACGTTGGTCCGACCAGATCCGCTCCGCTCTTGACTCCACAGTTCACAGCGCCCTTCACACCGCCGCAGACAGAAACAGATGGAGGAAGGTCGTACGAGAGAGCTTCAGCTATGAGGAAAACGACGCAAGGGGGAGGAAGAGTTAGAATTTTTCGTCGTCGTCTTGGGCGTTCAAAAGTAAAATATTAAGTATGTAGTACAAATACAGTGACATTAAATGAATATAACTTTAACATTACTTATTTACAGTCATAATAAATTTCCACAAATATTATTTGTTGTCACATAGGTAGTAGAAATTGTTTCAGACTTGGCTTACCTCAAGCAGATTATGCATGGAGTGCGGCATATGAGGCAATGCTGACTTGGTCGTACCCGTTGCTTCGTGCGACACAGTCCTAGTCGTTCTCTTGTCTCTTTTCCTCCCAGACTTCTTCTGCGCACTAGTACCACCTTTGCAGTTGTTCCCTTTCACACACTCCGAGCTCGGGAAGTCGTAAAGCCCATCAGAGTCGGTAAATGGGAGCTGGCGACCGTAGAACTGCGGCGAAAACCGCCCTAAACTTGCCTTGTCGCTTAGAGGAGACTCACTGCGTGAACTCACAGGGCTTAACGGTCTGGTGAGGTCAGTGAGTAACGTTGGCGGACGTAGACTCGCTTTCTCATCCAAACCTCTTTCGACGCTCAAGCATTTGACGATGGAACATTTCGTCACGCCGCTCGGAGAGCATAAAGCTGCTTGGGGTACTTCCAACTCTTTCAAAACGACCAGAGTCTCCATCTCTTTCGCGCTGGACGGCACATCGTCTACCCTCTCATCTGTCCCTATCCCTTCATCATTAGACTCTAGCAAAGGATCGTCGGACAGCGTTTCTGAATCGGATCGTCCACGTCGTCGTTCCTTCGAATCGTCGTTAGACGACGCCGGACTCGAATTAGTCTTCATCAAAGGTCGTCTTCTAGATTGAAAACAGGACGGTCCGCCGCCTGAGCCGGGATCTTCCATCTCCGACGGGCACAGAGGGTTGCTCGAGCCGCATCTCGAAGGACCGGGGCTGGCCATCGAGCTGTATCCGGACGAGGAAAGGTTGGATTCTGATGGAGCTCGTTCGCCTCTAGCGGACATGGAAAATGGGCTCAAATAACACATGTTCATTGTCGGCGGGGGCGGTCTCGGTGACATCGGCTCATCTGATTCTTCGCTAGCATTGTAGGTAACCGTTATGAGAGGAGGTGGTTGGAATTCGAGATGTGGCGGTGTTCTCCTGGGCGGCGGGGAGCCGGGCGAGGGCCGCTCGACGGTGAGCGCGGGCACGCGCAGGGCCGGCGGCGCGGGGGACGGGGACGACAGCTCGCGCTCCGAGTCCTGGCTGTGCGTGACGCTGGGGCTCGGCGAGTCCGTCACGTGCGTCGACGGCGTCGGGGTGTCGCTGCTGAACGCCGGCGTGCGCAGCTGCAGAAAAAACAAAATTTTAAGTTGACATGTGGTATCTATTGGCTGTAGAGGATTTAATGATATTTGCCTCTAAAATAAAGCGTGAAATTAAATTGTTATCAGTGGCTCGGCGTCTTCCGTGTGGCGTACACCCCACAGTTTATATCATACTTTTTGCATCGTATTCTATAAGTTTGGATTGCTAATTATAGTCGCCAATACCTTTAATCTCAATCTCGAAGTAGGTCTTTCCGGTTTCTCCAACCTAATCTCATCTTCATCTTCACTCGGAGACATACATGTAATCTCATTCTTGTCAATTTCCATCTTGGCTCTCGGTAGGCGTGGTGACGGGAGCGGTGTCGGAAGAGGAGTGGGCAGGGGGGTCGGCAGGGGGGTGGGCAGCTCACGGATGGGGGAGAGGCACTTGTTGATGGTCGACGGGACTTCGAGGAGGATGGACGGGGGGTGGAGCAAATTGCTGCCTGAGCCTGAGGATTTGTGGGCGCTCAGAGGGTCGAGGACCTAGAATAGATTAACCAATCAATTAGTAGTAGCTAAAGGTGTACAATTTAATTAATTCAGTACAAAAGGCTGATCAGGTTTGACACTTCGATTTAATAAACTGGGGTCTATAGTAATACGGCTCAAGGAAAACTATCTGGCACATTCATACTCTAATGAGATTCTTGTTTCGTAAGGTCACACACTTGAGAAAATTATAAAAAATAATGACTGAGCACGTACCTGTATCTCAATAGTGTTATGTGGTCGAGCTATTGGTGAGTCTGGAGCCAACGATGGTATGTGGGACGACGCCAGTGAGATGTCGTCGCCATCCACGGTGTCGTCTTGCGGAGACGACGCTGTTGGTGTGCTAGACGCCGAAAACCCGCCCGAGGAGGCTCGGGAGATGATGGCGGCGGAGGAGGAGGAGAAGTTGCGGAACATCGCCAGGATTGAGTCGGCGCTGGAGATCTTAGGGGTCCTGTTAGGCATAGAACTGAATGAGGGTAACTAAAATACTCTTTACTGCACACGCACAAAGAAAAACAAGATACAGAACCTCTAAAGTGATTACATAAATACTTGATCCCTGATCCGTAAACACTCGAATTTGAATGTTAGGCATGTGTACACAATTTTGAAATTGGTCGTGTTAAAAAAATCCAACGTGACACGACTGATGACAAATCAAGATATGCGATAGTACGAACAAATTAAGGATACGATTACACTGCTAAACATAACATTTCCTCGATTGACTTACCAGAACCTGTGAAAATATTGATCGTCTGATTATTGTCTAGTGCAGGTAATAAATGTCCACCAAAGAGATGTAACTAAAACCCTGTTATTTTTCAAGACACTCATAAGAAAAGAAGAAATCCAAAAAGTTTTTGGTGGTAAGTAAGTCTTTATAACCAATTTATTAAATAAAAGTCACCAACTCTTTTCATAGAAAATATTAAATAACATGGATCGCAAATAGTCTGTAGTACAATTGAACTATAATGGAATCTCACCTGGAATACTTTTTCAAAGCAGCATGAGCTAACGTTAGATCCAGACTGGACATGGAATCGCTCCCCTGGTTGCTGGACGTGCTGTGCGGCGATCTCATTTCCAGCGCTGGTGACGGCGGCGTGCTCGACGCCTTCGCCCTCATGCCCCTGTTCGCTATCACCGCCATCGGAATCGCTATCGTATTCATCATATCCGCATCAGAACTTGAACTCATTTCGGCTGATACCTTGTTAAGTAACCTCGCAAACGTGACCTTCTTCTCCAACTTCGGATCTGATATGTGCCTAGTAGATGGTGATGTGGATGGGGTTGATGCTTCACTTGCGAATGAAGTCTCCTTTTGTTCACTAAACTCCATAAATGCTGGTGCGCTTTCGACGGTACTCAGCGTCCTTTTCTCGGACATTTGTATGAGCTCCCCCATGCTTAATTTCTTTGAGTGTTCGTTGGCTGCCGCTGGGCTTATCAGCTGTTGGAGTATTTGCTTTTTCTCTGCTGCGTTTTTCTTCGTTGGCGTTGAATTGTTTCGTTTCTTGCGCGGCGAAGGGGACGCTGCACAGATAAATAATGATATAGCATTTATAACTATACCAATATGTTCTAGGTCAAGCGGTACAACATTGATATTGATAAAAGCTACACGTTAAGAATTTTAAAATTTGAAAGGAGATTTTTGTCATGCATCGAGTGCATCTATTGAAGCCAATTTGAGGGAGCTTTATATGGGTCACGTGCCAATTTTGTGTTTCAATGTAAGTGTTTATTGTTAGTTATTTGGAAACTACGGAAGATGTTAGTAGGATTCTGTTTAGGTATACTTAGAGTATAGACAATGTTTGTTAGGAATATAAATCCGATAGCAGAAGATGTAACAGTAAGCATGCCAAAGCAACAAACAACATATAGACAGTAGATCAACAACTTTCTAATAATCAATAAGATACATATGTAATCAAAGATAAAATCATAAATAAAAAAGGAACAGCAGATAAACATGCTGTTATAACAAATTTAATTTCAAAAGAGATAGAAAGGAACAATATTGATGGTTAGAAGGTTGTTGAAGATAGTTGGACGATCCAAAAAGGTGCTATGGAAGGAAGGAGCGTCTACAAGTTGCTTCAGTGGTGCGGGTCAGGGTGCACACATCGAGACCGAGTACATTGGTCAGCATTCCACACCAAGTGTTCATAGCAGAGTTCAGCATAACAGTGCTAGGACGGCACGCTCCGCCACGATTTGATCGGATGTTGTGGTAAGATGAGATGGACTTTGAAAATTTTGATAAAATCCTGGATGATGTCTGCGGATGATGTATGAAGAGGTCGGTTTATGGATGACTCTGGCAGCCAATTGAACAGCACAGCAAGATCCTAGGGATAAGACGATCGTAGGCAGGCATGGCACGCAGCACCGCTACGCGGTCTATAATTTGCTCGTGGTGCACAGTTACTGGTAACGGTAGCAGATTCACATAATTCTGTTAAAAATACTGCTTGTTGAGTTTCTTTTGGCGTTTCTTCTCAATAGTATCATGTTAGGAAAAGCTGGTAAACTGATGTACAGTCCCCACAACATCTATTTACAAAAGAAAGATCTTGGTTTTGTGTAAAACATATCATATCATATTATATTGGTCCTGTACAATATTCCCTGAAGAACGTATACAAATATTACGAATTAAAAACCTTTCATTGTGCTGACTGATTAATCTGCGTTGGTTAGGTGCTAGGTAGATTTTTGTCTCGAATTTCAAGTAGGTAATGGGGAATATGTTCAGACATGAAACTAGAATCACTTGAAAATTTCTCACTTTTCATACAATGCAAGTAAGTGTACCTAAGGGTTAAATACGTATACCTTGATTCCTTTACTGCATGTAAGATTATACTTTGTTGAGTAGAGTATATATTTCATTTGTTAATTTCAGGAATTTGCTGTAAATGAACATGCATGCATGATGATCGCAGCGGAGCGCGCTTCACACTCCTTACGTCCGGGCGGCGGCTTTAACAGATCGTCCAAGCTAAAGGTCCGGGCGGCGCGAGGCCGCGTCGGCGCCGACACGGACGGCTTTCGGATCCCGAGCCGCGTGAGCAGTGTGCGGTGCGGGACCGGCTCTGGCGCGCGCGGCGAGGCTGGAACAACGCGACCACTGACGGTTTCACTGACGGTAGCCGGGAGCAAGGGGCCTGTGGTGTAACTAAACACCGCCCGTGACAAAATCATTCGTGACAGCTTTGTAGGACTGGACCTTTGGTCAGTGGCATGAATATTAACCACCGTTTAAGCCCGTTGCAAAACCTGGGCACTTCTCTCAAACTCAACTGATCCTGTGAATTCGCTCGGGGTCCGCATTCCGCGGTATTTACGCGCGGTGGTACGCCATTGCCACGTGTGTATTTGAAAGAGGTGAAGGAGAGGAAAGGGTTTAAAAAGCGCGGACCCTCCTTTAGCTAACTCCAAAGTCCGGGTAACTTAGTACCTACACCTTTGTGCCTAATTTTTTTAATCACGCACTTCTCTTGTAAAATCTAATAGCTATTTTCATGCGAAAGACGTTTCGCGACGTTTGCTTGTTAAAGTTATTATACTACCATGCTTGGAATTTTGGGATTATTTACTTGATGCGGTTTTAGTAATGCGTAGTAAAGAAATTTCGTATTTTGTGAAATTTTGTGGAGAATCTAAAATTTTCAATTGATGTGATGATTTAAGTTGGCGTGATATTAAATATAAATTTAATAAGAAACGCCTTTCCAAAACTCCTTTTTCTAACGATTAGTCTGAACTTTGTTTATAATTCGGACTGACATAAACCGACATCAGGTTTCAATACAGCTCAAGCAAACTCGCCATAAACGTCATTCTCGGATATCTACGCCGAATCGAACGCTGAACAGCAAAGCCGGACTGCAGAATCTGGATACGAAAACACTGACGTCAGACGTCCGTGAAACGGTGAGCTAACGCTGGGTCTACAAGCGCTGACATACCGGTGTCCGCCGCGTCGCCGCGCGCCGACCGCTAGCACTCTGCCTGCGAGACGGCGGCGTACCGCTGGCGCCCCGCGCGCGCTATCGCACACATAGGAATGCCAGAGTGTCATGCGAAGGACAATCGATTCAATTTTTATTTAGTCTATTGGGATGGATTCGGCTAATGATAAGGATATTAGAATTCACTACTAGAAATAAAGTGCATCGATGAATTAAATAAGAACGCCCTAGTAAATGAGGGTACACTTTGAAAAACATTACAAAGGTACCTACATAAAGTTAAAAGGAATTGAAAGAAAATAGTATCAAATTCTATTGGCAATGTATATCCATACTCGTATGGATTGATCTTTAAATAAATTGGTAATGAATAGGAAGTGAAACGGTCACTAAGTATTTACTCAAGATGGATGTAAAATTAGGACGAGGAAATTAGAAAGGACTTTCATTGATCGGGTCTGAAAAGGTAAATCAGAGACCAGAGACGGCAAACAAATGTAACTTTTCTTTCTGAATTTCTAAAAGAATTGCTGTAACAATGTTTGGTGGGGATTGTCCAGGCAGTCCAACGTCTAGCAGACCCATCGCCTCGTCCACAATTGCTTTAACTTGGCAGTTTCAAAGCGACATTGTAAGCCTTTCTGCCAATTTATTGATATGACATCTGTATCATGGGTTTGAGGGAGTTCTAATGAAATATCATGCTTTGTTGATCATCGACTATTTCAAATCTGTTCGGTAATAATTTTTACACGTTTATTCCTGCTCACTCACCAGTTATTAAAGGCAAATGATTACATTTGTCAAATTTTTGAGACTAGCAGGTTTTTCGACATAGCTAACAGAACATAATGAGATTGGGGTCTTATCTCTTATCTCCGAAACGAAAACAAAGCACGATATTTAATCGTAGTAGCATATTCAAGTTATTGTATAAATTTGGAAAAGTAGCACAAACACATATATTCCTGTAATAAAAACATTTAATACAATATCACACTGCACCAAGTTAAAAGAACCGTGTTCCTTACGAATTCCAGAAACTTTAATAAGTATAAGTTAAAGTAGTAATTTTAAAAGAAAGTTACAGAGAAAATAATTGCACTGGCAACAACTTCATCTGGATATTGCTGTAGCTCTTATTAAAGATCTCAAAATTATGCTTGCTTGGAATCTTCATTAAATTAGTAAAATATAGTTTCTGCATCCGCAAGCTACATACAGGAAGACAAAAAGAAACGACAAAATTACGCAATACGTGTCCTTACCATCCGTGAGACAGTGCGAATCAGAAAATTTTCAAATACAGTGGTTTCAACGAAGCTCTTCAAGTGAGGCGAAAATATGCTATTACGGTGGTGGGATCTCTTTAAAAGTCAAGTTAGTCTGTGGGCGATTCTGAAACTGTGGCAAGCTGTATGTGTGCTTATGAGAGTTTTGAAAAGTATTTGAAATTGTACATGCGCGCCCGAGTTTCGTATCAGTCCAATATGGATTCAGTAACTAAACTACTTCCGCAGTAGATCATTTAGATATAATCTAATCTGCTCGAGGATATTTAAAACTGTGATCTTAAAGATTACGTGATTGACATACAATTTCTTCACTTTGATCATTTAAAATGGTTACGAAATTATTATAGTTGGGAAACTCATTAATTTCCATTCTATAATCTGGAGTGGTCTAGTTTAAGTAAGCGTTGATGATAGAATACCCTTTATGTTCCAGAGCGAGTTTCACACTTTTGAATATTAACGTTTCTTTACGATCAATTTGTAGGCATGGATTTTAATTTCTGGCTATTAAAAGCTTAGTCCACTCTATGTCTTAATTATAATATTTCAACGTTAGTTAATTATCATATATTTTGTATTCCTTTTCTTTGAGCCGAAACTCGTGCGCATGAAACCTTATGAATCTGTGAACATTCCATATGATTCTGTCAAGAGAGAATTCGAAGGACTGTCTGTCCACATTTCAATGCTAATATCCTCTTAAAGACCAGATTATATGGACACTTACGTCTTGCGCATCGATCTGCCTCCTCAGCTAGAAGCTTCTCGATCTTCTCGGGGAAGTGTCTCTTGGCGCACCACACCAGCCCGATGGCGCCCAGCACAACGAACACGGCGATCAGCCCCAGCCAGAAGGGCTCCTGAATCATACGAGCACCCAGGCTCACGATCTTTGGAGTTGGGTTTGGGATTTCACATCTGAAAAGAAGAATTATCATGTACCTACATTTGAGGTCTCCTAATCGCACCAGTAGGGCTGGCATATCCTGTCGCGCGACTCAGCATCACCTATCTTGCTCGCACAGTATTGAAAGGAGAGTGACAGGTAGTATGTGTCGCGAGTCAAAGAGTCGCGTGTCATAGTTATGCTAGAGGTACAGTTCACATTAGGAAATACTGGAGATTATACCGATGCGTGATGCTGGATAAGCCAGATTGTCATCTTCAGCATCTCATACAGATACCTACACTTGTCTGCTAGCATAGCGCTACCGCTTTGGAGACAGCAGAGTAAAGTAGATCTACTGCTCCTAATGAGGTCTTGTTTGTGGTTTACCTCTCATTTATGCTAACAATATAAGTATTACCTACCTTTTCCCTTTGAGAACGGGTTACACTGGCACAAATATTCCGATCACTACAAGATCTGAGATTGTAACAAGGTTGCGGGGTGCAGATAGAAGATTCCTGAAAACAATTCAAAGGTATGCATTGCCTACCTCTTTCCTTTCCAGGACGGGTTGCACTGGCACAGAAACGCCCCGTCTCTCTCACTGCAGGCCCCGCGGTTGTTGCAGGGCCGCGAGGCGCAGGGGCGCACGCGCTCGGCGCAGCGGCGCCCGCGCCAGCCGCGCGCGCACGCGCACGAGAACGAGTCCTCCGCCAGCGTGCAGTTGCCGAACACGCACGGCGAGCGCTCGCACGCTGTCAGCAAGCAGAACATACCTGGGGAGTTGACACTGATTACACCCTTAGCTCTTACTGTATTACGTATTTCATCCCTACGAGATTACTTTATTTACTTATGGAAATCCATGTTCAGTAGCGGCGTTAGGGTAGGGCGCCCGATATAAAGGGCCGCCCCTTTATATCCTTGCTCATTGAGCGAGGCCTGCTTACTCGTAAATTCTTAAAATTTTGTGAAAAACTTGTGAATGTTTAGGGGGCACCGTAGAAATCTTGACCAGGGCGCTGGTATTACTAAAACTGGCACTGTCCATGTTAATAAATTAATAATTTCTTGGAAATGACATGATACGATTAATCTTGTTTCGGTTTGGTGTTGTTTATAAGAATTTAGGGACTCGATAAAAGAGCCTCACAACGTCACAACACGCAGATGAAAACATGAATATGAGCTGTAGCTACAGGCAGGAAAAAGCAGACACTGTCAAATGACTTACTGCTTAAAAAAACCCTCATAACAAAACAAACACTTTAAAGAGTATCAATCTCAGAACTCCGAACCTCAGACTTCACTCAGAAACACTTTACGAATTAAATGTTATCTATACAAATGATGTTGAAGAACTGACCTGTGTAGTAACCAGTGCACTGACAGAAGTTCTTGTTATCATCGGACGCGCAAATGCCATCGTGGAGGCAGGGGTTGGGGTAGCAAGACTCGATGTTGGTCTCCTCAGAGAGCAGCAATACTTTGCTGTGATAGTCGGGATCTGTAATAAAATCATGGTAAGATTGGTAGGTATCCAGATTGAATATGAAAAAATTCTTCAATCTCTGGGAAAATCAAAGAATGTCAAAACTAGGTAACAAGACACAAGCTGCAATTTTACTTGTATTAACGAGATTTGGTTCATTGTTATATCTCCCTGAATGTCTTCAATGCCTTTTTGGTGGTTGGTTATATCTCTCGCTTCCTTATGACTATTGCTACGAGATCATTGGACAGATCTAAGGCGACCAGGCTTCAACACTCATCATCATTGGATCCATTGCCAGCTTTTACTTTGAAGTAAGTTCATTTTAAGCTATTCATACTGGTACCTTTATTAACAAGCAACGCCACGTCCATGTGTACGCCCGTGTCCCCGGCGCACTGCGTGACGGTGAGCGCGTGGAGGTACGAGTTGATGACGAGGGGAGTCTCCGTCCTTCTCTTGGCGCGCTCCACCTCGCACAGCGTCCACTGCGTGCCGTTGTTGTCCGTGTAGCTGTCCTTCACCTGGAACGGTCATGAAGAGGAAACATTGACAAGTTGAGGAGTAGATGTTAAGAGAGCGAAGTACGTTTAAACGGTGGATAGGATAGGTACGATAGGATCATGCATGAGTTAAAAAAATAAGGAGTTTGATTATTGGCCAGCTTTGGGTAAGCTGAAAATGCTGCTGAACCTGGGTCCATAACTATAGTTGACCCACGCATCGTGTTTCAGGAACCTTCATCATTCCTTGTCTTGTGAGAGTTGATCAACCTTGCATCTCTCGGTTTGTTCCTCGGTATTTCCTTCTGTGCAATCTGACTTACCTCAATCCACCCCCTCCCCTCTCCACACGGCCAGGGCTCCTCCCCGGTAGCTAACTTGGTGCTGGCGAACGCTACAGACAGCGTATGGTCGTGCGGCGCCAGCAGGCGCACGCGCAGTGTAACCCGCGGCGGCGGCGCGCGCGGCCAGTTCGGCGCGGCCAGTCGTCCAGAGCGCACGGTAGCCAACTCTAGCGTGTGCGTCGCGTTCACCGTGTCCACTGGAATTTATCTGTTCTATTTAGTCAAAAAGAAAAAGGAAATACATCGGAGATTCTGGATGACCGTATGCATTCTGCGACTGGGGTTTGCTTTGATTACCGGTGTTTATTTCGTAACTTTTAGATGCAATATGCAATTGGAATACAAATCTGAAGGTACAAGAAACCAACACTGCTATAAACGACAGGATGTTACCAAACCCGTCGGTCGGCGACCGATCCACTGGCCAGTAGTAGAACTAGAAAACTATCGTAAATTTAAAGTCAACCAATCCATTCTTACATCGATCGATTAGTGTGTACGAACCTCCACCAGCTACCAGGGCTTTAGGAGGTTAGGAGCTTACCAGTTTTAAAATAGGCCTGAAACCCCTTGCCCGTGACGTTGTGCCCCGTCCTGAGCCGCACGCGCATGCGCTCGTGCGCGGACACGAACAGGCCGCCGGTGAGCAGGCGCGCGCTGCGGAAGGCGCGCACGGGCGGCTCGGCGGGGTGCACGCGCACCTCCAGGAACGACTCCGAGGGCGCCCCCGACAGGTTGGAGGGGAGGCCCTTCTCGAACGTTCCGTAGCCGAAGTCGAAGTACGTGATGTTGAGGAATACTCGTTTTCCTGGAAAGTTTGAGAGTTGATGAGACATTAGAAAAGTTTACGTAGCCCGACATAAAAAAAATGCAATGTAAAATTCTACGTAGTGGATATTAAAATTTTTATCTATTTTTATCTAGGTATAGTACTCGTATTTTGCAGCCAAATCTGACAATAATTTTTACTCGGAAATTTGAACAATGTTTCTATTTTATTATTTTTTTGTCCGTGTCCCGAGAACAAGGAACTTCAGGTCAGTTTCGAGTATTTCATTTGTGTTTGATGCTTACTTGCTTTGAGAATTAAATAGGTAAGTGCTACTCATATTTCGAAAGTATAATCTAAACATATTTGAAAGCCAGTAAGCTTATTTTTACCATTATGTTATTTACCTGCTGGAGCCAATATGTCGATGGTGCAGTCCAAGTCAGGCAATAAAAAATGAGGATAGTTCGGACTGCGTAGTACACCCTCCTTGGACGTGAATGTCTGCGACGGGCACCCCACCAGCTCCACGGCCTGCCATGTCAGGGAAAACCCCGCTGCCTGCGTGCTGGAATAAACATACAAATAGGTAGGAGTCATTAAGGAGGCTCTTCAACATGCTCATTTACAACTAATGTATCGAAGTTTTTTTTCAATGGAAATCAAAGATTTTGTTAGGAGCGCGACAAACCTTTGGAACAACTGTGATACGTGGATACGCGACTGTTTTTCGCGCGAAATATTTATCTATCTCATTTTGTGCATTAATGAAATGAAACGAAATAATTTATTCAGTAAATAGGCCAAAGGGCACTTTTACAAGTCAGATTGTGAAGCTACCGGCGTTTCCCAAGAGGAAACCGCTGTTGAGAAGAAAGCCGAAAGAAACTCAACAGTTATATTTATGGTATAACAAATCATTTATATTTATGGTATGACAGAATAATTACATTGGTACACACTGTACACAGTTCACAGTACTGTGAGAGAGTGACATGTGACGCTATGGATAGTTGTGCTGTTAGATGTGGCAACAGGATAGGCCACTGCTGTGGTACTTGGACTTGGCGTTTGTACTGCTGCGCTGAGATTATGAGACTGACTAAGGTCGTGGAAGGTGAGTAAGTAGTTGACTTACTTGTAATCGGAGTGAAAGTGCAGGACGGCCTTATTGCTCGCGGCCACCCATCTCGTCTCGCCGACGGAGCCGCAGTATCGAGACGACTTTAAGTTGAGAGCATCTCGAAGCTGAAATGATGTAGGATCTCAATGAGTTAAGTAATTTAAGTATATAATTTATTACTAATTCCTACATACACTCTACACAGGTTCTTGGCACTTAAATAGTATCAACAATTTAATGCAATACATTTTTGAAAGGAGTCTTTTGTGATCCTTGTACTATCGAATCAAATTACAAATATTTTATTACCACAATTCACAATACTTAGGTACCTACACCAAGCGTTGTACAGATTCTTAAGAAAATACATAACAACTATTTACTAAGTCGTACTCTTGGTCAAAATGGTCGTGGCTGTTTGGATGTCGGACAAGGTTGATTGATTGTGGTTTGCCTCTTAAAGTAAGTACAAGGAGGTGAGGTTAGGTGCACTCAGTTATTTTGACTGATATTTATAAAAAAAGGTAAATTATGAAAGAAAAATGTAATGTGATCCACTGCAATGAAAGCAGGACTCGAACCTGCGACTACGTTTCCGGCAGTGTTCACAGGTTCGAGTCCTGCTTACATTGCAGTGGATCACTTTACAATTTAAATTAGTATGGTATTTCCATATTTCAACAGAATTGATAAAAAGATTTTATTAAAAAACATTGTAGATGTTAATGATACTTAGTTCTTCGTGAAAGAAAGTAGTCCTCACTTCAACGTAGTCATAGAGGCAGTCCTTCTGGAACTCGAGCTCGATGCGCTGGAAGACGAAGACGAGCCGCGTGTGGGGCGCGCCCACCACGTGCACCCAGTAGTCCAGGTCGTTGTCGTACATGTTGGGGTGCTCGGGGCTCGCCAGCGACCCTGGGAATGTGTCGGCCAACCAGACAATTAGATAAGGGGAACATCATTTTACTCTGTCGCTTGTATCCAGAAATTGTACGGCAACAAATTCCTCACGAATCTTATGAATATTTGTGGCAATCCGTAACAAAAGGGTGCTTATGGCGTTGCCATTTTTAGGACTAGTTGGTCCAAGTAGCTTCTAATAGATAAGGTCCTATAGACTGCGGAAGCAATAATAAAAAAACGGCTAAGTGTGAGTCGGACTCGCGCACCGAGGGTTCCGTACAAACACTTCCCATCTTAACTGGCCGGGTTAAGTTAAGTTTGCACCTGGTATGTATGCGCCGCATACAAATGAGGTGCAAAGTTAACGCAACCGATCACGTTTGTTGTATGGGAGCCCCACTTAAATGTTTATTTTATTAACAGAAATACATTTTCAGCTGTCTAGCTATCATGGTTCATGAGATACAGCCTGGTGACGGGCCGAGAGACAGACAGACGGATAGACAGTGGAGTCTTAGTAATAATAGGATCCCGTTTGGGTACGGAACCCTAAAAATTATCTTTAAGTACCATTTGCAAACCGCACGGGAACATAATTTTTAAGAAGATAGAAACGCTGTTTTTGTGTGAGCTCTGAGTGAACTTAATTATCAAGTCTTGGTAATTGTAATGATTACCTGATGATCCCTCAACAGTTCTGTTCCGGACGATGACTTCGGAGCTGAGCCTCCGCTTGCACACGTAGCCGCCGGTGGCCGAACACTTGTGCAGGATCCAGTAGAGGCCGCTCGGTTGAGACGGCACTGGAGATGACTTCCACTGCAAGTTTGCAAAAAGAACAGGTAATATAGGCTACCGGTTTTTAGGTCTAGACATTTTGGTTTGCTCCAATACACATCTGGTAAAAAATATGAAATTTAACACGCATATTTTTTTTTTAATGATGAGCTTTTGGGACCGTGGGACCCAGATAAAGAAATTAAAATTAGAATCGAAATTGCTAGAACAACTTTTATGAAAATGAAATCTTTCTTCTTAAACAAAGATATAAACTTAAAATTAAGATGGCTAATGGTTAAATGTTACATACTATCAGTACTACTTTATGGATCGGAGAGTTGGACTCTATCAAAAACGATTATCAACAAACTGATGAATGCTTTCGAAATGTGGCTATATAGACGTATGCTTAAGATATCGTGGAGAGATAAAATAACTAATGTAGAAGTACTACAAAGAATGAAAAAGAAAGAAGAGTTAGTACTTACAATAATGAAAAAGAAAACCGCTTATTTTGGACATGTATATAGACATGATAAATATAATATAGTCAAAAACATAATAGAAGGTAAAATCGAAGGTAAAAGGGGTAGAGGGCGAAAAAGGCTAACATGGATGGACAACCTGAGGAGTTGGACGGGAGTTGACGCTGCCTCATTGGGTAGAAAAACCACGAATAGAGAAGAGTTCCGGACTGTGGTCGCCGACATCCGTGGAGGATATGGCACTTAAAGAAGAGGAAGATGAGCTTTTAAATGATGGCACTGATAAGCGTCTTGTTTTGTTTACTTAAGCCAATCCTGCTCATAATTATTTTGATGCCACGAGACATATATAGCCTAGCCTTATTTAATTTCGTTATTGTTTATAGTCCTGCTGGCCATCCCATTGGTATCCAACAGTAATTACCACCGTCGCTTCTATTGAGGTTGTCCCTTCGCCTACCCTCGGACCCTCGCTCCGAGCACGTCCCGGCACTGTAGTCTCTCTTTCTCAGCTGACTGCTGCTGACTGTACAGCAGCAGAAGTAGATAAGCAGTATACCATGCTCTTCTTGATAACAGAGTCCGTCTGTATATAATATTGAGCATCTAGCGTGCGTAGTAACTTCTGCTGGTAGGTGGCTTGTACCCGGTGTATAAAATGCTAAGTGTGAACCTGAACTCCTAAGCAAGCGTCCGCCGCCTCCTCCGTCTCATTGTATTGCTGCCACCCCTGGTATTCCACAACACTGCCGTCGCTCCAACTGAAGTTCTCCCAGCGCCCCCCCTCGACCCTCGCCCCCAGCCAGTAGACCGCCCCGGCGCTGTAGTCGCTGCTCTGTCTGATGCCGGCCACGATGAAGCGTTCTTCTTCGGCTGACTGGACGGACGATAGTCGCATGTTCAGGCCTTCACACACCTGGAAATAATTGGACGATGTATAAAAAATATATATTTATATCTTTATTATCAGACAACTTAGGTCTATAGTTTGTTAGTACACAATATAGCAATTATTAAGAAAGATGTTAGTTGTTAGTTACTTAGATGAGATATGTTCCGGTTCAGCCAATGAAATTAATAAGAAAGTTATTCTGACGAAGCAAACGAATTTTGTTTTATACTTTTCAGGAACCGTATATTTTTATCACTTAGATACTCCGTCCCTGCTCAATGCGTTTCAAAAGGATAAAGCAAAAAAAAAAGAAAATTACAAACATAACTATGCAACACTAACTTTTAAAATATGTCTGTTTTTTATTCTCATCCGAAATAATCATATGTATTATTTGAATTCGCATCCCTATTAAGAGAGAAAAGTAGAAGTACTGATTCGCCCACAATCCGACAATCGCTACATTAATAGGGCACATTGAACAATGGCCGCCGGCCGATTGGATCACAAAGAAACTAATTCGCCGACACTGGTAATCCTATTACAACAATCCACGGGATCGAAAACGGGGTAATGCATGGAGAGAATTCAATATAATTTGGCCGGTGAATATTTATCCGAAATCGGTGGTTGGATTGTGTTGGTTAACTTTGAGTGGACAAATGATAAATTCAAAATGTATCAATATCAGTGATTTCGTTTGAAAAATAGCGTTAAACTGCATTTACTCGATCTATGTAATTACAGTATTACATAGATCCCTAGGTGAAGGAGTAGTGCGTGTCGTAACATCTGTAGATCATTGGTCAAGAACAAAGGATTAATATCCGATTATTTGGTCCGGCCCTTAGACACACTTATACCTAATCTCGCGTAAAAAGAGTGGTGTCAAACTCATTCCAAAGCATAAATGAGTACTGCGCAATGCATGCTAATTGTTATTATTATGTACCTAATATATCACACTACATAATATTAAAAAGGCGAAAGTTTGTGAGTGTGTTTATGTGTATGTTTATTACTTCTTCACGCTCAAACCGCTGGACCAATTATGACAAAATTTTAGGTAGCTAACACCCTGGATTAACACATAGGCTACTTTTTATCCCGAAAAAATTTAGTGAAATGAAATGAAATAATTTATTCAGTAAGTAGGCCACATGGGCACTTTTACAAGTCAAATTGTGAATCTACCGGCATTTCGCAAGAGGAGACCGCTGTTGAGAAGAAAGCCGAAAGAAACTCAACAGTAAGTCATTTTTTCGTAAATAATACTTAAAACAATTACATAATACATTTGTGTTATAACTAATTACACTGGTACATGTAAAGGAGATGTATAGATACTCCAAATCAATGTTAATTAGCATAGGAACAATAAAATGGAAATTTTACGATAAATTAAAAATATTAAATATACCCAGAGATGTAAAGTCTCTGGGTGTCACAACATGCAATAAAATATAATTACTTAATTAATTGAATTCCATAGAGATGTATAAGGTCTCTAGGCGTCAACGTGAATAATTTACAATAGAAAAAAATTATGAAACCTAAATTTCTTTGAGATGGATATGGTCTCTAGGCGTCATAACATGCAATAAAATATTTTAAAAAATATTTTATTGCATGTTTAGTGTTCCCGTAGGATGAGCGGGTAACACCACGCGGGGCAGCTAGTTAGTTATTAAAAAAAAATATCTTATTCAAACTTTAAACTTTGTCGTCCATCACCAGCCAATCACCCCAGTCCTGTACAAAGTCACAAAATAACATTGTTAATCGTAGTGTACGCTGGGTCACGTAACAGATCCACCGGCAAATAATCCCATTAGACCAATCCGAGGGAAATAGCCGAGTGAACCTGAGTGAGGGGAAACGGGATTAAATGGGAAAATGCCGCGACAATATTAGCACGGAGGATTATCTCTTTCGTTTTTTACAGAATCCACTTAATAACTGTATTCTATTGGTTGTTTCGGTATAATGCGAAATTCGTGGCGTGGAGATGCGACCGATCGGCGCGCTAAACGTACGTGTATGAGTAATTCGCACAAATGATATTCGAAACGTGAATAGCGCTACTATACTTTCAACGTCAATTGATAAATTATAACCCAGGTAATCAAATAACATTAACAATCTTAAAACAGATTTCACGGCTATTCCAATTCCCGTAAGTATTATATTTTTTTACTTAACGCCAATTGGCATTCTCTACCACCAAAGTTCAGAACTAAAGATGTTGCGGTTGAATTTCAAGACGAAAAAAATCAATCGACACATAATCCCCGAGAACAATGCGAGGATACCGGGATTAAATAAGAAACGGTGGTTCATGGACGGCGGCATAAAAGATGGCGGTTTGAAAAAGAAATCCTGTTTTTTTAAAAAAGCGTATTTTAATATGAACTTTTCTAAAATAACCTATCCTAGTTCATTAAAATGGACTGCATAATATACCCAAGTAGCACAATTGGGTCTAAATAGCTCGTATATCATATCTAATTAGATGCTTAAGTGAAATTTACCACCATGACTAAGTGCTATATAGGTGGCAAGAACCCTTATGCCACCAGTATAGAACCAAAAGGAGAAAAATTGCAGCCTATTTTTGGTGCTAAATAGAATCCATAAGAGATCTCACAATAACCTTAAGTGGAAATTAGAACTATGGGTGAAAGTTATGCGTCCATAAGAGATCTCACAATAACCTTAAGTGGCAATTAGAACTAAGGGTAAAAGTTATGCGCAGTGAACGAATGAAAACATTTCAGTTCGGTCAATGAGTGATAAATGAGTCGCCAAAATTATCTTTGAGTGGCGAGGCAACTGTCAAATTGAAGTAATACGTGATCTGCCATATTCATTTTGGATTTATATGTCTGTTTGATGAGTGATTAAAACTTTACGTTATACAAGCATCGAAATAAGCACGAAATTCTTGCGAATTTTTTTTTACTGTGAAACTATAGTATGTTTTCTTTGTAAATTTCGACGCGCCCTTCATTTGATCAGGAATATTAAAAAAGAGAGTGCTAAATTAAATAAGGAATAGATACTGATAAGAAATAAAACTGTTAATGATTGTAGGTTACGTACAATGTTAAAGTAACATCGTCACAACTATCAAAAGTCTGATTATGCGTCAGTGTGATAAAATTCTGGTTAAAATAATCAATTTTCATAGGCTTCCATTTGTAAACATGGCGAAACAAAAACCGTCCAAGAGCATGTCGGGCCACGCTCAGTGTAGGGTTCCGTAGTTGGCCATCCTTCACAATAGACAATAAAATCGAATTTAAATTACGAGAAAGATTTCAAGCTCTATAAAAGGTCGTAAACGCCAAAGTAACTGTAATTACTTATTACCTTCTAGAAGTTATCGATTATACGCACCAGATTGAGCGAAATGTTTTAATGCAGTATGGCACTTAACTAATATGTGTAACGTTCGAAGTATAAGAACACCGCGGGGCACTTACGTCATTTAAAAGAAAATTATGAATTTTTGCGATAACTCAAAAACGGCTCGACCGATTTTATTCAATATAGTTTTCATTGAAAGTACTAATAGGGCCTTATTTTCATGAATTTTTCCATAATTTTTTGACCCGTGGTTGAGAAGTTAGAGGGGGGGGACACTATTTTTTGGATTTACCGAGCGAATATTTACAAAACTGCTGACTTTATCAAAAAATGATCTTTGAAGGCCCCTATTGTTTTGACTACGGAACCCTAAAAAAGATCCTACAGTGTTTATATTCACTTATTTGTTCCTTATTTGGAACTATCAAGTCTAATAATCACTTATTTGTATCTTGCGAGTGGCAAAGCAGTGAATGATATTACCAATAGTAATTATTTGCTCTTTTGTAGACTATTAAACAAGCAAGACTATTAAATATATTTTGACAAGGCGCAAATAGGAACAATAATAGAACTTTTAGTTCGTTAGTGGTTCGAAATAAGTGAAAATAACTGCTTTTGGTTCCAAGAACCTCCTACTGACACCTATTTATGCGTTGGAGTGGCAATAAGGTACTTCTTAGGCCTTAAAGTTGCAATATTTTTTGGTTCCAAAAGAGCCGTAAAATTATCCCTTTAGCCACTATTGGTGATATAATTCGCTATTGTACTAGTCATTTGGAACTTTTAGTTCCAAATAAGGGTATGTTCCCACTTATATGTAAAAGTTGCTTATAAGTGATTTTAAGGCCTTATATAGCACTATTGCTTCTTATTGAGTGACAATTTGAACCTGCATGCAACTTTAAGTAGCAAAATCGACTTTATCCCACTATAAGTAATAAAGTAGAAACAAAAAACGTTCCTATGCAACTACAAGTGATAGGATGAACTCATATACAGTTTTGAGTGGTGTTTAAAGCTATAAGTTGTATCAAACACTGTTAAACCACTCATTTAGAACTTAAAGCTATAAGATAAGCTGCAAAATTCACTAATGTGCTGCTTGGGTATATAAAAGCCATCGACATCAAAAATTATAGCCGTCGCCTTTGTTCTAACGCGATTATCAGTCCGCGGCGATCTGTCGTCGGACGCTGATATAGTTTCTTTTTTCTTTGTGTCCATCGGTTGGAGGCGCTTATTCAATGAATCGTCAGTTTCCTATATAATCCCATGCCATGCTCCGATCATTTCCGCCGCCGTCCGATCCCGGCGCACTGCTCTAACGCGATTACTTATCAGCCCGCGGCGATCTGTCGTCTGAGGCTGATAGTCACTTTGTGTCTATAGGTTGGAGTCGATTATTCAATGAACCCTCAATTTCCTATACATTATAATCCCGTGCCAAGCTCCGACCATTTCCGCCGCCGTCCGATCCCGGCGCACTGTTCTCACGTGATTATCAGCGCGCGGTGATCCGTCGTCTGACGCTGATAGTTGCTTTGTGTCTATCGGTCGGAGTCGATTATTCAATGAACCGTCAATTTCCTATAAAACTCCGCGCGATGCTCCGATCATTTCCGCCACCGTCCGATTCCGGCGCACTGTTCTAACGCGATTATCAGCGCGCGGCGATCTGTCGCCTGACGCTGATCAGTTGCAGCCATTGCACATGCAGGACAGAAAACACAAAGCTTTAAATAATTGGTTGTGGCTTCAACTACCATAAACATTTCAACATATTACCCAATAAAAACTGTAAAAAATACATAATACATAGTTTTTCTGAATTGCGTGTCCGTAAAAGGTTTTCTTATGGGTCCGTCGGTTGGAACTTTCCCGTTTAACCCCGTATTGAAGGATCACACACACGCCAAGTAACTTCATTGTTCTACGGATTATCTGGTGAGTGACGCCGATCGCTTCTTTGTGACTCAATCGATTGAAGACAATTATTCAAATCCACTCTTAATTTTCCATTTATTTTATTCCTGAATCACCTCACACGCCTAGTTATTAGCATTGTTCTACGGATTATCTGGTGAGTGACGCCAATAGCTTTTTCGACTTTCGTGAATCAACTGTTCCGAGACAATTATTCTACTCTTAATCAACTCATTTAATCTTGTATTTCTGAATATCCCCTCACAGCTAGTGTGCATTCTTCTACGGTTTATCTGGCGAGTGACGCCCGTCAATGTCCTCACCTAATCGTTGTTTGGTTATGTGAGGTTGACAGATGATTTACTAGTTGGCAGTAGTCCAGGATGCGCACGTCTAGCAAAGCAGTGACACGCGACTCTTTGACAAGCCTGCACGGCACCGCACAATTGTGACATGTGATTCTTTCTCGCGCAAGATATATTAGCTATCTCTTTATCGTGAGAGAGTGCCTGTGTGACGCTTTGTCGTGCGCCAAGAGTCGAGAACTATAGTTGTGCTCTTGTGCTAGACGGCTGCTGGTGGTCCTGACTCGCGCGACAAGTGAAGACGCGGCAGGATATTTTAACTCTGCAGGTCCCAGAAGCCGCCTACTACCCCATAGCTACCTGTATTTGTGGGTAGGTACTCACTTGCTTGGCGGTGGCCCAGGACGCGCGCGGGTAGCCGGAGAACAGGTAGCAGTAGCCCTCGAACAACGTCTGCTTCACGTCCGTGCACGATTGGGCTGCAACAAACAAATAGTTTCATATTCTATCAACGGAAATCTAGGTTGAGACAACGATTTTATATAAAAATTTAAAAATGAAATCTTGGACATCTGAACCTTATGCGTGAGCCATTGAATTTGACAACCAGTTGCTTCTTGCATGACTTAGGGTGGCATCGTAGCGCCATCTACCGTAAAGATTCAGATTTCATGATCGGCACCATCGTCTTAAATTTTGTTGAGAATCAATAGTAACGATGAGCTACACCTAAACTAATTATTTTTATTGAAGTAAGGTAAACGCAGGTATTACCGACCCCCTTAAGGCAATTTCAAAATGAACCATCATTTTTAAGGATGCTGATTGCTCTCAGATTCACGTTTTTATTTTTTTACGTTTGTATTATGTGTAAATTCTATATTTTCTATGTTAAAGGCTACTGAATAAAGGTCTATACTGTATAAAATAATTTATATAACGACGAAGTCGATTGTTGCTAATACCGACTCACAAAAATGCCTGTGAAGCTATTAACGATTTTTATGCAGCTATCACCGATCGTAAAAATCTATATACGATCGGTAATAGCTTCTTACTGTTGCTACTACCGACCCCTATGGATCGCTAATACAATTTGTTAGTGCAAACATATAATTTATCAGCGACTCATAAAAAGTAGGTATTTTATATTAAGTTACACCTTCTGACTTTAAAACAGATTGTAATTAATTAATATAACATGAAATATGAACCCATGCACACAGTTTTAAACAAAAAACAATAATTTTTAATGTACCAATTCAAGAATCGACCTTCCAAAAATATGTCATTATTAGTTCAATTAACAACGTGATAAAAAAGAAAGTAGAGAACAATACGTATGTCGCTAATATATTTTTACAAAGAACCGATGTTTTTATTTAAATTGGGTTATTAAAGTACCTGTGTCATTGTCATATAATGACATAATAGAGAAAAAAACAAAACTCTATTCTGAGGCCATTACTGACTTATGGGTCGGTAATAAAATTTGTAAGTGCAAACATATGATGTATTAGCGACTCATAAAAAGTAGGTATTTATTATTAAGTTACACCTTCTGACTATAAATCAGATCGTAATGAATAAATATAACAAGAAATATGTACCCATGCATACAGTTTTAAACAAAAAACAAAGAAAGTGTCCGGTCACAAAGTAGGTGAGATATACAATAATCTATATACGATCGGTAATAGCTTCTTACTGTTGCTACTACCGACCCCTATGGATCGCTAATACAATTTGTTAGTACAAACATAAAATTTATCAGCGACTCATAAAAAGTAGGTATTTTTTATTAAGTCACACCTTCTGACTTTAAAACAGATTGTAATGAATTAATATAACATGAAATATGAACCCATGCACACAGTTTTAAACAAAAAACAATAATTTTTAATGTAACAATTCAAGAATCGACCTTCCAAAAATATGTCATTATTAGTTCAATTAACAACGTGATAAAAAAGAAAGTAGAGAACAATACGTATGTCGCTAATATATTTTTACAAAGAACCGATGTTTTTATTTAAATTGGGCTATTAAAATACCTGTGTTATTGTCATATAATGACATAATAGAGAAAAAAACAAAACTCTATTCTGAGGCCATTATCGACTATGGGTCGGTAATAAAATTTGTAAGTGCGAACATATGATGTATTAGCGACTCATAAAAATTAGGTATTTATTATTAAGTTACACCTTCTGACTATAAATCAGATCGTAATGAATAAATATAACACGAAATATGTACCCATGCATACAGTTTTAAACAAAAAACAAATATTTATAAATGTAACGATGCATGAGTCGACCTTCCAAAAATATGTCAATATTGGTTAAAATAAAAGCGTAATAAAAAAGAAAGTAGACAACAATACGTAGGTCGCTAATACATTTTGACAAAGAACAGATGTTTGAATTTCAATTGGTCTATTGAACTACCTGTGTTATTGTCATATAATAACACAATATAGAAAAAACCGAAACACTATGCTGAGGCCATTAACGACTTATGACTCGGCGATAGCTGCCACAACTAAAACTGATGAAGCTAAGACCGTCCTATTTTATTTTAAGGTTTTATCGTTTCAAATAGCTTTTTTTTCAATAAAATGTGGTATGAAATCCAGAACTGACACTCAACGGAACATATTTAATAACACAACAAAAAGTATAGCACTCACTTATTCGAATAAATCGCTTAAGTAGAAAAGTCACGTGCTTTACCTGATGGATTAAGGCCTAGTACGACGTGAACTTCACCCACGCTGTCTCCGCACAAACTGGGTTATTTTGTCTCTTTTTTGCACTTTCACACACACTATCGCTAAAGTAAATGATGGTCTAGGAACCAACGTGTGCGTAGCTTCAGCTATCTATATCTAGAATAGTACAGGAAGCGTAAAAATTGACTTTCAATTTATAGGTCGGTATTACCTGCAGATTTTCGATGGGTCGTTGATACCTGCGTTTACCTTAGTAACGTCTGCTTGCTAACAGCTGCTAGTAATTTTTAAAATTTTCACTTCATTCTAAACATTTGGTTTACGCTAGCAGATGTTACTGTTTTACATAGAAAATACTGCCGTAAGTCTCAGACCTATTCAAATACATAACGGGTTTACTCACGTCGTAGAAGTCGAATAACGCTCATGTTTAGAATCGGTACGCGGTCTCACGGAACACTCGGTTGTTCGCTTGGCCGCCGCCGCGACTGATCGTCTCTCCTGATTATGAATCGCGTACCGATTCTTAACATGTCGAGCGTTATTCGACTTCTACGACGTGAGTAAACCCGTTATGTATTTCAGATGTTACTGCTTGAATAAAAATACTCGGGAACGGAAAACTATGTATTTACTTCTGCTCTCGGTTCCAAAATACCAAATTTTCAGTCTCATAAAAATCTAAAGAGGTTCATTATCGAATCAAAAATCAAAGGCTAGCACACCATTGAAGACAAAAAGATTTTGGTACTGTGCACAAAGGACACTACTCATAAGTCAGACTCTAGTTCAGTTTAAAAAACGCGTGTCATTTTTAAAGTTGGGACAGCCCTAACGAGGCGCGGCGGCGGTAATCTTCCTTATTACACCACTCCAGTTTATCTTAGATATATTTTCCTGACGTTCTTAAAGGCTAAGGCTGTTAGTAAAAATATTCCCGGGTTTTCAGCCGAGTTGACGGTTATGATTTATTTTTAAAATTTGAAGTGACAGGAGTGTCATCTCATAATTATTTGGAGTATGATTCCTTTCTCTTTCCTTTCCTTCCATCCTTCCCTATTAATATCAATTTTGTTCTTATCTCACCATCATTTGTCATATTATACATTTAATTTCATTTTTTTTGAACTGTCAACATGTCAGCAACCGACTTAATCTCCGGGCTTAGTCTGAAAACCAGCGCTGGGCTTTACTGACCTAGCACATGCTGAGACTGAGACCCATTGCCTCACTTTATTCTGTTTTGTATTGTTTTTTTTTAGTTACTAGCAATGTAATTCTTAGGATAAGTTTTTTAAGGCAATAAATAATATTCTGATTCTGATTTATCTTTTCGCCGCTACCAAAAGGTTGTCTGAAAAGTGCTCTTTAGCGATAAGACCGGTTATGTGCAATACATATCTCAGGATTGTTGATGTGTTGGCTTTAAAAGGTCTCAATGATTTCTGCCCCCTAGGGCCAGTCTGGTTGACTTCAACTAGGTGAATATACCAGGTATATCGCCACTTTGCCGTGTCTATCCGTAGTATAAATATAAAGGAAGGAATAATAATTATGTTGAGCAGATATACAAGCTATATAAAAATACATGTCTCAAAACAGCCACACTGTCAAATGTCGGAGACACCGGCTAACGAGTCGCCGGCGACTACATCGCAGTAACTTGCCTTATTACTATATTTAAAGCCGACGTTTTAGTTTTATTGAATTCTAGATTTGTATTGAGAAACAGTTTCCTATGGAGAGGGGGTCATGATTTCAGGGAAAATCTTGATAGCGTGATGCAGGATCGTCTTTTGTTTTGTATGGGCGCGCGGCGCCATGCTAGTCTGGCGCCATTTATGTCGGGCATAATTTCCTTTGTCCTCGCATCACGCCGAAACGGCTGGACAAGTTATAACTCTAACAAATAGTGTACGGCAGCGACATAAAATCAATTGTCAGCAATCAAAAACAGCTCTGCGAGCGAAAAGTGGTTTTGGCATGGCACCAATATTGTATAATAAGTTACCTAAATTAATTAGAGAATCCGAAATGCCTAAATTTAAAGAATACTTATTGGACTATTTGATACAAAATGCTTTTTACTCAGTGAAAGAATATCTTGACTATATGCCACATCTTTATTAAATTTAGTGTAATGTAGTATAAGTTGACATTTTATTATTATTATTCTTGCTTGCTGAGTCGTAACTATAGGAAAAATACCATGTTTTAGTTAATTTTAGTCCATTATTATTATTTTTAATTTTATAATATTTGCATGCCCACTAGCAGGCAGAATACACTGTACCTCGAAAATGTATTTGACATCCACTTGACTGTATTCTAGCAAATAAATTATGATTCTGATTCTGATTCTGAAAAAAACAAAATTTCGGTACACGGATAGCTGGACATCCAAAGATGGTTAGGTATAGGATACTGTTTACCCGACTACGGTACAAAACAAATTACACGTACGAAGTTGCAGGCACCTTCTAGTTTCTTATATAATTACTTACTAAAATATATTTTTTCACTGAAAATATAAAATACCTACTATAGGGATAAAATTAATAGGGACGAGACACAGTTGCTGACTGATAACCTCATATACGTAGTCAGGTCATAAGTTCTGTCACACTGTTCAAATTTCAAAATTTGAACCCTGGCTGGAAAAATAAGCATTACATTTGAAATTAGATTATCTCATCAATTAAAAAAAAAAAAAAAAACAGATTTTGCCCCCATTTTCAAACATGGAGTGGACGCAGACAGAAGACCGTGTCGCTGTTATTGCATTACACCGCTGTAGTTACGGGCCAAAACAAATTTTTAAACTTCCAGAAAATTTGAAAATTACGCTTAGGTTCGTATATCGTACCATTAATCGATACCGGGAAGTCTCTTCTTTCGTGGATAAAAAGAGAAGTGGGCGTCCACGCTCGGTTCGGACTAAAGCCGTCATCAAAGCTGTGAAGGAGCGAATACGAAGAAATCCCGTGCGCAAGCAAAAACTTTTAAATCTTCAGATGGGCATAAGTAGGCCGACAATTAAAAGAGTGATAAATGAAGACTTAGGACTTCGGGCTTATCGGAAAAAAAACGGTCATCTTTTTAATGCTCGCCTAAAAAAAATAATGCCCCTAAGATCGCGATCACTGTTAAAGCGGTACGCAGGTAAAAAATACCGCGAGATTCTATTTTCGGACGAAAATATTTTTACTGTGGAGGAAGCCTTCAATAAACAAAATGATAAAATATACGCAACTAACAGTGAAGAAGCGAGCAGGCGTATCCCCCGTGTCCAACGTGGCCACCACCCGTCATCAGTCATGGTTTGGCTCGGAGTGTCATATTCAGGCCTAACTCAAGTGTTTTTCTGCGAAAAAGGTGTAAAAAATAGTGCCGCTGTATACCAAAATACCATCCTAGCAAACGTTTTAGAACCTCTTTCACGTACAATGTTCAAGAACAGACAATGGGTGTTCCAGCAAGATTCAGCACCGGCTCATAAAGCAAGGAGTACGCAAGCCTGGTTCACCAGCCGTAAAATTGACTTCATCCGGCACCAGGACTGGCCCTACTCCAGCCCAGACCTGAACCCCCTCGATTACAAAATATGGCAACATCTAGAGCAGGAAGCATGCTCTAAACCTCACCGCAATTTGGAGTCGCTGAAAGCATCTATCGTCAAAGCAGCGGCACAAATCGACATGGAAGTCGTGCGTGCAGCGATAGATGACTGGCCGCGAAGGTTGAAGGCATGTATCGAAAATCACGCAGGCCATTTTGAATAAATATTTAGCTGTTAGAAAGACAAATTCATCACCTTTTAATTAATGTATATATTATAAACATAATTATAAACTAGTTGTTTTTGTTTAATGTTTAACCTGTGACAGAACTTATGACCCGACTATGTAGAGTGGGGGTCTAAGGTTTGTTTAGATGTTAAATATCTCTCCTCCCGTTTTTCGTTTGAGCTGCAAATTTTCATAATTCTATTCAGTAATACATAGTATGTACATTGAATGACAATTCAACTTCATCTGCGTATTTGTCTTTGTTCACCTTACCGAGTCAGGTAACAGATATCTTATAATCTACTTATTATTTTGTTTTTAAATTGCCATGTTTCTGTTTTTATTGGAGTTTAAAATCCCCTGCGTAAACAGTCTACGGATACCGCCTAATTATTATTTCAAGCACGATTAAACACAAACTACGATACGAAATAATCAAAATGAAACAAATGAACGCGTTCGAGACAATAACATACCCCGTTATATTATTTATTCCCACATAAACTCGCACATAACATAACTTAGTTCGATAATGTGCAACATAACTTGTAGAAATGTTGGTCGTTCGCGCAAAACGTGGTTTGGCTTTGTTTAGGCTACATTGTAACATTGTTGTAAATTCGGGGAATGTGCTCACTTGCCACTTTGGTTGAGACCCGAATTTGTGCTGTTATTTTTATTGTAACAACAACGTGTATTTATTTGTGATATATGGGTCTTATTTGATGACGCAATGGTTGCGCAGCCGCCTACTGAGCCAGCGGTCCTGGGTTCGAATCTTTGAAACCCGGCAAGGGAGCATTGGCGTATCTAACATAACAAGGGAGCAAGGGGGAAGAGAAACAAAGACAAAGAGGGCAAATATTTGTTCCTGGTCTGTTTGTCGTCGACTAGTGTCCACAACCCTACTAGAGCTTGTTGTGGGACTAGATCGATTTGTGTGAGGTTGTCCGATAGTTAAGTAATTTATAAATTCGATTGTGTCCCATACATTATTTTGATTTATCTGTACATTACATACACGATTTACTGATCTCCAAACAACCTTTAATTTTATTCTTATTTTAAAGCATGTTATATGTACATAGATTTTATTTTCACAATGTTATTAAATATGGCATAGTAAAGAATAATAAGCAGTCTTCACCAACGCTACGAAATACACGTACTCCTTATAAAATAAGCGTTATGTAAATTTAAAACATAACTCGGAAAGTAAATGGTTTAAAGAAAATCTCATTCTTTCGTAGTAGTTGGTAGTTACGTAGCTTTACAGTAATGTTATTTGGCGGTTAGGATTTGATAGCACGTTAACGTTAGTTTAACGATTATAGCTGCTAGCTGTGTTTAGGAGCAAAAGATAGAAATAAACTCACAAATCTAGATTAGAGTTCTACAGTCCGTGAGGTCTCAGATGCGATTCGGGTTTGGGCGAGAACTGAGAGGTTCTTATAAGAGCGAGCGAGCCAGGTACGAAACGCGAATCGCATTCTAACTCTTCTTCATACTGTAATAAATAAGTTTCGATGAAGTATATTTATACTAGCTGTGCCCCGCGGTGTTACCCGCTCATCCCACAGGGACACTAAATTTATTCGGGATGATAAGTATCCTATGTCCTTTCCCGGGTCTCCAATTACTATCTCCATACCAAATTTCATCTAAGTCGGTTCAGCGGTTTAAGCGTGATGAGGTAACAGACAGACAGACACTTTCGCATTTATTAATATTAGTATGGATTTTATAACAATAAATAAATATTCGTGTGATGAACACGAATATTTGTGCTTGGGTCATGGTTGTTCTATGTATTTAAGTAAGTATAGATTTACCTATATAAGTATGTACATATATCGTCGTCTAGTACCCACAACACAAGCATTCATGAGCTTAATTTGGGACTAGATCGATTTGTGCGAGGTTATCCAATATTTATTTATTTATACCAACGAGTGTCCAGTGTCTGCAATTTATTCGCGAAGGAAAAACACATAACTCGCTGCGTTTTTAATTACTTCTCTAAAGTGTTTTCTTTCTTAAATGATATTTATCCTCACTTAGTGATGTCCGAATTTTTCCAGAAACTATCCTCGTTTTGTATCGGAAAAGAGAAAAGTTCCGGAAATTTACGGAAACGGCACCTCACTACCTCCAATGCCTTCGTCTTAGATTTTTTCAGAAATGTAATTTTTCCTGACGGTGAAATTGTAACGTTGACGAATCAGAAACCTCCGACGAAAATGTCAGATGTCCTCAAATAAAACACAGTAGGTAAAGATGATGTGCGCCCGTTACGCACGTCCCGAAGACATTGGAATGGGAGCGCTCAATACCGGCGTTCTCAATGAATCCCGCGGTGCCTACCTACTAAATTACTACATACTAAAATTGAGTCAGCAGGTAGAGAGAAAGTCCAACCTTTGGCAATTCTAAAATATTTAGAACTTTTTTATTTGATAAATGTTATTTTCAAGAATTTAGAAAATGCATTCGTTCTAATTGTTTTTCTCCTAAAATTATCATTTTTTTTAATGAAAAAGAAAAAGAAAGTCCACCATTTTATAAGGTAATCATTTGGTACATAAAACATGTAAATATGAGTTGCTATTACTCATATTTAGATAGTTTTGTGTACCATTTTGAAATTTTTAGATATGTGGAAATATGAAAAAGACCAAAAAACTTTTAACCCTACCGCTGTTGATGCGAGGCATGTAAACTAGAAACTGCCGACTATCGTCTCGCCAGGCGGGAGGAGAAAAAAGTAGAAATCATAAGAGTACCTCTTGTATTTTTTTTAATTTAGTTTTTGTTTAAAATTAATAATGCACTCAAACAAAAATCAAAGGCTTTAAAATTAGCAAAAGCTTAAAACGCTATTTTAACTGGACTACGATGTGTGATGTGGATGTGTGTGAACCGCCGACACACCGCTGCGAACATCTTCTGGGGTTCCGCGGGATTATCGCTGTCGGTTCAATAAACAGCAAGTTTTTATAAAAATATATTTTAGAATAGGTTTTAATTGCCGACTGTACCTACGTTTTAATACCTATAGTTCTTGTTAAGACGAATAGAATGAGCCAAAAGTCTATGGGGTTGAGTCGTTTTATGATACGAGTTCTTACGACCGCCACAATCAAACCAGCTCTGGGTCACAAAAACATTGCAGTAGGTATCATACAATTTACATGTTAAATTGAATTCAGCTCAATCGGACACGGATCACAGACAGACATACAGATATTGGGACAGAAATCTGGTAAAACGGCCTACTCCGGTTTAAGTTATTATGATAGTCATAGACTCGAGTTAATGCCACAAAATGTCTAGCTGGGCTTAGTTAAATTTATAAGTAATTTTAGTACAGTCAGTAAAAAACGTCGATCAAAGAATCAGTGACAGACAGTGACAAGTTGCCGCGCCGATGTGTGGTAGCATTCCCTGATGAAGAGGTTTAGACGAGTTCAAAACCTTTCGGGCCGTTCCTGACATTTTCTGCCAGTGAAAACCTTTTCGAACCCTTCAGTGACAACCTACTCCAGCTCTAAGTTACGACTGCCCAATGAGCGTCTTAACGCGGCCAACTCGTGGTTTACGACCCAATCGTTTACGTCCGCGATTCGGAGATAAAGACGTATCGGCTACTTATCGCGGGCGATGGACGCTGCTCCGATATTTACGGGTGTATGTAGACTGCCTGTCCACTGAAGCGCAGCGGGAAACTAACCAATCAGAAAGAAAGAGAGAAAATACATTTATTTCCAAAAAAACAAGTGAAATTGAATGTGTGTGTGTGTGCGTGCGTGCGTGTGTGGGTATGTGTGCTACCGGAAATTTGAAAGATATGCTCGTTACGTTATGTTGGGGCGCTAAGAAAATCACACTTTAAGAGGCCATAATATGAGAAAAAAAATAAAAAAAATAAAAAATAAAAAAAAAATAAAAAAAAATGAAAATTTGTAACACAAGTATTCTTGCTACGCGTATATTCTATGCAAGAAACAATGCAATAGCATGAGCAGTACTTTTAAGACAGCAGCAGAAATATTAGACTTTCTTACAAATTAGTCGACTGCTAACTACTCTCTATTATATGACCGTTACGCGCAATGTTCTCTCCGACTTCAAAAAGATGGAGGTTCTTTTTATATTTTGTTACCTCAGAACTCCGTCATTTATGAACCGATTTCGAAAATGGTTTTTTTTTCGAGAGTACCAAAGGCAAGGTCTTATAATTTTTTTATGAAATTCTCGTGAAGATCCATGGGGAATCGACGGAACTCCTTAAATATTATTGGCACATCTATTTATGTCGATTTTTTTTTATATAATAACTCGTATAGTTTGTGTCGTAAATACAATTGTTCTCCTTGAAGTCGGTTATTAATCAAATCTCTTCGGTCCTGCTTCTCCCTAATAAGTAATTCAATTTCGAATAAAGCAGAAAGAAATTTAAATAAGGTTGAAATCTAATGAGATAAAGGTCACAGCTGTTTAATAAGTCCAGTCCAGAGTAACTGTCCTGCATTTGGATAAGCGATCTTGAGCGTAACTGCCGCGTTATAACGGGTGATAACAAAAAAATGAGAATAACTTTCTATGGACCTCAAAACAAGACTATTCACTTAGACAAAAAACTTTGTTTATGAAGTTGTTACTACTTCTTTTGAGGTTCTTAAACTTAATTTGATTTTGTTTTTCTAGCATTAATATTTGTCAAAATGGTGTCGAAACAAGAAACGCTGCGAAAACGGTTGAACATTTTTATAATTCAAACTATAACTGGGGGAAAAAGTCTACTGTAGATCATTTTAGTAAAGAATATGTACTTAGTCTCCACTATTTATAGAATTCTTGCATCCTTGACGACAGATCACAAAAGTGGTAGCGGGCGACCAGCAAAGATAATGACCAAGAGAAGGATGAACCTACTCCATAGCATTTTTACCGATAGTAATCCTATGAGCCAACGAGATGCCGCGAGAAAAAATAAAGTGTTCCTAACCGTGCACTTGTTCGTTCTTGAAAAAGATAGGTCTGAAATGCCGCAAGAAGGTGAAAGCACCGGAATACACTGAACAGCAAAAACTGACTATTATATCACAGTGTCGCTGGATGATACGAAATTACAAAGGAAAATCATTCATTTTGGACGATGAAAGTTATTTTCCTTTGAGTAAAACACATATACCTGGAAATGACCGATACTACACCAGCAATAATGTTACAACACCAGACGATATAAAACACAAGTATAAGCACAAGTTTGAGCAGAAAGTTATGCTTTATGTGGCTATATCCGAAATAGGTCTTTCGAAACTGTCGTTCAAACCGAGTGGTTTAGCGGTCAACCAAAAAGTATATGAGAGCGAATGCTTGAAAAAAATACTGATAGCATTTATTCGCAAACATCACTCAGATGGAGAATATGTTCTGGTCGGATAAAGCATCGTCGCATTACGCCAAAAAAACGACGCGTTTCCTAGACGCTAATAATATACCATTTGTACCGAAAATCCGAAACCCCATAAACCTTGCACAATGTCGGCCGATTGAAGATTTCTTCGGTTATTTGAGCAGTTTAGTATACAAAAATAATTGGAGAGCTGAAAATTGTACCCAACTAATATAAAGAAGTAAAACATGTGTGCGGAAAATGGACAAGAATTCCGTCCAAGAGTCTTGTTCCAACGTCATGTCTATACTGAGTGGAACAGCTGACCACGAGTCCAATTTTAATGTGCATTGATGATTTTGTAAATAGTTTCTATGTACATATTTTCCAATAATATCAAATTGTGCTAAAAAGATACTCGAGTATTTTTTTACACCTCTGAACGAATTCTCATTTTTTTGTTATCACCCATCGTCAGAATATCACGAAATTAAAATGTATTTAGGGACCAGAATAATGACTACCTACAATTTTTTTTATAATCCATCAGGTCTAGGCCTTTATTTGGGACTAGGTCGAGTCGCATGAGATTGTTTTATTGTTCGAGTGAGACATTTAAATGGTGAAATCTAGCAATTCCTGGATTCATTCAGATATTCAGAATTTCATGATAGTTACTGGATATCGCTCTCGACTTCCACAATATGGTGTACATATTATAAGTCTTAGGTACCATGATATACACATTGCCATACGATAATATATTCAAAGCATCACTTTGCAGTCAATGGATATATTCGATAAATAAATAAAGTTTTATCCGTATTAGGTGCCCGATAAAATACTGCCTAAAATTTTCAAGAGCCAGTAAAGTCAGCGGCCATCAAAACAGCTCAGCTCAAACCGTACGTACAGAAATTATTTATCTCCAACCCGGTCCATTCACCTCTCGCCCTGTCATTACATTTTCCGAAAAATAAAAAGGCAAAACGTAGATCCAGCATTTCTAGACTTTATACGAAAGCACTAAGCACTTTGACAACTGCATTATTTATTTGGTCTCCACACCCGGAGCCAAGGTTCTTTCGCATGGGATACGAGCAATTTGCAGCCTTGGAGCGGTGGGAGAAGTGCCTCTAGCGGCGGTTTTGTGCGCGTAAGTTGAGGCTGAGGTGTAGGATGCGCCGTGTGCCTGGAAAGCTGATAGCGTGATTTAGGCGTTAGATTCTCGCGGTCATGTGCGGGGGTAGGGTTGGCGGCTCAAGGAAAATCAATTAAAAACATAATGTTTATATCATAATTAAGACATTACTTTTATTATTACTGTGTATTTAAGACGTAATGCGCCTATACACTACCACGAGTCCAGGGCTGTAACAATTATTGTTTCACCTTCCTTTAGCAATTAAGGAAAACTTCAACTTATTAAATTCGATGATACATGTAATTGTTACGAATAGCTGTAGTAAGTGGCGATTCGGGATTGACTAATATGACTTGGTAGGAATCAGAAGACATTTTTAACTTAAATTTCATGAGGGCTATATAAAGCATCTGTTTTCATAATATGGTGATCCCATAGAAAACAAAAAGATCAATAAACAATTAAATATTTTACTTTACTATTTTACTATACTACAATGAAATTTTTAATTTTCTTGCAATCCTCTTTTAATTCGTTGGACTAAGGCAGCGTTTCCACCAGTGCGAGGATGCGTAGCGAGAGCGAGGGATGTGTTTTTGTTAACCAATAGAATCAGTTGCGCTGAGCGAGGATAAGTTAATGAAGTTATTCCATTCGTTAACAAAAACACATCCCTCGCTACGCATCCTCGCACATCGCTGGTGGAAACGCAGCCTAATCGGGCAGCTTCCAGGCTTTTAATGATTAGAAATCAAATTTATAATAATTATCATAGGTACGCATTTTAGCGTAGGTAGCGGTATAAGTACTGCAATATGCATAAACAAAACTGAAATCCTTGAAATGTTAAGTGTACAAAATTAAAAAGCGGGATATATTAACCGGTAATTCTGTATGGAATAACGAGACGGCAACCCTGGAATGGGCTAAACGACATCGCTTCTGAGGCTTATCCTTGCTGGAATCCCCTGCAGCCACCAACCACTACCAACCAAGTGGAAGGAATAAACGCCTGAGCAGCATATGGTCAAGACAAAATGTTAATCAGGAACTACATACAACCAAAATATAGTATTTAGCGAGTAAATTTGTGGAATCGCGAGGAGGCAACCCTAGAATGGGCTAAGCGACGTCTCGCTTGTGGGCTAAAGCGCGACGCCGTGCAAATCACCGCCGCTTAGAGCGCTCCCGGCGCTTATCCCAGGTTGTATAATAGACTATACAGGAGGCTACGGGAATACTCTGCGGCGTAGGAACTAGACTGAATGGAATAAATGCCGGAGTCGCTAGACGGTGGTGGATGTTTTAGGTGGTAGATGTTGTTTTTTTTTTTTATCAATGATTTAATATAAATGTGTGTGCCTGTGGTGATGTGCTGGGTACACATCAAAAAATGAGACATTACTTGTTTCATATTTTTTTTTATAAGAGTAAGTCTAACAACGATAGTCTTAGGGATTTATTTCAGTTAACCATAGAGCAAATGAGAGAATAGAGGGATATCCAAGAAGATAGACAAACGAACAAGTTAGTATGCACATTCCTAAGGACAAATGTTGTCTCGAGTCGTGTCCGAGCCATGTGCGTCCATTCTTACCAAGCTCAAGATTCCGATGAGGCACAGCACCATATGCATGCGGAGGAGTTTTGAGTTCTTTAGCCATATTGCCAAAAAGAGAGGTGACAATTTAAAAAAGCTGCTGGTAACAGGCAAGGTGTGCGGAAGACGGCCCAGAGGAAGAAGTCCAACACGCTGGTGGGACCAGATACGCTCTACCCTCAAGACCTCAATTTACGATGCCATCCACGCAACCCAGGATAGAGTAGACTGGCGTAACTTAGTCCACGAAAAGTTACTAATTATAAAAACGGTATAAACTCACGTAAAAATTGTCAGGAACGGCCCGACATGTTTCGAACTCATTTGGAGCTCTTCATCAGGGGTAGCTATCCGTGCTGCTACGCGACTCGCGACCCACTGCACTTTTAATCGCTCTTCTTGCCGCCCTCTGCGCACGCGCAGAAAGCGCGGCGCGGGGAGGGCAGGGCTCTTGCGCTGTCACCACTGGACTGTCTGTCACTGCATTTTCACTATTACCCACTGATACCACGCACACTTGACTTATTGTATCAACGACATTCCTGTGATTCCGGCGTTAAAAAACATCTCGCGTTCAGACAATGTCGTTGATACAATAAGTCAAGTGTGCGTGGTATCAGTGGGTAATAGTGAAAATGCAGTGACAGACAGTCCAGTGGTGACAGCGCAAGAGCCCTGCCCTCCCCGCGCCGCGCTATCTGCGCGTGCGCAGAGGGCGGCAAGAAGAGCGATTAAAAGTGCAGTGGGTCGCGAGTCGCGTAGCAGCACGGATAGCTACCCCTGATGAAGAGCTCCAAATGAGTTCGAAACATGTCGGGCCGTTCCTGACAATTTTTACGTGAGTTTATACCGTTTTTATAATTAGTAAAGATGTCTCACGATAGTTTTAATACCACGAAAAGTTATTCAGAGAGGCCATGACCCTCAGCATTGAGGATATCGACTAAAGGGGGAGAATAAATTAATAAGTATATGGCAGGAGTTTTTCAAATGTTGCGGGAAACCAAACTGGACACGTTCGCAGACAATGCTAGAGAGAAGCTCACATGGCTATTTTAGCGGTAAAGTATCAGTTATCACGGCTAAAAGTCCGCAGTTCGAATAGAAAGGCAATTTGTCAAATTAGAGACTCAGCCGGGACTACAGGCTATTGGAGCTGCCATTGCGGCGATGGCCGCTCCGCGCCACGTGGCTATTACCGACTTTAAAGAAATAACACATGCATACTGCTAGTTACGGTTTGTGTTTAACCTCCAACGAGAAGCTTAAAAAATACAAGATACTTGTAGAGGGACTGGAAAAAAAAGAAAACGCTGATTGGCTTTAAGTGGCTGCTGGATTAATTATTAACCAATAACAATCTCGATTAAGTTACTTTCATTCTAGATTGAAATCGGATCATCCGCTAAAGAGCTGAGGACAAGCAAATAGACACGTAACTTTTCGATCCTCGCCATATTGCAGATTTTTAGTGTATTAATTTATTTTACTGGCAAGGAGTACTTTTTGGGAACTGACGTTGAAAGTCATCGAATGTCACTGATGTAATCAAAGAGGAAACAGGGCTTCATATGGTAACTATCGCACAACAACACCAGAACACAGTGATGAGAATAAGTCAATATACGGTTCATTGTTTATTTCAGAAGAAGAAGGAATGATTGAAGAGCATTCCTATAAACAATGGTTGTTGACAGACTGCTACTGACATTTTATAATGCATATATGACGTATGCTCATTATTGCCATATGAAAACTGGTTTAGGCTCAATTCACACGTACCACAACCACACCACGTCGCAGCGTTAAAATGTGGTGTGGTTGTGGTTACGTGTGAATTGTACTATTCATTAACCATACAAAATATGCGCCCGACTAAGTCGCAACCACGTCGTGTGGTTGTGGTGTGGTTGTGGTTACGTGTGAATTGAACTATTCATTAACCATACAAAATATGCGCCCGACCACGTCGTGTGGTTGTGGTTGTCGTGTGGTTGTGGTACGTGTGAAACAACCCTTAACGCCACTACCCCAGGGCTTTAACTTGTTAGGATATAACTGTTATAAACTTACTCATATAATGCAACTTTTCTGTGTTTGGTCTTAAACTAAATCCTTGATATATGTATGTATTTTCACTCACGTAAATTAAACGTGAAAATACGAGTAACTTCCTAAAAATATTTCCCATGTATCAACTACGTAATCTGCGCCAACTTTTTTGTCTGTGGCTTTTTTATCTGCGGCAACTTTTTATCTTTTTTTACGTCACTCGTTCGGAAATTAACGGCTCATCCGACCGCCGTAAATCCTAGATAGGTTCATCCCGGCGTATTGTCCGCCTTTTCTGACGAAATTACCGAAATTGAGCACGTACGGTATACTGGCGTTTTATTACAGCATTAATGTGTTGTTAGGATAAAGATGAAACGTAAAAAATATGAGATTTTAACTAGGAAACTGTCATGAGACCTCGTTAAAAATACTACTCGTGTTTCGAGGACGTTAATCTTGAAGGACGCCATCAGCCCGCGCTCACGATTAAGGTGCTCGGAATGTTGATACCTAATTGATAACTAGTTTGTCCGCTTCCCGCAATTCTCTTCAGGTCGTCGATCCACCTGGCGAAGGGACGCTCCACAGGGTGAGTCGATCTTGGTCTCCGCTTCAGACTAGCGAAAGCGGAGGACCGGCGTTAACTAGGGAGGCCTATGTCCAGCATATGGGGCTGATGATCATAACGAGAATGAATTAGATTGTTGTCTTTATCATAACAATTGCTCGCCTACGGGATAAATACTGAAACAAACCTTAGTAAAGTAGCAAATTCTAATTTCTACTCTAATTATAAGTGTAATTATTTTATAAATCCACAAATTATGCTCCTGCAATGCCCTTATTGACCGGTAGAGAATGCCACAGTACTAGAAGTTGATTTTTAAGAGATACAGTAACACCAAAATTATTATTGGATTAATTTGTCCGAAATAAATACTTTTTATCTTTATTTATTTTTATTTTTTTAAATATCAGACTTTCAATGAGATCGCCCCAAGGCCTTCACCTATACTTAATGTATACCTAGAATCTTGCAAAAAAATAACCAAGTAATTTAGTAAGCTCCGAAATTCGTGTCGACTTAAAAGGCATTTCAAACTTCAAACATTCTGCACCCGTCATGAATTTCCACAGAGCAACACAACTCGGAAAAGGTTTAAGTTGTTCACTCTTGCATGCATTCCTAATGCCGCGTACACACTCTCGCCGTGTGCGTAATGTTGGTACAGTGATTCGATGTTTTGTTTAGTAGGAAAACGCCTTTCGATTCCTTACTTTCCGGACGTCGTATTTGGAGCGATCGTTGCCAGAAGTACGACCTAGTGCGTTGAAAAACAGAGTCTAATTTTGGTCAATGCAAAAAAGTAGAAAGAGGTTTTAACGGCAAAAGGTGGTTTTCCCTCCGCACTCATTTCGGGCTATTTAAATATTTGAAGAGGGAAGCGGGAGGCCGCTGGGACTTTATTTGTGTTTAAGTTTCCACGGACAAAATTATTTAAGTAGAGTTTTAGATTAGGAAAAAACGGAGGAAGTTTCCACGGACAAAATTATTTAAGTAGAGTTTTAGATTAGGAAAAAACGTAAAGCCCGTGAGAACGTTTGGTACCTATGAGTACTTTAAATTATGAACGCTTAATTATACTTTTAATTGATTTTACCTAAAGTAATTGTATTCTCAATTTTCTAATAAACTACATTTTTCAATCATGTTTTTTTTTTCAATTTGATTACGAGTAGTAGCTCAGTCCGGAAAAGTCCTTTAAACCAGGCATAATATACTACTTCTGACGTGCGGAGTCCACGAAAGTTTATTTGCTGAGCGCTGCACTAGTTCCAAAGGACGCAAGAATCAAAGAAAAAAATGCACGATATCACATCTCCGACACATTTTATAAAACTCATGTTTTTGAAATGGCATGCAATTTTAATAAAAAAAGAATACGTCCACAGGCCGTAACGTAACAATGAGGAATTGCCGGCAATATTACTCAAAACGACAACAAATATAACACACACACACACACGTCAAACCGCTACCGACGCTGTCACCTCCGTATTAAAGTCTAATATTAAGCGCAATTCAAAATAAGGAAAATAGAGAAAACTAAAATTGAAATGCATACGTTCATTTGAATTTCGAAGTTCGGGAACACTCCACTCGCGTGCCGAGAACGGAATGAATGAATAGAAATAGAACGAGTGAACGAATGAATTTTGAAATTGAATTCGTATGGCGTTATAAGACACGGTAATAAACTCATTTAGTGCCGCTTATGGTTGGGAACGGTGAAAATAATGGGATTTTTATGACGTCGATTGGAATTTTCTGGATACGTGCCACGTCTGCTTGTGCTTTTCTAAAGCGTAAAATTTTCTACATTTCTACTTAATATAGGCTCTATTGAGAAATAGCGTTGTAACTTCAAGTACACTAGCGGCCCTGTGAGCTGTAGACTTCGCGAGTTTGTTTCGGAATAGTTTTTTTTTTTTTTTTTCAACTCATCACCACACTTCTTCGCCATTTTGAAAAAAATCGAAACAGCAGGGCTAGCATATCTTGCCGCGACTTCGCTTGTCGCGCAACTCACCTGTCTTGCTCGCACCGAATCGAAAGGAAAGTGATAGGTTGTTTTGTCGCGCGACAAAGAATCGCGTGTTATAGTTATGCTAGACATGCAAAATCGACAAAAAAAATCTAGTACCAATCGAACCTCCTCACAAAATTTTATGAGTATTGGTTGAGAAATGTTGCCTGTAGGCGAGGACAACCGGAAATCCGAATATTCAAACATACGAAAGAAATTTTGGCGAAAGCCGTTACGCTTGCTCAGTCAATTGTTTTTTTTAGGATAATGTGATATCACAAAATTCTGAAGTCAATATGTTTTCTCCTATCACTGTTTGCAAGTGGTAAGTTTGCCTGTAGTTATCGTTTTAATTGGATACACAGGTTTGTTATCTACTGGTACTCGTACATTGACCCTCCCTACTTATTCCCCTGTTTCGGAAGATGTTGTATTTTTTCCTTTTTTACTTAGAACTTAGCACCTTGTGTTAAAACGAATTATTTGAGGAAATGCCTGTAAGTTTCAGGCTAACGTTCACATTTTCTCAATTTACTAGAAGTGTTTAAAAATTAGTTCAGCTAATGCTTTATTAGGAGGGCAGTAAACTTTGCTAAGTAGTCTTCTTCTCTAATAACTATGTACCTACCTGATGAGTGTATTATTATTATTATTAAATCAATTACTTAAGTTATCTGCTTGGATATCTCTGCCATTATGATATTACCTCCCTCTTACCCCCATACTCTCAAAGGGTCACTGCAATAATTTTAAAAGGAACAAGATTTTCCGGAATGTTGTATCTCTGAATGATTTCATTTGTGCTGAATCCAATTTTCCTTTCCATTCTTCGATGTGTATAGAATTTGAATTCCAATGTTTTTTACGAATATAAAAAAAAGAAAGGGTTTCGTTCATGGTTCAGTGATTGGCTGAATTCTGTTTACTTGTTATCTTTTCTTTGATTTGATGTTGCCGTGAAGTACCCGTTTTATTTTTGTGTAGTTTTTGTTGTGTTGTTGTATTTTATTCAAAGTGCCAAACATTGAGTCGCAAAACGCATTTAAGTACATACACAAAAAAACCGGCCAAGCAAGAGCATGTCGGGCCACGCTCAGTGTAGGGTTCCGTAGAATCCGTAGTTGCTCATCCTTCACATTCCGATAGTAGTTACTATTTTATAATTATTAAATGTATTTGGAACTTACAAATACACGGTACTGAATGTGAAATGATGAAAAAACGCGTATTTTTTAAAAACGCGCAAAGTCGACTACATTCTATTTGCTAACAGTGAAATGGCAGGTTACTTATATTAGTATTAAGTGCGTAAACCTTTAAAAGTCAAAACAGAATTACGCGGATTGTTTCTAATAAAAATTATAAAGAAGTACACACTTTATTTGCTTATATTAAAGCAAAGAACGATAGGTTTCCCGCCTCCCAATTTCTTTAAAAAGTAAAAAAACGGCGGCATTCATTGTCCGTCATTAATTCGCGCCGTCGCCCATCATTGTTGGCGTGATGGATGGTCGGGGCCGGCTTTACGTCATTATTTATTATAATTATGCTGAAAAAGTTTTGTTTGATCACTGAATCAAATTAATTATACATATAGGAGATTCCTGGTTTTAACTAAAGCCGCCTTGGAAATTTATTTTACTGGTGGTTTGTGTAAAATGTCACGTAATAACGTTGGCGTTGGCGACATGACCGACTCGTGCGTGCCGCTACGAATCCGAACATTGGTGGCGTGTAGTGCTACCGTCTTGGTTATCTACAAAAATGTAAGGAAGGAGGTTATGAATGAACATTTTTTTATTACGAACATAATCACTTAGTCTGTAATCACAGGTAGTTGCGATGTTGAGCATTGTGCGAGCACTTTATTTTTGTATAAAATGTCACTACCGGTAGGAACCTGTAATTGGCTTTCCATTAACTATTTCTAAGGCAATGTATTGTATGTAGCTGTTGGTTCTCCTAATAAATAATGAAATCCATAGCATATTAGTAGGGTCTACTAAAGACATTCATTAAACAATGATCAGATGATTACTTAATCTTTAAACAATTTTCCTTTGATACCAACTTAGCTCAACCCAAGGGTAGGGTCTCATATCTATGGTTAGTAAGTAATTGTAATTAATTAACAAAAGATTTTTATTCTCATGTGAAATACAGAGCTAACCCCCCTTAACCAAACTCTATCCAACTGTTGATGTAATGTAGCAAAGGATCGTTTAAAACCAAGAGCAACAGCTTTTCCGTCTCCCAACTTCCTTAAAACTCTGAAAATGGCGGCAGTCATTGTCCGTCATAAAATTCGCGCCATTGCACATCATTGTTGGTGTGATTGATGGATCTGGACCGAGTATACGGCATAATATAAGGATTGTTTATACAAAAGTTTTATGCGATGAAAAACTTAAAATGCTAGCGAAATCTTATATTGGGATAAATAAGTATAATCTAATATTGAAAACAGAAGGCACGCTAGAAATTAGATATAATGTGTCACTAATGGTCTATGGCATTCTATGTCGGATTTTTTTTATATTATTTAAAAAAATCCGACGTAGAATTAGTTCACTTTCTAAGTAAGTAGTTGACTCTAGATGATAATATAAGACGTTAGTGAACTGTTTTTCACGGACCATGTATATTGCGAAAACGGCCGCGGCCGTTTTCGCAATATACGGCCGATGAAAATGTATGACCCTGCTAATGCAGAATTTTTGTATACAATCATACTAGTATTATTACGAACTGCCGAAACTACGTTATACCATACCGTCATACACGTAGCTATCCCCTCTAACCTTTTGGCATTAGTGTTCCCCGGAGCCAAATTCGGGATATTTTGTCGTGCATTTTCGGAGATACCATTTAATAGCTAATGTGAAATAATGTATGTCAGCTACAAATAAATGTTTGCAACGGGTTTACCGCACCGACGCTCGTGTTCGGTGCACATCGCTTGCTCTCCAAATCCTCTGTTGATTTTGTGTAATTCTGGTTAGTCTGTTTTGTATGAAAATAAGCTTTTCTAGCCTAATATACTTTTCTTTGAATATCCATCAATTATTCACTAAGATGATTTAAAGACCCCAAACTCGGTAGGAATGCTATATCTATTGTAGAGTTTCTTAGGGCCACCAACCGGCTCCATCATCAGACCAGTCCCAGCTAGGGTACCAATTGTATTGTCATAAAAGGTAAGTAGTAGTATATTGCAACTTAAATAAAAGCTTGAAATAAAGACAGTGGCATGCTATCTTGTGTTTTATCGGATTCATTTGTTTAAGAATTCTCTTTGTTTTACATTTGAACATAGCAATTGAGATAGCAATAAAGGTAATGTAAGTACAATTATAATTTATAATTATAATGACTTTTAACCAAGTTCAATAACATTTGGTATGGTTTATCTGAAAATCTAAGACGTTATACTTGCAACTGAGGTCGTTTCCAACTTGAGTTAATCTGACATAATTTGCATTTATTATTAAGTTTCATCTATCTACTTTTTTTTGACGTGACAACGTCTTAATTTAAGTTGCGCTCGGAGTCACACATGAAAAAATGTAACGCCCGCTCACGTCTGATGAGTGAGAGAGACAAAATATATTTCTATAGTTAAAATTTGTGCAATTCTTATTTTCATTCATCGAGCATTACTGTAACAAGAGGGAAGAGGGCGGAAGAGGGAAGAGGGAAGAGGGAAGAGGGAAGAGGGAAGAGGGAAGAGGGAAGAGGGAAGAGGGAAGAGGGAAGAGGGAAGAGGGAAGAGGGAAGAGGGAAGAGGGAAGAGGGAAGAGGGAAGAGGGAAGAGGGAAGAGGGAAGAGGGAAGAGGGAAGAGGGAAGAGGGAAGAGGGAAGAGGGAAGAGGGAAGAGGGAAGAGGGAAGAGGGAAGAGGGAAGAGGGAAGAGGGAAGAGGGAAGAGGGAAGAGGGAAGAGGGAAGAGGGAAGAGGGAAGAGGGAAGAGGGAAGAGGGAAGAGGGAAGAGGGAAGAGGGAAGAGGGAAGAGGGAAGAGGGAAGAGGGAAGAGGGAAGAGGGAAGAGGGAAGAGGGAAGAGGGAAGAGGGAAGAGGGAAGAGGGAAGAGGGAAGAGGGAAGAGGGAAGAGGGAAGAGGGAAGAGGGAAGAGGGAAGAGGGAAGAGGGAAGAGGGAAGAGGGAAGAGGGAAGAGGGAAGAGGGAAGAGGGAAGAGGGAAGAGGGAAGAGGGAAGAGGGAAGAGGGAAGAGGGAAGAGGGAAGAGGGAAGAGGGAAGAGGGAAGAGGGAAGAGGGAAGAGGGAAGATGGCGGACATAATTTTTTCTTAAAAATCGATATGGGTGTCATCTCCAAGGTTCCTCGGGGTTCCGATTACGAAAATGACATCCATTTTGAAATCCAAGATGGCGGACATTATTTTTTCTTAAAAATCGATATGGGTGTCATCTCCGAGGTTCCTCGGGGTTCCGATTACGAAAATGACATCCATTTTGAAATCCAAGAAGGTGGACATTATTTTTTCTTAAAAATCGATATGGGTGTCATCTCCAAGTTTCCTCGGGGTTCCGATTACGAAAATGACATACATTTTGAAATCCAAGATGGCGGACATTATTTTTTCTTAAAAATCGATATGGGTGTCATCTCCAAGGTTCCTCGGGGTTCCGATTACGAAAATGACATCCATTTTGAAATCCAAGATGGCGGACATTATTTTTTCTTAAAAATCGATATGGGTGTCATCTCCGAGGTTCCTCGGGGTTCCGATTACGAAAATAACATCCATTTTGAAATCCAAGATGGTGGACATTATTTTTTCTTAAAAATCGATATGGGTGTCATCTCCGAGGTTCCTCGGGGTTCCGATTACGAAAATGACATCCATTTTGAAATCCAAGATGGTGGACATTATTTTTTCTTAAAAATCGATATGGGTGTCATCTCCAAGTTTCCTCGGGGTTCCGATTACGAAAATGACATCCATTTTGAAATCCAAGATGGCGGACATTATTTTTTCTTAAAAATCGATATGGGTGTCATCTCCAAGGTTCCTCGGGGTTCCGATTACGAAAATGACATCCATTTTGAAATCCAAGATGGCGGACATTATTTTTTCTTAAAAATCGATATGGGTGTCATCTCCAAGTTTCCTCGGGGTTCCGATTACGAAAATGACTTCGATTTTGAAATCCAAGATGGCGGACATAATTTTTTCTTATAAATCGATATGGGTGTCATCTCCGAGGTTCCTCGTGGTTCCGGATACGAAAATGACATTTTGTGATTTTGAAATCCAAGATGGCGGACTTAAATTTTGACGTGATAACGTCTTAAATTAGGTTGCGGCTCGGAGTCACTCATGAAAAAATGTAACGCCCGCTCACGTCTGATGAGAGAGAGAGAGACAAAATATATTTCTATAGTTAAAATTTGTGCAATTCTTATTTTCATTCATCGAGCATTACTGTAACAAGAGGGAAGAGGGCGGAAGAGGGAAGAGGGAAGAGGGAAGAGGGAAGAGGGAAGAGGGAAGAGGGAAGAGGGAAGAGGGAAGAGGGAAGAGGGAAGAGGGAAGAGGGAAGAGGGAAGAGGGAAGAGGGAAGAGGGAAGAGGGAAGAGGGAAGAGGGAAGAGGGAAGAGGGAAGAGGGAAGAGGGAAGAGGGAAGAGGGAAGAGGGAAGAGGGAAGAGGGAAGAGGGAAGAGGGAAGAGGGAAGAGGGAAGAGGGAAGAGGGAAGAGGGAAGAGGGAAGAGGGAAGAGGGAAGAGGGAAGAGGGAAGAGGGAAGAGGGAAGAGGGAAGAGGGAAGAGGGAAGAGGGAAGAGGGAAGAGGGAAGAGGGAAGAGGGAAGAGGGAAGAGGGAAGAGGGAAGAGGGAAGAGGGAAGAGGGAAGAGGGAAGAGGGAAGAGGGAAGAGGGAAGAGGGAAGAGGGAAGAGGGAAGAGGGAAGAGGGAAGAGGGAAGAGGGAAGAGGGAAGAGGGAAGAGGGAAGAGGGAAGAGGGAAGAGGGAAGAGGGAAGAGGGAAGAGGGAAGAGGGAAGAGGGAAGAGGGAAGAGGGAAGAGGGAAGAGGGAAGAGGGAAGAGGGAAGAGGGAAGAGGGAAGAGGGAAGAGGGAAGAGGGAAGAGGGAAGAGGGAAGAGGGAAGAGGGAAGAGGGAAGAGGGAAGAGGGAAGAGGGAAGAGGGAAGAGGGAAGAGGGAAGAGGGAAGAGGGAAGAGGGAAGAGGGAAGAGGGAAGAGGGAAGAGGGAAGAGGGAAGAGGGAAGAGGGAAGAGGGAAGAGGGAAGAGGAACAAAATATATTTCTATAGTTAAAATTTGTGCAATTCTTATTTTCATTCATTGTTCCTATTGTGCAATTTAATAATATTCATATCAATAAATATTCTACCGAGAATAAGACGTTGTCACGTAAAATCTTCCTTCGCCCGTAAAACCGACTTTACAGGCAACCATTTTTTACATAGTTAAAGACTTTAATAAAAACTAAATTACGATCGCTTCTTCTGTGTTACGAAACTTACTCATACAAAAGATCTACTTAATTCAACTTTCGCCATCCAGATTTTAACAAACCCCCAAAAGAATAGATTGAGCTCACTTAGGGTGCGTCTCCACTGAAGCGACTGCTAGCGCTGAGAGCGGAACCGACCAATCACAAAAGTGAAGCGGTATGAGATACAGATTTTAACTCGGGTAAAATGGTCGATGCCTCACGTCTTCGCTCCGCTTTAGTGGCTGCCTGGCCTTAGGCTGCCTGTTCACTAAATAGCGGAGCGGAGAAAATGAAACAATCCGCCAAGACGAACAAAAAAGAAGCGGGGCACTACCTACCTTTTCTCGAACCGTTTCGTCTCATTTTCAAACCCTGATAGCTTTGTCCCAGTTAACACCAGAGCGCCCAAATTCACAGGTTAAGATGCAGTTAGGGAACATATGAAATGTACTCAATTTAATTAATCTATCTTTTATACTTGAGGCATCTTTGTGAAGCCCAAAAGATGTGCATTTAAGTGTGGATTGTGATTGGTACATTTTGCATAGTTCCGTTCCGCTCCGCTCCAGTGAACAGGCAGCCTTAGAGCTGTCCTATTCACATTTGCCATGCTCCACAAACTCCGTATAATAGTTCTATCATACTTTAAAAACTTCAACATCCGTTTTTCCCAACCTTATGATAATAAGAACACGGCAGCGACAAAATGCCTATTTTCCATTTAACTTTACCCGACTTTCCGTTCCGAGCCGGCGACTTTCCAGAATGGAAGCGCGGCCCGCCGGATGGCGTGTCCGCGGAAAACAACTGCCAACTCTAACAAAACCGCCACACCCAATCAAAAACCGACTTCTGGCTCCTGTGAATAGAACTCAATACCAGCTGTGAGATTTCAGGCGCGTGTCCATTGTACCAGGTGCTCAATGAAATTGCATAGGTAATAAAAGCATCCAAAGTTTAGTATCGCGTGCTGACTACGAACGGACCGGCGAATTGGCGTTTGCAGTAGTTTTAATTAAGAGTAAAATTGTGGAGCCTCCGCAGTGCGCGCTCTTTCATGGTCTTGTTGGGCTTATTAGCATTTGGCCGATGCAATGAGATCACTAAAGCACCCATTTAAATTGAGCTCGTTTGGGTAGCTGTTTACAAATGCAGCCAAGTTTGCACTGGATACGTTTTAAGTCCTCATTTGTGAGTTGATAAGGTTCTCAAGCAGCTGTTTTTGGATGCTTTTCGGTTAAATGCGTGTTTATTTTAATGTTTACATAACTTTGTGTTGTAAATTTTGTAACTTTACTCAAAATCTGCATACCTCCTCTACATATATATTATTTTTTTGAAGATGTCAGTCGATCCTAATTATTTTGGGATGAAATTTCTATATGGAAGTAATTACATTTATAGAGGAAAGACTATTAAGAGTCAAAAATTACTATAAGTTTAGCTTTCCTTTCAGCGGCGCTCCATACAAATGGCAAGCGGATCGTGACGTCATCACCCCCAAAAGGTAAAAATAGATGTACTTATGAAAAAATAACCAAGTTATCATTTTGACCGTGAAGAAGTGCATTTAAGCTGTCATAAAATTATTGTGTTGAATTATGAGAACAACTTTTGCTTTGGGATTAAAAAAGACATAATTTGTGTAGCTTTGAAGTATTTCTAAGCACTTTTATCAATTCTTTTTATTCTTATGTCATGATAAATGGAGCTTTTTATTTATATAAGTATGACATGTTGTATAATTCAACATCAGTCTACACACCCTTATTGTGTGCCGACAAGGGCCCAGTAGCATCAGAAGTACGGTTCGTACGGAAGCCATTTACATGCTCATTAAAAATAATAAGACTTTAGGAGCTATTTTCCTGTTGTCGGTAATGAAATGACATTCCGTGTATGTTAGTAAGCCAGAGTCACTAATGATAAGAACATCATTATTGTTTGCTGCGTATTTATTAGATCTTTTTTCCAGAGCAGGCAGACTTTGGGCAGGCTTTAGAAATATAACTAATTTAACTATTGAATATATGTCATGAATAAAACAAAACACACACAATTCTCAGCAAGATACGATATTCATGACAAAAACTTGATTGTGACTATTTTTGAAATGCTGTCTACTATCTTACGCTAATTTCAAATGGGATTGATGGGATTGCCCATGTTGCATCATCCAGTACGACGTCACCTTTCTGCCCTAGCGGCCATTTTTGTCCTACTAACAGAACTATTTGTTTGATTTATTTACAAACAACTACAAAGCTATTAACTAAGTTCAAATAAAACGGGCTCTCACACGATAGATTGAACTGTCCAATTTTGATTGGCGGATATAAAATTGTGGGTTTTGCGAGATTGATTTACGGTCGTTTAAAGGGAACTGTGCCTCTGGCTCGCTGGGAGACTGCGAGGAGACAGCGGTTTCATTTTGAACGGCAAATGGCGTGAAAGAAGTCGGGCCTTTTTCGGTTGAAATGTTTTGAGTGACATCTTGTGAATTATTTATAAATGTACAGCAGATTACGCGTCTAACTGAACCTCAGGAAAAATAAAGTCTATTTCTCTGTTTATGTAATAGATTTAGGCGAAAGTATTAAATAAATATGCATTAAGGCTGTATATAATTTTCAATCAAATAAGGATACAAAGTCCTGGAGTGGCGACTACGTATACGAAAGAGCAGCGTGAGTCGGCCCCCGACTAGATGGACGGATGACCTCGTGAGGGTAACGGGGAGTCAATGGATGCATCTCACGGGATCGCACTTTGTGGCGAGTCATGCGGGAGGCCTATGTTCAGCAATGGACATTTATGGCTGGTAGACAGAAGGATACAAAGCTTAGGTGTGGTCAAATTTAAACTTTATTTAATCAGAGCGCAAGCGGAATGAGATTCACACGCGACAGGTGAAATCACCTTGTAAGACACAGTCAATTTGAGCACCGTTTTTGACGGTTCAAAATAAATAAAATAACATTTTCCCACACTTTTCCCGGCTTATCAGCGGCGGCGGCGCGCGCCATTGCCCCCGAAGCGATACTTGATTTAACAAATCAGTGAACCCTTATTGGCCATGATTTCCTCGTCGCCAACTACATTCATTCGCTCACGGGCGACTAGCTCGATCAGTCTAATAGAGATTACATGTGTTTCGTGGTGTATACTTTAGCATACATAAATTAGTGTCTTATTCTGTGCCTGAATATAAATAGGTAGATTATAGATTCATTTATGAGATTATATCGCGTATTCATTATTTGAATCTCCCAACATTGGGAACCTATTACAGCTTCGCAACGGAGTCTCAAATAACGAATGTTCGCCATACAATTCGTTTAAATTGTTTTATTTAAATGTATACCAACCGCGGAAAGCGAAAACTATAAAAATAATAGCATTGGCCTCTTGGGCTTGGACTTTCAATACCGCTTGGTGGAGCGAGTCGAGTGCAGTATACGTATTTTACGTCGCCCTAAACCCTAACTGGGATGGCCGCTACGCGGGAATAAAGATGCAACTTTCTGGACAAGGCAAGACGTAGAACTATAGACGAACCGCGGGCGGTAATTCGTAAAACCCGAGATCGCATATTTACCTGCAATCTGGGACATCCGCCCTAAGTATGTAATGTACTATTCTGCCGTGTTACGGTAAAAGGTCGTATCTTTATATGAATGTCATAGTAAGATACGTCCTTTTAACATACCATGGCAGTATTTTACTCAGGTAATGTTTAACCTACCTTTGTGACATTCTTCGAAAAGTCTCCTCTGCGTTGTACCCCGAGCCTGTTGTCTTCAAAATAATACTCACAGTCAGCCACGGTGACCTTGGCCTTGAACCCCGCGTAGTGGCGCGAGTGGTCCGCCCGGAAGCGCAGACGCAGCGCGCTGCCCCTCGACCGGTAGCGCAGGAGTTTCAGCTTGGCGGTCCAGTCGCCGCACAGCCGGCGCGCGGGCAGGGCTCCCTCGCGCGCCCAGCCCGCGCTCCCGGCGTCCGACTCGGGGAGGAGGCTCTCGGACTCGTCCCATACCTGTTGAAGCAATGAAGAATATCACCAAGATTTTTACCTTATAGAATAGAATAGAATAAAATACTCTTTATTCCACACCTCAAGAAGAAAGAGATACAGATGACACTTAACATTACAATAGAGGCAAACAATAGGCGATCTTATCGCTAAAAAGCGATCTCTTCCTTATATTATGCTGTATAAAGCGTGTGCGTAAGAATCGACCCAACCATGACCACGACCACTCTGCCAAGAGTGCACGACTAGGTACGAAGAAGAATGCTGTATAAAAAGCAATTTTTATTTGGATTTGACTTATAGTTTTCAAAATATTTAGTGGGGCGCAGGACTATGCCGTCACTTGACGGATTCACTTAATGTATGAAGATGCGAAGAGGAGAGAGTCTTGAAAAACTGGTCGTGGTTGGGGCATAAAGGCAAGAGAGCTCGAGACCGTTCACCAACCAGATGGGGTGCGGTTCAATTTGCATAAAATTTTTTAGCATATTTATATTTAACTACTTTCAAAATGCATAATAAACACATTGCATAAAAACAAAATTCATAATTTTGTCAAGCATAATATTTAAACATCATAACCATTAATAATCATAATAACATTCGTTATAATGTTCTTAAGTCATAATGTCACTTGGTATAACATTCATTCAGAATAATTATGAAAACTCATAAAAACACTTAAAATAATTATCAAGTTGCATAAATATCATACCTATCAAATAAGTCCTGAATAAAAAGTTGTTGTGAGCACTGAAATTGGTAGGTTATGGTTTTTTTTACCCTAAAAACGAAACTGCTCCAAGAGATAGGTAGGTTAGGGTTTTTTACCCTAAAAAGGAAACTGCTCCAAGAGATAGGTAGGTTAGGGTTTTGTGCCCTGAAAACGAAACTGCTCCGAGAAATAGGTCGGTTAGGGTTATTTTTTTTATGACCCTAAAAATGAAACTGCTCCAAGAGATAGGTAGGTTAGGGTTATTTTTTTTATAACCCTAAAAACGAAACTGCTCCCAGAGATAGGTAGGTTAGGTTTTTTTATTACCCTTAAAAGGTAACTGCTCCTAATTTGGCTCGGCAATGGGGAAGAATGAATAAGAAAAAAATATTATATTTTTTGGATGTATTTATTTAGGCAACATTCATGCTTTAAGTTATTATGAAAAAAAGTAGGTATGATATGACAATGGTATAGTATACAAAGTGACTATTATGCAATTAAACTATTATAATTTTCGAAATTATGCAATTCGTTTGTATGCATTTTGTTTTTATGCTATATCATGGCTATGTAATGTCAATTCTCAGGTATGGCCTCGTTATATGGGGGAACTCCATAGATATGCCAAAAGCTTTCATTTTACAAAAAAATGCATTAGAGCCATATTTTCCTTGGGACCGCGCGAATCATGTAAGCCTATTTTTAAAAATCGTAAACTACTGACAGAGTGAAGTGGCGGAGTGGAGTGATGTCAGGAGAATAAACCGTAGGTTATAATTAAGACCTTCAAAGACAACCATTTTTGTTTTTTTTGGAATATGCAGTTTCATTGCGAAGAATATCCGGTAGTTGTAAAGATATTTTCAACCACGGAATTTTTTAGCGGAAATATTTAGAATCGATCGCATAACCGTTTGATACACAAACAAATAATTACGTCCAATAATTACGTCCAACAATGTAATTGTTATACTAGAAGGGCAACTTCATCCGCGCATAGCTTTTACCATAGTCAGGTGAAAAGTATGCTATAACCATAAAAAAAAAATGTGTTACCTATCTGTCATTGTGCTGTAAGATTTTACTCCTAATAATGACCACTCTCCGAAGAAAATTTATTTCCATTACATTTTTTGAGTTTTAAAATATTATGGATGTCCACAATGGCTTCGTAAAACTTTCATGTAATACCCCACACGATAAGGTTTGAAAAAAGTTCTGAAAAAAGGTTGAAAATAGCAGCGTGAAAACCTCTCTTGAATTATTAAGAACAGTGGCCTAAAATGATTACAGGTCAGATGCTAAACTGATCTACTTTTGATGACGACTGTACCAGGCTACGAGTAAACCAAGATCGTAACATCTTTAAGTAATATCAAAGAAGCACCATACGCTCGCATTTTTACACCCCGTAGTCGCGAAGAATTTTTATTTTCTATTCCCCATCGCTGCAGTTACACTGTATACTAAATAAAGTCACATGTGTCATCGCGGGGCGTATGTCTTACCGCTCTTTCAGAGCAGAGTAGTATCTCTCGTGCGTTTCATATCTCAGTATCGAACCAAGATGAGGCGAAGTGAGATTTATGATTCAGAAAAATCTCTTAATGGACCATCCTGTGCTTGGCCGTTCGTGATAAATGTGCAATCTTAACTTGGAGAATGCGCGAGAGTATTGACTTCATATAATATAATGCACTGTTAACTGTTCGATTATGTTTAGACGTGCTTTAAGTGCCGTTAAAGGTTGACGGTACGCGTTTGTTTTTAAAGTGAATAATGGACTGAGATGACTTATTTGTGGGATTGTATAAAGCAAAGTGAGTCAGCGCTTTGTGTATGATGTATGTCCGCCGTTGATTTTAATTCGCGCTTCAAAACAGATAGTATGCATATGCATACGGATATCCGTTTGAGGTGTAAATAATTTCAATTTTAAAGTAATATAGATATTTTGTAGGAGTGTTACTAAATAGATTGAATTGTGTAAACATGGTTTCTTGCGGTAAGAAAATTGAACCATAACTTAATAATAATTTTTAAACATTAAAACTTGTAGGTAATAAGTAATTTTAATTTTAGGAAGGATTACACTTTATTTTGTTGTACATTTTGAATATAAACAAAATTTAGTTATAATTATTGTTTGCATGCTTAATTAAGCCGAATTTGGAGATGTACCTATATTATGTTATACCATCTAATTTGTACCCATTTCTGCAAATAAACATTATCATTTATCATTTATCATTTATCATTTATGATCACTTATGCAGGTTGAAATTATGCAATTCGTTTTATGCAAAATGAAAATTCGCAAATTGTTGTTATGCAAAACATTACACACCCACCAGATGGTCTGACCAAATCAAAGGAGCAACCTCCTCAAGCAGATTTCACCAGGCGGTGAGGGCAATGATGAAACGGGACCGATGGAGACAGATCATTAAAGGCAAAACCAACCTGTAATCACGATGCTCATTAATGAGGGACCACTTGAAGAGAGATGAAGATACTATGAGTATAAGTCTGATGACGTCTCGCTGGCATGACACACCCTACGAAATTTATAATATCATAACTTCAAAAAGCTTTCAGGACCCGACCTTCAGCTATGAAGTATTATACGACCAAGAAGAAGAACTTCAAAACTACACGCCTGGTTTAAATGAAACAAAGACTTAAGGAGGTTTATCAGCATTAAAAAATAACATGCAGTATTTATTTGCAACAAAGAATTTTATGTTATAAAGCTCACATTCAGAAAAGGCAGTAAAACATTCCTCACGTTTCCATCCAGCCCGACAGCTTCATAAAACAAACACGCATTGGCGTATCTAAGATTATTTTTCAGGCGGGGCCTGGGTGGGGCCTGGCCATGGCCCATGAGATAAAGTCATGAATTTCTATGGGTTACCCAAAATCCTGGGGTAGGCACTAGACCATATTGGGGTGGGCACGGCCCACCCGGCCACCCCCCTAAATACGCCAATGCAAACACGCGCTTAGCAGGGAACAAGGCTGGGATCCGCCAGTGCGTAACTAGACAGGTGCGAGGTTTAAGCTTAGGCCGTATATATTTCTTTTTAGTTTATATTCAGAGCGAATCGGCATAGTGCGCGAATTCTTCAGCATGTTTCTGGATTCTGGGATAAGTATTTTTCTCGACTATTCATTACGCAAATGCTATTTTCCCATTTCCCGGAAGAAAAAGTTTTCCGGCCATTTTAAATAGTTGTGCACAAGTACAAATGTACATCTCTTGGTTGTGAACATTCCTCCGAATATTTGAAAAAGTTAATAATTTTTTTTTATGGACCTCAAAAAGTATGATCAGTTGTTTCATAGGTGTTATAAATTATTTTAAGTGATCTGAAGATTGCATTTGAGCCTTCGATTGTGACTAGCAATTGAAAACCGGTCCACCGGTACACGTGTACAACTGAAAATAGGACTTAACTCATAAACAATATTCTGTAATATAACAAACATTTTCGAAAAAAGCCCACCAGTTTTGCGAGGCTACCAAATGATGCAAGAGATTGCTCTTCCTCGTCACGATAGCGAAGCTCAATCTCCATCTACAGATCAATTACTACTAACTAGATCGTAGTCAGACTAACTCGATTTGTGTGAGGTTGTCTGTTATTCATTCGAAAAAACCCTAATCGCGACTGCGAGAAACTGCTTGCTATGATTACTATAAAACGCTGAAGGTGCAAGCAATCCTGCGGACTGCCGCCCACGTGTAACGGCCAACGGGCGCGGTCACCAAGATCCGAATATCACATTAAGGGTGTTACATACTTCGTTATCGACTGGCAAATGGTGGCCCTGCTGCCAGTCCTCGTCGGTGGCGTTGTCGGGCACCTCCGTGATCTCCAGGAAGTCGTAACTGCAGCTGTGGACAAGGCAAATGATTGTTCAATGAAGTGTTAATTAATTAAAAACGTAGACCCAATTAGCGCGGGTAGGATCCACTTCCGGAGACCACATGGTACTGACACATGGCTAAGACAAGAGAAGACAGACAAGTTAAAAAGGTGGTGAAATAAGAATGTGGACGAACTTGTCTGGAGGAAACGGAGTGATCTCACCAGGTCAATTTATACGTCTGGTTTAAATTGACCTGGTGAGATCACTCCGTTTCCTTCATTTCTTCCTTTTGTTGTAGGCGTATTAGTGGTACTATTTAATGTTTCTTGCATAGAAAAACAGCTTATCGTACAAACGGCAGATGTAATGATAGAAAAACTTAATAATCTTATCAAAACTTTCGTGAGACATATTTAACAAATGTTCCACGACATCCACGACAATTTCACGTGAATAATACATTTGAGAAAACTTAATGTTTAAACTGATGACCCCTAATATGCACCTACGTAATATGACTCAAACCGCTTGTAATATATACTATGACAGTCAATATAATACGTGTTCATTTATTAACCGAATAAAGTTTCAACCGCAACTATATGAACATCCATCTGAGGTTTCATAGTTCGATGGATGTTCGGTAACATGTAGTTGGCGAGAGATCGCAGGCAGCTCGTTGCAGTGCGACTCGATAAAAATAACTGCCTAATTAATTAAACTGAAGCAATCGGTAATTTGAGGCAGTCGAATAGTGCCGCCACATGAGTGGTGAGTGATGACGTCATAGCAGCTGTGAAGAAATAACAATAAGAATTACGTGAATTTCAGTTGAACAATATTATGGTACTGTCACGTGAACTACTTACCTACATTATAAGCAAAGTTTCATTTCGATACGGCAGTTAAAAGTAGCTTAAAATTGACTTCCAAGATTTTAACCGTGTTAAAAACGAGCTTTCTCGGCTAAATAAGTTGGTAAAGATTTATTTAAGTACTAGATCTGTAATAGTGTATGGTGTAGGCTTCAACAAAATGTCCAAAATTAATAAACTACCACTTCGAATAGCCGAGCAGTGACAGTACGGACACTAACAAATATATGGCAATACTGAACAACAGAAACAATAATCATTCTTTGGTTATTGTACCGACAGTAGCGACCAAAAGCGATCACTCCTGTGGCACGGACACATTCCCGTTAGTGGATTTGTACTTCCACACAAAGTCCGACTTAACGCAGTAGGGCTAGCATATCTTACGGCGACTTCACTTGTAGCGTTACTGAGCGTCACCGAACATGCTGATACAGTTCAAGCTTAAAATGCACCGAAAATGGATTTCTAAAATAAATTGAATAATAAAGTTTAAGCCGCAGCCGCAATATTTATCGGTTCGGTTAATCGTTTGATGGATGGTCGGTGACGGAGCGATGACAGTGAACCACGTGGCAGTCCATCACAGCGCGGCCGCAGAGGCTCTATACTTATATAGCTGTTTATTTATAAATTTCTGTATAGCAGGATATATTTTTGAGTGTGCGCAGGAATTGCACGATTTAATTCCGCCATCCCCGTTTCACCATCGGACAACCAGGTTCGATAATTACATAAATGTAATATAAATGTTTTTTTCTACTCCAGTACTTTTTTCTGTCATTTATATAGTTACTAACTCTAATATAAAGACGTAAATTATGAAAGTCTGTAAAAGTCTATACTCTACTGCCCAAAAACACACTGCTAACCGATGGTATAATGTCGCCAAAAAAGCATCACTTAGTACCACAGATTACAAGATGAACAGCTGCATTCACACAGTTTGCAAATTTAAAAAAAAAACTTTGTACTAAGGCATTGCTGCCAACTTAAAAAAAAAGTTTTATCTTCAGTGCATGGATGTTTAGTATAAGTAGTGAACGTAACCTTTATGTATAAGTTTAATTTTTTTGACAGATGTTTAGTATGGTGATCGTATACCTTTATGTATAAGTTAATATTTTTTTGACAGATGGATGTCAATAAAAAAAAGTTTATCAGAGACAATTTTTCTTTTTAATTTTGTTGATTCCGAGCGGGAACATGTAATTATTTTCTTTGTTGTTTATTTGCATTTTATTTATGAAATGTCGAGTCGTAGAAAAAGTATTGTATGCAACGTTGTATAAGTAGGTCAAAAAACGCTCGTGTCATCTTTCTTACGATGTTCGCTACGCTCACATCGTAACCCATGCCACTCGCGTTTTTTGCCCCCTCTTATACAACGGTTGCATAAAATACTATTGTTGATTCAGGTTTTCTAAAACTTTCAGATTGTGCGTTTTTCATATTTCATGTTTCTACGTCACGCCAGCGTGCTTATGCTGACGTCGCCGGTCAGCATGTCGCAGCTAACCGGGCCTCCTTGCCTTCTAAGGCATGTACAGTCAGGGTTCTCGATAAAGAAAAGTCCTCCCGCACCAATGTGGATAAGGAGGGATTCACACTGGTGGAAAGGAGGAGAAAGGCGCGCAGGGCGCCCGGCAAGACTCTGAGTGGCACTGCCGAGCCGGTTGGTTCTGGTCTTCGGATTGCCACACCGAGTAAGGCGCTCTATGTGTCGCGCTTGCATCACTCCGCCGTGGCTTACGATGTGGTGGAGTACGTCCGCCGGAAGACTGGCTCATAAGTCATAAGTCATTTATTCATTGAACAATATACATTGTGTTTGAAATGATTAAGTAGGGTAAGGCACAGTTACAATTTTACAATTACATATTCGATTCCATACATAAGTATACAATTTCATTGTTGTCAAATTTAAATAATGAATATGATGTTATACACAATTACGATTATTATTCTTACATATTGTTTAATTAAAATTACCTGATGTCAAATATAATTACCATACTAAACTGACAACATAAAGAAATAAAAAGAAGAATACAACAATAATTACCATTAAAATTTGATTCCTGTCAAATTAATTTAATGCAAATAATTCCTAATACATAATTAAATTGGATGTATACAATATAATTATAACAATAAAATAGAATGTGTCATTTACACCAGGGGCCCAATTCGAGAATGCCGTTTGAGATATCGCCGAACGTCAAATCTCCATTAGATAACAGTTATATCGCCATTGAACTGTCATTTAAATGCGATGAGCTTGAAAGTGACATATCTCATCTCAATTTTGGAAATACGAAGGCGATAATGATTGTCAAAAATGTTATTCATGTATATAAATTTCTGTTTTGAACGAAACGTAACGGACTAATTTCACGTACTACGCGGTCAATTTAAAGTATGCGCCTGTTATTTATGCCGTCACATACAAAGGAAACGAAAATTTTGCGCGTCCGAATTGACGAAGTTGCGATATCGCCACTTGTCAAGTAGGCACACGTCAAAAGTGACGGATGGCGATGAAAATGATCCATCATATCTCTAAAATTGGTCGAATACCCCCCCAGTTCCCGTCAATTTAATAATAGTACTTAATTTAAATAACTACGCAAACTTTATAACCAACTCAATTACTGAACGTCATTCAGATAAAGTTCGTCTACCGAGTAGAGACACTTCCTTAGCAAAAAAGCCTTGAGATTTCTTTTAAACATATGTAAACTCGTAATGGACTTAAACTCAACAGGCAACTTATTAAAGAGGGTAATTGCCTGATAGCCCGAAGAGTGCTTGTCAATATTGAGTTTGGTGAATATAGTTTGAGGTAAGTCCATCCTTCTGGTTGTCAGGCGTATTTGTCTCTCCTCTAATGTTTCGATACGATTCAGGTTTTTTATCAGGTCACTAAGGACTATAAGAACATATAAACTAGGAACAGTAAGGATTTCATACTCCAAAAAATAAGTTTTGCACGAAGTAGTCTGAGGAATTCTGGCCATGGTTCTGATTGCTCTTTTCTGGTACACAAATGCAGACTGGATATTATAACGGTAACTATTACCCCAGAACTTGATGCTGTACCTTATTTTAGATTCAACCAAAGCGTAATACACCATTTTTAGCTGAATTATGGTGACTTCCTCTCTTAGACTTCTTAGTGCATAGCAAGCCGAGCTAATAGACTTTACTAGCGAGGACAGTTCGTCTTTCCAGTTTAGACTCGAGTCTATCCAGACGCCAAGAAATTTGACTGAGTCCACTTGGTTGATGTTTACACCATTAGCTGAAATTTGCAGATAATCTTTGTTTCTCGAGGTGGTTTTAAAAAGTATCGCATTGGTCTTACTACAGTTTAGTTTCAGATTGTTTATGCTGAACCAAGTATTAAGGGCTTCCAGAGCATGACTGACTCTCTCGTTCAGTAGTACCATGTTCTCTGCTGATATAATGGCTTCTCGCTGAGGGTGCACCAAATGCAGTCCCGCCACTACGTGCATTTCAGATCGTTTGTGGTGCGCGTACCGCGGCCGCTGCAAGGCACCATCGCAAGTGCAGTCTTCTGGCCGAAGAGTGTTGTGTTTCGGCGGTTTCGGGGCAATCTGCCGAATCCTGCGCCAGATCAGACGACGCAACGGAGCCAAGCTGTTACGCCGCCTACATCAAACAGATTTAAGCTTTTCTAAAATATAATTTTGTAGTTCACAGTGCTATGGTTGATACTGTAATTGTAACTAATTTGAATAAATAAATAAATATTTCAACCTTTTAAAAAAATGTTCGCGACGTTTGCAGACTTCACTGTCTGTACTTAATAAAATCAAAGTCAACTCAACAATATACGGTACAATGAGTCAAATCAAAAAGCTTTATTAATTAAACTCATACTTGTTACGAATGTAACGCGTGCGTTGCCGCTTTGTTCCTTTGACTGAGTGCTCAGGCTAGCGGCAATGGCGGCGTGGCGGTAACACTGCATTTCTATAGTGTTGTACCTACATTAAATTATAACTTTTAACAGCTATATTTACTTATGTTTGCCAACTCCGTGGTATAAAAAAATTGTGTGGTGATTAATGGCTCTTCATCACGCGAAACGGCTGGACAGATGTTAAAATTGTTTGGACCACATTGAACAAAAAATAGATTACTAACTGATGGTTTTCCTAAAGTAATTCATAGCATATATAATACACTAACTTCAATGAAAAGAAGAATTAGGAACATTAAGATTCTCCTCTTTACACCGCAGAAAAATTTCAAAAATCACTTTTATCGACAAAGTACTAAATCTCGTCCAAATCGTGTAAGAAAAGACAATGCATAAATCGTAGCCCCGTCGACATCCAATAGTAACTGGCATGTATAAGTGAAATCTCGAATAATTTCGCTAAACCTGCAAGCCGTGTGCCTGGCAGTTCGATTTGGCCATGCTAATGTACTCTTCACCCTTCAACCCGTCCGCAACCCATTCAAAAGGGTATAGAGTCGAGTTTCGAGTAGGTCAGGTTAGGCTTAAGCGGATTGTGACATACTGTTGGGTTAGGATTAGCTCTGTTGGTGTAAGTATCGCGATAGTTGGTTTATTGCGTCATGTATGGAATTTGTGAACGGTTAAATGATTTCTAGCTTCACAAAGCCAGGATTTACTGCGATACGGAAACGTGACGGTGGGAATCTGATTAACAGATATGCATTAATTAATGTAGGGAACTCGATCCCTTCGATACATTTTGGGCAATTGGTATCTCTAGAGTAAGATCTAGATAACGTGGTAGGTTACGCACGTGATGGAATGACCAGATAAAGTCTGTTATGAGTAATTAGAAAGAAAGAAAGAAATACATTTATTCATGGCTTGACCATAATACATAATTAATTACATAGAGAGAAGTGTGACATGACATGAGTGATAAATATAATAATAACAATAATAATGGTATAAAACACAATAGGTAACAATAAAAACAAAAAAATAAACTATTACATTCCACGAATATACCAGAAGCGGCAGTTAGCGGCACACCCGTGGAGGTAGCAAGACATCGTTAGGCGAAAAGCTCACAAATTACACATTTTTATTGTTTCCTGTATCATTGAAGTTCAATATAAAAATGAAGGTAATTTGTTTAACCGCTGCAAGAACTGCACCTTCAGATTGAACAAAGAACTCCTAGTAAATGGCGCCGGCTTTCCGCTCGTCAATATTTGGCTCAGCCGTCTTGGCGTTTTTCTTGGCGCTGTCTTGGCCGGCTTGGCTCCGCGGCCAAGTGCCAAAGTGTCTCGGTCGGTGGGAAAACTTTGTGCTTTTTACTATCCAAATAAAAGGTAGCTCTTTGAATAAAATTTCCGCTGTTGGCTTGTTCTGGAATAGATATATGTCAGGTAGTTGACGTTGATGGTTTACTGCCTACAATAACAGCACTAAAAAGTTTGATATAGTATTCATAAGACTTGTGACTTCGTTTATCTTGCCAGTGTTGTAATTTCAGAACAGCGTTGGAATTTGTTATTTTCTTTGAAGATATATAAGGACGGACCTCCACTGTGGCGGACTGGCCCCTGGTGCTGGAGTTAGTCTGTCAAGCGGACAGACCCAGGTCTCATTAGGAGATCCCTTTGTCATTGGCATTAGTTTATTGAATTTATTTAATGAAGTTATTGCACAAGTGAGCGGAGACGTAGATCATAAAGAGAACAGAGGTTCGAGAATTCCTGATCTTTTTAATCTCCGATAAATAAAATATTTTTTCATAGGTAATCGGATGACCTGCTCGGTGCAATCAATATTTTCCTCTCAGCGTTAGTAAGCACTAAATGAAATCCGAGTCTCAAACACTAATTGGTATCTCGCTTTTGAATTCATTCCTGTATTTTGAGTCGGAATCAATCCAATCACTTTTCAAACCAGAATTTTAATTAAAACCCGGTTTCAGGTGAACCTCGGTTTAGAGCGCAAAAACCGTTTGCATGAAAAGCCAAGGCTAAGAGCAAGTCTGACTCGAACAACGATTACTCCATTTCGTTTATTTTGGGTTAAGACATAAAATTACCCGCGGTTCATTGTGTTTTATTGTTGTGTCCTTTTTAGTTATTTTGTTTTATACCTTTATAAAATCTTAAACTAAATTAAGCTGATGATTTAGGGTACTTTAGGTCGCATAGAGGGACACTTCATACGGAGAGACAATAGCCACGTGATAAAAAAAATTAGGATGATTGTGGAGGGATGTAGAAGAAGAGGACGTGCAAAGAAAAGATGGATGGATAGTGTGAGAGATGATATAGAAATAAAAGAATTAAATGACGAATGATAGGGAGGAATGGAAGAAAAAGCATGCTGTGCCAACCACAAATAAATAAGGGCAAGAGAATGATGATGACACGGACATAGAACGTGGCGCTCACGGTGAAGCCAAATTGGAACAGAACCCTATCTGTTAACACCTGGCCACGGAACCCTTAAATGCCTTTACGATAAAAACCGCACAGAAAAACGGCTTTGCAATATGTTCACTGTAGACGGTAATGTGTTTTTAATAAAATTCCAGTGAAAATGTTTTCGTTGGTGCTCGGGTTTCGAGTGTCTGGCACCAGACTGTATACACGGATAATGAACATTTTCGACATACGAATATTTTGGCAGCGAATACGATTTCCGATGTTATCCATGTTAATTGAAATTGTTTTCATGATTTTCCTGACCTTAAGTATACATCTGGTTATCTATTCACACATTTTGACTAAACGATCTTATGAAAATGGATCTTTTTTAAGGTAGGTTATACATATAACATTTTGTACACTAGGAAGAACTACATACCACGAGACTAGTTAAGTCTTTTACCTATACGCACGTAAGCTTCAACGAGTTGCATGTAAAATCGAAGAAACTCTACTTTCCATAATATCTTCAAGGAAATATATAAGACCATCTATTTTTATAGTGAGGTTGTGTCTCATCATTTGTCATCTCGTGCGAGCCGGCGACGAGGGTTTGATCGCATTAAAAAGACATCTAGATAGTGCCCGGCGCGACAGGACACTTATTGCGGCTTCAGTATTCCAGCTATGTTGTGAAGTACACAGATAACAGACGTAGAGAGAGCAAGGAGAAATGTAGGGGAGTAGTCTTTTATGCTAGAGACAAAAGTTGCATTTCGAAGGTGTGTGGTCAAACCCGATAAGTCGAAGAAATTGGTCTTTGAAATAAGAACTTTATTCACACTGTCTCTACATACTACATGTAGTTCTTACTTCAAAGATATATTTTTACGACTTATCGGATTTAACCACGCAACCCTCGATTTTGACGTTACTTCTACGTTACTTACTAGACCTACTACATATTTGTCAACTTTAGCGTTATTTTGGTTCTCGTTGAAATGAATATCTATTTTGCTTTTGGTAGACGTAAAATCCAAGATGGCGAGTCACATTACTAAAGCGCAAACAGCTCTTACGTAGAAATTGAGAATATTTCAAGAGATTCTTCTGTAGTGTTTTATTCTGTAGCTGTAGTGAGCTCTGGGCTGAAATGAATGACGTCGATCGTAATCAGCCCGTCATTACCCTGCCATTTATTTTACTCTTACGCAACCGGTGATATCACTGCGCTGTGTGCAAACGACAACCGCATTTGTCAATATCGAAAAGCAATAATCACATTCGAACTTGTTTATTAAATTAGCAAGATAAAGCCGAGATATTTGTAAACTAGGGATGTGGCACAGCGCGATGCAGGATTAAGATGAGCGCGCAGCGCCATTGCCAGCGGTATAGCGCCATATGGCTGGACATATTTTATACAGGGATTGCTTGACATCCAAAGATGGTTATAAAATAAGTTGAGTTACTAAAAAAGTTTAAAATGACTGGCGGCGTAAGTTTCCTTATTGTCTTGTCTGCAATTGCAATCAAACAAAGGTCTCCAGACCTACGTGTTGTTAGCAAACGTGAGGGATTTACCAAACAGTTTTTACATTACAACAACATCTACCCACAATTTACAAACATTGCATAGAGCAGACGTGGCTGTCGAGCGCGGGATCCGGCGTATCCCGCGGGACACTCGTTAGGGATGGGAAAACAAAGATTTCCCAACCCGGCCCTCAGGTCATTTGTAGCTGTTGAAAGCGTGCTTGAATGGCGTCTTTATTTTGCCTCATGAATGCCAAGATGAGTTTCGGACCATTCACTCTTGTAAAGTATTTGCTGAACAACTAGCTGTTGCCCGCGACTTCGTCCGCGTGGAACCTTTATCTTGAAAATTTTACATCTTTATTATTTTCAGATCTAAGTAATGTTGAAATTGCTAAACGTGCTTTTTTTTTGCAATTGTATACGAAATAGTAACGAACCCTTCGTACGCGAGTCCGACTCGCTCTTGGCCTTTTGATGAGTCAGTCAGTCAGGACACTTGCATTTATATATATAGATTAGCGGATTTCCCCATACAAACTTTGCACCCCTTTTTAACCCCCTTAGAGGTGAAATTTTCCAAAACGCTGAAATGACTTTTTTTGTATTTGATTACGTAAGCTTTCTATAAAGTTTCAAGTCTCTAGTTCAAAAAAAAAAAGTTTCTCCCATATAAACCTTGCACCCCTTTTTAACCCCCTTAGGGGTGAAATTTTCCAAAACGCTGAAATTACTTTTTTTGTATTTGATTACGTAAGCTTGAGTCAGTCAGTCAGGACACTTGCATTTATATATATAGATTAGCGGATTTCCCCATACAAACTTTGCACCCCTTTTTAACCCCCTTAGAGGTGAAATTTTCCAAAACGCTGAAAATACTTTTTTTGTATTTGATTACGTAAGCTTTCTACAAAGTTTTAAGTCTCTAGTTCAAAAAAAAAAGTTTTTCCCATATAAACCTTGCACCCCTTTTTAACCCCCTTAGGGGTGAAATTTTCTAAAACGCTGAAAGTACTTCTTGTGTTTTTGAATAAGTAATCTTTCTACAAAGTTTCAAGTCTCTAGCTCTAAAAAAAAAGTTTCCCCCATACAAACTTTGCACCCCTATTTAACCCCCTTAGAGATTGAATTTTTCAAAATCGCTTCTTATCTCTTGTACACTTTATAAATGCAACCTAGTGTGCAAATTTCAACTCTCTAGCATTTTTAGTTTCGGCTCTGCGTTGATGAGTCAGTCAGTCAGTCAGGACACTTGCATTTATATATCGATGGCAAAAAGCGAGAACGTAGTAAGCGCCACTTGGCCAAAAAAAATTTTTTTGCATATTCGGAATCAGCGAATTTTTCTGCGTCGACTGGTCTGGGTCCCATGGCTCTACGACGCTTAGAAAAAACTGGACTACGTTGCAAAACGAATGTATTTTTTTGACGATGCCCACATCTAATTGCTGTAAACACCCAAATAGTAGTAATTTTCTAAACGAGTACATTTACGCTAATTTTGTTCTTTCATAAATCAAAGGGTGTGCCGGTTACAGCGTTGCCGAAATTTTGTTCCGTGGCGGTTGCAGCATTTATGCATGTAGTGAAAATATTACGAACCAAGCTTACTGCAATTATCCTAAAATAAATTATCTATGATTGACGCTTACTACATTTCATTCGAAAATGAATTAACAGCAAGCTACAGTAACGACATTTGAAACACAACGTGAAGTGGGTAGTGCTTGAAGATACAGCAATAAAAATGTGCGCTCGCGGCGATGTGGCTCGTGAATACGACCTGTGATTTAGTCTATCGGCGATCGCCGGAGCGAGTGGGTGTACGTAGTCTGTGTACATGCCTTTTTTTGGATGTAAAATATGTTGCGGGTTTAATGTGAATATTGGTATAAAACATAACTAGCATATTTATTTGCTTTATTAATATTGAAAGGACAGCAAAAATGTTTTTATTACATTTTGTTGGAAGAAAATAACGATGTTGGGGCGCGGGACGCGGCAGCTTTGAGAGTTCCGTGCCTCAATCGCCAAAAACTAAACTTAAATAGGATCACTTTTGTGCCTGTCTATCCATTTGTCGAGACCTTTTTCTCAGGAACGCGTGGAGGTATAAAGCTGGAATTAACATCAAATATCATCAAAGGTCTGCTTATCTTCAGCTTAAAGGCAATCAAAAGATACGAGCAAACACTCGCATGATGATTAAAAAAAATTAAAAAAATATTTACTTTTTTCGGCTTTCTTCTCGACAGCGGCCTCCTCTTGTGAAATGCCGATAAATTCAGATTCAGACATGTAAAGTGGCCTACTTACAGAATAGGTATACATTTCAATTTTGATTTCGATTTAAAATAATGATTTTTTTTTAATTAGTATAATATGTATATCTAGTTTACGGTTGTAATCGCTAGAAGAAAGTTTTGCTGTAATCTACTACGTTTCACTACAACCATAAAGAGTTAATTGGTCTAACCCCTAAAAAGCTGACTCAAGCCGGATCAAACTAGTTTGGGGTGTCACGTGCGCATCTTTATTATCTAAGGGCTAGAATCAGATAAGCACTAAATTTGTTGAGCTGTGGTAGATAAACAACTGTCTTCTTCTTCTTCGTTACACTCTTTACAGAGTGGTCGTGACCATTATGCATTTGTGGAGTTCTGAGTGACCCGTTTGACGACACGTCGCCATTCATCCCGTAGGGCCGCTTTCCGTGAGCATTCGTTGACGGTAGCCGACACACTGGCTTTGATCTGGTCGGTCCATCTCATCGGCGATCTTCCTCTGGCTCTGACACCTTCCACTCTCCCTTGAACAACGAGGCGTTCTATGGACGTTCCGTCTCGCCGAGACACGTGTCCAAAGAAGTTGAGGATGCGGGACCTGACGACAGAGAGCAGACGCTCTTTAATTCCAAGCTCCTCAAGAATTGAGACGTTGGTCCGGAACTCAGTCCACGATACACCAAGCATCCGTCTCCAGCACCACATCTCCAGTGCATTGACTTTCTGCTCTTCTGCCGCCCTTAATGTCCATGTCTCAGCAGCATACAGGAATATGGGAAATATGAGGGTTCTAACAAGCCTGGTTTTAGTGGTCCTTGTGATATTACGGTTCCTCCAAACCCTTTTCATCTTGTCCATAGCAGACCTCGCAATCGCCATACGTCGTTTGATCTCATCTACGCAGCCTCCGTTGTTTGTGATCAATGCCCCCAAGTAGATGTATGACTGTACTACTTCACAATTCGCAATTTCTGTAACTTCGGGCGAATTGTTGTTTGCACGATCGACAATCAACATTTTGGTCTTGCTGCGGTTAATCCTCAGGCCAAACTCTAAACTGACGTTCTCCGTTCTATAAAGCAATGCAAAGCATTCTATAAAACAACTGTACAGTATTTAAAATTTACCGGTTAACTGGTGCCTGATTCGATTAATATTTTCATAATAACCATACGCATGGCATAAATGAATAAAAAAATATATATCGGGCAACCTCACACAAATTAATCAAGTACCACAGTAAGCTCTAGGAGGCTTGTGTTCTGGACACAAGTGAACATACTGGTAAAGATAAATACATATTTAAATACAAATAACATCCATGACCCGGGCACAAATATATTATTCGACAAATAATCGAGTTCATCACACAAATATTTGCCCTTGCCGGGATTCTAACCCAGGACCGTCGGCTCAGTAGGCAGCTGCTTAAACCACTGCGACAACTGTCGTCATTCATTTTATCACGGACATAATATACAGCTTTGCGGCTGCTTGAGCTACATCAGCTACCAGCGTTTTGAAACGCAGTACTGTGTTCTTAATTCTGTCAGTTAGTTTTACGCCCAGAATACTGCGTTCCATGGCTCTTTGACAAACCTTGAGGGTGGACTTCTGAACTTTTGTCAAAGACCAAGTCTGCGCTCCGTAGGTCAGGATAGGTCAGGAAGAATGCACATGTCCATCAGTCACTATTGCACTAATTTTCATTACTTTAGAGGGGCGATTTTTGAGTTAATTATGACAAACATTTTGAGGAGTGTTATTATAAAACAATGCATTTTAGAGGAATTTTTAGTATTTTTTTAAGAACAGTTATTTAAATTATGTTATTATGAAAACGAATTCCATTGGAATGCAATTTTTAGGTTCCTATTTTAATGTCAATTGATATTCTGCCTAAGAAAAATTACTCCGAGTTTTTATTTAAATAAATAATAACAATTTTAATTTGTACGGTACCACAGTAATATAACGTCTAGTTATTTAAGTTAAATATTAATGGTTCAGTGAGATTAGTTCAAAGAAATATTTTTATAATTGAGGTGATAGTTGTGTTCAAACAATTGTTTAAGAATTATGTTGAAAACTTACGAGTATATAATAAGTAATACTTACATTCAAAACATCTTTTATAGTTAGTGGGTTTAATAGGTAGTGAGTTTTATATCGATAAAAGTTACTTAAAAGACAATTTAATGCCAAAACTGGAGATAAAATGTAGAGAGTTTTAAAGTTTTCACGGGAATATTAAACCTCATTACATATAATATTTAGTTTAAGCGGATAACAATATTATAGTCTGATTAACCCTAAGAATATTTATGTTTGTTTTTAGCACGATAAGAACAAGGTTGTGATTTTATAATATGAGAGATTTTATTAGCCTTTTGAAATGTTATAAGCAACGGAGGTTTTAAGTAGCTTTCGTAATGTTTTTATACAGAGAAATTGAGACTAGATAGTATTTGATATGTTAAGACGGTAATTGTTGCTTCTGAACTTTTAATTTGTAAGAAACCTGCATTTAAAATTTGGAAACATTTAAAAAAAGTATGTTGATAAAAGTTGATTGATACTTAAGTCGTTTTATTTTCACAGTTTCTTTTTGCCGGTGGACACTTACCACATTTCAGTTAGTCCTATAAAGAACGTAATGACATTTACGTCAAAATTATTGAATCTTAAAATAAATACGCATCTGGTTACAGCATTTATGCTTTATGGAAATAATACTCGTTTCACCATTTTAGTACATTTATTTCTGGCGTTTACAGCGTTTTCGCGTAACGAAAAAAAAGAGTTCAATTGTCGTAACCGCCACTAAGTCGTAAACCAGTCTTTTTTGTTAAATATTAAATATGCCAGTTGAAAGAAAACCATAAGTTATGAATTAGATCCAAATATCAAGCATTTTCGTTCATAAATGAAAGAGTTATGATTTTTTTTCTCGAAATCGAAAAGTTTTTTGGCTCTGGTGTAAAGTTTGCATTTTGGCGGTTACTACGTTCTCGCTTTTTGCCATCGATATATAGATTTGTTCAACGTCAAATAGCATTTAAGTCTAATCTACACATTTAAATATAATATATACGATATTTCCACCACAAGATTTAAATTCTAACAAGAATTGAGCTGTTTGTGGGATTATCAGCTCTCAATTACAAATATAATTATGAAAATAGGTTTCAAAAAAAGCCTGTGCGTTAACTGAGTCCCAGTAATAACTTTATAAATAACATATTAGCTAACTTTGAAAACCGGCACAAACCCAGTTAATTTAAATGTTGCTTAGTTTTATTATCGGTTATCATTAAGTTTTAATGAATCTAGGTTTCTATACTTCTATAATAGTATCCATTTGGACGCTCTGTCAGCACGCAAAGAGCAATAAATCAGCGGTCGACAGTGCGGTGGGAGGCGAGACTTTACTAGGCGGCTGCCATTAACAAACCTAACTTTGAGAACCGGTGCAAACCTAATTAATATGTATTAGTTACTTATTACTTTTATTTATTTATTAGGAACTTTTTTCATTTTTTTTTCTTACGTCTAAAAGAATGTTCCACAAATCCAGAGGTTGGTTTGACTGTGGGATCTATTTATTTCTATTTTAGGTACATAAGTAGGTATGATTATTATTTTAGGTATATTACGGTTGTAGTTTAAAGAGTGTTTCCCCCACAGTTTTGCCCGTATTACATAATTTATAGGACACGCCGTCCCGGGAAGTTTTACAATGACCGTTAAAAAGGTTGAGGGAGGTACCGGGTATTTTCGGTACTATTATATTATACTAAAATTTCCCGGTACTATGCCACGACACTAATAATCTTATATTGGTCTCAAGTATGAACCTGCATGAAGATCTCCTTATTAAAGAGATGCACATTGCACATTTCACACTTTCGTCCCTCTGATCCAGACTTAACATTCGAATGGATCGGAAGTGTTTACATATGACGACAAAAAAATAAGAGTAGGCTTGCAAAGTTACTTTACATTTCATTAAAGAAAAGAATTGGTGAATACGAGATCGGGCCATTACAAAGAAGCCGGACAACCTTTCAAGTAAAGTAGAAAATCAATTTGTGCACAAGTTGAGTAGCTGCAGATAAATGTCTCAGGCATCTCGAGCATCAGCCGCGAGCTGGGGATACGTCGTCGGCGATCTGTCTTCAGTCGGGGATATCGATGGAGATAAATCAGACGCTGACGGAGTAGAAGTGATCCTTAACATATTCTGTGTTTATGTTCTATGCTCGCAAAAAGATCCTTAACACATTTATTTATTGCCCAGTACAAAATAGTAGGTACAAAATGTGGACTTATACCATAAGGCATATCATTAAGACATTCAGGGCTCCCGTCCGCGCCGTGCGCGCTGTGCTAGTATAGCATCGCTGGATCCGTAATGTTGTATATTATTATTTTGTATCTAATGTAAGATATATACGAGTAGCATATTTTCTGAAACGAATACAGCTCCTAATCTAACTTATCTGGCTATTTATAACAGGTAAGATCTAAAAGGATATAAATGAAAGGAAACAAACGCGTTATATGAAACGTATAGGATAGCGCAGCGTGGCACGGCCCCCGACTCGGACGACGGAGGGATAACCTAATGAGGGTAGCGATAGCGGGGAGTCAATGCGGTCTGCACGGGACCGCACTTTGTGGTATGATCGAGCTATGGGGAGGCCTAGGCCTATGTTTAGCAGTAGATGTCTGTGGCTGATAGATAGATATCAAACGTTACATCAGCTCAAAAAGCGTTGTATCAAACGTCAAGCACCCGTTTTCGCTACATGCGCATTTTCCCATGGTACTCGTTTTTGAGATTTTTGGCACAGAAACTGTCGGATTTAGATCAAGAGATGGTATTGAATTAAATGTGTTGGATATTTCGAGACTCATCTATAACAGGTGACACGAGTATTTGTGCTAATCTTCTTGAATTATTCACCTATCCTGCAGTAGAAATTCCGCAGTGCAATAATACGTATACGTGAGGCTATAAAATGCATTCCGCCAAGTTCCAGGCGCGCTTGACGGACAGTTTAAACGCGAGTTTTAACTGTTACCGAGCGCTGTTAGTTTAGCTGAAGTTTACAGTAATTAGCTGTGTTACCTATTTCTGTGGAAAACTATTTGGGGTAAAGTACAGGAGGTAGAGGGAGCGAGTAAAAAGTACTCGTGCTCTCACTAACCATGGCCAATTTCTTTTATCAGGTTTACGAGCGGATATGTATGCGGCGTACGTATAAGTCACCGAAGGCGGTGCTTCACAGCCTGAAGACTACAAATCATCTGTGGAAGACTGAAGGACCTATTATGATGGTGGGTTTAAAAGTTCATTCGGTGCGAAATCCTTGCAACGATGTCAAGTTGTCAAGGTAACTTGACTTGGTGGTGAGTGCATGTGCATCCAATAGTGCTGTCACAATGACCCTTCAAATCGAAAACCTGTAGACTAAACATATGTCTACGTAAAGGAGTAAGTGCGACAATGTGGCATATATCTGAAACTGGAGGATTTGTTTAAAACTGACTACGCTGAATGCGGTATAATTTCATGTAGTGAGCATTTCTCATTTAGGATGCGCGAAACCCAAAGTTCGGCTATCGTACGGTGTTGGTTTACCTGGTATAGCCTCAAATAATTATTGGCAATTCCAGCTACTTTCATAACACAATTTATGATACTAATTACGTGTTACGAATACACTATTGGACATGAACTACGAGTATAAGAAGTAGCAGTTAGTGAGTACAATTAATTATTGCAAGTGCTGGTAGTTAAGCTGAAGTTGAGTATAATTTGCTGTAATATCTGTCTCTATACAGTTCTAAATACTTGGCGCAAACTAAAAGAGTTAGCGGGAACTGGTAATAGAAAGACCCAGTGCAAGTTGTAACTGTTACCAAGACCAAGGTATTACTATAGCTGGGTTATGTCTCTTTATGCAGTATTTCTTGGCGCAAATAGTAAGAGACAGCGAGAGTGAATACGAGTAATATATAGATATAAAACCAGTTTTACTATTGTTAGTTTTACTGCAGTAGAAATTAAAATGAGCAGAGAGGGAATGATGAAATCTTCTGCAAGCATTTATTAAAATTATATATTGTTTCTCACCGGGCAAATAGCATTAGTGATGAATGCCCGGCAGTGTGAGCAAGTCATGCTCGCTTAAAGGTCTTTGCTTACGGTGGCGTCGTTGATCGGGTCGCAACCTTCCCTATAATATGGTTGAGGGAGGCGATGGCTGAGATATGCGTCATGCTCGTGAACGGGTGCCGTTTGTGGGGTCCGGTCTGTTCATACTAGCAAGGGCCTAATTAGTTGTGTAGTAACTGCTTTCCAGTGTTCAATGAACTGACGTGAGAGACTTCATCCTGTACTCGACTGAAGTTATTTTTTACTTAGAGACTTAGAGACTGTATACATCTCTAATAAACTTAGTTTACTGTACTATGACGCTCAGAGACCTTATACATCTCTGAGGAATGAAATTTAACTATTATCATATATTTATTATTTATATTTTTTTTATTTTGTAAATTGTGACGCCTAGAGACCATATACGAAATTTAGTTTAATTATTTATTTTTTCTTTTGTATAGTTAGTTTCTTATTCAGTCCTAAACTTTTCTAAGGATTTAAATTAATTTACTTATTTTGTTTTGCATGTTGTGACGCCTAGAGACCATGTACATCTCTAAGAAATCTAAATTAAGTACTTAATTATTTTGTTGCATTAGTTATTGATTTTGACTCCTTGAGACCTTATACATCTCAACGGAATTGAATTTTTTCATTAATTAATTATACCGATCTATATTGCGTGTCGTGACGCTCGGGGGGCCTTCTACATCTCTGAAAAAATCACTTTATTTTATATAATTTTTAGTGTAAACATTGATTTGGAGACTTGTACATCTCCTCTAACATATATGTATCAATTACCTAGCTATAATATAATTGTATTAGTTTTTAAGTATAATTCACGAAAAAATGACTTACTGTTGAGTTTCTTTCGGCTTTCTTCTCAACAGCGGTCTCCTCTTGCGAAATGCCGGTAGACTCACAATCTGACTTGTAAAAGTGCCCTTGTGGCCTACTTACTGAATAAATTATTTCATTTCATTTCATTTCAAAACCCATACAAATAGACTGTGTGTTGTAGGAGTGCTTATCTCTCTCTCTCTTTTAGTCTTTGCATATTCGCGTGTATTATTGTATAGTTATCCTCCTTAGTATTGTACATGTTGCTAGTTTTGTTTACCATTTACATTTAACACTCATTTACTCAAAAGTTAACTCAGAGAGAGCTATGTTTCATAATCTTAACTGCTAAATGCAAATCGTTATAGTCTTGTAACTTGCACCTAAACATAAACTTATGAATATGCAATCTATTCTATATGCATTGAGCGCTGCATATTAACCTAACCGTAGCAACTTCGCTTTTAAGCGCGTTATTTTAATGTTCATTTTGCTAATGAAGTGTCCTAGTTAGCCGAGTACAGCGATGTGAATAAAGATTATTAGTTGCAGCGCTAATTAATTTAAATCACAATGTTATGTATTGCGGTGAACATGAGTAATGAACAGAGTACTTGTTTAACATGTACAAAATGGATTGGGTACTAATGTACAGTCTCACCATGAATTGCGGAATTGGTCCTACACTACGCTTGTATACGTATTTTGATTGAGTGTATGAAAATGGATTGTTAACTCGTTAAATGTTTTAGATAGAGTATAATCTCACCCTACAGATTACGAACTTTTTTGAGAGTATCTCAGTTATAACTGCTAGTATTTTTTATTGTTTATAATCTGACCTGCGTATTTGATCTCATTAACACCTGATGGTAAGTGATGAGTACGGGGCCAAGATGTAGCTCACTGGTTCAACAATAGTCTATTCACTCTTGCTTGATTACGATATTAAATTAAATGCAGTCCTAAGGATGATATTTTTAAAATATAACTAAATATGTACAATTAATTAAAACTAAAATACATAAAAAGAAAATTTAAAATTGTAAATGAATTGACTTGTAAAATGACTATTTTATCAATAAAAAATCGAATCTAATCTTATCTTTGAAGAGACTCAAGAGACCCAAGTTGTAATTTTCAGGAAATACACTATATAGTTATATAGGACGACGCGGTTGGCTCGGTTTGTAGAGACCTGCTTACTGAGCCGGCGGTCCCGGGAACGATGCCGGCCAGGGCAAATATTTGTGTAGTGAACTCGAATATTTGTGCTTGGGTCATGGTTGTTCTATGTATTTAAGTATATTATTTATCTATATAAGTATGTATATCGTCGTCTAGTACCCATAACACAAGCCTTCTTGAGCTTAATTTGGGAGTAAATCGATTTGTGTGAGGTTGTCTGTTTCTTTTTATAGGTTCGCATTATCTAAAGAAAATTATGGAAAAAGAAAACATCTATGGACGTGAAGCTAGTGAGTGGTGAGTTGCCGTCTAATTTCATCACGTTCGCATCGCCATGGAAATACAAAACCGTTTTAAAGTGTTGTGACGTCATTGTCCACAATAGCGTAGATCAATATGATCGCTCTGCTTGCACTTTGACGTGACTTTATAAATAAGTGCTGCTCGCGGCAGGTTAAACGCCTATTAGACGGACAGTTAAATCCGACCGTCCGTCCGGAATTTAATATTTGCCTGTATAAACTTCAGCGGCGACGGACACGCGTTTTAATAATAAATGCCGGTTAAGCTTGAGGTGGACTCTCAAGGAGCATCTCTTAATATAATAATATTCAGTATTTCTTAACATAATAATATACTGTTCCAAATCATACATTCTGGGTATTTCTGGCACAATACATAATTATTATGTAGAGCAGTAGTGTGATTTAATCAAAAATTGGGCAAGTGCGACTCCGACTCGCGCATGAAGGGTTCCGTACCATAAAACAAGTTTGTTGTTATTTTATTTTCTATCACGTTCTTGAGATACAGCCTGGTGACAGACGGACGGAGGGACGGACAGCGAAGTCTCAGTAATAGGGTCCTGTTTTTACCCTTTGGGTACGGAACCCTAAAAATGGGGTTAAACAATTTTTTTGGCACTTGGCAATGGTTTTGGCACAAATGCGTTACTTGATTATGAAATTTAAGTACAGTGTAAGTATCTAGCCACGGTGATTTCAGCATTCTATAACTTGGTAAAACTGGTTGATGTCACATAAATTTCAGTCTGAATGTCATTAAAAATGTTAAACGTAAGTTGGCAAATATTGATACAAAGGTAATAATTCTGAAAGAAAAAATAATGTGATCCTTTGAAATGTAATCCTACACCTGCGACACTACGACGCTAGTGCGACAATTGAGCTATCACATATTTTATTAATTCCATAATTCTACACTACCTACTTGAGTGCCCTCGGCGTCAATGGTTTTTAAATGTCATGTGTGCGCATTACTCGGTAACTTGGTAGGCATGGGTAACTACGTTACAATTGATGCCGTGACCAGGATTTGCCTATTTAAAGAAGGAAAATCAAAACTTACTGTGGCTCATGTTCAGTCTGCAATTCTTCAAACTGCACGAGCAGCGCGTGCGCCGGCGGCGCGCGGATCTCGCTCACGCACTCCACGTCGTCCGGGTAGGCGCGAGGGAAGCCGGGAGACGACACAATGGCGTGCGGCCGCAGGTGCGACAGGACAATGGTCTCGTTGCATTGGATGGATGACGATATGTATGGGTCTGTAACAAGGAGTATAGTCTTAAAATGGATTTGGTTGTGTCTGCAGTTGAGTGGATCTTATACCTGGACATGCTCCTTTTGAGCTTTGAGTTTCTATCAAGTGAGACTAAAGTCGAATACAAACTTATTGTCTGTAAAAATATACGATACTTAGACACTTTGAATGAGACAAGAGACAGCACACATCGTTTATGTGACTAAGTACATATTTCGTATCTCATAAATTGAGTCTGGAATATGTCTCAATGTTTAAACATTTTTGATACTAAAATCTTAACATCATCTTATACCTACATAATTATATGCATATGATGATGTTAAGACGACCCCACCCGAGATATCGTAATGCTATGAAATAACATCCACGCCCCACCGCCGTCGCTGCCAAATAAATAAAAAATCAGATATTGATTACGTACAACAGTGAATAGAGTAGGTAAATATAAGCTATAGCTCGAGAATGCGCAACTTTGGGTTTCTGAATAAATAAGAAATCGAGAACAAAGCCAACTTTTAAAGTACAAACAAACCACTCTCATATGCTTCTATTCCTTTCACCAAAACAAACATATTTTGCGATTGTGGAAACACGAAACATATTCATTGTGACGTACTGTCCACAACATTCATACGTAAACGAATGGTTGACGACGCATTCCACAAAAACAACGAAACATCCAGCGCAACTTTCTGCCCTTAAACGGTAAAACAAAGAAGCGAGATTAAATAAAGTTTCCAATACAAAACATTTTCTGCTCAAACAGATCGCATGGCCGATAGACGCATAACTTTGCTTCGTGTGACGGATATTTCTGCAGATGTATTTTTCAAAGTCTGTTTGCTGTCTGTTTGTAATTGGGCTCGAATTGAAAAATGTGGGTTTGAGATAGTTTACGGCACTGGGCCAGATTTCGTTCGAGTTTGGAATTTATACCTTACTGACATTTCTCATTGTGACATTTTTATTTTAATCACTTGCTTTGGAGCCAAAACAAAGTTTTACTGGCAAGGCACGTTGAGATGAACCGGTCCATTAGTTTGTGAGCTATGATGACGAACTTGTAGATGAAAATTATAGATTTTTACAAGCAATTATTGTACTTTGATCGTCACATAAATTAATAGCAATGGGTAATCTCAGACAATAGGAAAGAAAAGACATTATATAGAATTGATTACATTTTGGATTTATTTATTTCCACGACATGACGTCGCATCATGGCACGATGTCGCGACGTAACCACGATGGGATGTCGTGTCTTTCAATTATGTTTTGGTCCTAAAGTGGACATTTAGCGATGAAATCTCGGACACATGTCAATTAGAAACTACGAGTTTAGCCTCTGTATTACACATGTACCCTGTGATCGATCCCTACGTGTCTCATGACTACCCATAAGACTTTTTTACTGTGTCATATAGTTCATTAATTTGAGTACACTGGCAGTGCTGGCCCACATGGGAAATTCGAATAATACGCGGAACTTTATCGTGTGTTGCCATTGTAATGTCGATAAATATGGCTGTTTTTTCCGTTAAGGTGTCGGTGGGCTAGCCGCGGAAAACAGGTCATTTGGAAACGTAACGTGGCTTATACGTCTCGCTCGAACTTGTGTTTTACACAAAACTACAATGACGTTATCGAATAAGAAGCAGATTCGTCGGCGTTACTCACATTGTTCTTCGCTGTTATAAAAAGCATCATCTATAAGGGTCATTGTCAGTTCAAAAAACAAAAGTTGTCTCTTCGGTGGCCAAGTTAACAGCGTATGTGCATAGAAGTTATGTTTTTAACACGCAAGCCCATAGAAAGGGAAACGTCGTTTATGCTAATATAATTTTGATCGGAAAATTAGACCTAAAAGTCCTTAACTTTGTACGTGTCCACCGAAAAGACGCGCACCTAAATCTGACAATGACCCATAACCATATATGGTTGCCCAATTAGGTGATTGTACTGAAATAAATATAATAAAAGTAAAAAACCTATCGTTCGGGTGTGGCGAGATGAGGTCGCAATGAAATCTGATCGTGAATTCACTTTTTAACTGGACATTGCTGACGTCAATAAAGCGAAATTATGTTATCCCACCAAAACATTTCATGTAAAATTGGCGACCAAGACTCACATGCTCATAACGCTTTCGCAGTAAAAAGTTATCAGATCCCAGGAAAAGCCAAGCCCCTAAGCCATGACTTTACTAACCATACACCTTGGTTTCAAAAGTATGGCACGGCTGTTTCATAGGTTACCGTAAATATAAACCGTAATGCGCCAGATGGTCCGTTGGACTTATTTACGGTACTATGAAACGGCCAAGCCATACTTTTGAAACCAAGGTGTATGGTTAGTAAAGTCATGGCTTAGGGGCTTGGCTTTTCCTGGGATCTGATAACTTTTTACAGCGAAAGCGTTATGAGCATGTGAGTCTTGGCCGCCAATTTTACATTTAATGTTTTGGTGGGATCTCATTTCTTTTTGTAAGGTGCGCTAGTTTTTTTTTGGGCTGTAGGTGGGTTTGAAAATGAGACGAAACGGTTCGAGAAAAGGTAGGTAGAGCCCCGCCTCTTTTTTGTTCGTCTTGGTGGGGGCACTACCGTGCCCCCAGATTTAAAATACGAAGTCAAAGTATAGATACAGAAGTAGTAATAATTGTGTATTTAAGAAATACTTACGTTTAGCCCCATATATAATATACACTTTTATCCCCTATTATGGGAACCCCATACAAACTTCCATCCCCTTATTTAAAGGGTGGGAGGGTGATTTTCTAAAAATCCCAGAACATTATGTGTTTTATTTATAACTAGGAGTCCCTATATCGATTTTCAGACCTCTAGTATCAAAATTTGCAGAAGTCTCATACAAACTTCCATCCCCTAGGTTAAGGGGTTGGGGGGTAAAAGTTCCAAGTTTAAGAATTATTTTGTTGTTTGTGTACTAATACTAGCTTACATACCGAATTTCAGCTTTCTAGGTCATCGGGAACTACCCCAGAGGTTTTGATACGTCAGTGTATAAGTGAGTGGCAAAATCGGCGTATTTTAGGTACCAATAAAACCTAAAGTATAAAACCTAGATCAGTGAAATTTAGTACATTTTATATGTTCCCTAACTGCATCTTAACCTGTGAATTTGGGCGCTCTGGTGTTAACTGGGACGAAACTATGAGGGTTTGAAAATGAGACGAAACGGTTCGAGAAAAGGTAGGTAGTGCCTCGCCGCTGTTTTGTTCGTCTTGGCGGGGGCACTACCGTGCCCCCAGATTCGTATTCAACTGAATGAAAAATAAACGATTTTTTTCGCCTAAAGGACTTATTCTCATGAAATATTGTTAGATCCGTTAATTTATAAACTATTTATTTATTCAGTTATCCTAAAAAATTCTAAATGTTGACATTGACTTCTCTAAAAAGTTATAAAATAAACCTAACCTAACCTACCCTAATCTTCTAGGATACGCCAATAATAATATATATTTCCCGTTTCAGCTAAAGAAAATTTCTGCCAAATGACCACTATGCGAAACATTACTTTCGGTTAAACAATTTTCTACCAGATAAGGTAACCCGTTGCAGATATGGAGTTTTAAAAATCACAATTTCCAACAATGCGAAATAAACTCGTGAGATTTTGCTCACAGAGTCAATAGTTAATAGTGAATCAGTTACTGCCACCCGTTTTTATCTCTTTGATTTAGGTAACATCAAAAGTGCCTAAGCTAAAAAAAATGCCATCTTTAACATAAAGCACTTAAACATCATCCATATTACATACACCGTGTTTGTTCTCTCGTTCTTAAGCATAGCTCTGCATAATATATGATACAATACATGCATAATAAAAAAGACGTTACGTATTCTTTATTGGACGTCGGATTTAATAAAGGGCTGCGAGGACATAAAGTCATACAGCTTATTTATGTAAGGGATTGGATGTCTCGGTGTCGTGTCATTTTATTCTCAAAATATTGAATTTGCCGTTGCTTTCATAGAATGTAACGTCAAAAGAAAGACAATAAAGTGGATGCAAATTTGACGAGACATTGTGTTAGTTAGTTTCGTGTGCATTTTCCGTAAGTTGACACATCTATCGTGCCTCTTTTGCGTGAAAGGGGAGTAGCGCTACTCTAACCACCCCAACTCCTCTAACGAGCAGTCTGATATCCCTTATCCATACTATCCATACTTAATATTATAAATGCGAAAGTGTGTCTGTCTGTCTGTTACCTCTTCACGCTTAAACTGCTGAATCGATTTTGATGATATTTGGCATAGAGATAGTTTAAGATCCGAGGAAGGACATAGGATAGTTTTCATACCTAAAAAGATTGAAAAATGAGTGAACATTTCTATTGGGGTGCAGTGACCCTGTAGGAAATGTAATTATTAGACCAAAAACACAATTGCTCTTACATTTGCTTAGGCGCTTTTAATAATCCCTTTTATCAAGTTCCACGAGTACGTAGTCGCGGGCAAAAACTAGTGTGTTTATAAAGGACGCTATCGATTAGCTGTATTAAGTCACCTCGACAAATTCACTATTTAAGGCAGATATAGCTCTATTTATCAAAAAGAGATATAATCTGCTAGCGTAAGGGCATCTCCACTGAAACGGACCGGAATCGTGCGGAATTGACCAATCACCTGAGTTGAAATCTGGTATCTCAGCTCCGCTCCATTATTATGATTGGTCGCTTTCGCATGTCTCCGCTTTAGTGGAGACACCCCCAACCAAATGATCATATTGAATCCAAAAATTAACATTTTATACTTTGAACGGGATTTGAACCATCGTCTCCATGGCTTTCCAGGCCAGACGGGCGAACTAATTGATCTATCGCAGCCACCAGCAAAAGCATCAATTTTTCAACCAGTTACTTAATGTTTACATACTTTAGGGTGGCGTCGTCATTTGAATTTGAATTTATTTATTTCCTTACTTAGATCTTAGTTTACATTAAGGGCCTTATCAATTTATCACACTTGCGATTTGCGAGCGAATTTCGTATGAAGGCAAACTCGCAGCGAGTTCGCCGAGATGCTTATTTGTGTAGAGAAGTCGCTCGCATAACGCAAGTAGTAAGGTCCTAAGTAAGTAAAAGTAGATAAAAAGAATGTCAATTAAAACATGTACATTATAATTATTGTATTAAGCGGTTTACACTCACGTGAAATTGTCGAAACGGCCCGACATGTTTCGAACTCGTATGGAGCTCTTAATCAGGGACGGCTGCCCGTACACCGCCGCACGTTTCACGTGAGTGTAAACCGCTTAATACAATAATTAAATATGTCTCACGAAAGTTTTAATATAATTATGTACATTATAGTCTGAAAACATTTCAACAATCCTAAACTGTAACTTAAGCGAATTCCGCTGACTCACGGGTCTAAATTTTGGCACAATAAAGGTGTCTCGTACGTGGATATTTGGACAACGGGCACTGTCCCGCGGCCGCCATTTCACATTAAGACGTATTAGAGATGCGAGGCACGCGCCAAATGGAAAGTGTTTACGAGGACGCACGGGCTTTAAGCTGGCCGCAGACATGTTACAATGTCTGCTATGTCACTAGGTATTAGGCGGGATCCCTTTGACTACAATAATGTTATTGTTTCGATTTTTGAAAGTCAGAAATTAGTTTCCATATAATTTTTTGTCATAATAATCAATAGTCATAATAATTGGTAGGTATAACACACAAAAAATATAATCATTTTAATTACTATAATATCAATCACATATCATACAAGACAAAAGTCATAAAATTGTTCATGCTGTTTATTTTTCATAAATATTGTAGGCTATATTTTAATACATATTTACTATTATTTTTGTTCATATAATTTGATTCTCTATTAATCTTATGGAATCATTTTAAAAATCAGAAATAATACTTGTCATTGCAAGACATTAACGGATTAGTCCTATAATTAAAATACTTACCTAATATACTTACAAAGGTACTAGGCATGATTGTCAGTAAGAAAAGTATCATTACCTGTTTCACCTTAAGGCAGGTGCAACTTGGGTTAGTTTAGGTACGACGACGAGCGAAGCGAGGAGGAGTGTTAGGTTGAACTGCGACCCTAACGAGCGAGCGAAGCAAGCGAGCCACAGCCCAAGTAGCACAACTGGGTCTAAATAGCTCGTATATCATATCTAATTAGATGCTTAAGTGAAATTTACCACCATGACTAAGTGCTATATAGGTGGCAAGAACCCTTATGCCACCAGTATAGAACCAAAAGGAGAAAAATTGCAGCCTATTTTTGGTGCTAAATAGAATCCATAAGAGATCTCACAATTACCTTAAGTGGTAATTAGAACTATGGGTGAAAGTTATGCGCAGTGAACGAATGAAAACATTTCAGTTCGGTCAATGAGTGATAAATGAGTCGCCAAAATTATCTTTGAGTGGCGAGGCAACTGTCAAATTGTGTTTTATTAAAAGATGATTAAAAGTAATACGTGATCTGCCATATTCATTTTGGATTTATATGTCTGTTTGATTGTGATTAAAACTTTACGTTATACAAGCATTGAAATAAGCACGAAATTCTTGCGAATTTTTTTTACTGTGAAACTATAGTATGTTTTCTTTGTAAATTTCGACGCGCCCTTCATTTGATCAGGAATATTAAAAAAGAGAGTGTTAAATTAAATAAGGAATAGATACTGATAAGAAATAAAACTGTTAAAAACCTGACCTAATGACTGTAGGTTACGTACAATGTAACATCGTCACAACTATCAAAATTCTGTGATTATGCGTGAGTGTGATAAAATTCTGGTTAAAATAATCAATTTTCATAGGCTTCCATTTGTAAACATGGCGAAACAAAAAATATCCTACAGTGTTTATTTTCACTTATTTGTTCCTTATTTGGAACTATCAAGTCTAATAATCACTTATTTGTATCTTGCGAGTGGCAAAGCAGTGAATGATATTACCAATAGTAATTATTTGCTCTGTAGTAGACTAATAAACAAGCAAGACTATTAAATATATTTTGACTAGGCGCAAATAGGAACTGTAATAGAACTTTTAGTTCGTTAGTGGTTTGAAATAAGTGAAAATAACTGCTTGTGGTTCCAAGAACCTCCTACTGAGACCTATTTATGCGTTGGAGTGGCAATAAGGTACTTCTTAGGCCTTAAAGTTGCAATATTTTTTGGTTCCAAAAGAGCCGTAAAATTATCCCTTTAGCCACTATTGGTGATATAATTCGCTATTGTACTAGCCATTTGGAACTTTTAGTTCCAAATAAGGGTATGTTCCCACTTATATGTAAAAGTTGCTTATAAGTGATTTTAAGGCCTTATATAGCACTATTGCTTCTTATTGAGTGACAATTTGAACCTGCATGCAACTTTAAGTAGCAAAATCGACTTTATCCCACCATAAGTAATAAAGTAGAAACAAAAAACGCTCCTATGCAACTACAAGTGATAGGATGAACTCATATACAGTTTTGAGTTGTGTTTAAAGCTATAAGTTGTATCAAACACTGTTAAACCACTCATTTAGAACTTAAAGCTATAAGATAAGCTGCAAAATTCACTAATGTGCTACTTGGGAGGGATCTATATCGAGTGGCCGAAAAGATCCGACTTGGGTTGGGTAAGGTACGACGACGAGCAAAGCGAGGAGGAGTGTTAGGTAGAATTGTGACCTTAGCGAGCGAAGCGCCAGGATCCTGTTTATTTAGTACCCCCGACCCGGACGTTAAAATAATACCTACAACCAACTACCAAAAAAATTCGAACTCTCCTTATCGTCGAAATTGCCATAACGTAAACGTAGCAGTGCTCGACACTGATCCAATAGATGGCACCATCAACATTTATGCACAAATCATAATCATATATATTCATTATAAAATTGATATAGGTACCTATCAATGTTATGATGGGTAATACATATATTATATAGGATAGGAAAATTTTCTGATTAATACTTTCTTTTCTTCTAAGCGATATTTTAAATAATAGTATTCCTTTTGAATTTCTGCATTTTGAATGGTATGACCATCCAATAACGGTATGAAATTCAATCGAATGACTAATGAAAGGGGGTTAAAAAAAATTATGACTATTGAAATAATGACTAAAGACAACAAAAGTAATTTCATAGTCTGAAAATGACGCGGGTACACTGGGCGCATGGACTGTGTCGTGAATAGACTGAACCGAGGCAGTCTGACTTAGGGCGGGAGACTCAATCGGCAAAAACAACCCTTATAGGATCGCTTTGTTGTCCGTTGGCCCCCCTTCGCACCCCCCACACACAATAAAACATGTCAGTATGCTTGCTCCATCCTTGGTTTCATCGGCACTTACCACCAGGTCAGAGTGAAAGATAATTCGGTATTTAACATTAAAACATAGCTTGTGTAGCTGTTTGTAGACATCCTAACTCGGGCAATGGCATGATGCAGTATAATTAAGGAAGAAGTTTGAGGCCTTCTTGGTTTTAAGTATGTCATTAAAACTTGGTCATACGCCTGTGCTCTACAGACTTGTTCTGTTGATACTGCGGAATATGCTCTTGTGCCGGACATTAAAATAGAATTAACTAAGAAGTTAACCATAGTTCCAAATTAAATAAAATCAGGTTAAAAACGAAAATCTTCATTAGTGCATGGGATCCTTTATTATATTTTTTTTTTGTCTCGGGGGGGGGCAAACGAGCAAACGAAGCGCCTGATGGAAAGCGATTACCGTCTCGCTGGCGGTGAGACAAGTGCTTTAGTTTCTTTTACAATGTTGCAAATAATCCACGCCATCATACAAATACGCCTTCCACGGGTCATGAAAAATTCTCATACCTGTGTAGCTTCACTGGTCGTTTTACAGTTTTAATACCCTGTAAAAATATTATAACAATTTTTACAGGCACGTAAAACTATTTTGTCAGGTAATATGATGCCTTAACGGCCGCGGGGAAACGTTAAGTGCAGTAATAACCACACATTGGTAGCTATTATGGTGCAATTCGCGGAAAACTTTTTTGCTAAAAGCACCTACATATTGTGCATCTAGGAAATTGAGAAAATTTGGAGATGCACCAAAATTAAAACGTGATTCGCAGCTGTGTATAGGTATTGGGCACAGTGCTCGTAGCGAGTTTTTGCTACATACGTATTTCCCCATGTTATCGGCTACGCGCGTAGCGCTACGAAATCCTCGTTTGCGAAAGAGTTAAGGCCATAATTGTGTTTTTGCTACGCTGTAGCTGTAATGGTTCAGCTTACACGCGGTAAGTTTCAGGCAACCATCATAGGCCCACCGCTGTGTAATTCACTTAAAACTATTCTGCCCGACAGGTAATACGGCTTTGTGCTTCGACGTAATGGTTCCGCTTACACGCTGTAAGCTGACGTGCCAGTTCGCCATTAACAACGCTGTATGCTGTGTAAGCCTTGCACAATGTGTAACGACTTAATATGTTGAATGTACAAGTTTAAAAGCTAAATATTAAATTATATATGAATAATAAATTACTCTTTATTACACACTACGTCAAGAAACACAAACATAGATAACATATACGACTATAATAATACAGTTAAACGCGAAAACTTATCGCTAAGGAGCAATTTCTTCCAGATACCTTTCATCATCATCATCATCAGCCCGGAGTCGTCCACTGCTGGACATAGGCCTTCCCCAGTTCGCGCCACCATACCCGGTCCTCAGCTTTCCGCATCCAACCGCTTCCCGCCACTCTTTTTAGGTCGTCGGTCCACCTGGCGGGAGGCCGTCCTACAGGGCGTGTCGTTCGTGGTCTCCACTCTAGAACTCGTCTGCCCCATCGACCATCGGCTCTACGACAAATATGCCCCGCCCACTGCCACTTCAACTTGCATATCTTAAGGACTATGTCGGTCACTTTGGTTCTCCGTCGGATCTCCTGGTTCCGGATTTTGTCCTTCAGAGAAACTCCGAGCATAGCCCTCTCCATAGCTCGTTGAGCAACTTGGAATTTGTGGACGAGGCCTTTTGTTAGTGTCCACGTCTCGGCCCCATAAATAAGGACCGGAAGGACGCACTGGTCGAAGACTTTGGACTTAAGGCACTGGGGCAGTGATGATGACTGAAAAATATGGCGCAACTTCCCATATGCTGCCCAGCCCAACCTGATTCTTCTGTCAGCTTCCTTGTCGAAGTTGTTTCTACCTAGCTGGACCATCTGGCCTAGGTACGTGTACTCTTTAACAACTTCGATGCTAACATTATCGACGGTGATCGGTATTGGGTCTACGAATGAATTGAACATAACTTTAGTTTTATCCACATTCATTCCCAGACCCACCCGTCTGGAAGAAACATTTAGGCTCCGCAACATCTCCGACAAGTCCTCCAGCGATTCAGCCAAAATGACTATGTCGTCGGCGAATCGAAGGTGTGAAATATATTCACCGTTTATATTGATGCCCCGTCCATTCCAGTCCAGTGTTTTAAATACGTCCTCCAGAGCGTTCGTGAACAGTTTCGGAGAGATAACGTCTCCCTGTCTCACTCCGCGTTGCAATGGGATTGGACGCGTCTGGACATCCTGGATTTGGACGGTCATCGTAGCGGCTCTATATAAGCATTTCAGCACCTCGATGTATCGCCAATCGACTTGGCATCGCTGAAGCGACTCAAGAACGGCCCAAGTTTCGATGGAGTCGAAGGCTTTTTCGTAGTCCACAAACGCAAGGCAAAGAGGGCGATTGTACTCCTCGGTCTTCTGTACAATCTGCCGTAAGGTGTGAATGTGGTCCACGGTACTGTAGCCTTTTCGAAACCCGGCCTGTTCCGGAGGTTGGAAGTCGTCGAGCCTTCGGGCGAGACGATTTGAGATGACTCTCGAGAACAGCTTATAGACGTGGCTTAGAAGTGATATCGGTCGATAGTTCTTCAAGAGCGTTTTATCGCCTTTCTTGAAGAACAGGATAACCACACTTCTAGACCACGCCTCGGGTGTTGTACCTTTCTGGAGTACGGTATTAAACAGCTTTCGAAGCTGGTCTAGGACTGGGCGTCCTCCAGCTTTTAGCAGCTCTGATGTAATACCGTCGTCTCCAGGGGCTTTATTGTTCTTGAGCTGCACGAGAGCCCTCTCAATTTCGGCATTTTCGAAGTCCGGTAGCTCGTCCGTAAAGTGGCGGGTTAATTTGGCACGTTTATCTTCTACGGCGGATATTGTGGGTTTTGGTGCGTGAGAAGAGTATAGGCGTCGATAGAAGGTCTCAGCTTCGACGAGTAGGTCCTGTTTGGATGTCATAACTCGACCATCAGATGTCGTCAGCTTCGTCAGATGACTCCTTCCCAATTGCTTAGCAAATACCTTTGAGCCTTTGTTTCGCTTGATTGCATCCTCGATTTCTCGAGTATGGCTTTTACGCAGGTCAGAGCGTATTTGCTTTTTTATACGCTTATTAAGAAGGTGACATTCTGAAGAATCCGCCGGCATCTCTCGTCTCTGTCGCATTAATTCAGCTGTCTCTGCTGAGATCTTGGACCCCTTACTCCCTCGACTCCTTTGGCAGAACGCTTCTCCCACCGCTCGTAAAGCATCCGTGAACTCGTGGATACTTTGATCAACGTCCTCGGTAGCATCCAGCAGGTTAAATCGGTTTTGCAATTCCAGTTGAAATTGCTCTGATCCCGCAACAATATGGTGTAGTGATGGCCGGAGCGTAGACTTTATCAGGCGATTTCTCTCGATACAGAAGTCTATATTCAGAGTGCCACGAACAAGTCTGTGATCGCTGCCGGTATTAAACCTATTGATCACTGTGACATCTTTGAATATATACCTCCTATTCGTCATGATAAAGTCAATCTCGTTTCTAGTCACCCCATCGGGGCTCCGCCAAGTCCACTTCCGTTGAGACTTTTTCTGAAAGAACGAGTTCATCAGAAAGAGCCTCTGGGATTCGAGGAAGTTAACCAGCATCTGACCCCTTTGGTTCCTGACACCAATACCATGCGAACCGATCACCGATTCACCTCGTTCTTGTACTCCCACTTTGGCGTTAAAGTCCCCCATAACAACAGTGAAGTGCGTCTTGGTGGTTTTGTGAATGGCCGTAGCTATATCTTCATACACAGCCTCGACTTCCTCATCAGAGTATGACGACGTGGGAGCGTATACCTGGACTACCTTCAGGGAATACCTTTTCGTGAGTTTAAGAATGAGGTATGCTACCCGCGTAGACACACTGCTGACTTCAATCACGTTGTTACAGAGGACTTTGCTGATCAAAATACCCACCCCACCTTGTGACATCCTATCGCCCTCCCGATAGTAGAGTAAGTGACCGGAATTTAGAGTTATCAGGTCCTCCCCCTGTCTTCGAACCTCAGATAAACCCAAAACATGCCAGTTAATGTGACTTAACTCTGACTCGAGTTCAGCAATATGGACGTCTTCCCTCAGCGAACGAGCATTGTACGTGGCTAAATGTAGTTGTTGTTTGTGGTGACCGTAACCCTCCCGGGGATTCTTCGCACCCTCCACCCCGCCGTGACCACGACCGTCACCACGATGGCCGGGAATAGCGGAGCCACCGGGAACTGAGGGCCGTTGTAAAATGACACTACTCATAAGGGGAGATTTGCCCATACTCGCCGCGCTGGGCGAGGACGTATTGGCGAGCGCAGTGCCGAGCTCTCTTTTTACTAGCGACGCTGCTGCCCGCCACTAGCTAGTATTTAGAGCTCGGGAGTTCGGATGGGTATACCGCCATCATCCGGTCGTCATTGCCTCGTTCGTTAGACAGCAGGGTGCACCACGAGCAGGTGAGGTTGACAGTTTTTGGACCACTATGATGTTATGACCCCCTACACCCCGATACCTTTAGGTGGCCGTTATAGTTATTTTGTCTTTCCTTTTATATTGTCTCTCGTTTAGCATGAAATAAAAACAGAGGGTAATTTCACAGTGATCAGTACTTTAAAAGACAAACTATCGACTATTGTTTTTTCAAATTACCCTTGCCACGAGTCAACGCGACCGTACTCGTTAGCGACAGCGTAATTTGTATGGAGAATAGTAGGTACAGTGCCCCTAGCTACTTTGTTAAACTACATATAAACCAAATGTTTACAAATGAAGCGAAAATTGAAAAATTTAATGATTCGGACAGGATTCGAACCTGCGTTTCCAACGGCTTTCCGGGCCAACACAAATTAAAAAAAATAAGTAATTTGGGTGTAGCGTATCGTTACTATCGATTCTCAACAAATTTGAGACGATGGTGCCGACGATAAAGTCTAAATCTTTACGGTAGATGGCGCTACGATGCCACCCTAAGGCATGTCGAAGCAACTGGTTGAAAAATTCAATGACTCTGACATCTGATTCGGTGGTCCAATTGGGAGGACGCCAGTGTTGGCCCGGAAAGCCGTTGGAAACGCAGGTTCGAATCCTGTCCGAATCATTAAATTTTTCAATTTTCGCTTCATTTGTAAACATTTAGTTTACGTTAGCAGACGTTACTGCTTTAATAAAAAAATAAGTACATATAAACCGTTTACGCACTCGCTAGCGAGTACTGTCACTTGAACTCATAACAAGCACGGAACTCGTCAAAGCTAGTCGGCGCGAACCATATTGTCGCACAATTAGTTAACCGCTCGTATATCGCGAAACAATTCTGTACGAACAAAAACACGATACGTTTCCCCAATTGAATTACCATTCGACGTACTGCGACAAACAACAATATGTGCCGTATTCACCACGATATTGGCAGCTTCCAATCATCGAGATGTATGCGTTAGCTCGTAAAATATATGTTTTCCTTAGGATTACACGTTATTTCTGGATATTTGTATTCGGTATACAAGTTCTAGCCATTCTATGTTTAACATTGACATCTAAATGAGATCTCTTCACTTGATATTATGCTTTTATTTTTGTGATATATGCTCCATTTGATCGTGACGTACTGTCCACGGTAGGTACGTCCACTAAGTCACCGATCTCAGGACGGTTTAAAAAGAAAATAGAGGTATACATCTGTATACTAAGTTGATGAATATGTTTCAACATTTAACAATACTCTGTCATGAAAAACCATGCTTATTCATTTTTTCTAGATAATTAAGTTAGAAGGCAAAATATTGATGACAGAAAAAAGTTGATTCTCTCATTTGTAACATTGAGCGGATTGAGCCATTCATCAATCTCCTCCGCCTACAACCCGGCAAGGTCTCGATGCTTTATTAACCACTAGCTGCGCCACGCGGTGTTACCCGCTCATCCTACGGGAACACTACATTTTTTCGGGATAAAAAGTAGCCTATGTGTTAATCCAGGGTTTCAGCTACCTTCATACCAAAAAAATTCAAAATTGCTCTAGCCCTTTGAGCGTGAAGAAGTTACTAACATACACGTAAACACACTCACAAACTTTCGCCTTTAGAATATTAGTGTGATTTAATTAGGTGGCAGTCTCCAACTCCGCGTTTTTCTAATGTAATGTTAATTTTCCTGCCGAGCACCTCCAAATCGTCAAGAAAAGAGCTTACTCCCATCTAAAAGACAAGCGGCGCGGCGAGCGGTTAAGCGAGAGATCCGAGCGCGGCGGCCATGCGAGTGAGCGGGACACACGTACCTCCCGCGCTGCCGCTGTCGCGCAAAACCGTGGCATCTTTGTAACTCCAGGTGTTGCAGGTGTCCATGGAGCGTACGTCTGCTCGATTGTGATGTGAAGATGATGCTAGTTTCTCAAATACGAAGTAATTTTGAGGAACACTTTTGCATCCTGTTCCAAATGGGAGCCTCTTCTTTTATAGACAAACGCTGCTCCGAATGCTTTATTTCATAGAAATTTAATTTCATAGACAAACTTTTCCAATCATATATTTTACAGAAACCTCGAAAATTTCAATCCATAGATTAGGTTAGGTTCGGTTGGATTTGTGTTATCACATTCCAAATTTATGGTAAAAAAAATGTTAATTAATAGGTATTTTGTTGGTTTGTTTTGTTATAAAACAAGGGTAGATCGTTCAAAATACCTGCAGCAGAAGATGTGCCCCTTGCTGCTGCTTGCTTACGCTAGTAAAAAAAAAATGGCAATGGCAGTTACCTAACAGTCGCCGCGCGCGCCGCCTCCCATTTGGCAGCAGCCCTCTAAATGATCATGTACGTAGGCTAGGAGCTAGTCTCCGATTTTAACGATGTTTTATGTATGCAAACATTTGATTTGATCGAAATATTAACGATGTAACGTGGCATTGAAGCCTCTTAATTTGAAAATGTCTTAGTTACAATTTTTATGGGAAAAGTTTGCCTTCTATTGCTTTCCTATCTAGAACGGTAGACCCAAATCGTTTTGTATAACTAAGTAGTATATCGACATGCATACAGAACTGTGTATTCTATAATCACTTTCGCGCATCATATCAAACTCTCTGGATACGCCCGCAGTTGCTGACACTGGAAGTAAAATTGAAGTTTCTAATAACAATTCTCCAACTTTGTTCATATAAGCGATACCCTAAAATGTAAATAGAGAATATCGCTAAATAAGACAACTATGTGGCTCGAATAGCAAACGTCTGTCTAAATACGATTTGCCTATAGTTTGCTGTTCGTCAATATCAGTAGCGTTTAGGCCCCTGCCCCTGGATAGTCGACCAGTTCTTTCATAAAAATACATGTATTTTCTATAAAAAAGTAATACTGGCAAGTGGCAGAGGCAGTTAGCTAAATGGCCTCGTGATCGCCTCGAGCACGGAACCGCTATTTGGCAGAGCAGCGCTCTAAATGATCATGTTCGTAGCTCAAGAGCTAGGCTCCTAAATCCTGACCACTTTTCGCAACAAATTGTCCGTTGGTTTTACAAAACTAAAAGTATAACGTACCTACTTGGCGCATTGTTCTCAAATCATTATTTTTTGGTGTTATGTATAAAACGTTCTACAACTACAGTAGGTATACCTATTTGTCTCTTGATGTGTGATTCCACTACTTTAATTTTAATTATACCTACGGTCAGCCTAATGAATGCACCAGTAGAATGCTCTGCATCAAACATTTGTATTCCTATTTATTTAGACGAATTGTTCTATTGTAGTACATGATACTAACTTTTTCAGGTATTACACTATTCCGTTATATTATCGTTGAGATTATACAACAATTACTTTGTATTTCGGCACTAAATCTGTGTAAACTGGGCGTTAGCTATCTTACACGCCTTTGACTTGAATGTAGAACGCACCAATTCAACCCCAACTCCCTGCTTGTCGAATTTCTAATGAGCTGACGTAAACTGCCGCTTAGTTTGCCGCGGGAGCCGCAACGAAAAGAATACTTTCACAGCCAAAGACGTTGTTTGGCGATAAAATACAGGTGCATTTTCTCAGCCGGCTCTCGGCGTATATTCGCAACTGGGTCGAGTTACGAACTCCGCCGAACTAATTCGCCGGTTGCAATGCAACGCGATTAGAGTGCATTCGAAGCGTATTCGAACTGTCCGTTATTTTCAATGCGGGCAACATTGTTGTATCGGTGTAAATTCGAGTTACTGCCAACGTAACGAAGCATAAACTTTGAAATTCGAATGTGAAACGCACTGGAATTTTTAATCGGTTCCTGTTGGAGTTGGAATGCGTTTCCGTTGTGTTGGCACGACTGCATGTTGGTAATAAAATGTTCTATTCGGAATTTAAATTAGAGCAACCTAGTTCGTTGACCTGCTTAAATTAAATAAAGTTACTTAAGTTGTTTTCCGTGTAGCCGTTAGAGCATTTATTCCACCATATAGTGTATTGTTTGCCTAATCCATGGTAGGTATAAAAAATACCATCCCTTGACTTGCTATCTACTTAGAGCTGTTATCCATTACTGTAAAAATAAAAAATAAAATCAATATCAATAAACGGATATTTAATTATCAATTTAGACCGAACTTGGCATCTTAAAAGGGCGAAAGGGTACACAACTGACAAGACCACCTTTTATCCGACCACTGAAAACTGTTTGCATTTAAAAATCGCCCCAAGAGAGGAGTCAAAAGTGATCCTTTCGTCATAAAAGAAGGGTAAGAAAGTGCCGTAAAAAGTATAACAACTTTTGAAAGAATTATTATTTGTGCAACTTTGGAAAGTGCTCTGCAAATCCCTCGCGATACGTTTGAGGAAGTCGTTATTTTGTTATTTGTACGTTTTTCCTTGAATCAAAGGGTGTAGGTAGATAGGATGTCTGTGTCGGTTAAGACCTTTAGTGTGATGTTACTTTTAAATGTTATTCGAGGCCTGCCCTATATTACTGCTTGGGGAACTTGCAAGTTGTTGTTGTTGTATTGAACAGTCGAATAATTTGCATCTTAGCAAAAGTAGATCGAAAGAACACCCACGCCTCCTGTACCATTCCTCGCGCTCGCTTAAGGCGACTTTTCACTTGTGATATAAAAAGTTGTTAAGTGATGAATTTACTCTGATAAAATAGTAATCACAAATGACTTGATTGATCTTTGAGGGAGGTCTTGTTATGTAATGAAGGGCAGAATATTAATTGTATGGATTATATTTTAATGATTACGTTTTGTAAATAACTTTTATTACAAGAAAAAACTAAGTATAGCATACTTCGCTGAATATTTTAACATGATGATATTGTTACTTGAGAAAAACTCATCTGCGGTTACAGAAAGCAGAAAACTACATTCGTAAAAAAAAATCATTTGTTTGAAAGAGATTTTGTGGTTTTAAACGTGCTGTTGTTGTGCTAAGGTACCCCGGAGGGGCAGAGGGCCTTCAAAAGCTCGTGCCACGTCTTCCTATCCTTAGCTACTCCTTTAGCCTAGCTCTAGCTCACACATATTAAATAAGTATTATTTCCTTTAACGTCTGTCTGTCTGTCTGTTTGACTCAATGCGTCAAATGACATCACAATTGAGATAGTGAAACTACATAAAACCTTGTAGAATGTATATGCCCCTTAACGCAGCCGGAGTAATTTCGTCGATGGCAGCGTGAACTGAGTGTATCTACTGGTTCGAACAGACAGACAGACAGTGAAACTATATAAAAGCTTGTAGAATGTATATGCCCCTTAACGCAAGCGGAGTCATTTCGCCGATGACAGCGTGAGCTGAGTGCGTCAACTGGGTCAGGCGCCGCGTTGAGCTTTGAAAGGAAGGTACATTTATACCTAGGTACTAATAATGTACAAGAGTGGAATTCACAACATCACACCGATCATCGCGTGTAGTTAGACACGTGCAGAGGCATTTAAATCATGAAACTAACGTCAAATTGACTACGTACCTAAGTATCAGTCAGAGCTAACAGTTCACTTTAATTGCCTTTTCACATGAAATAACCGTCTTTAACGGGAAGAAATTATATTTCCGAGATCAACTTTACATTACAATATAAAACACCAAAATAGATAGTCATAGACGTGCCTATAACCCTCGATTCCTCTTAAATTTCGTCATCAAATCTACACCAACATTTTATGGGACCAACATGGAGATGCCTACAAAACAATTTTCGAAATTAGTTCATAAGGCGTCCACATCAGGAGTGGAGCAGAGAGATTTAAATACACGTTTTTTGAGTTCTGAGGTGACAAACATAGAAAAAACCGAATTCAGAACCTCTTCTTTTTTATACGGTTGAAAAATCAAGAGCGAGTTCTTTGATTATGAATATTTAAGTGGTCGTCATATTAAACTGCTGGTAATTCATTAGAGCGACGGGCGACGCGGCACACATTTTGTGAATATCTATCCACTTACCTATGCGGCAAGCATAATATGAGCTGATGTGCGAAAATGGATATGCGCGTGTGAACACGACACGATCATCAATCAGCAGAAACATCATAATTTCGACGATTGCTGATCTTCGTTTTTCCCTAAAATTTCCATAAAAAACGGTAACCTCAAAACTCAACCAACGTCTGTGTCGTCGGGGTCTATGCCCACAGTTATTATTCGATATCTACTCATGGTTCAACACCTCAATGTGCCACCTGATAATGATTTTGATAACAAATCTGACATAAAGCCAGCACCTAAACAATCCAAGAAAGTTGCTTATAACCTGTAACTAGTCCGCTCGTGCCACAGAGTACTGGAACAGCGAGTTGTTTGTGTAACGAACGCTGATAGTTGCAGCTCGTAAACGGCCACTTTAATCACGCCGTTACGAGCTCCGATACTCGTTAACCGGTTTATGGACACGACCCCGGCAGCGCACACCAGCGGGGCCACTTTAAAAAAACGCCGTAAAATGCGGTGTAAAGTTGATTGAGAGTGCCCACTTTCAATTTCCGTAAAAGTATGTTGCTGTTGAGTTTATGTTTAATGAAACTAGAAACTATTTCTTGGTACGACAAGCAAGACACGGGTATGTTGCACGTGCTTGTTGCTGGCATATATACTTTAGAGAACTTCTTTAAAAAAAAAATCATTTGCGTACTAAACGAGCCAATTCAATTAGATATGGTAAAAATGTGGTTCTTGTACTTATAAAGATATATTGATATAGCGATATAATCGTGTGTATTTCCTGAAAATTATAACTTGGGTCTCTTTAAGGCAAGAGTGAATAGGCTGTTGCTAAACCAGCGAGATACAGTCATCTTCGACCCGAGAGAGTTCGACTTCGGGATTAATTGCTGGTCAGTTTAACTATAATTAAAGCTTTGAAATTAAAGCTTAAAGGAATTCACATAAACATTACATTTTAATTTTTTATCCATCTATGTTAAGTTGTTAGTAGCTATCCATGAATGGCAGGAATATATATCTTAAAATATTAATTCCAATACAGTCTAGTGTTTCAGAACGACAATAAAGATAAAATATCTTTGCCAACTATTGAAATTTATCTAGCTATCGTAACTGTACTCTTGTATTTTTCAACTTGAATCAATACTGACAGTTGCTCCTCTTAATACGCGTCACTTAAAGTGCGGGAGTTAATGTACTTGGCAAACTGAGGACCATGTGATATACATAGTAGCATTGCAGTTGCACGATATAAAATATTAAAAAACATTTTGAGCATCTTTCTCTACTGCTCTTAAAGGTTTCTTTGACGCCGCGCCGTTGTAAGCTATTGGCAGTTATTTTGTTTAAGTGACTTGTCTGTCAGATATAGTGTCTATACACTTGTGTTCTTCAATTTGTGTTAAGACTGACAGTTGTTTCTCGCAATAAGTGCCGCTGCTGAGCTAATGTACTTGGCAATTGTGTATCGTAGCTGTGCACGATACATTGTTAGTCATTTATCTGTTATCTGTGTGCTTGTGTTATTAAATTTCTGTTAAGACTGACAGGCTGTGGTGAAAAAGGCTATAAGTCAAATTTAACCTAAGAGCAAGGGCTCAAGCTTAATAATAGAGTTATGACTCTTTGTTTCTGGTTAATATGTTTTTTTCACTAGATCCTAAGAGTTATTCCTTGCAATAAGTGCCGCTATGGCAAATTGAGGACCAGCGATATCCTAGAGCTGTGCACGACATATAGTGAACGATAGCATAGCCAAAAGTGTGACTTAAATATCGATACCTTAGAGCATAATCGTACTAACTTTTCGGAAAAAAGTCGTTGCAATTAGGACGTCAGTGCACAGCTCTATGTGGTTTAAATTTAATTGGCAAAATAATGGCAATTAGTACGAGTGTGATCTGTGAACTAAGGTATCGATCTACTTATAACATTTAATTATTAGGTATTTTTTTGTTTTATTTTTATCGTTTTCAACTTTTCATTGTATTCATTATGATTGATCAGTTCTTTCACTAAACAACTGGGGATTGATAATTATTTTGATACTAAAGACACAAAGATAAAGTTTTGCGTTTGTCTTTCCAAACAGACAGCAACAGAGTACAGGCAAAACAGTTTGCATCAGGTGAAATCAAAGATAACTGCTTGCTTGTTTGACATAATGAATAATTGATAGGTATTGTACGTACGAGTATGTTACTAATTATCTCGTATCTTCGTAAGTGCCGCACTTTATTAGACGCTGTTATAGATGTAAAAGGCCAATGATGATGATGATTATTATGATATTATTATTTAATTTCGCTATAGAGTAGTCACTGTAGATCATTGCGTTAATTTTGAAGGTACAATCTTGGGTGTACTTTTCCCGAGGAAGGTTGTAGTGATACTTCTAATAATGACAACCCATTATAAAGGAACATGGACCTGCCCGTGACAGTGACGTGGCTTGACCAATCGGCAACCTACGGAACCAATTTGGGCACAAAGCATTTTGCAGGCAGGTGGCCAGCCGTGCTCCGTTAAATATTCACGGCGCTTGTTCCTACTATGAAGGGGTTCTGAATGCTCAGTCAAATCGAAATTGCGCATTACTAGTACGGTAGGTTAGGGGTTGACAACTCTTTACATTAAGATCATTAAACGCTAATTGTTTTGCGTGATTCATTTCAGCCGATAGACGTCACTGCTGGACATTTGGACAAAGGCCTCACCCAAAGTTCTCCACAACGACCGGTTTTGCGCCGACCTCATCCAATTTCTGCCCGCGATCCTAAGCAGGTCTTCGGCCCACCTTGTTGGGAGTGTTTTGCGTCTATGACGTCACAAATGGTATCTAATACATTTGTCACTCACAAAGCTACTATCAAAAACGTAACGGATGCTTTGTATTTTCTTTATTCCATATTTTCACCGTAAGAATATTTATTTAAATTGTCTTAGTTTACAGGCTCTGCACCACATAAATATTTGTGTTTAACCTAAATGTTGGACAGGTTTCCATTTCTCGGGATAAATTATTCTTAAGATGTATTTTTGGTTTTCGCCTAAACAGTGCTTTCCTCCGCTCAATTATTTATCTGTCTTGTCTTTGACAGCTCGGCCGAATATCAAAAGCCCACGGAACTAATTCGGGCACAAAGTAATTTGCAGCGCCTAGCGCCAGGTGGCAGGTTAAATATTCACAACGCTAGTTCCTTTAAAGGGTTTATGAAAGTACGGAGCGTGTGTCTTTATACTTAACAATCTTAATAGTCAGCCGCTTGCAGGCAATAAGATTACTTAAATTGAATTGCATTGGTGTAAATTCCATACCCTTTCTATCTCTTGGCTACACCCTAAAACATGCCTAAAACTAATACCGAAGTATCAGACAAACTCGCGCAAATGGACCTAGTATCAAAATAAGACACGTCTACACACACACGTCGTACACGTCTTGTGTTATTGGAGTGCAATAAAGTATTGTTGTATCGTATAGTTGTATTTATTATTGGTGCAACTCGACGATTTACAGACATATATACAGAAAAAGACCATGGAGCATGGCTGTCAAGGCGATATATATACACATATACGAGCGTGTTTAGTTTTAATTTTAAGTTTAATATCGCGTCCGTTACACTGCGGACTGCCCCTACCTACCAGCAACCTGTACTATTATCGAGGGCTGCACTCTGAACCAACTAAGCTTCACAATCCAGTTAAGGAGTCTTCGAATTTTGCCACTACTTCATCAATAATAACAAAAGTAGGTACCTACAAATGGCGAACTTAAAGCCTTAAGGAATTTCCTAACATTCAACCACTAGGCTAAACAGATATACATATGTGGTCGGTACAGGATTACAATATTACGAAAATAAAACCCACCAAGTGCGAGGTTCCGTACAAATACTTATCCTATCTTAACTGGCCGGGTTAAGTTTGCACCTGGTATGCTAGGTGCAAAGTTAACGCAACCGATCACGTTTGTTGTATGGGAGCCTCCTTAAATATTTATTTTATGTACGATTCTCATAGACCGGGCCGGGCCGGGTCGGCTGCCGCCACGTCGTAACGGGCGCTCTGGCAGCCGGCAGCGGCCGACCGTGTCCAGTGACCAATCGGGCGGGTTCGGCTGCCGCCACGATCCAGCAGGCGCTGGAGCGCCCGGCGGCAGCCGACTGCGTCCGTCCGAGCGATTAAATTCTAGGGCGACGGACGTGCGAGCGGAGCCGATGGCGTGCGGCGGTAACCGAAAGGAGCCGATGGCGCGCGGCGGTAACTGAACGTAGCCGCTTACGCGCGACGACAGCCGAGCACCTCCGTCCGCGCCCGCAAGCGCCCGATCGGCCGGCAGCGGCGCCAATAACATTCGAATATGGGATCTGACTGTCGTAAAGAAGCTCTACATTCATTTGGCAACTATTTAGATGCGCTTCAGTGCGCGCCGACTCCGCCCGGTCGGTGGGAATCGTACATTATTCTGTTTTTTAGTATTTTGTTATAGCGGCCACAGAAATACATCTTCTGTCAAAATTTCAACAGTCTAAAAAACAACCCTCCCAAAAAAATATTCACCTCCGTTAGCAGTAGAGTAGCTAGCAAGTAGGTAGGTACGTGGGACATAACACCGGCATTAAGTATTCACGTAGTAGTTGACATACGTATTCTAGACCATTCAATTGTTTGGTTTGTTTATGATTTAGTATGGAAGTATTACCAGGAAACGTTTTGAGTGGAAAACGCTTGATTTGTTTGGTTGGTGTGTTCGTTCATTTGTATTGAACAACGGAGTATCCAATCTTATTTATTAATATTGAAAGGTATATAGTATTTAAACTAAATAAATAGGGACCGAAAAATGCTTATCGTGGGAATAGTATAAAATTGACAATCAAATTATAATCAAACTCCCTAAAATAATGTTTTAAGGAAAATATTACGAATTCTGAAAAAATCCTTTAAAGCTTTTTACTTTTTGCGAATAAGTTAAATAATCCAAATTACTGTTCGTAAAAAAAGTGTTTTTTATTTGTGTATCCTTTTTTGGGTGTATGTATACTATAAATAGGAATTTTCTGTTAAAAAATTTAAATAACATGACTATATCCTCGAACTAGCTAATTTACACAATGACAACCACTTTTCATTCCTAAGTACTTACTTAACACTTGTAACTTTGTTGTAACTTTACAACGTCTTAAGTCGTGTACTGGCATCGTTTTTGACAGCGTGATATAGGATTTGTATACACGCGCGTCTGCGACTGCTAGTCAGCAGGGCTAGCATACCTTGCCGCGACTTTTCTCTCTCTTTCCTGCTCGCACGATTTTGAAGGGAAATTTACCTGACTGTGTTCAAGAAAAAAGTTTACGCGGATGTACCTAGTTGGCAACAAATTGAGCACCCCTGTCTTTCAGGGGTCTACTTACGTAGTACCAAAACTCTATACCAATATCGATGATGAACTGAGCTACTTCGAATGGCAGGGATCGCAAACCAGTTTGAAGCAGTTTGAAGCGACGTTAAATATTGGCTTTTCCGACTCTATTTGCATAGAGCTATGTATGCGCCTTATATGGTTTAAGTTACGCTTTTTTGATGGAACTGCGTATTGGGTTGATACAATACAAGTCTTCTTTGTTGCACACCTACAAAAAGAAACAAGAAACATACAATGCAAGAAATTACAAATAGTTAGAGCGGTCTTATCGCTAAAGAGCAATTTTATCCAGACAAACTCATTTTAACTTGTTGGTACATGATCTGCAGTTATATAATCAAATAATAAATAAATAGGTCATGGTTATTTTAATTTAACCTTACCCCTTGGTGCGAGCCAAAATCACCATATAGTTGAACAGAAGGAGTACACAGCAGTAAGGAGGAAGCAGTTTGCTATGGAGAATGGTCATTATTACAGAATATCTTCACAGCGCGATGCAGTATTCGTATAATCGCGTGGCGCAGGCCGTAAAGAGCCTCCTGTTCGTAAGAATTCCTTTGTCTGCTCATCACGCCGAAACGACTACTGGACGGATTTTAACATTTTCATTATCTTCAATCAATTTCGGTACAGAGACAGTTGTGCATACGAGTACACAGCGTTCGTCCTTTGATATTTTTACCCGACTCCGATAAAGCAAAAAGTTAACGAACTTGCGGGCACGTTTCAATCTACTTACACGTAAATTGAATACCACTGGAACCATGGGAGATCCACCGTACGATAAGAAAATTTGAAACTATCAGCCGGAACCTTCCTTGGCAAGTGTGGCTGTGACCCTCAAATAAAATAAATGTATTCCGGTCGTCAATAATTCTCGGCCGGTCGTAACGCCTGAATAAACGATAGCCTCTAGCTTCTATTGGGACGCCATTTTATACAATTCTACAACAATGTAGGTTGCGGTCCGGTGTGCAAATAGTTCATGAAAAAGTCACATATTCCGATTGAATGCCGTAAAATAGTGCTAGTTCGGTTTATTTTATTGAGAGTCACACAACACAGGGTTGTGTTTAAAAGAAGAGACCTGGCGAAATGGCCTAACATTGTAAAAGCAATGTTTATGTGACAATGAAATAGCCCGAAAGCTATTAGTTCGGTGAATAGAGACTAAAGTACTGGGGGTGACCTTACATATCACATTTTAATAATTAGGTTAGGCATACTAGGTTTACTAACTAGACAAGAATATTGCCAAACGAGTTCGATCAAAGCGTATTTTTTTATAAACATTTTTTAGTTGCAGTGCAATTCTGTTACGGGTACAAAATTAGCATATTCAAAGTGTCAGCCATCGTAAACTGGTTTTCAAATTTACCGTCACTCCGTGCGCTAGCAATAAGTAACTCGTATCGTTGTGCATTTGCTTCAGGCGTCGTCAACCTTTATGTAGGAATCTTCTGTATCTCTGCTATTGTTATAATCATCATTGGGACCGGAGATGGCCCACTAGCTTCATCAATTGCCTTTGGCAACATGGAAGATGCATCTAGAAACTAGCTGTACACTCCACAGGATCCAACTACGCAAAATAGTAGGAATAATAACGGGACCTAATACTCTGGACAAACACTTTTTCAATTTAGGTATAACAGACATCCCTCTATGCAGGGCATGCATGGAGGCAGAAGAAACCACCAGACATATTCTACTAGATTGGAAACAGGTAGAAGCATATATAGGATGAAGTAACGTAGAATTTCCAAGTACCATACACGGAGCCACGAGCACTATACCTTGCCTTGGCCTTGCTGAAATTAGTTGAGGGGTTGGGGTGGTTGGAGTAGCGCTAACCCCGTTTTCACGCAATGCCTATTTTGCGTGATTATGACGTTGGATGTTGACTTGCGGAAAATGCCCAGCGCAACTAACTAGCCGTACATTTCTTCCAGGCACTGCAAACGTTTTTCCAGTTGCACTCTAATGTTCTCCGGTCTCCACCCCAGCTATGTGTACAAAACTATAATTTAAAGGCAGGGATCAGCAACCCGCTCCGTCACTCACCGTCTTGCCCCGGCCGCTCGCAGACGAAGTAGTTGTGCTCGCGGCAGCCGCGGTCGTTCCACATGAAGGTGGGGGCCAGCGGCGCGGGGCGCGGCGGGAACTCGCGGCGCGCCTCCACGCAGTCCTGCCCCGAGGTGCCGTCGTCGTTGGGCTGGCTGCTGTGCTTGCGCCAGCCGGGGAACCAGTCTGTGGACAATACGTTTCATTTCAACAACATATTAAGGCTTATCGGTTCTAAAATTCTGATTGTTTTGACATTTTTCTCTATGATCAAACGTGTTTCTTAACATATTCTCAATGTTACTACTTAGAACAGGGCCATTTGACGACGCGTTTGGCTCGGTTGGTAGACACCTGCCTACTGAGTCGGCGGTCCTGGGTTCGAATCCCGGCCGGGGCAAATATTTGTGCAAAATATTTGTTCTTGGGTCATGGATGTTATCTATATATTATGTATATCGTCGTCTAGTACCCATAGTACAAGCTTTGCTTAGTTTGGGACTAGGTCGATTTGTGTATGATTGTCCCTTAATATTTATTGTGACGACGCGTTTGGCTCGGTTTGTAGACACCTGCCTACTGAGTCGGCGGTCCCGGGTTCGAATCCCGGCCGGGGCAAATATTTGTGCAAATATTTGTTCTTGGGTCATGGATGTTATCTATATATGTATTTATATATTATGTATATCGTCGTCTAGTACCCATAGTACAAGCTTTGCTTAGTTTGAGACTAGGTCGATTTGTGTATGATTGTCCCTTAATATTTATTTATTTATAGATATATATTTAAAACCTACAGTTTTGATTTATCATTGATAATTTTTGTTTCGAGGACTCCTCAAAATTGACAAAATTCACACAGAGAACTGTTTCTTTTTTCAACTTATTTTCGACTGCTCGCAATAAAAGCATGAGATAGCTATGTTGCTATCTAGAACTCAAGAAAAAGTATTATTAATTTCAAAAAGTTGGTTGAATTTATATATTTCTCATAATTATTATGAAAAAATTTGCGTTTAATAAAGGTGTTTTTTTCGTCATTCCCATTTCTGATGCAAAAATTGTTAAAATAAGTCATAGTTGGAAGTCGATTTTTTATGTACCTACCCCGAAGCCACTCCCGAGTACGATCCTAGTTAGATCATAATTAAATCTACTGGCTCTTCCGTTGCGGTAATAATCGTGAAAAGGGAACGACGGTAGAACCGCGCGGTTAGAACGCTCGGAGAATCACCCACCAACGTGTTGAAATTGAGGATGCTGTTGCATTTTGCGTTGCCTTTATAAGTGACGGGGTTGGCGCAGTTTGTAGTACAGTTGCCTAATGAGCCGGTGGTCCTGAGTTCGAATCCCGGCAAAGGCAAATATTTGTGTCATGACCTCGAATATTTGTTCTACGGTCATGGTTTATGGTTAATATCGTCGTCTAGTACCCATAGTACAAGCATTGCTTAGTTTAGGATTAGATTGATTTGTGTAAGATTGACCCGTAATATAATATAATAATTAAACCCGAAAATATCATACAAGCGAGTGAACGAGGGGTAAAGATTACCCTATTTTGACAACCTTTGTGAAACCCGTAACCCCGACAGTCTGTCTCGCTCAGTAACATTCCAAATGTTAATAGTCAATCCAAAGAGTGCAAATCAATACGAAACAAAAGGACTGCTCCGAAATTCAGATTTCAGCACCTAATACAAAATATACTTACAGTCCAAATCATAAAACGAATACTCGTATTCCAAAAGATTGAATTTGTTTCAAAGATAGGAATATTAAGTAAGAATAAATTAAATGAATAAATTTCATCAATATTTTTACCTGTTAAAAATAAAAAGGATGAAAACTTTTCCCTTGCTTTGTCTTATAGGCACGGATACCTTGCGGTGTTAGCATGGAGCCGTATAAATTGCGATGGCAAACTTTGACTCGCAAGACTGCTGCCGTGCTCCTACGTCACGTGACATGACACATTTAAATTGTATTACTTTCATGAAATGAATAACAATCACAGAAACCAAGGAATTTATTTGGCCTCACTTGTAGTGTATATTTGCATCTTTGGGTTTAAATCCATAAAGTCGAATTCATTCACAAGATCAAATACCTACTGCCAAAAAATAAATTAATGAAGCTAAAAATATTAAATAAAGTCCCGCTAAAATTTTATTAAAAATGTTATACTACTAATTACAATTAAGTTTTGTTTAGTATTAATATTAAATGAAAACTCAGCCCATCAATCTTTCTAAACAAGAAAGTTTTAAGTTCGGCGCCGAAGTAAAAAGACAGATTTAATTATTTATGAGTTACTTAAAGTATGAAACGGTTGGTTTGTGACGATAAAGTTTTTCATAAAATATAATGACAGCCGATATCAAATAAGTTGCTTAAAATGAAAAAAGTTCGTACTAAAATAAAATAATATTTTGTTACAGGTAGTTTTTATTTAATCTTAATAATCTAATTTGTACCCTGAAAAATTATAGCCCCATGATAAAAATGAGTTACAAAAAACCGGTCTCTAGTGAAAACACAAGGAAAAAGAAAACTATTAACTTTTTATTCCCACACGGCCTTCAAGTACAGTTAATCTAAGAATTTCTTCACTTTATTTTGAGATTCGTTAAAAATGTATTCTAATATTGAATGAGTAACAGTAACAGTGCCCCAGGGCTTTGTTATCTCAATAAATAAAAAGTTTCCAACCAGTAAACCTCCAATACATTTTTCGTACAGAAAAGAACAATTTAAATCGCACCGATGAATTGGAAAGCAAAAAAAGGTTGGCGTTTTTTTGTAATTAATAAAAAATTGCTTCCATCGACGCTGAGAGTCTGTAATTTATTTGTGAAGGACCGCAGGCATGGTCAACATTTGGTTTTAATTAGAAAAAAAACAAATATTTTAACAAAATGTTTTTGAAATAGGTCGAGGGGATTTCTTATTCAGAAAACGTGAACTGACAGAATAACAAAGCGATACATTTTAAATAAGAATGTATACGAGTACCTATGACTGGAAGACGTGTTTATCTTATAGCACATAATTTAATTATTTGATCGACATATACGTATAAATGTCAGCGCTCATAAAAAAGCCTCATTGCTGTTTGGTATCTACATTATAATCGACATTCATGAGATCGATGAAATAGTAAAATCACTTTGAAAAATAAAAATACTGTTATAATTCCTATATTTAGTTTTACTAGTGCGCATAAAGTTTAAAACTAAAAAAATCATAAACGCCAAAATGTATCGTGTGAATGAAATTTTCATAAAACCGGTGCAGTGGAATTGTTCCCTGCACCGGTTTTATGAAAATTTCCAATTACGCCATATACGATATAAGGTGTCTTCGTACACCTTTCCAATTAAATATAGATAGACACTGTTTAAAATCACCCAGCTTAAACCCTTCAAGTTTGTTTTTGCGCTGGCAACTCTGCCACAATCCCCGCAAATCTTTTATTCCGCCGCCGCGGCCAACTTGGCGCCCGCACGATCGGACTTTTGACACCGGCTGAAAAAGTTGCCGAGGGTTAATCCCGGGAAAAGGGTTATAAAGGCCCTTTACGAAGTTAACGGGAAAACTGAAGGCTGTAGTGATGACATGTGTAAATGTGTTAATAGTAGGACTGACACTACCGGACAAAGGCGTTATTAACGACTTTTAATGACTTGTATACTGCCGTCATTACATAATTTCCTTGGATCGATCGTCGGTGTATTTGTCATTCCACTTCCTTCTACGTGGTCACCACTACTAGTTTTATTTATCTGGTTCCTATACTACTACTTTATACTCTTGTTATCTGCGTGTCTGTTCCCTTATACGTACGTAGAACTGATTTTAATTTAGCTTCACTGCGGTGATTTTAAGGTGCATTTCATCAAAATCAGTCTAGCTGTTTTAAAAATATAATACATTTCGTCATACGAGCGTAAGTACCTATAGCTTGAATAACACACAGGATATTTTTTGTTCGTTTTTTATGAGGATTAGATACTTTTGTCTGTGACACTTTTTTGGTATCTATTATAGTTTTCGTGAGTATATCAAAAGGTAGAGAATTTTAAACAGTACACATAGATGTATATCACACAAGTTTGAAAGCTTTATTAATTTATTCGTCTAAATACATAAAGTTACTCCACTAGAAAACCTGTTGTTGAAGTTGTAAAATAACAGCCGATAAAATATGAGTAAACCTTTTATTACGCAGACGATATTGAATATACACCTACGAAGCGTAATGTTTTATGAGCGCAGTGCGTACTAACAAACGAAATTCGACTGAATGAACGATGAAAACAAGAACTATTTTATTTATTTCATGGTCGTGAAACGTGACAAAATAAAATATTACAAAGTTAATTGAAAGTCATTCCGGCAGACTTCACAAAATCCGTTTTACTAATTGAATTGTATTCCCATAACAAACGGCCGCAAAATATTTATAACATAAAATACCGCCAAATTGGAAGAATCCTATTATTAATCTGTCAATACTGCGAGTAATAATAGAGCGAGAGAGCAATCATTGGAGCGGATTAAAAAGAGTAGTATTGTCTAGTCTATGGCCCGTAGCGGTGCTACGGAGGCTACGGAAAGCGTAGCCGATGTTGCGTAGCTGCGTAGCACACGTAGAAAAAATAACAATGACGAATGCATTCGATCCTTGTAGGACCTACAAAGCTCAAATCAATGGGGTAAGTTCAGTTTTTGGAGGAGGTTTTTGTCTTATGCAACTGTAATTACCCTATTCAGAGTGATTACTTAGAACTAAGTTCGTAACTAAAATAAGCAAAACGTGTTTTCTGTTTATAATATTAGTTTAGGCCCGAGTTACAATGCAAACAAATATAATTAACGTGTCTAAACAAACACGAGTCTTGTAATTTATTTTGTAAACATTGTACCTGTACATGTACAGTCGAGTTCATTTACATCTACACGCTTACGAGAACAAAAATATCTGAACACGACCCTATTGTCAGGAGTATAAAGTCGTGTTCAGATATTTTTGTTCTCGTAAGTGTGTAGATGTAAATGAACTCGACTGTAACTATTTTGATATTAAACATAGTTGCTAATTTATACCAGTATAATGAATAGACTAGTCATCTAAGAAGTTTATTAAAATTAATATTATTTAGTGTGGAATTTGATAGACATTCATAAAGAAAATATTGTCATTTTATTATTCAGGTACATTTTACAACAGTTAAAAATTTGTTCAAAATGCTTGTGAAAATAGTAACAAGAAATGAATGGATACCAAAATATAATACACAAAGGAAATATCTTGAATCATCCATTATATTAGTGTAATAAATAATAATTATCAGTGTAATAACTTTTATACAAGGTCGTTTAACGATTAAAAATAGTTATAGACTTATTGGAAAAGTGTAGCATTTCTTTGGCCCAGTTCTGGAAAAGATAATAAATGATACCGGATACTTCAGGGATCTTTAATTACTTCTTATATCGAAGTACTACTTCCACACAAGGTAGTCGTAAAGAATTAGACGTAAAGTTCTCGAGTTCACTATTTCTTCGATTCAGCCTAAAATAGTTCGATAATTTTAATTTAAACACCCCACTATTAGAAAAAGAAAAGGCTTAAATATTGGCTGAGATCTTGTCAAAAGTTGTGTGAAAGCTGAATATATTGGAAACAACTGCTCCTGTTTCCACGAAACGTAAGTAAGAACCATCTCGATGGAAAAATATTTCAATTTATTAAAACTGCACTCAAATTGGTCCATCCGTTTGGGAGCTACGATGCCACAGGCAGACACAGATACACATGTTAAATGTATATCATTTTTCGTCGGGGGTTAGACGGTAGTAAGGAAATCGGATTATAAGACAAATCCTGAATGATTTATGACATAACTGTAATTATGTTGGCCCGTCTGGAGTAGGTATTAATCTCGTGTGGGGCTGTAATTAACGCAGAGAAGTGACGCCGGCTTCGTGTTATCATTGCGTAGGGTTTACGTGGCTTACTGTAATGTTGTGTTACAGATGTGTTTCACAGGATAGTTACATTATAAGCATCATGTGTTTCACTTTGTTTAATTTAAGGAAAGGAACCAAAATCTCAAGGGAGTAATTTGTTGTTGTTACAGTATTTACTTGTAAACCTGTTGTTGGTTAAATAAAGTATATTATTATTATTATTATAGTATTATGTTATTAGGATAAAAAAAAAGATTTTTTTATACTTTAAAGTATTTTCGTAATCGTAATCAAAAAATGTTCAAGACTGAGTCTCGCCATTCAAATGGGAAACGCGGCGAGCGTGCTGGGGACGATGCCTCAGACGGCTTCAGTACCTACTGGGGGATTCTTTTTAATTTTAAGTTTTAGTATGCTGTCATTGCTGTCAATGTCATATCAAAAATGTTAATAAATTCTCATCTAATCATAATCAAAGCAAATATTAAGTATGCAATAAATCCAATACCTCTTAATAAAGCATCAGTTTATACATTGCGTCATAATTGGTAGTCAAAGTCAGTGATGTTTGTGTATATTTCAAGACTCACTACTATACTCGTACTTAGTTACCCCACGAAGCTAGCGTAACTTCGTTTATATTTCTATAATCGTCAAATTACAAATAATTAATAAGTAGCAGAATATCTAATGCCTGAGTGAAACATCAATTTATCCCCGGCGCTCTTTGGCAGGTGTAGTCAGTGTGAGCCTCTAGAGCCTGACTCACTAAACCTAGTTACCCCACAAACCTAGCGTAACTTTGTGTATTTTCGAGAGCCTAGAAATCCTTCCGTGCGAATTCAGCGAACACGTTGACGACATAACCTTGTTTTGTTTCATTCTAAGGTGTAGGTACACATATATATAATACAGAATAGGAATTTAGAAGAAAAATATGTACATGCCGAAAATAAATTGGTTTCCGCAAACTTACCTAAACTAAAAATCGTATAAAATCGAAATAATTTCCAAATGACATCTAGAGTTAACGTAAAAAATATACGGCGGTTTATGCGGCAAAAACGTTTGGGAATCAAAATTTATAGGATATATTCCATTGACACACACTATATAAGTACGACTATAGGGAAATATCTGAAAACTATACATTTGTAATTAATACATTAAAATATAGGTAGTCTTTATTTAAAGTACGTAAAACAGTTTTCCAACGGTAAAGTTAAGTTTGTCGCTCAGTATAGTTTAACTTTTCGTTAGAGCAATGCAGTTATTTCATAGTTCGCACGGGACTCTCGGTGCGCTAGTTCGACTAAGACATGTCTTGAACTGTATCAGGGTTGGGTAGCGCTCACTACGAGTGTGTACAACCCGCTAATACGTCGTTGCGACGAACAACTTGTGTAGTCTTCATGTTTCATTATTGTAATTTGTAAACACCACAATTTTGATACAAATATTAGGTATATTATTATTTATAAAATTTCTATGTGTTACCTGGCGGAAAAGATCCGGATTCGAACCCGGCATTTACCTATGGACTACCAGTCTAACGTATCACTCCACCACCCTAACGCCAGAATACCTTTCGAATTTTTCTTCATGTTCTGTGTGTTGATCTTTGAATTGTATATTTTGAAAGGCTTTTCACCTTAGCGGTCTTTATGTGAATGCAATAATATGTGGTAGTCTTTACTTACTTCGTCTCTTGCCATGAGGACTAGCAATCCCTTGTATATCTAGCGCACACGGTGACTGCTTAGCAAGAATTATGGCGGTCGCGGAGTTTGACTAATGTTACGACTGTAGTTTGACAAAACACGCGGCTTTCGGTAATTACGATGAAATAGGGGACTTGTGCATTAAGTGTATACAGGGTGGGAACTTTAACTGGGTCACTAACGGCCACTATTCGATGGCCTTGACACCGTGTGGAAATGAAGTTGGGTGAACTATATATGTACAACTTTATGAATTATATAAAGTAAGGAAAAAAAAGGTTATTTTCTTAAGAGTAAAATAACGTTAATTAAAGTTAAAGAGCCAACTTAAAGATTTTATAGGCTAATACATCAGTTAGTATATAACGGCCTACGAAGCTAGCGTTCGAATCCCAGCAAGAATTTGTGTGATGAGTACATTAAATATATAGAGCGGTGAATAAGTGAATGTCCGAAATCGCAAGTGTTTGTGGCCCGAACCGAAGGTGAGGGTGCGATCTGGAGCTTTACGAATTACCGCCCGTGGTTAGTCCAAATTTACTTTACACCCTAGGCCGTAAGTGGGATTTTCTACCCGCGTAGCGGGTTACTTCATGGCCCAAGCTAGAGATAAAACTCAAGTTTAGTAAGATTTTCAGGAAGTAAGATTTTCTCCGCGCGTAGCGGGCAAAAAATCCCACTTACGGGCACGGCCTACTAGGGTGTAAAGTATATAAGTTGTATATGTATCTTTAACGGTCCATCGGTCGCTTCTGGAACGTCTGAACTGTCCGCTAGTCGGTTTGTCGGTCTGTGTCCGAATTTACGACCGGCACGTGTTTCAGGGGACCGCACCGCCTACCCGTACTAAAAAACCTAACATTCACAGGAATCCTACACACATACGCCCTTTTCTAACCGCGCCAGGCAAGATACTCCTCCTACGCGACGACCAAACAGAAGAATCATCACCAGGAGTTCTGAAGACATGAGCCCTTTTTACTATTGAAGCGTGCTAGACTGTTTACGCACTAAACAGCCTAACGATTATAGGAGTTCTAAACACATAAGCCCTTACTACTATGGTCGTCAAGACTGTCCTTAGCGGGGATTTACAACGCTTAACTCCTATTCCAACTGATTTACTGCCCTGTGATAAGACCGGGCTATCTTAGTGGCGCAATCAATTGCTATTGTCAATTGAGGAGTCTAAAATACTGACTATTTTATGTTAGAACTATAGACAATTTATAGATAAGGTCTGTTGGGAAAATTGCGTCATATAGGCAAGTGTGTGTGTGCCTTTTAATGTTACCATACAGACGCAACACTTTTCACACAGCCTTTTTTATATCAGTTATATTTAACAGATAAAAAAAATCTTATTCTGATGAGCAGAAATATGTATTTCGCGCATGCAGCTCCAACGTCATTGTCTTGGCGTCTTGGCGTTGAAAGCGCTTACGCTGCGTTCAGATTAAGAGTGCAGTCGTGTGTGTGTGGTTCACCGTGGCGTCACCTATAGGTTTCACCGGAAGACCAGCGCTGGTTCCCGGGCCAGCATTTATGCTGAGGTGACGTGTCTGGTGACCTTTTCGTGGCATACGCAACAACGATTTTATTTTGTTTTATTTCTTATATTAATTGTCCACTTTGTGTACGTTAACGAATACATTATTATTCTATTCTATTCTATTCAACGTGGCGCCACCTATGGTCGCACCGGAGGATCAGCGGTAGCTTCCAAGTAAGGATTACGCTGAGGTGCCACCATTTCGAGGAATAGTTTAGTTTGTATATTTATTTCTGTTATTTTATTTTCAATTTTTATCGAACCACTAGCTTATTTCCTACAGGGTCATCAATGTCATCATGAATTACTTACTCACTTTTCAATATTTTTAGGGATAATTTCCAGGATGAAAACTATTCTATGTCCTTCCTCGGATCTTAGACTATCTCCATGCCAAATTTGATCAAAATCGATTCAGCGGTTTAAGCGTGAAGAGGTAACAGACAGACAGACACACTTTCGCATTTATAATATTAAGTATGGATTGTGCTCGAATAAATATGTTTCTTTCTTTTTTATTTTATTTGTCTTGTCAAGGAAAAGCAAGTGGACCGATCGGGAAAGTAGACGGTTTGCAAAAGTGGACCGAACGGGAAAGTAGACCGATGGTTCCGGAGGGCGACTCGGGTTTGGGTAAAAACTGAGAGGGTCTTATCTACATCGCGTGATAGCGAGCGAGACAGGTATTATATACGCGAATCGCATGCTGACAGTGACTGCTCACGCACTGTATAAGCCTATTGAATAAATTCAGGCGTCACATATTCATTTTACTATTCCTATTCTGAGACTAGCTGCGTCGCGCGGTGTTACCCGCTCATCATTTTTTTTTATGTCATAGGGGGCAAACGAGCAAACGTATCGCCTGATGGAAAGCGATTACCGTCGCCCATAAACACCTGCAACACCAGAGGTGTCACAAGTGCTTGCTTACCATCCTACGGGAACGTTACATTTTTTCGATAAAAAGTACCCTATGTTGTATCCAGGGTGTCAGCTACCACCATACCAAATTTTATAAAATTAGTCCAGCCGTTTAAGCGAAGATGTAACAAACATACACTTGAACACACTCACAAACTTCCACCCTTATAATATTAGTGTGATAAGAAGCGGATCGGAGCGGAGATGTGTAAAATGTACCAATCACATTTCTCGTTCAAATTCTTTAATTTCGGTCGTCATTAAGACTGCCGTGTTACGGTAAAAGGTCGTATCTTTATACGGGTCATATAGTAAGATACGTCCTTTTACCGTAGCATGGCAGAAGACGCCGCCTCATTGGTTAATTTTCCCCACATCTGCGGACAGGCATCCTAGGCCATACACAAAAGTTCCGTTGATAGGTACTCTTGGCGTGGTACCCTAGAAATATATCGCCATAATATAAATGCACAGTTGAATGTTTCAGACATTTTTCTCCACGATCAAACATGTTTCTTAACTTTCAATTGACTTAGAACACGCCTATTGAGATTTATGAAAACTACAGTTTGAATTTTTCATTGATAATTTTTGTTTCAAAAACTACTCGAAATTGACAAAATTCACGCAGAAAACTGTTTTTTTTTTTCAACTTTTTTTTCGACAGCGCGCAAGGGAAGCATGAAATAGCTACATATGTTACTATCTAGAACTCAGGGAAAAGTATTATTACTTACTTTAAAAAGTTGATTGAAATTATCAATATAATGTGTGATAATATGAAAAATATAAAATTTAAAAGGAATAAGGCATCTTAACAGAGACATGGCAAATGAAACGGTTCGTGATGGCCGCCGCGAAAGCCACTTGCTTTGTGCCCATCCATTCGGCCTCTTGAAGCCATCTGCGGTATTGCCGAGGCTTAAAACGGTCCTGGTCCCGGTTATAATCACTTTACGGCTGTAAGCGATTTTTCCACTTTTCATCAAGAAAATGGATGTAGTTTTGTCCAAGCAATATGCGCGTATTTATTAATTTAGATAAAGTACCTTTGTAAAGCAGTCTACGTTGAGCTACCGCGCGTTTGACTCGAGAGTTACCAGTTAATAATTGTACAATTGTATCATATCATTAAGATACTCTTTACGAAATACCCACGTGCTTTTTATTATAATTAAAGTTGCTACAATATTCTAAGAACAGAGAAATAGTCATAAAAGCAGGTATAGTTTTTAATTAGCTAAGGAATAATCAGTCCAGAGTATTTTCCAAAGTTAAAAGCCGACAACTTTCTAGTCCCTTATCAAAGCACCATCTAAAACGCAAAGTTTATTAACAAACTACCTCTAAAACACAAAGTTTAAAGTTTATTTTCTAACAAATCCTTTTTGCTCAAAAAACCTTCTAAAGTTAAAGCATGAAAAAAAATACTTTTTGTAAGTTCCGTTTTAGAACCGTCCAACTAAAACATAAGGCATTAAAGCGCATTTTCCAACAATTACTCGCACGGCAGAGTCTTTAAGAAGTTCCGTATTAGAGCATACTAAAAGGTCTACTTTCAGTACGGGACCCCAACGACTTACGCCGTTTTGGACCGGAGGCAGGGAATGCAGTTATTTCCTCGTTCCTGATATAATGAAGTGCATTTTCTAGTTCCTGGCAAGAAAGACGCCCTGTAGGTAATTACGGTTTAATGGACTCTGTGAGAGTTCACTCGCCAGTTATCTATTTTACTTTATTTTCTATAGGCGGTAATATTCTTTGTGTTGATCCAGGAGATCAATAGTTACGAGAGCTCTTCTTCTAAGCTTTAATCATCTATCCAAAAAAAAATATACTAACTATTTCAATTTGTATAAATAGCTGAATATCTTGGAGGCAGAAGCAAAGACAGCTTGTATTTTACTAAACATAGTTAAGAATCACCTCGACAGACGAGACTTCCGAATCGAATCGCATCTTCTGTTTGGGTGCTACGATGTTACAGACAGATACACAAATAGGTACACACGTTAAACTTATAACACTTGCATCATTAATACCTTTCATCGGGTTTTACAAAAGCAACTATAAGCGGACAAAGATATTACTATGATAGTCATTATTACCCCGTGATAGATAAAAACTGAAATCCGTCATCCGTCACTCCTGCACTGCCGTCTTTATTTATATAATAAAGACTTTATTTAGTTTTGTTTGAAACGGTCACATTTATCTGTCGCGCAATAAACACAGCCATTTTAAGCTCGCAGAATAGCTTCTAGAAGATAAAGGTTATGCCTTCTTTAATCGTCTTGGCGGAGGCATTTTCGTGCCCTCAGAAACGTAAATAAAACTGCGGCTTCCGGCTTTGTTCGTTTGCAGATATATTTTGCCATCTATCGTAGTTAGTTCACCAGAAACGGTGTCTCCCAAACACTACACAATAAATCGTCTGCAATAAACGTAAGGGCCTATACTATCTCCTATGTATTTGTATCTAGCGAAAATACGATTAAATACGCCATACGATGCAATATGCGATATCACACAGATTCGTTGTCTCATTGCATATATGTATAAAAGAACAAAACAACAATCTGAACATGCTCAAGTAGACCAATCACAGCTAAACATATTAACTTTAGCAATGTGCTCTATTTACCTTTAAATGCCAACTTGACAATGTCAAAAATCTATGTAGGTAATAATATGCTAGTGGGTAGTATGTCATGAATATGGCCGAAACATTGTTCAAATATATTATGATATGATATGCCATATAAATGTTAATTTCAATCGAATTAGCCCCACAGTTGGCAATAAAATACAATTTACGATTACGTAATATAAACAGCAACTTTAATGAATTATTTAATTGGTATACAAGTTTCTTCACTGTGTCGCTGTAATTCCATTAGGAGTTAGTATCTGTGTCCTTCGCAGGGCTCTTACACTAATTGCAATGCAAACGACCGACGATAACGCGTATTTATTCTCTATTAACTATTTTATTGTACGTAGATAAGCTTTTATGGCTTTCAATTGTTTATTAGTCTAGAGTTTTTAGTAGACCTGGTAAATATCATTCCAATTATATCCATATTTAAACAAATTTCAAGGGATTCCCATTACTAAAAACTATTTAGCTTAAAGAACTGAAAAGGATTTGCTTGAAATTTTGTTACATAAATAGTTTATACCCTATGTAATTAAATACTACTTTTTAATATTATGGCTAGTTAATATTCGGAAAAAAAACATGATTCCCGTAGGATAGCGTATGTATTGCGTACAACTGAAGCCGCGGGCAAGTCGTGTATAAATATCTAAGCTAACTGTACTTCGGAGCAAAGAACACAGTCATTATTATAAGGTGACCTCACGTGTATTTTTCTGCAGTGAACGAAGAAAAAATCTACCACATCAGTAGATACTATTTCTCGGTTTCGATCAAAATAAATCTTCACTTGTTAAATACTTACCTCAAAATAGCGAGTCTATTTTACGAAATTCTGGCGAAAAAATACACGTGAGGTTGTGAGGGAGAGGGAGAGAACAAAGAACCTCACCAAATATCACCAGGGGCCAAAAAGCAGCCGAAAAATCCTGACGTGATTTGCGCACAAGCCCTTTAGATATATGATGAGGAGTTCTTAGCCGAGACAAAGCGAGCATCACTCGAAGAGGGCTTTCGAGCATTCTTCCATTTGATAACCAGTACTCTTACCATGAGTTTACAGTGACCGTACTCGCTAGCACCTGCGTAAAGGATTTGTATGGATAGTTGTAGTTCTGCAAAGTGACCGCTAGGGGGCGCTGTAGTATTCTCCATACAAATAGTTTACGCAGTCTCTAGCGAGTGCGGTCACGTTCACTCAAGGTAAGGGTAGTGAGCACAGACTGTCGCCGCGACGTCACTCGAATTATTTGACCAGCCGATAAACTACTAATTCTAAAGCCTGACCAGAAATATATGAGGATGCGCCATATTGCGGAATTTCACTGGAACTCATTTCTTACACTGGCAATGATTTTATGATGGTTGTCAACAATCTCAATGTCATTCGTGCTGGTTTTTCTTTAAAAGACAAATATTTAAAAATATCCAAAGTCGTGAACGTAATATTATGGATAAAGTGTTCACGGGTATACTACAACAGTCGGCAAAAGAGCGCATAATTCCATTAAATGATATTACGAGTTACCGTAGGAACTGACAGGTATTTAAACTAATGTCATTATAGTGCGGCTGCGATTGGTTGCAAAATTGTTGCCATATAAATCTCATAAATAACGCCCTCTTGACAATCCTCATATATTTCTGGTCAGGCTTTAAATTAAATTACACTATGTGATAGTTTTATTTAGAGAAGCAATGTGTGGGTTTCCATAGGGACGCATTGACAGGTTATTGGTATAATGATGCAAACAAACTTCGTTTTTTTATCTATGGAAACGCGAACAATGGGGACATTTTACTAAACACTTATTTGTATAGCACTTGCGAATCTTTGCCACTCACTATCACGCGTAAAACGCCACATTTCGCTTATTTTCACCGATTTTTTTAAAAAGTAAACATTTTGGATTTGTTATACTTAAACCAAAACCTAACCTAACACGATGATTTATTCATAGACCATGTTAAACTCATTGGTTCAGTAAACTGTCAATTTTGTTAAACATTCTGGGTAACGGTTCATTATTAAGCAATCGGTGAAGCAGTGGGCCCCTAAAAGTACCTTAATTTAGCTCAGCGAGGTGCGTAGCTAATTACCAAGGTTCGGAAATTCGGATAGATATTTGCCTAAACTTTGGTGGCGGCTTTGTTGTTCAGTCGTAAGTACAGGCTTTATACATTTATGAAACATATTTACGAGTAAGCAAGCATTTTGACGCTCCGCTGGCTTCGCTCGCTCCGCTATACATGGTCACAAAACAAACCTAACCTAACCTACAGTTTTCGGTTTTCGACCCATGTACCATTTTTTCAGCAAGCATTTTTACCTTAAAAACCTCAAAATCTCGGTAAATATTAATCTGAGCCAGAAAGTTTAAATTACAAAACATGCTTATTTTATCATGTTTTACGAGTAATTAATTTGATTTCATTATTATGTTAAAAACATAATTATGTTATTATGTTAATAATTATTAATTTGATTTCATTATTATGTTAAGTTTGTGATGACGATCCTTATTGGGTGATACTAGATTCATTTATTTATATTTTATTTACCTGTTGACTTTCCCTTTTATTTTAAACTTATTTTGACATTGTAAACATTTTCTCGTATTATTAATCTTGCCTTATTTTTGACGATCATGATATTAATTCGTATAATTTTGACATTAAGCAAATTTGTAATGTAATTTTTATCGTGAAAGAAATAATCTAATGTAATCTAATCTATAGGACACATTAATGAAAATGAGGTGTTATACTGACATAAATTTCACGATCCCGAAATTTTTGTCTCAATATACTCAGGTCTACGGTCCCTTGAAGATGTGAATCAAACTTCTATGTTAACGTAAAAAAAAGATGTCTCGGTAAATATTGATCGCAGAAAAAAAGTTTATAGAACAAAACACGCTTATTTTGATGTATTCTACACGATACAATCATATACAATAGGTATCATTGTGATACCACAAAATTTTCATAAAATTTTCTGACCTAAAATCGCAATCGGATCTCATGCTAAGGGTAGTATGAGATCCGAACCTACATCGACCAGGGGGGGTATTCGACCAATTTTAGAGATATAATGGAGATCTCTCCTTTTCATCGCCATCCGTCACTTTTGACGTGTGCCTACTTGACAAGTGGCGATATCCCTAGAACATCGCAAGTTCGTCAATTCGGACGCGCAAAATTTTCGTTTCCTTTGTATGTGACGGCATAAATAACAGGCGCATACTTTAAATTGACCGCGTAGTAAGTGAAATTATTCCGTTACGTTTCGTTCAAAACAGATATTTATATACATGAATAACATTTTTGACACACATTATCGCCTTCGTATTTCCAAAATTGAGATGAGATATGTCACTTTTAAGCTCATCGCATTAAATGACAGTTCAATGGCGATATAATTGTTATCTAATAGAGATTTGACGTTTGGCGATCACTCAAATGTCAATCTCGAATTAGGTCCCTGGGACTGGAAATACGAAGGCGATAATGATTGTCAAAAATGTTATTCATGTATATAAATTTCTGTTTTGAACGAAACGTAATGGACTAATTTCACGTACTACGCGGTCAATTTAAAGTATGTGTCTGTTATTTATGCCGTCACATACAAAGGAAACGAAAATTTTGCGCGTCCGAATTGACGAAGTTGCGATGTTCTAGGGATATCGCCACTTGTCAAGTAGGCACACGTCAAAAGTGACGGATGGCGATGAAAAGGAGAGATCTCCATTATATCTCTAAAATTGGTCGAATACCCCCCCTGATAATAGAATGAAACATATTTTATAATGAATTTAGTATATTAGAAAATATATTATCGTCACTTGTAATATGAATTAAGGTAACCGCCAAATGACGATTTTTCAGGAGAAGCCAAAAACGAAATTGCAAATTAAAAAAAGTGCAGTAACATTTTATTTCCTAATCCGATTAAAATGATGTATAGTATTTATAGCTTAATTTTGTAAGATCTTTCAGTTGATAATGGTCTCAAAAAGGCTGCTATTATAGTTTAAAAAATAGCGTGGCTCTTACGTTAATTTTTTTCCAAAAATGAGGAGTTACGTTAACACAACACAACATTTATTTCCAAAAATGAAGAACAATTTAAAGTAAGTCACAAAAAGGTAAAAAAATCTAACGTAAGGGACACACATTTTCAAAACGTGGACTTACATTAACGGAATTCAGCTATGGAATTTTTAAACTTATCCCATTGTAATAAGGTTTAACATAGAGTTATTTCTTGTTTTTCAGTTAATTAGTGGCAGGATACTAAGTCGTGATAAAAACCGGTTTATAAGCGGGAAACAGATTCTTTTTTGTTTATAAAAACCAAAATTGGTAAAGGCACCTTTAGATTTAAGGAGTATTAAAAAACACTTAATTTTCTTTCCAATCTGATACTTTTCCTTACTGTTTTTCCTCACTTTGCCTTTCTTTCTCCCTTTCCTACAATATGTATGTACCTTTTTTACCTAAGACTTTTAATGCACATTCTGCTTTCCCTTTTTCTCTTTCTTTTTTATTTCTTTCTATATAGTTTTCTTCGTATTTATTACCTTCTTTCTGTTTCGTTCATCAACCTTTGATTTCAGTGACTTAAGTTTTAAACTTCAGCTTTACGTTGTATAATTTCATTTAAATAATCAATTTTGTCTTCATAAAGCACAAGTCCTATTTTCAGTGTAAGGCTTGTCCCTGTCTGAAACTAGCCGAATGATCTTTATTTGATTCTTCATTAGTAATTTGACCATTTCCTGGCAAACTGATGACTAAATGTTTCGTCACATAATTAGTAACTCACTCACACCACTATTATGAACTTGAACGTCAAGGGGTAAATTTGCGACTGAAATGCTTCAAATACCTTCGCTATTGGGCTTGGACATCTTTCCTATAGAGCTGAAACGGATTTAGAGATTTTCTTATAATATATCTTGTAAGCTGCTGTTTTCTTGCGAACTACTTATTTAAAGCATCATTGATGTCCCGTTATTAGATGAAAATATGGCCCAGCTCAACGCCTTTCTCTGGTTGAAAGAAATAATGGGCAAGGGGCAAGCAAATAGTTAACGTATTTTATGGAATCATCGCATCAATACAATGACATTACGTTGGATACGTAGGCTACTGAAAAAAAAAATTGGGAGTATCTCAATGTCACTAACCTCCACCATATCACTATTACTACCACATACATTCCTGTCTCTTGTTTTCTAAAAATAATATACAAGTATATACATTTTATTATGCCTCAATGTTGCTACATGGTAGTGGCAGTGACTGATGTTCACAGTCCGTTTGACCAAACATTTAATGCATTAAGCCAGATTGTTTCAATTAAAATTACCTAATTCGAGAATTAGACATGGTATAAATAGGCATAATAGCTAATTAATAAATAACTTAACTTTAAAAAGTTTAAAATATCAATTACTATTTGATACTGGAAATCCCGACGAACTTTATTCCGCCTTAGAGATACGACTCCCTTTTGAGGTGATAACAATTTCTATAGTACCTACTTAGTGCTTATCTTTTTAAAATTTTCCTTTATTTTAAAAGTTATTTTTTGTGTAATATTATTATTTATTTAGTTTTTATGTCGTAGAGGGCAAACGAGCAAACAGATCACCTGATGTAAAGCGCTTAATGTACTTAACTCGTAATTTTTAACTGTACGTATTGATGTATAGCAACGCAATGGCACAATACTGTCCTTATTACGAATTGTTGGAACCAGCGATTCATTACCGGTATTCATAAAAATTACAAAAAAAAATTACAGATTTTTATTTCAAATGCCATTACATATAATTAAAGTATTGGTACAGAACTTTGAAATTAGCTTAGTAAAATAAAGAAATGTGTAATAATAAGCGAAATACCGAAATTGAATACCGGTATTTGTATGGAGTCGAATACCGGCATCCGATCGCTGGTCGAAACTAAAGTGGCTATCATATCCATCACAACACCAAATCGTAAACAGATGCATGCGGTAGTGTTTGTAATTACTTCCTACCGGCAAATGTATGGTCGTCTCACCGGTATCTACTCATTAACACTGCAAAGGAAAGAGATGGTCGCAAAGTTCCTGGTAACCAACATAATTTAAGCACCAGGTCCGTCTAAATTAAGTACATAATTTTAATGTAACCGTCATCACTCGAGGCTTGGGAAGACAATTAATAATGTAAGAGGCATTAATTGCTTTAAAAACTACGAAAACTTTAATGTAACTGACTGAATTATATATTCACCCAGCTTGCAGTAAGCACAATTTGTGACAAGATAAGACTATAATTGACTTTAAATGGTTGCTTATTTATAATCTCGTTTTTTTTTTTTTACCTATCTAATCTGAGCATGTAAATCATTTTTGTACCTTATAATTTACATGATTTGATTCAAAAACTAAAAGTATAACCCATTTAATGTAAGAACCATTTTATAATTTTTATCTAGCTTTGAAGCTAACGTAACAGTCAATCGGTAATAAAGTGCTATAAATTGAATAACGTAGCAGTCATTTATTTACCGATGAGTCTTACATTAATGATTTTTGTTCAACTTTGGCCAATACTTGTGGTTACGTTAATCTGATATTAAGTAGTTTACAAACAATGTGCCATACACCAAAATAAATACAGAAAACTAAAAAAAATGGTAAATTTTTGTTTAATGTAACCAACATTTTTTTCAAGATATCGTAATTTTAATAACAGCAATGGATAGATCGTCAAATTTACAGACGAACTGTATACTTAACTCAATTTCGTCATTTTGGCGGTTACATTAATTCATATTACAGGTGACGTTATATTTTGCTATACCCCAACCGAAAGCACAAAGAAAAATTAAAATGCGTAACCTGGCGGAAAATTCCCGGTCTCTTCCGTCGGTTGCCCATTTCTCTTTGTGCTTTGATCTGTGTATCAATGGTTCAGTATTAGGCTTTGTTTGAGGTACGAGTGTCATGTCATAACAATAGGATTTTGTAATTTTAGGTAAATTATCTATCCGAATTTCCGGTCGCTGCTAATTAGGTAGTAAGAAACCACCACGCCGGTCTTGGAAATACGTTGACGGTGGATTTACGTAGTCAAATGTATAAAGACGCGACGTTAGTGGCACGTCACAGTATACGATACGCATTGTGAGCTTCCAGTGTGGCCGATCTTTTACTTAATATTCAGTGTTACTTCTAACTTTGTCCTGTCTGTTTAGCAGAATAATACAAGTGCAATAAATAGTGCGGGTCGCCGCCGAGTCTAGACGGCGCAGTACCAATGCAGTACTCTAACGGTTTCACTAACCCGAATATCGCGGCAGAGGTCAGTTTCAATGGGAGTTTGTTGTGGCACAAATGCGGAGATCAATGGACGCATAATTATGAACTCGGTTTCAAAATTAAACTTTGTTTGTCCTTGCGTACAGGGGATTCGTCGGTTCCAATAACTTTATCCGAAATATCACCACTAGATATGTTTACTTTAGCTACTGCTATTGCTGCTTTATTTACCAACTAGCTGCACCGCGCGGTGTTTCCAGACAACCTTAAGGTAGCGGACACTACATTTCAGAATTCAAATTAGGTTATGTGTTAATCCAGGGTGTCAGCTACCTTCATACTAAAATTTATAAAAATTGCTCCAGTCGTTTGAGTAACAAACATGTACACGTAAACACACTCACAAACTTTCGCCTTTATTATATTACTAGACGTGCCCGCGGCTTCGCTCGCGTAAATCAAATTTACTTCCTATTTGAAACACTTGAATATGTAATTTTGGGGTAGGGGTCGGGTTGCATAAAATTGAAAGGCGTACTTTTGATACGCATACGTGTATTCGTCATACTCATCATTACGCATAACTGTAAAAAGTCATATATTTATGCGCATAACGTTTTTAATCATAATGTTTAAGAACATACTGTGTAATGGGCATACAGTTGATGCGCATAAAATGATTTAAGCATACTTTGTCATGGTCATACATTGATTACTCATAAAACAATGTAACCATACTTTATAAACGCATACGTTGCAAAACGCATAGTCAAGTCGGTTCATCATTGCAAGTCGGTTCTGGCCAAGTCGGGTTTCAGGTCATAAAAAAAATAACCTAAACCTAACCCAACTGTGGTGGGCGAGGGTCGTGAGTAAATGTTAAAAGTCCGGAGAAGAGAAGAAAATGTTTAATGTCTAAAAAACTACTGCTAAACACTGTTACTAAAAGCTAAGTTAGTTTAAAATGTTTCTAAATGTTAAAATGTTATAAAACTGTGTTCGAATGCACCCGGTCGCGACGGTATCCGTAATTGCATTAAATTAATAAATTGAAATTAGTGTTGACCTCAATGTAGCTAAAAAGCATACGTACGCATGGGCGCGTCACGTGTTAGGTGCATATTGCACCGAACATCTTGCCGGGGGCAAACGGTGAGATGAGATAAAGTTGAAAGGATGATACAAGGTGATAGAACAATGTAATAAACATGATATTAACTACATATTAATTAAAAGATATTTTTCTTAAAATTGGGGAGCTTCCCCTGTCCATCTTTTGCGATCTACTTATTTCTTGAAGCTCTACGGCTTCCACTCGCGCACTGTTAATTTGGTTTTCACTTGCACTTCTCACTATGCTTCGCGCACTAAGACTACACTGATCACTATCACCAATATCATGCAGGCTGATGCATCGGGCAGCCCGCGGGGCGGGCGTCGCCCGCACCGGCGCTGGGGCCGGTCGCTCCACTCGGCGGCTTGCTGGCACTCCGTGCGCTGATGTTGAACTCGTATCCTCTGGAGTTGTTAGGGTGGGAGCAGATAACCTGTTCAGTCGCCACTGACAGCGTGTTCTGCGACATATGAGCACTGAGACCACGATGATCATCGCAGCCCAGAGGCAGTATATGGCAGCGTAATGGTGCACGTCATGTGCCGAGTACTGATCTATTGGAGATTGAGTCTCTTTTAAAATCTTTAACTTCTGTTCAATGTTCTTCTGTTCTTTTTCTTCGTTTGTCAAGGTCAAATTATAGTTTTCAATTTCATGCATTGTTATGTTAATTATATGGTTTATTGGGTCTATTTCTGGAGTTAGAATCTCATATTTTAAATTCAATTTACTTTGCATATTCATATCCGTGTGAACTGCAAAGTTATCCGTTTTTACGATGCAGTTTTCTTCAATATAAATAATGTTAGTTCGGGTTACCGATTGAGCGGTAACTCGATCCGTGCATATTGTTCTCAGTGGACAGTGATCACAACAAAAATATAAGTAATGGTTTGGCTTTGATAAGCTTATCCACATGTTTTGGCACGCGGCGATACTTGTTTTACATTTATGATTTTCGGTCTCGTCTTTAATGCATAGATCCTTATCATTGTTCATTTTGTAAATCGGAACCTTAAGATAGCATAAGTAGGAAAACGAATCTCGCAGAAGGCAATTTTCTAGGTCCTGTTCTCGTAAAGGTATAAATGCATCCTTTTGTAAGTTCATGGCTATATGTTTTGCTATAGGAAGGACAGATATCATGTTCTTTGCTGAGCTTTGCGGAACTGGAATAATTGTGTAAAGATCGTAACGATCACGAGTTATTAAAGGAATGCGAATTTCAAATATCATATATAGGTCAGTGATTCTTGCTTTTACTTTTAACACCTGGTAAATACTGTGTAGATTTGTTTGTATGTTTTCGATGGGGAGAGTCAGGTCATTAGTTAGCTGACTGGAAATAACGCTTAGTTCTCGTTGTAGTTGCTGAGGACTCATAATATGTATGTTCATTTTTTCATTATAAATGTTAGTTATGGTATCAATTAAGGTATCTTGTATTGTCTTGAGGTGATTTAATAAATTGTTTGCAGCCATGCTGATTATTGTAAATTGAGAAAGGCATTCTGCGGCGGTAATTTCCCTTGCCATTACGCCTGTGTCCTTTTCCAAGTTAAGTAAATGTTGATGTATTAGTTTATGTTGTTTTTGAATTGTTTCTCGGGTTCTCAATAGCATGTTGTATTCGGCTTCAACAATAGACGTCTGATTTTTCCACATTGTCACGAGGTGTTTTTCATTATCTCGAAGAAGGCCTATGTTCTTCTGGTATTGTTCAGCGAAGCGGTCATCCAGGACTCCGAATAGCGTGTTCGCAAGGTTTCCAACGCCGTTAATTAGTCCCCGTCGCCTGCGAGTCTGCCGCTTCAGCTGATTTCGCAATAAAATGTTATTATAGTGTTGGAGTTCCTCGTACGTGTGACGTAGTTGTAGCATGACGACGTCACAATGGGATAAGGTTGTTATTTGTTTACAAATGGTTTCTAATGGATCATTATACTTTTTATACGCAGATACGCCTTCCCAGTAGGGGCTCATGTCGTAGTATGCAACTAGTTTCCAATCGTCCCTTACTAATTCCATGTTTCCTAGTTTATCAAAATACAATCCTTGCCTGTCGTTTATAGGGGTAATTTTCACGCAACCTCCGGTGGTTGACAATGTAAGAAAATACACCAATATTGCGATGATTGTTGCAAAACATCCTCTTCTTTTCTGTTTTGGTGTTTGTGTTTTTGTTTGTTTTGTTTCTTCTAATGTTTTTTGTTTTGCTAAGGGTAGGACCGAGAGCTTCACTACTGGCCTTTTCATCACACCATTTTTTGTTTTGAGTGTCACTACTCTTACTAGTCCATCTTTCCCTGGATGTACTTCTAGGACTCGTCCCATTGCCCACTTCCCTGCTGGTAGGTTATCTTCATGTATGACCACAAGATCTCCAATTTCAATGTTTTTCTGAGGTTTGTTCCATTTTTGTCTCGCAGTCATTTGGGTTAAATACTCAGCCTTCCATCTCTTCCAGATATCACTGAATATTTTTTGGGTCAAGTGCCACCTTGTCCGCGCATCTTCTTCTGTTTCTATAACTGTTACGCCAGCCCTTCCGGGGAAGAAGTGTGCTGGGGTGAGAGCGTCTAAATCATCAATGCTTTCCTTTAACGGGCAGAGTGGGCGCGAGTTTAGACACGCCTCTATCTGGGCTAGGACGGTGCTGTATTCTTCGTAAGTGAGTTTTTGGTCCCCTACTACTCGTTTTAAGTGCCCCTTTAAACTTCTGACTCCCCTTTCCCATAATCCTCCTGAGCTGGGCCAGGATGGTGCTGTGAAGTGCCATTGGATCTTCATCTCAGCTACTTCCGTCATAAAGCTGTCAGTGAAAATGTTTTGAAGTTCCTGCCATTGTCCTTGCAATCTGTTGTCTGAGCCCCGGAAATTCGTACCATTATCACTGTAAATATGATGTGGGGCTCCCTTCCTGGCTGCCATTCGCCTCAAAACAGCTAGGAATGCTGAACTCGTTAGATCTGTTACGAGATCCAAATGCACCGCTTTTGTAACCATACAGACAAATATGACTACATAGCCCTTCAATGTTCTGCTTCCTCGACCTTTGCTTGCCCTTAAGGTTACAAATCCAGTATAGTCCACTCCCGTATGATAAAACGGCTTTGCTTCGTTTACCCGGGCGGCTGGAAGATCTCCCATAAGCTGTTGTTGTGTTTTCCCGTCGATTTTCAAACATTTCACGCAATTTCCAACTTGTTTTTTAACTCTGTTATTTCCACCAATAATCCAATATTCTTCTCGTAACTTGTTCAGGGTCAGTTTGGCACCCCCGTGAAGTGTTAACTGGTGAGCTTGGTCGATAAGTAGCGTAGTTAGCCGGGAATCTTTCGGAATAATTTTCGGATGTTTCATGTCGTACGACAAATGTGCTTCCTCGAGTCGACCCCCAATGCGCAGTATGTCGTCACTGTCAATAAAGGGTCTCAACTTGAAAAGTGAACTACTTGAATCAACTTTGTTCTGTCTGCGTAAATATTCTATGTCCGTGCCCAATTCGCTGTTTTGTACATGTTTAATTATAATTAATTTTGCTCTTTGTAGCTCGGGTAATGTGAGATATGTAGGTAAAGCGCTGCGCTTCGGTGTCAATGCCCGTAGAATGTATGCAACGATTCGTATTACTTTAGTTATAGAGCTATGTTTTTCTAATAATCTATTTATAGCACCTTGGTTGTTATTGTTTTGAATCGCATTTGATTTATACGATCTTTTCTGTTCTTCGCTTGTTATAAATTTCAGTTTCCCTGATTTTTCTAGGCCTGGCTGAAAAGTTGTTAGCCAAGTCGGGCCTGTCCACCATAACGTATTTTCTTTTAGTTGAGATGCAGTTTGACCTCGGCTGGCAGCATCTGATGGATTTTCCGCTGATTTTACGTAGCGCCATTGTTCTTCTGGTATCACTGTAGTTATTTGTTCGACGCGGTTCGCCACAAACGGTTTCCATCGGCTTGGTTCGCCTTGCAACCAGCCTAGTACGATCTTCGAATCAGTCCAGCAGAATGTTTCTGTTTTATGTAACGGTGAAGATGCTTTGACTTTTGCCATTAATTTGGAAAGAAGATGTGCGCCACACAATTCTAGTTTTGGCAGAGTCAATTGTTTTTTGTGTGGTACGAGTTTTGTTTTAGCGGCGACCAGTATAGGTTCTGCTTGATTGTTAATTCGCGCGTATATAGCACAAGCGTAGGCCGCTAAGGACGCGTCACAGAAGCCATGTAGTTGAATGACGTCATTTTCCTTACATGACAGCCAGCGCCTTATTTTGCATTCATTGATGACGTGTATGTCATCCTGTATTTGGCACCACTCTGTGTATATTTCTTGTGTTATTTGTTCGTCCCAATTAATGTTTTGTTCCCAAACTTTTTGGAATAGAATTTTAAGCTTCGTGCTCAGAGGGGCTAGCCAGCCCAAGGGATCAAAAAGCTTGGAGATCTCTGACAGCAGTGTTCTTTTTGTTGGTATGCCTATTTGTTTTGTTATTTTGCATTGAAAAATGAAGTTATCTTCTTCTGGGTTCCAGCACAGTCCGAGTGTTTTTGAAATGTTATTCTGTTTGAAGTTGACGAGTAGGTTTTCGTTGTTAGATTTGTCTTGAATGTTTTCCAATACCTCTTCTCTGTTGGTAGACCATTTACGCAAGTTAAATCCTGCTGATTTTAGAATAGCGATTAGATCCGCGATTAATGTTTTGGCCTGCTCCACGGAATGCGCTCCGTGTACTAAGTCGTCCATGTAAAAGGATTCTTCCAATACTTTGGCCGCTTCAGGGTACCTGTCTCTTTCGTCAGATGCTAGTTTTCTTAGCGTCATCATAGCCAAGAAAGGGGCAGGCTTTGTACCGAATGAGACGGTTGTTAGCAAAAATGACTGTACTGGTCCATTGTCTTCCCTCCAAATGATCTTCTGTAATGCTTGATCTTCCTCATGGATAAGTATCTGACGGTACATTTTCTCAATGTCCGCGGAAAATGCGAATTCGTATTGCCTCCATTTTAACAGCAATGTTTGTAAATCATTTTGTAAGTTAGGCCCCGTGTACATAAGATCGTTTAATGAATAGCCTGTTGAGGTCTTGGAGGATGCGTTGAAGACTACCCTGTATTTGGTGGATGTGGACTCTTCACGTACCACCCCATGATGTGGTAAGTAACATTCGATTTCATGACTATCTCTTGCCGGTTTCATGTGCCCGAGGTCACTGTATTCCTTCATAAAATCTTTATAAGCTTCCGCTAGTTTCTGTTGTCGCTCGAACTTTTTCTCCATGTTTCTGAACTGAGCTATGGCTTTTGTTTTAGATTCACCCAATTTCTGTTCAAAGTTAGGCTTCATGGGAAGGCGCACCTCGTATCTGCCGTCAATGTTGCGTTTAGTGTTTGCCTCGAAATGCTGTATGCACTCAATATCATCTCGAGATAGGTCTCCATCTTCTGATATGTCTTCTACCTCCCAGAACTGTTGTATTTCTTCCAAATTGTTGATCACGACGTTGCAGTGATATGTTTGCGCATTGCCACATAACAGCCATCCCAGGTGAGTTTGTTGCGCCATCGGTTGTGAAGAGTCATCTCCTTTTATCATTCCGCTCAGGAGTATAAGGGAATAAATGTCTGCCCCCAGAAGTAAATCTACCGGGCGATTGATGTTAAAGTCGGGGTCAGCAAGGTTAATGTTTTGAATCATGGCCCAGGAGGGTTTCGCGAATGTTCTGTTTGGCAGGCTTTTTATAAGATTGTTCATGATAATAACTTCCGCGTTAAACGCAAAATCATTATAAATAGAAGAGCAAGCTATGTTTAATTTACCCTTGCAGTTATTTTCTTTTTGACCCACACCATAAATAACTCCTTTACATTTTTCTCTTTTCAAATTGAGTAGTTGAGCTGCTTGTTCGGTAATTAGCGAAATTTGACTTCCTTGGTCTATCAAGGCCCTAAGGAAATGATAAGTGCCATCTGCTGCTTTGACTTTCAGTTGTGCTGTAGCCAATAAGATTTCAGAATGCAATATCTGTGAAGTGTTAGTCACGTGTTCTGAATGTTTTTTCGTAATAGCTGCATTCGACGTGTGTGTTGAGGTCGACGACTGTGCTGGTGCAGCAGATTTTACACATGCCTCGTGTAATAAAGTGTTATGTTGACCTGAGCACTTCTGACATGTTTTATTCGAATTGCATGCATTGCCATTATGACTAAACAAGCAATTTATGCATAATGCAAGTTTATTGACCGTATAATGCCTTTTTTCCATAGGCATTTGCAGAAATTGACGACAGCTGTAAATGCCGTGCGGATTCTTGCACAACGGACATTTGATACCGGCTACGTGCATTGTTTTCGCAATAGTTATATTTCCATTATTTCGGCTTGTTCCGTTAATGTTCTGATTGTTATTGTAATAAGGGCGATTGTTGAATGTTTGACCTGGTTTCTTTACGTAGTTAGTGTTCGATGTTTGAGTTCTAGAATACACGGGCTCCTGTTTACGGCGGGATGATTCCAAGCTTGTGAATTTTCCCTCCAAGAAATCAAAGAACTCCTGTAGTATGGGTAGTTCCCGAGAATTTTTTAAGGATTCTATGTAGTCCTTGTGTGTTTCAGAGTCCAGCTTTTGAGTTAGAATATGGACTATTATTGGGTCCCAGGTGTTGATATCTACTCCGAGATTCTTAATAGCATGTAAGCATTCAGTCGCTGTGTCATGCATTTTCTTTATTTGAGCTATCGATTGTTGTTGCATGGTTGGCAGCCCAAATAAGATGTTCATGTGAGATGTAAATATAAGCTTAGTGTTATTGTAACGGTTATTGAGAATCTCCCAGCAAACTAAATAATTGTCAGAGCTAATTGACAAATGTTGAATCAGCCTCTCAGCTTCTCCCTTTATTTTTGCCTTCAAGAACTGCATTTTCTGAGCGCTCGATAGCGCAGTGTTATTATGAATTGCCTCGTTAAACAAGTCCTTAAAGGAAACCCACGCATTATAATTGCCATGAAAAGTAGGTATGTCTAAAACCGGGGTTGACTTCTCCCGGTGAGCCACTGACCAAATCTTTTTATTAATGTTTTTCTTTAGCATGTTATATGTTTTCTCATGTTGATTGAATGTCCCCTCATAAGTTGAGTTCAATTGAGTACCCTCGCTTTCGATCTCCCAATGCAGAGAATCTACAACTGACCAACGAGTTCCCAACGATTTAAGAGCGTCCTCCAGCTCCCACTTATCTGTTAATAACTCAATATCGATACTGTTGACCGTTCGCACAAAAGCTTTCATATTAGCTGCCTGCTTCCGTAACATTTCATCCATCTTGCTCTCTAATCCCTTATCCTTCTGCCTCTATTGATTGTAATCTGTTTGCCTAGGTGGCGGAGGAAGCGGAGGAAGTGCTGCATTGTCCGTCCGTTCCTCTGTTTCACTATCTTGTGTCCCCATCTGCCCCAACCCTGAAGTCCCTGGTTCAATTTTCGGATCATAGGGTTCCTCACTTAGCTTCTTAAAGCCCTCAACCAGCTTGGAGTTAAATGCTAAATAAACTGCCTTCGTGCTTTCAAAGATACGATTAGTAAAATAAGGATCATTTTCGGTAGCTACCATACAAATTTGTTCATGGTTGAACTGAAATTCAGTCCAAAAAGCGTTTAAAGTGTCCAAACGACTTTTAAAGTATTCAATCTTCGACTTTCTGTCCGCCCCATCCTTCTTGAAATTAGCTAAAGCATATTCAATGTTACGCTGAATTTCTCCTTGACGTTGAATGTATGCCATCTTGACTGGTTTAGTGTTAGTAAAATAAGGAAAGATCTTACTTGAATATCTCCTTAGTGCTGTTACTGTTTACTGCCAATACCACCGCTACTGTTGCTGCCTCTCTACTCCTTCAATCGCTCCAACCCCCACGCCTGATGATGTTCACCCGTTCTTTCACCTCACACGCCAGTCAACCACAAAGCTTACGACGCGAGAGATCCGGTTCGAAGGACCAATGTGGTGGGCGAGGGTCGTGAGTAAATGTTAAAAGTCCGGAGAAGAGAAGAAAATGTTTAATGTCTAAAAAACTACTGCTAAACACTGTTACTAAAAGCTAAGTTAGTTTAAAATGTTTCTAAATGTTAAAATGTTATAAAACTGTGTTCGAATGCACCCGGTCGCGACGGTATCCGTAATTGCATTAAATTAATAAATTGAAATTAGTGTTGACCTCAATGTAGCTAAAAAGCATACGTACGCATGGGCGCGTCACGTGTTAGGTGCATATTGCACCGAACACCAACCAAGTCAGAAATAGCCAAGTCGGGTTTCAGGTCATAAAAAAAAACCTAACCCAACGAAGTCGGATCTAGCCAAGTCGGGATTCAGGTCATAAAAAAAAAATAACCTTAACCTAACCCAACCAAGTCGGATCTAGCCAAGTCAAGTTTCAGGTTTTCTTTGTATTTAATGCTCAAGTTTCAGGTCATAAAAAAAAAAATAGCCTAAACTTAACCCAACCAAGTCGGGTTTCGGGTCTTAAAAAATTGTAATTATCAATATTATGTCTCTATTATGTCTTTAGGCTCAGTAATTTTCTGCCTATTGCCACCAAAATTGCACTCTCTCAAACTCTATTTCTTCTTATATTGGACTATGCTGACATAGCTTACCTTGACCTCACGGAGGAGCAGCTTAATAAGCTTGAGCGTATCCAAAACATCTATTATTCGGTTCATATTTGGGTTACGCAAGTATGACCATGTATCCGACTTCGGGTCTCAGCTCAAGTAGCTCTCAATCCGTTCTCGTCGTCACTCCCATATTCTGTCTCTTCTTTATAATGTACTATTTAACCCCACAACTCCCCACTACCTCAAGGAGCGCTTCAGTTATTTGCGTTCTGTTCGCTCTGCACAAAACTTGGTTCTTACTGTTCCCCCTTCATCTTCTAAATTTTATAATGGTTCTTTCACATTCCGGGCTACTTTACTGTGGAATTCGCTTCCTCTGGATATAAGGCGTGCCCAATCTCTTGCAACATTTAAAACCCTCGTCAAAAAATACAATTTGTCTCTCCCTTAGTACACTGCAATAATAAGCGCTCCTTTAACTTTGTGGCTCATACTGTTTTTGTTTTATTTATTACTTTACCATATATTTATTTATTATGTCTAAGTATTTATGTAAGTATATCTGTATATTTTTATTTACGTACCAACATGTCGTCAAAAAAATTTGGCTCCTTGCTGATGACATTTAGTTTGACAGAGAAAACAACATACGTCAAGCAAAGTGCGTAGTCATTACATTTCGAGTAAAAAACTTGGACATAACTGCGTACCAACATGACGCCAAAAATTTTTGGCTACTTAAACTTAAGTCATAGCGAAAAGAAACCGAGTATTGCCGGAAATGGCCGACAGTCGCGAAATGAAGAATTTTATGAACATTTCTTTAGCCGATTGTGAAGGAAATACGTAGCGAAAACGGTAATTTTTACGCTCTTATTCTATTCTCATATTTAGACAATAGATTTGAATCGTTGTTTCTGCGGTAACGTGCGTCGTATTGGAGAAACGTGATCTAAAAGGACGTCGAGTTTTGTAAGGCGCCATCTCGCTTCCTCCCTAGTGCGTTATCCCGTTCTGACATTTTCAATTTTATTATATAGATAGTGTGATAAAATTACATATTGGCGGTGTCAAATGCAGCTCAAATAACAACACGGATAGGTATATTCTTTAATTTGTGTTGCGTTAATAAAACAGAGACAGGGCGGCCAATTCCTGCAGTAGGTACAAAGATGCGCAGAAGCGTCCTATGCGGAAAGGAAATTGACACATCGCATTGGAAGAACTTGGCACAAGATCCACCGAAAACGTCGATCCAACTTCGAAATATAGTGGTGGTAAATGTGCAAGCCTTCGAGGAAAACAGAAGGAGTGAGCGCGATGCGAAGCGTGAGGAGGTAAAACGACCCTAACACCAGCCAGCGGTCATTAATTATAATTTTATCGGCGGGGTACTGACTTGCAGCGAGTGTGGCACAATTGTTGAAAAAATGACGTCAGTTAGTATCCAGTCGCGGTGGCCGGGATATGATGATGATGACTTCAAAATATATTAGCATTATTTAAGGCCTGTTTTACACGTTGATTAGTGCTTCATCTGAGTTCCTTCAATTCCAACTTGTGTTGATGAGGGGGAGGGCGGGACTGGTGACACGGGTCATTAACCATTCATCAAAAAAGGCCATTAGCCTAATTATGTAAGTTCGTTTTTAAGATAAGTATTCGATTCGACTTTATGCTTGTCCAATATTCATATCGTGGCCAGCAGAATCAGAAAATAACACATTGTAACAACTTAACAAGTCTAAACAACTCTCAGAATGTAGTTAATTTGAAAATGTAAATCATCTTTATTCAGACGAATTAATTCAAACTAGCTAAGCCCTGGAAAAATAGCTTAAATAAATCAGAGTTAGTCTGAATCAGCGGCTCGTGAAAACAAAAGATCTCATACATTATTGATGTTGTTTGGATGGAATGGAATGGACGAATTGATTTGACTTTCGAGAATAACGATACGGTTTTTTATATGATTTGGCTTTGTTTAACTTTTATTTAGTTTTGAAGTGATTGTTGTTCAGCTGTGAATAGATTTCATAACGCCAGAGTTATCGAAGAGAAGTGGCTTGCGATCGTTTATTTTCATATTACAATTTTGGAAAGGTACTCGTAAAAGAATTGGATAACATTGTTAAGTCAGATTGACTCTATAACTTTGAGTAGGTACACGATAAGAAATACCGACGAAGCTTTCGATCACTTGTTTGAGGTAGATCGCTAATACGGTAAGTATTAGCGATCTAATTCTATCGTCTACCTATTTCACTTAATTTTCTATAGTTTTCAAGCATAAATTACAAAATAGTAAACTTCTTGCATGAACTTGTCTAAAGAATTGAAGTCGAATGCTTGAATAATTCTCTAAGAAATAATTCGCAATACTGATCGACCAAGCGAAGCGGGTCCGTTCCAGCTTGGCCGATAAATATTTCGTATGTCCAGATATCCGTTTGTCCGGATTTCTAGCTGTTCTCGCCTTAAGGGCGCATTCGTCAACCGATCCTCATTAAATTTTGTGAGCAGGTTCAAAAGTTATATAGATTTTTTGGAAATTGGCAATTAAGGAATTAGTCGGCTAGTTGGCAAAATCCGTAGTCGACTCAGCAACAATACTATACGAGTAGCGTGCTGTCATTATATTGGTGAATCTTTATTCTTAAGTACATCACTTAGCTAATCTCTAGTGAAAAACGCAATCTTTAAGTATTGTTTAGTTCATTACTAAGTTTCTTTGTAGTACCTAATATGTAAGTACATACGGGCAAATATCGTCCCTCCATTTTGCAACCGAATTGAAATAGCGAATCTATAAATAATCTCACCCGTCGCAAGCTTATCCTCGAAATTACAAGTTACAGACAGTTCTACCCTAAATTAACTATCATAACCATAACCCGTCAAAGCAAACAGGCGATTCGTGGAAAATGTAAATCTGCTTAATAACGATCGTTCGAAGGTCGACGTTCAAGCTATTATACTGATTTCACTTTATTTGTACCATAATTTAATTAAATTGTTTGTTTGTGTTTGGACAGAGGTACAAGCATGGGGTTTGCCGAATACCATCTTGCTGCGAAGCGCAGTATATTAGATATTTAGGCTTTAGGCAAGGCCAACTAAGTCCATGCTGTGGCCCTTGGGCACTCTATACTTAGACGATATAAAAACGACGCCTAGGTGTTTTTGGGCCTCCGCATGAGGTTTTTGGAGATACCCTATGAGATTGGAGGCCCGGTACATGTGCCCCGACCACCCAATGGGAAAAAGGGAACTTGCGGGCCAAATCTGTATTCTCAGAAAATCCCATATTCGCATTTTCCTGCTTTCAATAAAATTCCATGATCGCATAAATGACACCACGAGCAAAATCTTTGTATTAAAAAAAATTGTACTTACGCGCATAGGAAAAGGGCAAGCCGTCGGACCAGCGGAACTCCCCCTCGTGCACGGCATCTGTGGCACCGATCCAGTACACATCGTCCACGCCTGCGCCCGGCCTGTGGACAGTCAACTGGTCAGCTCGAGGATCACTGTCACGCTGACTAAACTAAAGCTAAACACGATAAGTTGAACGACTACTCCACTACTACCGTCAGCTTTTATCTACCAATACCTACGTACATTAGGGTGTTGCTTATTTTCTAACCCCGTACTCTCACCCCCTCATTCGCTACCGGTAAGTAAAAAATCTGAAAAAGATATGAGAAAAAAAAAGTTTTTTTCTTTGTATCATAATACTTACAGAACGCACATAGTTGTATTAAAAAAAATATAGAAAAAAATATCAATATGAACTAAGTATCAATTTTTTTTTCTGATACACAGAATAATTCACTTGATATATAACTAGATTGATACATTAGGTTATTAAAACAATATCACTGCAAAAAAAATAAAAATAAAACTATGTGAACCGAGTTTTATTAACATTTATCTCGGATTTTTAATGGGCGGTGGCGACTCCTAAAACTGAATTAAAAAATAAATAAAAAATCAGTGACGTTTTTTCGGGTCCTAGAACGGAATGAGGGGGTGAGAGTACGGGGTTAGAAAATAAGCAACACCCTAACGTACATGGTGGTGCGCTCATATGCTGACGGTGGGTGAAGTTCGCCGAATAGAACTACTTCCTAAATCATCTTTAGACGCCAAGAACCAAGCTAAGCGCACGAGTCGTAGTGGTCGCCTTGACCGAAATCGACCGGAGATAGGTCATTTATTTGTAACATAAATTTAGAATATTATGGTCATTTTAGGGAAGGAAATCATTAGGGACACGATGAACCATTCTCCAAAATCAAAAACGTAGACAAGTTATAAAAACTTAACTTAATTTAACCCCTTCTATTCTATTCGGTTGCGTAGTAACCTATCTCAACCGTCACGTCACCTCGTATTCTGTCAATTTCTTTATTTCCTACGTTCACAACGCTACTAAAAAGCATCTCATTAAAACCAAATCCATCTGTTCATCCGCTGCGTTCAAATTCAGTGTAACCTAACCCTTACATAAACCAACAATAAACTCATGTAAACCCAGTCAAACACTCCATTCATAAACTTTGTTGATCCACGTAAGTAGATTAAATCCAGATTGATCAAATTGTTAGAAAGTTTTCAAATATTGCCTCCGTTATTATGTTCACTCGAAAATCAAAGTTCGGTGTTGATGTTATCTTGATGAAGCTAATTTAATTTACTTTCACAAACTTAGGTATTTTAAATCATATCTGAATTCCGTCTAGAAGTTTACGGTGTTAAGAACGCTGATTCTTTGATTAGAAAATTGATAGTGAAAAGTAGGGAATTGATGACATTAGGCCTACGACGCGCCTATGTCGCGTATATGTTATGGTAAAAAAGTCGCGAAATAACAACTTACTGAAAATTACAAAGCATATTCGAGCACTAGTTTTCTTAAATCATTTCAATGTAGCATCACGTTCGAAGCATCGAGGTAATTAAATAAACACTATTTAAACGCGATGAAAGCCCGTTTTATTATAATAATAAAGTGTGTAAATCGTGTAAGTTTAAAACCAGACGTAAACCATACAAGATTTAAAGTTCACATCATGCATAAGACATAAAAAATGATTTTGCCTGATAATAAAACTAAATTAGTTTACTCACGCGTGTATTAAAACTTGGTCCATAATGTGCTGCTGCCTCTCATTGAGCACGCTGGCCAGGTGTCCTCCCAAGCGGACACACTCCGCCTCCGCTTGCCTCCACGCTCTCTTCCCCTCCCGTACAGCTGTCACACAGAAGTCGTCCGACACTACCCAGCCGTAGTCACAATGCCCTGTCACTTCCTCTATAGCTTTGTCCATCCACCACACTTTCAACCACATGGCTGATGAATTCCGTTTAGCTAAGATGCTGATGTTTAGTCTAACGGAATTGCCTTCGGATATGATCTGAACGGAGCGTAGCGGATCACCGGACTGAGAACAGTGCTTCCATTTCGAATCCCCGTCCTCCAAACTGAGCTCCATTCCTTTGCAGAACGCCTGATAATCCTCTTGTATAATATTCGACATGTCGTGTTTCGCCGCGATTGGTCCCGTGCCCATCTGGAGGCGCAGCGCGACTTTGTTACCGTACGGAAGGTGGATTTTGTATGAGCAGAAGAGTTTAATGGTCGGGCCGACTTCGAACGAGCCGTTCCTGTCCGTCAGGAGGACGTCGTGGCAGTGGTCCACGAGACGGTAGGCGACGGCGAACGTGGGTCGGCCATGGAGGTCTACTGCGCTTTTAGAATCGGGGAGGTAGATGAATTTTCTGTTGGGTGGAGGGATTTGTTCTAGTTTTCCGCAGAGAAGAGGGGTGTTGGGGGCGAAGCGGATGAAGCCGCTGGCGCAGGGCACGTTGAGCTTGTGCAGCTCGAGGAGGAAGGCGAGGCGGGGCGGAGGGGGAGGTAGCAGCAGGCGGCAGCCGTGGGTGCGCGGGAGCTGGCCGGAGTGCACGCGTCCGCGCGGGGGCTTCACGCGCAACGCGCAATCTGCAACAATGGAGAAAAGCGGTCAATTTGATGAGTTGTGATTTGAGACGGTATCCTAACTATAAACCATAAATTTATGCTGCCTTATTATGGAATCAAGATACAGACATTTCTTTGTTTCAGAAGTAAATTATTACGTGAGGTACATACATTTTGAAAAATGCTTTTTAATAGTGAATGCCTGATTCTTTGGGAGTTTAATGAATGTCAAACGCATGACTGGACGGTAGATCCTTCTGGCTGTTCCACGAAAAAAGAAATACAGTCACTTCTTTGACATTATACTGCAAGATAACGCTTGAACCTATCAATTATTGTCATACGCGTATTTAATTAAACCTATATCTTACGATCAATATCAATTCCCCAAAGTGTCTACACGCGACGATTATCGAGTGAAGTCGAAAACACAAGGCTAATGGGACATATCGGCGGCGAACTGATGACTTTTTAATGGCGGTGAGGGCGAAACTGATACAAGTAATTTACAGAGATAATTGGTTGTCAAGAAACATATAACATGCAGAGACAGATGCTAGTAATGAGTGCTTCTTGTTCGTCCGTAAAGGAGAAAAAGTTCAAGTGTCTTTCTTGCTTCGTTGGTATTACAATCCAACAATAATCATATGCAAAGGCCTGCTCTGGGTAGGTATTTTGGCATTCTAACGATATAGGTTCACATTATTTGTTGTTATAATGGCAACCGTTATCAATAGGTAAGTACTTATACACATATTCTTCTTTTTTGTCGTTACCAGATCTTAAACGAATTTGATGAATATGTCCATCGTTAGCTATAGATATCTTAAAACAATATCTAGGCGTCTTATTCTTCGATTAATACAAAAGAGAAAAATCTGATATAGCTTATAGAAGGTATATGTACCTATTAAAATAATATGGTTCGTTAGGGACATCGAACATCTTTATTGAATGGACCGATTCCTTACTGTTATTTTTAGCTATATTTGATGAATTTCGGTCAAGTAAATAATAATAAATAAAAATAGAAAGTTCCCGATGTTAACTGACTGTAATTTATCAATATTTCTTTTCCTAGCTGCTTTCTACCACAAAGAAGACAAGGATCAAACCAAATACGCATCTAGTCGACATGTAAGCTTATTACATATGTACGTCTAATTTCGGTGCTTTCATAAATATACCAAGTCAGACTACACGAATTACCAACGAACGAAAACCTAGATGATGCGAATATGTACCTTTTGCCTACCAGATAGACCGCTGGTGCGTAGTTTGTTCTGAACTACACAAACCAACAAGCTAATGCGTAGATTTAATGCGACTTTGTGCCTTCTGTCGGCGAGATAGATCGTAGATGCTTGGTTGGTTCGGTGGTCAGGCAGCGATTAGGCTTCACGAAACATCTTATTATACACGCGTGTTTTGCCGACGTGGGCAAATTCCGGCTTACATTGCTGGTATATCGGAGATAGCAGCCTAATCACTGCTTTTTCCATGAAAAATACTTAAAATAATTTGGAGGAAGTTGGGAGGAACTTAAGGAAGATGAGACCATGATTGTAGATTCAAGGCAACTTACGCCAGCGTAAGGCTAGCCTCGTCTCACCTTCAAGGAACATCTGACAGCGGAGGCTGCCGAAAACTGGGTGGAAACCCTTGGATTCACACCTTTTTCGGTGGAAATCCTTGGATTTACTTGTAGAAATAGATCTGTAGTAGTCCAGCGTCCACAATTGCAAGTTACAATCATAGAAAACCATGGACGAGGAACCCTCGTGGATTGAGGATATCTTAGTCTCTCAATTAAAAATAGCAAAGCATTTGAACTCAACAGTGTACAAATACTTTGTAAAGGCCACGAAAGGGAAACATGGTATAGCTGATTAATGTTTAGGTCCATTAAAATAAAAACGATGCATTGCGTTGGTCCGACCAAAGCCGCACTGCACTTGACTCCTACTTCCACGTCGCGCTCAAGATGGCCGAGGACCGTGGAAGGTGGCGCAACATCATCCAGAGGAAGCTGATCTATGATGGATGTCACGCAATGCGTCAGCAATGAGGATAACGATGCACGGAGGAGCAAAATAAAAACGCCATAAGAAATGACACGGTACAGAAACTATACTTAATTATTCATTTATAATACCAAAACCTTTAATGCTACGTTAGGTTGCAGTTTCTTAATATAGAGTTGAAGAAGCTGTTCTCCCCAGGCTCTGGCAAGCGGTGCGTTTCTTATTTGAATAATTCATACGAGTTGAAATTGTAAGGGATTTGTCTTAGAGATGGTAATTTATAATCGGGTGACTGGAATTGATGAGTTCGAGGGAATTCGCTCAGGAAAACACACGAAACTCGGCGTCTTCGGCTTTGGCTTAATACCTAATTATACTTCGGGATTGGACGAATTAGAGTTTGTTTCGTTTTTGACAAGATGCTTAGAACTTTTAATTTCTTTAATCACAGTATAGTCGTTCCCAACGGCACGTGTTGCATGGCTTTCCGTAATTTTATACTTATATTGCCTAGTTTCAAGATCTGGCCGAAAAACGTGCAAAAAGCACAACCGCAACTACATTGTCCAAATTGTGTATGGTTCCCTCAATTAGCGTGCCACTAATCGTCGTTTACAAATTGGTCTTAATAATCATGAGAGGAGAGGAGTCATCTCAGTCAGTGGTTGACTGGTAGAGAATACCTAAAGGCATTAAGTCCACCATTTGTGTGTGTCCACCATGTTGTGTAAGTGTTTGTATTACTAATGTATTTATAATTATTTTAAGTTTTCGTTGTTACTAACACTATGGATACCTAGATATCTGAAATAAAGAATTTATTATTATTACAATAAAATACAACAATACTTTATTGCACACCAAAAAAGTTTACAAAAGGAAACAAGATAAATACAATTTATTATTATTTGTATTTTTTTTGTATTGTGCAAGAAAGTTTAAAATAAATAAATAAATCTCTCGTATTAGTTAAGACGTAAGAGGCCTTGAGAATATAAATTCTCGAGAGGAGACAGATTAACAGCAAATAAATGGGTCAGTGTGAATACAGTATGATTCCTATTTAAGGTGCAGATACATAAATATTAATAATTATTTAGTAGTTTGATTATTGTCGATGCAGTTCGCTTTAAATATCCTTTTCTCCATATTTAATGCATTGTATTTGGCTTCTCGATGCGACATGATGAATTTAACTTTTATCTGTGTTCTTCTTCCTTGACCAGTTTCCCATCTACCTGGGTCGGCCTTTGTCTTTTTCTCCAAAGTACAGGATTCTTAATTCTTAGCTAACTAGTACAGCGTAAACGTTAGCGTCTTTCAAGTCTTTTTTGACTGCCTGCCAGACAAAAGAGATTTAGATCCATCAAAAACGGGTTCAATTTTTACGCAACATATAACTAGAGTTTCACATCACGACGAATTTTGTTTTGGCCCATTAGACATCTCAAATTGATGTCTCTCTCTACCGAAATAATGATAAACACCCAGAATCATAGCCGAGAAATTGCCCAATGAAACATTTAATAACCCTGTCCGTAGCTTAGTTCACATACATATAATCAATAATGTTTGTCTGTTTGTAATCCCATGCTCGAGCCGCAAGCCTCCGCCGGAAATTGAATCCGCGACCCTCCAAGCCACCGCATCCGGCCACTCACGGAAATATTTCAAAAAATACACCGTCTTTTGTAAGAAAAACAGAAGGTTTCTTTGTCGCTTTTTAATATTTTCCCTGCGGAGAGGTTTCGCTTTCCTTGGGTCTTGCTTGTTTTAACGTAGCGAATGTTAGTCGCAGAATGTTAGTGGGTTTTTAGTCAGAGCTTACTCGTATTTTGCTGAAAGCAGCTGATTAAGGCCAAGTTTTAGACCTAGGTAAGTAGGTACTAGTATGTTAAATACGTTATGTAGAGGTAAAAACAAGATAGACTTTATATAATTTACATGATATACATTTTGATTAGGTAATAAGATCTTAACGTTTCTTATAAATATTCCTTCCAATTGCGTTTTGGTTGATTTATCACGAAGTAGACTGAGAAAACCAGTGTGTCTGTCATTTTTTACGAAATACTCAACTTGAAAAATTAAATACCTAGTGACTGTACGCTGAAGACCTCGCACTCCCCTGAAGTTATAATAATCATATTTAATAGGTACGTTTTAAAATCACAACCATCTTGAAAAAATTTAACAAGTAAAATCTTCCAAATAATCCATATTATACATCGAACCAGCTCACTAAATGAAATTGCTTATTTTCATTTCGAAGTGTGCGCTTGGCATCAGATGGTCAGTTTCCGGGTAAATAAACTTTAGCCATTCACACGAGTCAAACGGAACCCCCGATCCAGCCCTTTCACCCCAGCATCCTCATAAATCTTAAACACTTCCTCATCATTCCAACGCTATAAATAAACATTATTTCAAATCGTATAATCATTCCTAAGCTCATGAAATATTAACCCTTTGAAACGGGTTTCTCGACAAATATCGAGTTTCCGTTTACTGTATCAAAGACGGGCAAGGATTTAGTTTGAGGACATGCCCTGCTCAATATACGGGCCAAGAGTTACAGTCAATAAACAACATAAAATTTTGTTGACCAGGCCTTTAAGAGATCGGACAGGCTATACTTCCTTTTGCATAATTATTTTACGCGAGCATTTTCCAACTCGCGATTAAATTTTTCCTAGTATGTTTTTATAGTTATCCAGCAGATTTGGTCAGGCTTGTTTCATAAAAGTTTATAATGGTTTTTAATAGAAAAATTAGTTGAAAACCATAATAAGTTTATTCGTAAAAAAGAATAGATAAATCACTAATCACACTTCCTGTTCATAATCTTTGGGCATATCTTCGCTGAGATACGAAATATCCACGTCGCTCTTTGGAAATAATTCCCTTTCCCGAAGGGTCAGGGAATGTTCCAGATCTGAGATCGGCACCGACACGTTCACAAGTTTCTTGATCTGCCGTGAAATTAATTGGATTACCCCAGAATTCGTCGAGGCGTGTTGTTGTGGAGTGGGATAGATAAATTTTAATGTACCCCTTAGGCCACAGGCCCATTCATGTAAAAGTTGTTAAACTCATGACTTTTTTTGTATTATTTTTTTACGTATGTTCCCCGATCTCTCAAAACGGCTGGACCAAAAATCCTTTTAGTTTCAAAGAGCATATTTTACTTTCTATTGGTCCCATTGTCATATAACATAAGTTCGTATTGTTGACGTTGGTTATTTTTCGTTTAAAAGTGATTCTAGTAATACCAAAATATCACTATGTAGGGGCAAGTGCTGTACCTGTGGACACTATCCAGAATTTGACCTTTAATCAGTTGTTAGACCAAAACTAAGGGTATTACCAATAAATTATTTATTTTGTTTTAATCACAGTTAAACAATCTTTAAAGTCCACATATATTTTTTACGCTAGCTATCCGGAGATGGCGGATAAAAAATAAAATAGGAAAATACTCATTTTGTCCATAGGTACATCTCCTGTTTGTACCTATGGACACTAACAACGTACCTGTGGGCGGTAACGTACCTATGGACAATAATCAACAACATTATTTGAAACAGAATAAACTTCTAAAATAACGTAATTAACAACATACAATTAATCAACATGTAATTATAAGTTGTTCTGCATATCATAATTACTTTTTTTTCTTCTTGAAATGTAATATTCTTAGCAGAATCTCAAGTATAATTATGGGACTTTAAAAAGCCTCCATAGTCAGCAGATTTAGCATCATTGTTTGACACTTTACATTCTTAAGGAAAACCTCATTTTCTTTATGAAAAATAATCAACAATAAATAACAACATAATGTTAAGTAATCATACAGCTGTAACTCCTCAGTATTGCTAAAGATCCTCCTGATATCATTTTTGAGGAGTTCTAAGCCTTCTTCACCAATATTTCGACAGTAATGATTTTTTTTGTATTTAAAAATTATCGAATTTGGGATTTTAAACGTCTCTATGGCTTTCCTTACTGAAGTCAGAATGTCCAGGCATATCTTGTCTCTTTTTTCCCAGTTTTACTACTAGGCACTAAATAAAACAAAAATATTAATTTTACTGTCCACAGGAACATTCAGTATAATTGTACCTAGTATGGACAGTCCACAGGTACATTTACGGAGGTGTCCACAGGTACAATTTCGGCGGTTTTTATTTTGAATTCATACCGGTCACTATTAATGCTACCTACGACTAACGAAATCTTGTAAAAATAACGTTTACACCACATAAATTAATATGCCACTGCAAAGACACCCGTAACATTTGCAGATTTTGCATTAAACATACTTAAAAAGAAGGAAAAAAACTTACTTTTTGTCACAAAAACTTTCGGCAGCCATAAAACACTCAGTTTCTGCCATCCTTAAAGATGGCGACTAGCTAGTGTTGCCATATGAAAAAAATGCTTTTCAAATAAGTGATTGCTATTGGTCTATGGTTATTCGTTTTCTTGGTATGAGTAGTGTCCACAGGTAAAACCGTCCACAGGTACAGCACTTGCCCCTACCTAAGTAACAAAAAAGTAAACATTTCCAATACATACCTATAACAAAAACCGGACGAGTGCGAGTTTGACTCGCGCCCCGAGGGTTCCGTACAAACACTTAATCCCATCTTAACTGGCCTGGCCTGGTTAAGTTTGCACTAGGTATAAGGTATGTATGGCGCCGCATACAAATGAGGTGCAATAATAACGCAACCGATCACGTATGTTTTATGGGAACCCCATTTCAATATTTATTTTATTCTTTTTTTAAATCGTTGTTACGTATAGCGGTAACAGAAATATATCATCTGTGAAAATTTCAACTGTTTAACTATCACGGTTCATGAGATACAGTCTAGTGACAGACGGACAGTGGAGTCTTAGTAAATAGGGTCCCGTTTTTACCCTTTGGGTAGAGAACCCTAAAAAAAAACCTACTGTATCTTTAACGAAAAACATACTGACTATTGAGTTCCAGTACATTAGCTACATACCTACCTAGGGCGGTGCATTTGTGATTGTCCCAGATCGCTGGTGTTTGTGGCTTGAAACGAAGGTGAGAGTTTTAATGCAGCATAATGCAATACTTAGAATATTTTTTTATACTCGCGTCGCGTACTTTAATCTGTCAATTATAATTTCTCAGACCAAATCACAATAACGCACTTTTTAAGCCTGTAACAAAATTTTATACTCTATGGTATCCGCTACAGAACTTTAATATTCATAAGACATCTCTCAACTCAACTCTAATAATTTCGAAAAGAGAAAATTAGCATATTTGAAAAAAAAAGCAAGCTACTATTCACTGATTGGTTGAAATTACTTGTCAAAAAATGTAACCAATCACGAGGCACCCGCCATGAACATCGCGATCCATTGACGTAACCTCAATGTCGCGATCACGTTTTTTTTAATAGGTCAGATTTAGTTGAACGAAAAAGGTTAGGTACATTCAAAAATAAAAATTCATAGTGGGGAATGACGATTAAAGTAAAACAATGTTTTTCTGTGTTTTGCTCGTATAAAAAGTATTGTATGCATGCAATAGCTACACAATTAGGTCTTAAAATCTCGTACTTAGGCCACTCGGCAAGCCTCGTGACCTAAACGTGGTACTCGACTTTAAGAACCTTCATTGTGCAACGATTGCATAATAGTATTTTATGCAATGGTTGCACAATGGAGGTTCTTAAAGTCGAGTACCGCGTTTAGGTCACGAGGCTTGCCGAGTGGCCTATGTAAGGTACGAGACTTTAAGACCTAATTGTGTAACTATTGCATACAATACTTTTTATACGAGCAAAACTCAGAAAAACATTTTTTAATTTAATCGTCATTCTCCAATATGATTTTTATTTTTGATGTAACCTTTTTCGTTCAACTAAAACTGGCCTATTAAAAAAAACATGATCGCGATGGCCATGGCGGGTGCCTCGTGATTGGTGAGTTTTTTTGACAAGTAATTTCAACCAATCAGTGAGCATCAAATAAGCTTTGTTCTCTTTTTGAAATTATTAGAGTTGTGTAGAGAGATGTCTTATGAATATTAAAGTTCTGTCGCGGGTACCATAGAGTATAGAATTTTGTTACAGGATTAAAAAGTGCGTTATTGTGATTTTGCCTGTGAAATTATAATTGACAGATTAAAGTCTGCGAGTATAAAAAATACTATTACTATTACTATTTGCTAAATTACAAAATTTTAAAATGTGTTCGTATTTCAACACTACGACCTACTAGGATCTATACTAAGTTTACATACCGTATGTACATAGACAATATAACCATGTACCTATTGCACTTATATATAAAAGAAACATGACCGTTACACCCACACACCCATTACCACCGACCAGCCAGACGCACTAATGGACAAAAAGAGATAATGACAATAGTAGATACGTCATTTTCAAAGGACTAAAATGAATGTTTCAAACATAGCAGAAAACAATATAAAGAGTACTCCGGTCAAGTCTATCCAGCCAAAGCTATCGAGCTTCGTGTTTTAGATATTTATTAGTGCAAAAATAAAAAAGTTACACGTACACTGAAAAAATAAATAGGTCAACTAGTTTAACTACTTGAGAAATAGCCAAATTGTGTTTAGTAGTAACCAAAATTATGATAATTTAACTAATTTTAGTTACTAGTAGCCCTCAGTTTGTCAGTCCTCCGATTTATGTAGCTAGCAGCTAACATTTGGGTTACTGTTACGAGCAAAAAATCTTTTATTTTTTCAGTGTATCAAATCATAAGGCGTTGATTATGAAAGTACAATCATGGCATTTTCAGGTATTTTTCGAAAAATTTGGAGAACTGACGCATCTGCCATTAACCATTTCTAACCTGAAAGTGATACTTTTTCACCGTTGACATCCGATATTTTGTTTGGCTGGAATTAAATGGGACTCGTACGCGTTCTACCTACTCGTGCCTAATACTTTCTCCTTCACTTGATTAAAATAAGTTATCTAGGATGATAGCCCTCTAGGATGTTCAAAAAAAAACCGGCCAAGTGCGTGTCTGACTCGCGTACCGAGGATTCCGTACTAACTTTCACTTATCCCATCTTAATTGGCCTGTTTGAGTTAAGTTATACAAACGAGGTGCAAACTTTACGCAACCGAATTCTCCAAATATGATGTTTGAAAAGGACTATATTTTTTATGATTTTATTACGAATGTATAGTTTTCAGATTTTTATAAGTATTTGTAGTAGGTATGTGTCGATATTACTTGCCAAATTTCATAGTTCCAGGTCATCGGGAAGTACCCTATCATTTTGATCCCCTTGAGAGTGGCGAAATGTACGTTTTTTGCGACATAAACGGCCGTATCAATTTCTACGTTAACAAAATTGATTTTTTCACAGCTTCAAGGGACCGTAGACTTAAGTATATGGTGTTAATTTCAACTCGATACCTTAACGCGTTCTTGAGATAAAGGGTCTTGACAGACAGACAGACGGACGGACGGACAACAAAGTGATCCTGTAAGGGTTCCGTTTTTTTCGATTGAGGTACGGAACCCTAAAAATGATGTCGCATGCGGTGTGCTGTCATTTGTCCTTTTCTATTTTGTATAGTTTTTAATTTTACCGTACGCAATACAATAATAAAAGAATACAATTCCTCATTCACTCTTATAAGTACATCACACTAATATTATAAAGGCGGAAGTTTGTAAGTGTGTTTATGTGTATGTTTGTTACTTCTTCACGCTCAAACGGCTGGACCTATTTTGATTAATTTTGGTATGAAGGTACCTGACACCCTGGATTAACACATATGCTACTTAACCCGAAAAAAGTAGTGCTCTCGTCGGATGAGCGGTTAGCACCGCCTGGCGCAGCTAGTATACATAACTTCCGTTTCTGTTTAATGTAGAAACATTGTGGAGGTTTAAATTAATATTCTATGTAGGTTTAAATCCCTACTAAACGCGAAAGTTTGTAAGTGTTTGTTACTCTTTCACCTTAAACCTACTGAATGGATTTTAATGAATCTTTACAATAATATAGCTTATACATCAGAATAAGACATAGGCTACAATTTATAAAAATATTGTGTGTTCCCGTGGGATTATGACGCGCCTACACTGGACACAGGAGCCACCGGCCCGCGGCGCATAGAGCAGAGGCGACGGACGCGCGCCGCGCGGGGAGCAGCATGACGTAGGGCGCGTCAGCAACAGCGGTCCGGGCGGCTATATAAGCCGCCCGCTCTCAGTACAGGCTGTGCCGGCCCCCACTGGGCCAAAGACTGCACTACGGACCCCAAGAAGGACCCAGCCACCTGCATAAACTGCGGGGGCCCCCATCCAGCCAACCACACCAAGTGCCCAGTCTTTGTGCGAGAATGCCGCAACAGAAAGGCAGGAAGAGCAGCATTCACTGGACCCGCCAGAACAGGACCAGTAACCAGAGCCGCGCTGGAACAACCCACGGTGGAAGAGTCGGCGTCATCAAGCCTGATGGCGCCGGCTAACGCCCCCACCCCAAGGGGCGCGATACCCACTGCGACTCAGGCTCCAACTGCAACCTTGACCAAGAGCCAGAAGCGGAGGATGAAGAAGAAGATGAACCCTCCACCACAAGGCAAAGAGCAAGCCGATGGCCCCTCAGCCAGAGGCAGGCCTGCGTCAACAGCCCAACCACCGCAAGCTGAAGCCCCGCAACCAGACCTAGCGGTGCTCATAGCCCAGCTGCTCACTGCAGCCTCTCTCCAAGGCCCAGCAGCAGTGGCCAAGGCCCTCCGTGCGACCGTTCCTCAGGCTCCTCTTCAACCCTAAAAGCCTGAGGATCGTCTACTGGAATGCCCAGACGCTGACGGGCAAGTTCGCACTGCTCCGCCACTTCCTCCGTGAGCAGCAAGTGGACATTATGCTCGTCAGCGAAACCCACCTAAAGGCGACCACAGAGCTGAAGATACCGGGCTACGAAGTATATAGAAAGGACGAGGTCAACCAGCAAGGGACAGCCTACCGAGGCCTGGCAGTGATCATCCGAAGAAACCTAATCCACCAGCCGGTGGACCATCAGCCGCTCGACACCCTGTACACACTGGGTGTCGACCTTAACATCGATGGCAGGGAGACCCGGATATACGCTGTCTACCGCCCGGCGGGTAGCCCCATAGCAAACCTTCGAGGTGATGTGCTCAAGATCTTCAGGTCACCGATGCCGACCATCCTGGCAGGCGACCTGAATGCCAAACACACCTCATGGCACTCCTCGAAGGTATGCCCAGCTGGCAAGGCCATATTCAAGGCCGCAGAGGACTGGGAGCTAGACATCTCAGGACCCGAGGAGCCGACCCATTATGACGTCGCGCACGGGTCCGAAGATGTCATCGACTTCGCGGTCCACTACAAAATAGATGCCACTATAACGCACGAGGTGCTGCCGGACCTCCCGTCCGACCACCGGCCAATCCTCATGTGCATAAGAGCAGACCCCGTGTTAGCCCTACAAAGGCCACGCACATTGACTGACTGGGAGACCTTCTCCCAACACTTGGAGGAAGCCACCACGGAGAACACAACACCGGTCTCCACAGCCAGCGATGTCGACGAAGCAGCAGCACGACTGACAGCCCATATGCAGGAGGCACTATCTTCATCATCGCGCACTACTACCGCCACGGACAGGCGCAAGCCAGTCCCAGCGAGGATCACACACATGATCGAAGAAAAACGCCGCCTGCGTAGAAGCTGGCAAAGGTCCAGGTGTCCCACACTGAAGACACAGTTGAACGCCATCACTGAGAAGGTCAAGGCCGAACTCTGCAGCTACAGAGCCGAGAGCTGGGAGAATCACCTGGCGGACATAGAAGGGGAGATCCCCTCAATCCACCGACTATGCCGCCAGCTAGCAACAACCCCAGAAACAATTCGCCCACTCTCGCACCCAGTTGACAACAAGCCCCGGTACAAGGCGGAAGACAGGCCGGAGATCTTCGCCGAAAGCCTGGAGCGTCAATTTCAGCCGAACCCGATCGCCAACGCAGAACACCAGCGGAAGGTCGAGGAACACTTGGAGAGGTACTTTGAAGAGCCAATACACGCAGAAGAGGAACCGGTCTTCTTCTCACCCGGCCAGGTTCGCAAAACCCTCCAGAAGAGCAACCCCAAGAAGGCCCCGGGCGCCGACTCGATCCCAAGCGCGGCGCTACGTCACCTGCCACAGCACACCATCGTGGCGGTGACGCGCTTGTTTAACGGGATCATGCGCTCGGGACACTTCCCAGATACCTGGAAACTTGGCCGGGTAATCATGCTGCCGAAACCCGGGAAAGATAGAAGAAGACCGGAAAGCTACAGGCCCATCACGCTCTTGAGCACCCTCTCCAAGGTGTTCGAGCGGCTACTTCTGGGGAAACTCCTTCCCCACGTGGAGCCGCGCCCAGAGCAGTTCGGGTTCCGCTCAGAACACTCTACGACGCTCCAGCTGGCAAGAGTTCTGCACTTCCTGGCTGAGGCGCTAAACAGACAGGAGTACGCCGCAGCAGCACTCTTAGACATGGAGAAGGCCTTCGACAGGGTATGGCATGAGGGGCTGCTATACAAGCTGTCGGAGACCTCCACTCCCCGCCGCATCGTGGCAGTCATCCGCTCGTTCCTGGAAGGACGGAGGTTCCAGGTCGCCGTGGAAGACGCCACATCAGCAGAACGCCCCATACTGGCAGGAGTGCCACAGGGGAGCTGCTTGTCGCCCGCTTGTTATGCGGTATACACCAACGACATCCCGGTGGTCGGGGACGTCAAGTTGGGTCTATTCGCAGATGACGCGGCCTTCTACACCGCGTCCATGAACCAAGCCCACGCTGCAAGAAAGCTGCAGACTCAGCTTGACGCCCTCCCAGAATGGCTAGGGAATTGGAGATTGGCTGCGAACGCAGGCAAAACCGAGGCCATCACCATCGGGAAGCAGATGCCACCACCACCGCTACGGATGGACGGACAGGAGATCCAATGGAAACACACGGTCAAGTACCTGGGGGTAACCATTGACAGAACCCTGTCCATGAAGCAGCACGTGACGGAAACAGTTGCGCGGGCCAGAGTGGCCCGAACAAAACTGCGACCAGTACTCTCCAGCAGCCTACCGCTCCGCACGAAGCTGGGGATTTATAAAGCGTACGTGAGATCCAGGCTCACGTACGCAGCGCCAGCGTGGTACGCCTTGGTGGCGCCATCAAATCGCAAGAAGATCTATGCGCAAGAAAACCTGGCACTTAGGACGATTACTAAATCCCCAAGATTCGTGCGGAACGACCACATCCAGAGGGCGCTGGAGTGGGAAAACATAGACGCCTTTGTGAGAAGGCTGGCGCAACGGATGTTCGCCCAAGCCGACAGCTCTCGCCACGTGCTGCTACGGGGGATCGCCCCCCACCATACAAGACCCCCAGACGCCCGAAGACGACCACTCCCTAGGGATCTCCTGCCTCCACAGCTACAACCACAGTAGCAGAAAGAGAAGAAGATGAAGACAGCAACGGCCCTCAAGACGCATAGTCGCCATGACGGCCACAGCACCGCCACCTGAACACGTTCCTAAGGAACGAGACAGACCAGTCCGTCGTCACGGACTGCGACCCCGCTTCAGCCTAAATGTGAGATCACAGAAAAGGCCTCCCCACACTCCAGAAAGGAGAGTGAGACGATGTTACGACGAGTACAGGCAGGCAGTCGCTTGCTAACGTTCGGACAGCGTGGGCCTTCCCGGTGGTCTCGAACTGTCGAGCTGTAGCAAGTGTCTTCCCCTCCCGGTGGGTGCGGCGTGTTTTCTACGCGCTTTGTAGCACACGGGAGTCCGCCGGCCTGGACTAGGAGCGGTGCGGCACGACGCATTATCAGCTCTAGACGGGTATCCTCTCTAGGGACAAGAGCGGTGTGTTTCACCCTACGCGCTAGCTCTGACCTAGATCCTGGAGTCTAACTCACGTGAGCGGTGTGGATCACGCATTAGCCCTGGGGTTGGACTCGTCCCCCTCCGTAAACTACCAATACCGGTTAATCCGTTCCTTCGGGAACCCGGCGTCAATCAAGTAGAGGCCCGTGCGCCTGTAGATCACGTTAGGTCATCAGTTAGGTTTTAGTATAGAGGTCCGCGTGCCTGTAGAACACTAAGTTATTACGATAGGATTGCTAGTTAAGGTTTAATTATAAATAAACGGCATAAAAGCCCGATTAATTAAGTATTAAACGCTTGTTGTTATTTGCTCACCTCACCCTAATACTATCCCCACTGAGCTAGTTCAGGAAACCTTCCAAAGTCTAGACCAGACGGCCGAAGGATATGCGATTGTGGCTAAACCCCACATCACATTTGGCGCCCAACTAAATAGCTCACGGAAGAGTCTTAAACTCGGGATAAATAGGGAATAGGATAGAGGTTGAGTCTTAGAGTCACCGGTTGTTTGATAACTTCATAATAATTTAGTTTCGTGCCGCATCCACGAACCGGTCCGTGTTTAAGTATAAAAACCAGTAGAGTACCGACGACCACGTAGTATTCGCGCTCTTCCTAGGCTTAGCTAGAAGCACTAGGATCCGTTTCATTTTTTTTAGCATGTAATAGTTGCACAATAGTTGCTACCGTTTCACCGTATTACCGTAGTATCGACGTAGTGAGTCGTAAAAGATACCGTTTTTCTTTTTATTTTTCTGTTGGGGGATAAAATTAATATTTAATTAGAATTACCTAAGAATTCTAGACTTAGGTTTTAAACGTTTCACCAGGAATATCAGCATCACTCGCATCATTTAAAAACAGCGTTATCGAGTAGAGTTAGGTAACCTAGGATAGGAGTTACGTCCAGTACCAACACGCCCGCATCCCGCACAATATAACCGTTCACCGTACACCGCTCGCTTCACATCCATCGGACCAGGGAATATCGCAAAGTCTACACATGCCCACCTCGTGGATTTACCAACTGAAAAAGGAGGAGTTAATAGAGGCGGCTACGCAGAGAAATATAGGTACGGAAGGCCTAACCGTCGAAAAAATAAGGAAGCTGGTCGCGACGAGCGTGAAAGAAGCCGAGGAATTCCAGACGCCAACCAAAAAAGAGACAAAAGAAATGTCGGAAACCGGGAATGAGAGGAACTCGCTTAGGGATATCGGGGTCTCCAAAGTAGTGAAAGAGTGGAATATCACATTTAAGGTTACCGATAACGCGGTAGAGTTCTTGGAAAGAATAGAGGAACTGGTCGCCGCCAGCGATATAACATGGGATGAAGTGCTGCTATTACTACCGAGAATCTTGCAAGGAAAAGCGCTGCTCTGGTACAGAAACAATGCAGGATCATGGAAGACATGGGATGACTTCTTAGAGCTCTTCAGACTTTATTTTTATCCGTGCAACTATGAGGAAGATTTAATCGTCCGAATAGCGGCAAGGAAACAGAAGTACCGAGAGAAGTTCTTTGAATACGTCACCGATTTGCAGACGCTTATAAGGCGGTATGGCAAGCTGTCGGAGCCCGAAATTTTGCACCGGATACATGAGAACATGTTACGTGAATACAAATTGTATATTCAAAAGCAGGATTACCGCAACTTAGTCGGACTTTTGAAATTAGCCTCAGAGTACGAGGGTATAATGGCATCATCGAGCGAACCTCCGAGCTGGTGCGAAGAGCGCGATGAACCGGAATATTACGAAGGTGCCGAGGAGGACTGGCAACCGCGAACGAGCAGATATTATAACCAGACCGGATCTTTGGGAAACAAGAGTGATTTCGCCAAAACAAAGAATGTTACCGTTAAAATTCATCCGAGATATGACACGAAAACCTGTTGCTGGTCATGTGGAAAACCGGGACATGATACGAAATCATGTCGAGGAGGAAAAAAGCTTTTCTGCAGTAAATGTGGCAGACTAGGAGTCCTCACCAGGAATTGTTGCAAAAGAGAAGCATGGGGGAAGCGAGAGTCATTAGGGTCGGCGAACGAACAATACAGGGAAGATAACCGGTCGTTCATCGAAGCCATAATCATGGGAGAGCGATACATGTGTTTGGTAGACACGGGTTCAACAAATACATACGTGAATGAAGAGGTATACGCGAAATTCATACAAAACGGAGCCGTGACAGCCAAAAAACCGCGAAACGTAACTCTCGCTGACGGATCGATGTCCCACATAGCGAAAAGCGCGCTGGTTAGCATAGAAGCTAAACAATCCAAGATCAAACACTGGGTTCGAGTGTTACCTGCAGCTACGAATATTATCTTAGGAATGGACGTTTTGCGCCGTATTGGGATGAAGATAGTCTGGCATAGCGAACAGCGAGAGCAGATGGCAAGCACTACAGAGGGCCAAATCCGCGAGGAGTCGTTTCCGGTACACGACAGTAATCCGAGCAACGAAAATCAGAAAAATACAGAATTAACCGACAGCCAGAAAGCGCAACTCGAAGCTGCGATAAATGAGGAATTGGGCTTAGGCGAGAATAGCCCGAAAGGCAATACCGCGATACCGGGGTTAAAAATAAGGTTAAATTAAAATATACAGAACCGGCAAAACAAAAATATTCTAAGAATCCGAAACAGAAATTGGGTAGTCCGTATACGTCACCGACCGCCTTAATAAAGAAACAAAACGGGAAGTTTAGCCCCTATTCCAAAAACTGCAACCGGGAACGAAGTATCAGGATGCCAGGGACCGTGACATCGACGCGCATAACCGAAAACCGTAAAAAAGGGAACCAGTATTTACCAGGAAATAATTTTGCAAGAAGACACCGAATAGTACAACATCCAGCAGAGCAACAAAAACAAAGCAAAGCATCCGAAGCGCAAAAGAACCACTGCCATAAGCGGGGAAAACATTGGACACCGGAAATAGGAAACCTAGTCCTACCGGATAGCAGTAAACGGTTCAGCGCAAAACCCGCACCGAATTATAAAGGTCCATTTAAAATACCACACAGGAAGTCACCGGTCATATATACACTTCAACCAGTTAATAGAAATAAACCACCGACAACAGTTCACGAAAAATACCTAAAACCGTTTCAACAATAATAAAAATACGCATTAAGTACCATAATAACCTTTAGCGAAAGAAAAAAAGCGAAGAATAGTTTCAACTAATCACCTCATAAAGGCAATGAATGACGACACGAGCGTCAGTTATAAAAAACCATCAATGGATGGATAGAAAAAACAATAGTTAGCCGATACAGGTGCGCGCATAAAAACGGCAGGTATCCAGATAAGATACATCGGAGGCGTTAATAGTATCATAAAATAATAAAACTTGGCAGTAGTCCGAGCGCTCCAAGAGCGCAAGAGAAAAGGATAACCGGTAATACGCTGCGAATGAAAGAGAACGATATACGATCGAACGCTCCGCGCATACCTATGAATCATACACAACGCAGCGAGCGCAAGCGCACGTGTGCGCAGCGGCCGGAGGCCAGCGCCGTACTGGCGAGTTAACAACGCAGAACCGGCTAGGTAGCTAATACGCGTAACTTCGCTCGGAACCGCCGCGCGCGCAATGTACGGGAGTAAACAATTTTGCAGAAAAGAACCTACCGGCGGATGACTGGAGACAAAAATGAAACCCGGATGGGATGAACACCCATATAGATCTACATCTTTATTTAATTATAACCCGTATGTCATTATTAATATGAGCCTGTGCGCAACGCAACCGATAATGTAAAAATATAAATAAGAAAAATAATTAAATTGTAATATATTAGGGATGTATTAAAAATATACATATTATATAGTAATAAATACCTAGAATAATTATTAGGAAACCGGATAAATATAAATATATTCATAGGGAAATATACCGTAATAAACCCGTAATACCCGTAGCTGTCCAGAAAATTAGTAAAAAAGGGGGAACGAGATTTCAGTTTAATAATAAACAGATAAGATCTAGATCAGTCAGTCAAGTACATTGATTGTAATAATTAAGAATAGTAAAATAACCGATTGTAAAAAAAAAAGGGTATAAAACAAGGGACCACTTAGATCGTCCCTAATCCGAACTGGACTGCCGTCCCAGCTCTCCCACTTTAAGTACCACATTTATTTACAGTGATTTCTCCCCAGGTCGAAATCTCCGGAGGAGAGAGGGGTATATGACGCGCCTACACTGGACACAGGAGCCACCGGCCCGCGGCGCATAGAGCAGAGGCGACGGACGCGCGCCGCGCGGGGAGCAGCATGACGTAGGGCGCGTCAGCAACAGCGGTCCGGGCGGCTATATAAGCCGCCCGCTCTCAGTACAGGCAGGCAGTTTTATCGGCGCCTCATCCGGAAGGAAGAGGCGCGCCAGCGCCAAGACAAGCAAAGGGCCCCCATGGACCCGCAGTCATACATATATAAAAAAAAAAAAAAAAAAAACAGGCAGGCAGTCGCTTGCTAACGTTCGGACAGCGTGGGCCTTCCCGGTGGTCTCGAACTGTCGAGCTGTAGCAAGTGTCTTCCCCTCCCGGTGGGTGCGGCGTGTTTTCTACGCGCTTTGTAGCACACGGGAGTCCGCCGGCCTGTGTTTCACCCTACGCGCTAGCTCTGACCTAGATCCTGGAGTCTAACTCACGTGAGCGGTGTGGATCACGCATTAGCCCTGGGGTTGGACTCGTCCCCCTCCGTAAACTACCAATACCGGTTAATCCGTTCCTTCGGGAACCCGGCGTCAATCAAGTAGAGGCCCGTGCGCCTGTAGATCACGTTAGGTCATCAGTTAGGTTTTAGTATAGAGGTCCGCGTGCCTGTAGAACACTAAGTTATTACGATAGGATTGCTAGTTAAGGTTTAATTATAAATAAACGGCATAAAAGCCCGATTAATTAAGTATTAAACGCTTGTTGTTATTTGCTCACCTCACCCTAATACTATCCCCACTGAGCTAGTTCAGGAAACCTTCCAAAGTCTAGACCAGACGGCCGAAGGATATGCGATTGTGGCTAAACCCCACATCACAGGATAAACGGGTAACACCGCGCGGGGCAGCAATAATAGTTGATATGATATCCAGGAATCGTAAAATGCGTGCAAAATCGATTGAAATGACGTATATACAAATACATATGACAACCAGTGACGGCCTAGCACTTACAATGAATTTTTGAGGCCTATGATGGCTGCTTTCATCACGCGATAAATAAGTGACAAAGCGTCCGTCATGTTTTGACAAGATGCGAGTGTGAGTGACAGGCTTAGTCACTTATTTATCACATGATAAATGCAACCTTCATAACATTTTACGAACCCGTGATATCAAATGAAAACGTTGAGATTACTCAAAAATGCTCTACGGGTTTTCACTGCAAGATCAAAGTTCACGTCGCCGCCATGTCTGTTATTGTGTAGCTTGGTCTCGAATGAAAAGAATAACAATAGCAGCATTTGCTATAAAACACTTTGCTTACCGCGTCACCAAAGAAACTCTTGTAGTGCGGAGGATTCTGCTGGTTTTCATTTGAATGTTGTACATATTTACAAGTTTGCTTGATGTTGTTTTATTTTATGAGCTTTTAAGCCGATCTACGTTTGTGTTTTACATTTTAAGAAAGATTTATTCAACGCATTTACAACGCAAACGCAGACATATTTATTAAACGCATATAAACATTTAAAATAAGCAAGACAAGAAGAACAAAAAATACAATAGTAAGACTGCCTGTCCACACAAGCGGAGTGGAGTGACTGTGTAAAATGCACCAATGCCGTTTGCGATGCTTCACCGTGGACAATATTCCCACACGTACCTACCAAGAACTTTAGCAATTCCTTCATCTGCCGAACTATTCAAATATGGAACTCTTTGTCGGCTCATGTGTCCACCCTTCAAACGAAGCGTGAAGAAGCTTCTCTCGGGCCAGCATGACAGTGTCAACTGTCATGGTACCGTTGGTTTCTTGTCAGTTGCCATTACGAAATGGAGCCACTATGAAGTGTCATTAAAAAAAATATTCCTCAGATTTAATTGCACTTCTTTTGAGCTTCACAAAGACGCAGCCTGATTGATTCGTTTTCTCCGCTCCGCTTTAGTGGACAGACAGCCTAATAGTAAGTAAACAAAATGTTGAACAACTTACCTAGTCTTAAATATTTAGTAAAGAACACTTGGTATATGGTGGCACTCGTTATTTTCCTATAGCGTAACCTGAAACAAGAGAAAACCAACTTTAATATTACTTTACATTACAATATTACATTACACTTTTTGCATATCTTTAAAAGCTAGAACTCTAATATATAAATATTTTCAACTTTTTTTTGTTAATTTTCTTTTGCTTTTTTTGAGTCCATCCTTTGCAGGTAGACCTGTGCATGTGCGGATCACTACTGCACATCTAATAAAAGTCCCTGCCTCTGGGAAGTAGGGACTAAACTTTTATTTTATAAACATGTGGATTTAATTTAAGTTACATCAGAAAGTATGTTTTGCTCAAAAAAAAGTAAATATGATGAACTTAATGCTAAATATTATTATGAGGAGGAGAATGACGATTTGAAGACGCTGTTAGCGCAGTGGTAATGCAGCTCTCTACTGAGCCCGCAAATATTAAGAAAAACAGACAACCTCACATAAATGGATCTTGTCCCAAATTAAGCTCAAGAAGGCTTGTGTTATGGGATATTGTGATTTGTGTGATGAACTCATGAATGTTTCTATGTATGTATTTATCTATATAAGTATATACGAGTATACTCGTATTACCGTCGTGTAGTACCCATAACACAAGCAGGAGCTTATTTTGAGAATCGGTTGATTTGTCAGGTTGGCCGATATTAGTAATTAATTTATATTAGAGCCGAATAAAGATATAGTTGCCGGCAAACTTGTAGACCAAAAATGGCGGATCTGCGCATGTATATTTGTACGTAAATCGGCTACTGCGCAGTCAAGGTTATGTTCTAAAAGTTTGCGGGCAGCTGTACATGAACTATAAAGATATTAAAATACCTACTAAACGGGGACCGAGCACAGTGCTCGGTTGGGCCGCCGCTGCGACTGATCGGCTCTCTTGATGATGAATCGCGTACCGATTCGAAGCATGTCGAGTGATATTCAACTTCTACGACGTGAGTAAACCCGTTTTGTAGGTGTTTTAAAATGTATGAGACTCACGGTAGTTTTCTATGTAAAGTATAAAGATGTAGACATATATATCTATTTCTAATGTTATCTATAATTCTATACTATTATACAATTGTATTGAAAATCTAGTTTCATTGGACAGGCGTCATGATTTCAGGAAAATTTTGATAGCGTGATGCAGGATCATCTTTTGTTTTTTATGGACGCGCGGCGCCGTGCCAGCCCGGTGCCATTGGTTTCCATAATTTCCTTTGTCCTAGCATCACGCCGTAACGGCTGGACAAATTTTAACCAATTTTGGTACCGGTATATATGGACATCCAAAGATGGTTATAGGATACTCTTTGCCCAACTAAGGTATAAAAAAAACTACGCGTACGAAGTCTAAGTCCTAGTAATGAATAAAAATATAATTTAGGTAAGTTAGTATAGAACTGCAGGACAGCCTGAGTAGTTCAGGCGTTTTTCCAAGCGGCTGACGGTTGATGGATGGAGGCAGCGCCCTTGTGCGTGTGGCCTCAGTGCCTCAGTGCTGCCTTCACACTCAATCACACAGTCTACAAGTTACTAGCTAACTTAACTTAGTTGTATAAGTCAAGTGTGCGTAGCAGATACCAATGGGTAGTAGTGAAAATGCAGTGACAGACAGTCCGTAGTGACAGTGCAAGGGCCCTTCCTTCCTTCCGTATATCGCCAGCGCGAGCGCTGAGGGTGGCGAGGAGAATGAAAACCAGTGCAGTGGCCGTCAGTCGCGTAGCAGCACGGATAGCTGTCCCTGGTCACCCCTGGTAAAGAGCTCGATATGAGTTGGAAACATGTCGGGCCGCTCCGGATAATTTTTACATGAATTCAAATCGTTTTTATAATTCTTAAGTTAGCTCATAAATTATTCTAGCTTTTATAATAAACTAGTTGCTCCCCGCTCATCCCACGGGAACGCTTCATTTGATCAGGATAAAAAGGTAGCCTAAAAATCGTGCTTGCTTTCGGATAAATTAAACTACGAAATCTTGGTTTGTTTCGGGTTTAATTTTTCACTTTTACTGTATACTCGTTTTTCAAACAGAATCAACAGAATGTTTTTTAACATGTTCACTGTTCGAATCTGAATTGTATTGTAAACCTCATAGCTTTGCAACAATAGCTTACCATGCTTCTATGTGAGGTTTTGAACAGTTAACGTGTAAATTGAGGAGATCTACATATAGAATCAATGATGTAATAATTAACTTTATTCTGTAAGTAGGCCACAAGGACACTTGTAGGTACGTGTCTGTGGCTGTTGGTAGTTTACACGAAGACCCCAATGTTGAGAAGAAACGTTGGAAGAAACTCGACACGCCTCAGAGAATCGCGAGACTTCAAGCCACTATCCTAAGGCGAGCTACTGGCATTATTACCGGCTCAATTGTAAACGAGGCTCACACTTAGAAAGTATATAACAGTTTGTTTATTGATTCGGAGTGGCGTGCGTTGACGGCGCACATATAATTACGATAAATAAATAAGCAAAAACAATTTGGGTCAGCGCGCACATAACTGGCGGTGTCAAAATAATTATAGTTTTTACGGTTCGGTGTGATTTGGTTTTAGTCGGCGTCTTGTTTGCTGGGTTTAAAACAGTTTTATGTAAATATTTACACAAAGAAAAAAAAATGTATTTTCACATTATAAACGGAATCAATAAAAGGATTCCATTAACACAGTTATCCAGTAAAACAAAATTAAACGAGCGAGTGTGCGTTCCCGCTTGGCTAAAAATGATTTCGTATGTCCGAATTTCGTAAACGCCAATGAATTCCCTTGGCGTTTACAGCGTTTACGCTTTTTGCCGTCGATATTTTCTGTCTCATCGTAGCTTCTAAACAGAAAAATTATAAGAAAAATATTGAAATATATTTTCAAAAAGAAGATGGCTTTGAATCACCTTTTCTTAATTAACAGATTGCAAGCAGTGTTGTATTGTGTTACTTTTAATGCTGGAGGCCTCCTCGGATCCCTTCGCCCCCTTCACTATTGCCAACATGCAAGCAATGGCCTTTCAGTCTTTTACAGACTATACAAAACAGTGTCATGTAGGAAAACAATGCTTTTCATGGCTATGCAAGCCAATACGAGAACGACACACGCGACCACAGGCTAAGCAGATGTAAGACTGGCCTACGCGCGGTGAGCAAGGGCCGAGCTGATGTCTTTTGGCACGCTTGGTTGCGAGAGTCCTAAACCATGTCTCATCCAAGATCCTACGCACATCCAACACCACATTGCCACATGCCAGCAGTGTGGTATTGTGTTACCTTTTAGCGATTGTTTGCATGATCTATGTCAAGCAAACAAACGTTACTAATCAAGAGCGGGACCGTCAATTTTATAGCTAAGATTCTACAGACAGACTTACACGCTACTCAATCAATCAATTTTCTTACTCAATGTTATTGTAATACATATTTATATAATGTAGATATCTATTCTAATTGTAGCGAAATGGATTATCTTTCTTTCTTAGTTACTTTTTTCCGTTGGGGGTTAAAATGAAATCAGTGTCTTAGCAGAAGCTTTCTCATTACACAGCTCTCGTAAAGCAGAGAATATGCCTTCGCGAATACTCGTAAATCGTTTTTATGGAACTAGGCTCAACACAACACACACCAAATTAAGTCTTATCAACCGCACAAAAAACACATCTTGTTTAAAGGATCGCAGCGGTTTACAAAGATAACTTTGTGGTCGGTGCACCTAACAAAGAATCCGATTTTTGAAAAATATATCTTATTTGTTGGAGAAAAAGAAATTTTGGAACGGTAAAAAGATTCATATGTAGAAAAGTGTTGATATCCAAGATAAATTCATAATCATAATGATAATCAATTTGTTTGTAAAGCCAATTTACATGTCAGTTTTCATTGCATACACAGATTGAAGATTTAACATTCAGTGAGTATAAATAATCCTTATAACTTAAGCAGATTCAATTAGTTATTACAATAATAAATAAAAAACAATAGAAGTCCAATAAAAAAATAAATCAATTAGCTGTCAGTTATATAAAATAATTAGATGATATTTAATCAAAGCATCCAAAATCCGTAAAAGTGCCCTTGTGGCCTACTTGCAGAATTAAGTTCATTATTTCATTATTACTAAGAGAGAGAGAGAGAGATTTCATTATTACTTTCTCCAAGTATTCGGGTTACAGTACATTTTAGTAAAGTGTGCAATCCAGTTAAGGAATTGTGTCAAGCGTGTATTGCCGCCTTAACAACGAACAGTTATAAGGGCCACAGACCCTCACTGCGATGGCTTTTGAACGAGGAGAGGAGCGGAGAGCGCTTAGCCACGAGCATCGTTGTCGGCACTTTCCCGCAAAAGGTTCACGACGCCTGATAAACGATTCAAGTTGACGATTTCTGCTCCACGTAAGACAGAGTTTGACAATTTCTCATGAACCTTTACGAATTAAGTTAACCCAGAGGCATTTGTTTAAGTTTTTAAGTTATCCTATAAATATTTACATAAAAGTAAATTATGCAAGAAAAATGTAATGTGAGCTACTGCAATGTAAGCAGGACTCGAACCTGCGACCCTAAGTTTCCGGCGTAGTGCTCTCGCAACTGAACTATCACAGCCGAGCTAAGTATTTGTCACTACCGGTCACGCGATACTCTGCGAGAAGTATATCAATAAATATTAAGGGACAATCTTACGCAAATCGACCTAGTCCCAAACTAAGCAAAAGCTTGAACTATGGGTACTAGACGTAATACATAAATAGGTACATATATAGATAACATCCATGATTCAGGAACAAATATTCGAGTTCATCACACAAATATTTGCCCCGGCCGGGATTCGAACCCAGGATCGCCGGCTCAGTAGGGAGATGTCAACAAACTAAGCCAACCACGTCGTCAAAAAATATTGACTCTTTTTTATACCAGTCTCTATGAAACTACTTTTTTATGTCTTTTCCCTGAATATAATTCCTCTATAGTTGAAACACTCCGCTTTAGTGGCAGTGGGAGTTTTCAATATATTATTGTTATTTTCCAACTGATTCCCGAGTAAGTACGAACCTACGCTACGTTCAAACCCTCAATGCAATGGATTTAAATGGCGGCAGAAAGCGCTCACCACTCGCCACAAGTATCATTGTCGCGACATACAGAAAGGTTGACGACGTCTGATTTGAGATAAAAGCGTTTTGCTTTGACGATCTCTGTTCGAAATATAGCGTACGCACAGGTTGACGATCCCTGCATTATAAAGCGGTGGGAACTAGGTCGCGCTTATTCTCTGCCGAGATCGCGAGACTCTTTTCCTGTAGTTACACTTGTTAGGGGCATAAAAGGTTTACGACGACTGGTGACAGTGGATAAAAATACGATTTCTGCACTGTAAACTATTTTAATGCAGGAGTTGAGAACAGATACGTAAATGTAGGATTTATAATATTTCAATAGCTAAATAAAAAGTTATTATAAACAGGGGGGTAATTCGACCAATTTTAGAGAGATGATGGAGATCTCTCTATTACATCGCTATCTGTCACTTTTGACGTATCCCTACTTGACAAGTGGCGATATCCCTAGAACATTTGCGTTTATTGCGTCTCCTTTGTATGTGACGGCATAGATAACAGGCGCATCTTAACTTGACAGGGTAGTGCGTGTAATTAGTCAGTTACGTTTCGTTCAGAACAGAAATTCATATGCATGAATAGCATTTTTGACAATCATTATCGCCTTAGTATTTCCAAAATTGAGATGAGATATGTCACTTGAAGCTCATCGCATTTTTAATCACAGTTCATATTCATATTCATATTCATTTATTCATAATCATTATATTACATGTCATATCATATCATAATCATTTAATCAGTTACAATGTACCGAAAAAAAAAAATAGGGTTACATTAAACAATAAAAAATAAAAAATTAGCAATATTCATATATCAATGAACAACGATCGTGTTGCTAATATACAATTAATACCCATATAATGTAAAGTGCCTATTTGGTACTCCGTAAATTATAATAATACTACATACATAAGTACAATTAAAATAATAATCCTTTAAATACCTATTTGGTACTCAGTGAATAAAATTCGTTATAGCTATAGAAAGTGTGTTCGATAAGCCAGCTTTTAAGGCGCGACTTAAAGCTGGTTAGTGACGGCGCATCCGTGATGTGCGCAGGCAGTCGGTTGTAAACCGTCGGCCCCATCACGTGGGTGAGTTTGCCAGATTTCACCAGTCGGTGCCTGACTCCCACGAGTCTGTGGGCATTTCGCAGGTTGCGTCCGTGCACTTCTGACCCTCTCACATACTCATCCAGGTGGCACCGCACGTACGTTGCCACCTGGAGTATCACTACGGCAGGTAGTGTGAGTATCCGAAGGGCTTTAAAATGCGGTTTTGCAGAGGCACTTTGGCTCACCTGTGCAATCGCTCGGACAGCTCTCTTTTGCATGCGGAAAACGCGTTCCCAGTCTGCGGCACGCCCCCACAGCTCTGCGCCGTACTGAATAAGCGAGTGCACGGTGGCAAAATAGCATGAGCGTACCACATTTCTGGGCATAACTCTGCCAAGACGTTGCAACGCGAAGCATGCGCCCCCAAGCTTATTGCATAATTTAGTTACATGGGATCCCCATTGGAGACCCCTGTCTAGCTCGATGCCCAAAAATGTGGTACTCTGCAGTTGCTCTAATTTAGTGCCACCTACAAAGACCGCAAGACTCTTTGGAGCACTGCCCCCCTGTTCAAAGGCAACATCACTGTTATCTATAGAGATTTGACGTTTGGCGATCTCTCAAACGGCATTCTCGAATTAGGTCCCAGCTTGGCGTTAAAAAGCCTTATTGCTTTTAATGTTTTCATTTTATATTAGGTATGTCAAATATAATCAATCAAAAGTATTGATAATTTCAACCAAATTTTGAAGTGAATAATACTTTTTCCTGAGTTCTAGATAGTAAACAGCTATTTTATGCGTTTATGCAGTCATAAATAAGATGAAAAAAAAAAAACAATTTTCTGCGTGATTTTTTTCAATTTCGAGTAGTTTTTGAAACAAATTTTGATTTATACCAATAAATCGCAATAACCCTGATCTAAGTAGTAACATTAATAATTATGTTAATAAATCTGTTTGATCATCATCATTTCAGCCATAGGACAGCCACAGGCCTCCTCAATTGACTTCCACATGGGCCGTATAGAAGCGACCCGCATCCAGCGAGTCTCCGCAACCCTGACCAGGTCGTCCGACCACCTTGCGGGTGGCCGTCTTACGCTGCGCTTGCCGGTACGTGGTCTCCACTCGAGAACCTTTCTGCCCCAACGGCCATCGGTTCTTCGAGCTATGTGCCCTGCCCATTGCCACTTCAGTTTGCTAACCCTGTTTGCTATGTCGGTGACATTACTTCGTCTACGAATCTCATTGTCATTTCTGATTCGATCACGTAGAGAGATTCCGAGCATAGCCCTTTCCATAGCTCGCTGAGTGACTCTGAGCTTCCTTAAGAGGCCCATAGTTAGAGACCACGTCTCGGCTCCGTAGGTCATCACCGGTAATACGCACTGGTTGAAGACTTTTTTTGTCTTCAAGCACTGAGGTATCTTGGACGAGAAAACACTTCGCAGTTTCCCGAACGCTGCCCATCCGAGTTGAATCCGTCGATTGATCTCTTTCTCGAAGTTGGACCTGCCTAATTGGATCGTCTGACCTAGATAGACGTATTCGTCGACAACTTCGAGGACCGAGTTCCCAACCAATACTGGGGTGGGTGCTACATGGACATTCGACATGATCTTCGTCTTGTCCATGTTCATCTTAAGGCCTACCTGTTGGGATACTCGGTTGAGATCATCCAGCATTATACCGAGATCCTCCAGCGTCTCCGCCATGACCACGATATCGTCAGCAAACCGAAGGTGCGTGATGTACTCGCCATTTATGTTGATGCCAAGTCCTTGCCATTCCAAGAGCTTGAAGGCGTCTTCCATTGTGTTGGTTAAGAGCTTCGGAGATATTACATCTCCTTGTCTCACACCTCTCTGCAATGGAATCGCCTCCGTACACTGGTCTTGTACTCGGACTGACATAGTGGCGTTGTTGTACACACTCCTGAGCACCTCGACATACCGATGGTCAATTCGGCATCGCTGGAGGGACTGTAGTACTGCCCATGTCTCGACGGAATCAAAGGCCTTCTCATAGTCCACAAACGCTAAGCAGAGTGGCAGATTATACTCTTCGGTTTTCTTTATAACTTGCCGCAGCGTGTGTATGTGGTCTATGGTACTGAAGCCTTTTCGAAACCCGGCTTGTTCGGGAGGCTGGAATTCATTGAACCGTGTTTGATCATAGAGAAACATTTCTAAAACAATCAGCATTTTTGAAAGCATTTTCAAAAGTTTGAAATTAAGACTATTAATTCAGTAAATAAAGAAGTTTGACCTTACAAACGGTCCGGTAGTTTTGAATTTTTTATATGTTGTCTAGGATGGTTAGCCAGTGTTTAAAATGCAAAATGCACAATTCCCCCCCCTCCGCGCCCGCCGCCATATTGAAAAAACCGGCACGTTCTTCATATTTTTGCTCATATCTTCCTTTAGGAGCATTTTAGGTAGAAGAAAGCTCAGACAATGTTATAGAGAGATAAATTTACTACATTCTCCATTTTATATTTTGTTTCTAGGACAGATAGTTACGGAGATATGCACATTTAAAAAAACGTAAAAAATCGCAATTTCCAACTCAAAAACAAACTTCTGGATTATATCTTCATTTAGGAGCATTTTAGCTAGGACAGTGCTTGACCAATGTTGTAGGGAATTAAATTTGCTATAATTTACATTACAGATTTTGTTTCTAGGACAGATAATTACGGAGATATGTAAACAATAAAGCCACATTTTCCGAAAATGTATGTAAAAATGGACATGAGTTTTATAAGCAATTATATTTCCAATGTGTTTTAATTTGTCCTAGACTAGTCCGTAACTGAATGACAGCGTTCTAAACCAAAATTTTTTAGAAATTTCTTGAAAATTAGACATTTCCAGTTTTTTTAATGTGCATATCTCCGTAACTAAACCGTCCTTGAAACAAAATTTGAAATGTGAATTATAGTAAATTAAATTCTGTACAATATTGCCCAAGCACTGTTCTAGCTAAAATGCTCCTAAACGAAGATATAATCCAGAAGTTTGTTTTTGAGTTGGAAATTGCGATTTTTACGTTTTTTTAAATGTGCATATCTCCGTAACTATTTGTCCTAGACACAAAATATAAAATGTAAAATGTAGTAAATTTAACTCTCTATAACATTGTTTTAGCGTTTTTCTAGCTAAAATGCTCCTAAAGGAAGATATGAGCAAAAATATGAAGAACGTGCTGGTTTTTTCAATATGGTGGCGGGCGCGGAGGGGGGGGAATTGTGCATTTTGCATTTTAAACACTGACTAACCATTTTAGACAACATATAAAAAATTCAAAACTACCGGACCGTTTGTAAGGTCACACATAGTACTTTAGTCTCTATTCACCTAATTATATCGGGAAACACCTTTAATGATTCAGATACAGATTGGCATTGAATTAATATTGTCGTGGACTGGCTACAACGCATCTCTTCATTAATATTTAAATGTACTGTATATAATAATAATTTGGGTCGTGTTCAATTGTGTAAAATCGGACAGACTTAGGCCAACGACAATGATGTGCATAAATGAGAAACTAATTATTTAAAAAGAAATTAATTCGCGTCGGATGACTGGGAAATGCTATTCCATAAATAATGTAATCATCCATCAGCGCCTAAATATAGAATTTGAAAGCGTCCGTGACTCGGCAGTGGCGTGTTATTATTCAATATTGTTTAACGTAAATTGTGCCTAAGTAATGTACCGGCCGCGGACACACGGATCTGTCGGTCAAGGAATAAATTCCAAAAGTTCCAAAACCCTGGGTTCACGACGTTTTATATAATATCACTTAATCTATTTTGCTTTGATACACCATTGCTTTGTATAATGTAACGAATGATATACTTAATGTCGTTTTAGAAAATTTCCAAATGATATAATGTAACAGGAGATATAATGAGGTGCTAAAGAGCTATAAAACCTTCAAATCTTCAAATCACCACTTGTTTGCTAGGTTAGGTTCATTAGGTGCCTTGCGTCCTTCAGAGCGGAAGTAGAAGCCCCGCGAAGCGGGGATTTATCGACTTGCTTCCGTTATTTTAACACTATGACAGTATATCAATTAATAATTAGAGTATAACAAATTATAACAATAAACCTTTATATTAAACGTTACATTATATTAAATGACTTTATGTCAATTTATTGTATTTTATGAAATTATATAAAACATTACGGACCCCGAAGCCCTCCTACCGACTGGACAGGCTAAGCTAATGCCTAGGGGCCCACCCACGACGACTCCTAATTTTACAATGGAATAGAATAGAAAATATATAGATTTTTTTTGAACTGTCTAATGGAGCTGGACGACGGCCTGTCAGACGACCCTGCATGTCTAGCATGACTGTGACACGCGACTCTTTGTCATAATAGTCTTGTTGTGTTACTAACTTACTATGATTTTTTAATACTACCTGTCACTTTTCTCTTAATACCGTGCGAGCAAGACAGGTGAAGCTAAGTCGCGTGACAAGTGAAGCAGTGGCACGATATGCTAGCTCTGCAGGTATCGCTGGAGAGATGCAGCGGAGTTTTGGCGTTACAATACGACATGCGAATACTTACCGAATTTTAACCAGGTTCAATTTCCGGTTATGTATGAGATATATAACGAAAAATTTAATGTAGTATTATTAAATTTAAAATCCACGAATCCAATCAGTTAATGAGAAAAGATTTCCCTATCTCTTATAGTTTTCGTTTTCTCCCATCACTGACCCGTTTGGATTGATCACTCTGTATAAGCATTCAGTATGTTCGATTTAATTATGCCAAATGTTTGCCTTTCCCATTATTGAAAATCGAATCTACCTCAGACCTCAGTACTAGCCATCCATAACGACAATGTGTCACAGTGAGGCAACAGTCATTTGTCTCCGTCAGCGGCTCCTTAAGTAACGGTGTATTTGCACTGGAAAGAGGTAATGACGCGCACTGATGTGCTCGCGCCTTAAGCTCTAATGGAGAAGACAATGTGAAATGTTCTCCATTACAGGTTATTGTTACGTATTGCCATTATCATTGTTAAATGTTCTCTGTTATACTTTCTTCTGGTTTCTTTTTTAGTATCAGCTTCACGACTTGTTAAAATGCTGAGTGGTGAGCACTGCCACCGTCCAAAGAGGTTTTGGAAATTCTATGAACCTTCATATAAGGAAGTATTAACATTATTTTTGTGATTCACCTTAGATAATAGTGCGACTAACTTTTCTGTGAACTGTGAAGGGTGTCGATGTCGCCCCAATAAATGAATGTTACGGGACAATGTAATGTGTATCGACATTTATAATAAATTACCAGACAGTTTCAAACAACTTAATGACAATAGATTTAAGCAAGTAGTTAAGTAAGTGCTGGATCGCGGACAAGTGCTTTTATAATTATAATTTTACAGTATTGAAAGGAAAGTGACAGGTAGTATTTGTCGCGCGACAAAAAGTCACATGTCTCAGTTGTACAAGACGTGCAGGTTGACACCCCAGAGCTATCCGCATTATCACACTCATATTATAAAGGCGAAAGTTTGTTAGTGTGTTTATGTGTATGTTTGTTACTTCTTCACGCTCAAACGGCTGAACCAATTTTGATAAATTTTGGTGTGAAGGTAGCTGAAACCCTGATTAACACATAAGCTTTTTATCCCGAAGAAATTTAGTGTTCCCGTGGGACGAGCGGGTAACATAGTGCGACGCGGCTAGTATAGTAAAATATACGGAATTGGATGTGGGTCAGTATTGACTAGTATAATAATCCATACTAAACTATAACATAACAAAGTAGGCATTTTTACCAGAAGAGAGAGAGAAGAATCAGGAGCCATTTTTAGGGTTCCGTAGCCAAATGGCAAAAAACGGAATCCTTATAGATTCGTCATGTCTGTCTGTCTGTCTGTCTGTCCGTCTGTCCGTCCGTATGTCACAGCCATTTTTTTCCGAAACCATAAGAGCTATACTGTTGAAACTTGGTAGGTAGATGTATTCTGTGAACCGCATTAACCCTTAAATGCATGAATTAAAAAAACACAATATTATAAAATATTATTTTATTTCAAATAAATGTTTCTAGTTTTCAACCAATAATTCATTTTTGTTTATGTAAGCTGCATCTTACACCATGCATTTAAGGGTTAAGATTTTGATGCAAAAATAAAAAAAATAATAATAAATATTGGGGGCTCCCCATACTTAGAACTGAAACTCAAAAATTTTTTTTTCATCAAACACATACGTGTGGGGTATCTATGGATAGGTCTTCAAAAATGATATCGAGGTTTCTAAAATATTTTTTTTCTAAACCGAATAGTTTGCGTGACAGACGCTTCCAAAGTGGAAAAAAGTTGGTCCCCCCCCCTCTAACTTCTAAAATAAGAAAATGAAAAATCTAAAAAAAACATATGATGTACATTACTATAAAAACTACCAACGAAAATTGTTTTGAATGAGATCTAGTAAGTAGTTTTTTTTTTTATAATTAAATACCTAACTTTGCACCTAATTTATATGGGGCGCTATACATACCAGGTGCAAACTTAACTTAACCACTTAGGGATGGAAAGTGTTTGTACGGAACCCTCGGTGCGCGAGTCCGACTCGCACTTGGCCGGTTTTTTCCCCTCTAGTGATTAATCAAAGGTTTCGTGGCAGATAAATTGTGGATAAGTCGAGGCTTCATAAATAATAGGCTCAGGGCAATAACTTACGGATAACTTCGTTAGAGGTTATTTGTTTTTTACGCGGATTAATTATTTCGCGCGTAATTGTTAACGTTTTTATTCCAAGTTGCGCTCCCGTGGGCCTCCCCAACTAGCAAAGTAGTGATAAAATAAAATGTTTTAACACTAAATAATGATATAAAAGTCATAAAATAGCAACTCGGAGCTGCTATGTTGTATATTGGCGACTTGTATCATCATTTAGCTGTATAATCTTATACAGCTATATCGTGGTAAGAATTGATGACATAAACGTTTACTGGACTTCTTAATACGGCACATATAACACAGCTGCACAACAGTATCCCTAACTGTGATTTAGAGCAATTTCGTTGCATATCAGATATATACAGTGCCTGTATACAGCTAAGTAACTCTATTGTGGCTTTTAATGCGCTGCAATATCGCTGGTGATATATCAGTGCACTAATGGAGCTAACTCGAGATATATAAGAACATAACGCAGCTGATATGCGTCTAAAGTATCATATAATGGTGTTTCCTTAACACCAGCAGCATAAAGTTGTTTAAAGATCTACATTAACACTAAACAGTTGCAAATACACTTTTTAAGACCTTTTATATCATCAGTGACATATAAACATTATTGTTACTAATATAACGCTAAATAAATGTATATCAGCTGTTGTAACCGCATGTATAGGATCTTTATGATAGTCAAACCAGCGTCGAGAATTCGGAAGTTGGTTCCGTAGACACAAAAAATGAAATCTTAACAGAACCTTGTTCAGGATACCAAGATGACTTGTTTGCGACTGTCAATTTTGATGACAATGGAGAAGATGAAAACATTTTCTTCCACAGCCATTCAAATCTGTTGAGTTTTATGAAATTACTTCTGCTTGAAAAACAGTAATTGACCCAAAAAAAACAACTTTCATTTCACGCAAATGAGTTGAACAATATTGAAGATACTTTATTTATTACCTAAAGGTAGGTACAGTAGGGGGTTTTACTAGTTTTATTAAGGAACCCTAAAGTGTTTGGTAATGGCGGTGGGAAACTGTAAATTTGTGATATATCGGTAACCAGAACACAATTTAGATACATATTGGTGATTATTGTATTAAGCGGTTTACACTCACGTGAAATTGTCAGGAACGGCCCGACATGTTTCGAACTCGTATGGAGCCCTTCATCAGGGACGGCTGCCCGTGCACGTACACCGCCGCGGCAAACTCGTCACTGCTGATACTTTGACCGACGTTCCGCTCTGAGCGCGCGCGCCGATGGCGCGGGGGCGCGGGGTGCTTGCAAGCCCGCTACTTGTTCGTCCAGCACTCCAACGTCACTTTTGTCCTCTATAGACGTTACGCACACTTGACTAATGGTGTCCACGGGATTGTCCAAACGCACAATATGTTTCGCCGCCGGAAGCACAGGCTTCCATGCTGGAGGTAAAGCCCAACCACCGTCTCTATTAAAATTCGGGCGCCGTCCGATCTCGATAGCTTCGTGTACCTTACGTTGTATACAACGTTTCTCACGTACCAACACTCTTGCTTTATCGAAACGGACAAAATGAGACGCACCGGCTTCGACGACATGTTCAGCGACCGCGGAATTATTCGTGTCCAGCTTTCGTACACTGCGTATGTGCTCAGACAACCTTGCAGACACATTACGTCCCGTCTCCCCGATGTACGCCTTGCCACACTCACAGGGTATTTCATATACGCCCGGGCTACCGAACGGATCTTTATCTTTAGGAGACTGCAACAACTGCCTTACCTTAGTCAACGGACGGAACCAGGTTCTAATACTGTATCGGCGGCGTAACATGTGTCCGATGGTATCCGTCACCCCTTTAATATAAGGCAAGTACGCAGGTGCTCTCTCTACAGTCTGCGGTCGTTGCGCTACACTCGGGTTCGCTACACGCTGACTCTGTCTCCACTTGTATCCATTGCTCTCCAACACTTGTCGCACATGCGCCAACTCTTTATTCACGTACTGCGGGTCGCATAAACGCAGAGCCCTATTAATGAGCGCCCGCGGTACTGACGACAAGTGTGCTGGATGGTGATGTGAATCAGCTTGCAGGTATCGATCAGTGTGCGTGGATTTGCGGTACACCGTATGACTCAGCCGTCCTTCCGGCATGCGTTTCACCAGCACGTCCAAAAATGGAAGCGCTCCATTGGACTCTTTCTCGATGGTGAACTGTATCTTTGTGTGTATCGCATTCAGATAGTTCAGAAGTGGCTCTACATCATGTTCCGCAATCACCGCAAAAACGTCATCAACATAGCGCCACCACCGTCTAGGCCTAAAAGGGCAGCCCTCCAACGCTTTCTCCTCAAAATCTTCCATAAAGATGTTGGCAGCAACCGGCGCAATTGGCGATCCCATTGATACACCTTCAGTTTGTAAATAGAACTCCCCCTGCCACATGAAATAGCCGTTCGTTAAACAAAACTCTATCAGCTTCATATACTCAGCAGGTAGATTGTTCCGGACCAAAATGTCGCGTATTATCCGTATAGTTTCGGCCACTGGTTCCTGACAATTTCACGTGAGTGTAAACCGCTTAATACAATAATTAAATATGTCTCACGAAAGTTTTAATAAAATTACATATTGGTGACTTTAAATAATTTGATATTTTAAATATTTTTTATTTAATTAAATATTCAATATTTAATAGGGGCATGAAAAAAACACAAATAATATGCTATTATTTCATCAATAAAATTTTGAGCGCATGATAAATTACCCGTTATGCACGTACCTAAAAGCAACTTGACACTACTTAGGTACTAACACAAAAATAGTTTGCTATTTTATTATACTTACAAAACTGTTAATTGTAAGGTCATTTTTTTTCATACAACTTTATTTACACATAACACTCACAATTTAGCACTAACGATATGCGACATAAAAGAATCCTTAATAACAAAATAACAACAAACAGCTCTATATCAGCATTGCTGTTACTTTCTTATCATAATTTAGTGATATAGTGATTCAGGCACCATTGGTGTAACGCTAAAGAGATTCATAAAACATTGTAGTATCATGGATATACATCAATGTAGTGACGTGCGGTGCCAAAATACACATGATATATCATCAAATAGCTGTAAAACTGGGGCCACTTCCCATTGATAGAGATGTTTCTATCACGGATATAAAACTGCGTCTGTCACTGATTTACAGCTAAATTTGGTTCAGTTTTGCTAGTTGGGTCCTTTAAGTGGCTCCTGTGAATTAGGTTTAGGTATTTTCGTATTGTAAAACGGGACGTCAACACACTACTTCTCCCCCTCTCTCCCTCTCGATCTCTCTCTCACACACACACACACACACACACACGCGCACGCACGCGCGCACACACACACACACACACACACACACATATAAACTTTCACTTTTATAATACTAGTAAAATTGAAACATTTTGTACATGTACCAGTCCTGTCTTTTATATTTACCTATCTTTAGTTTTTGGTTTTGTAAATATGTTTATGTGTTTATTTTTAATAAACTATTGGACATTCTAAAAATATTATATATATTTTTTATTTTATACCAGGTGCAAACTTAACTTAACCACTTAAGGATGGAAAGTGTTTGTACGGAATCCTCGGTGCGCGAGTCTGACTCGCACTTGACCGGTTTTTTTTGGTGACTGGGGCAGAGGTGGCTAACCTTTTATAATCAACGCCGATTTAGAATAATTTATTATCAAAGCGTGTTAACGAGCCCGACCTTAGTGAGACGTCACTTTATTTTATACTAAATAAGCTCGCAATATCGTCTGCGGGCGAAAAATAAAAAGGTTAATCATAAGCCTTCTGCGTCACCCTAGTCGACGAAAATATCCTATTAAAATTATGAATAAATTAACCCTTTAATGGCCAGTGGTCACTAACTGCCAATAGAAATTAAACTTCATCACAGTTTGTCAAGTTTTAATAACGATGGTCACCATAGTTTAAGATTAAACCTTATCACCATGTGTCAAAGGTTTATTTGTATCGGCAGTAGAGTGACCAGTGACCGTTAAAGGGTAAAACACGTTTTTATTGCTGCCTGTAGTTTTTACACAGACGTTAATTGCTCATCAAGACCAATCAAATGAGCCCAAATATACGATTATCTTGTGTTGTTTAGGAGTACCTACGTCCATTTTCCGTCGCCATCATCAGATCAGCTTCAAGATACCAAATTATTGTATTGTCACGTGAACTTAAAATAAATATATAAGGTTCTATTACACAATTACACCATTCCTTTAAACCTCATTTTATGATTTCCGGGGTGGGTGGGGATTTCGTTAACTTAACAATAATTTTAACGACCACTCTGGTAATGTTGATATCCAATAAAAAACTTACTTATACGATGAAAACCTCTGTCCTTCATGTGACCATAAACAGTAAAAGATAAAGCCCCATAGCGTGAGATACGCGAGAGAAAATCTCTGTCATCATAAAGTCACATTTCCGCACAAGGGCTCCGAGACAAATAAATATGGAATTTTATTCCGCCACTTAGGAGGATAAGGGAAATGCGTCCTTTTTACTTTAATTTGAACCTATTTGATCGTTCGGAGAATTTACTTTATTCTTTCAGCTTCATGTATATTTATACTTAGGGTTGAAAATATCTATAGGGCCTCAATTCGACGGTTGGCACTGACACCTATCCGAGCTCTGTTCACTATATTTATATTTTAGCGATAAGCACTAATACCATTAGGTACTATAATGACATTTTCTTTTCCATTGAGACCCTATCTTAATATGTGCACCGAATAGTACTCGTATGGGTAAATTGAATCTAAATATGGTAGTTTCGTGGCAAAATAGGTGCACCAATCAAACTTTGTTCTATAACTTTATCTAGACACTGGAAATGAGGATCTGCCGAGACCTGCCAAAATTTTGGGGTCCTACTTGGGGAGGTATGGTTGCCTTTTTAACCGAGTGAGACCATGCAAGTACATACTTATTGGATCAATAGTTTACGAAATGCAATTGCGTCGCTTCATTGTAAACTTCAAGTATAATTAATTAATTATGTAAGTGGAGACATGACTACTAATCCGATTACGGTAAATAAAAAGGGTTACACGATGGTTACACGCATGAAATTTCTGACACCTAACCTAAAAATTCAATTAAATTTTAATAACATCGTCTAATTCAGTTTGTTATTTTTATTGTGTTTATGTAAAATATTTGCCCCACCTTTTGCAAGGCAATGGTTGTTTGGTGTGTTCACTGACTGACCTGATCGTAAGTTGTTTATTAAATAAGCACGATTTGCCGTCCATCAACTCGCGCCGCCGGTGGTTCGAAGTCTTTATAATACTCATTCTCATTATTAATGCATGCAGCGTCTATTACTATAATAATCCCATAAACTATGCGACTGGCGTTAAGTCACACATCGCAATGGTACGAGTATTATATGTCGAGGTGGTTCCTCCAGTTTTGGCATAATGTTTTTATTCATAATTTTGCATGACATAATCTATATAGGCATAATTGAATTTCCGCATAAACTGTTTTGGCATAATCAAGGTTCGCATAGTTCGATAACGCCGATATTCATTTGGCACAATTTATTTGCGCATATTTTTGTTTATCCGAATCATGACTACACATAAAATAAATAGGCATATTTTCATTTGTCATAATTTATTTGCGCATATTTTTGTTTGTCTGAATCATAAAACGCATAAAATAAATAGGCATATTTTAATCACTCCGAAAATGTTATTTACTCACGATCCGAGAACTAGTAGACGAAGCCCCTATTTGGGCGGGGGGGGGGGGGGGGCTTCTATTTTCGCTCTGAGGGACAAAAGGTAACGAACGAACCTACAAAAGTATTTGTAGGGATGAGTGTGGGTGTGCTAACATTTATTTTATTTACGCACATATCATTAGTGCTCTAAACTGCGTTCAGAAACCGTAGGAAATGACCAGCATTATTACAACCAATTTTACTATGAGAACTTTTTTGTCTGTGGTAGTAGGTAAAATGGGATCACCTCTAGTGGAATAAAAATTCTTGTCATAAATTCGATTGTCATAACTCATTTCGCATAATGGCTTTCCTCATACATGTTATTTGTCATAAATTGTTATTTGCATAAAGTTTTTACGTCATAATTGTTGTTCGGCAGGCTGTTCATAAGCATAATTTAGTATGGCACAAAATTTCTAATCATATTATTGAATGTCATAATAATTGATAGTACGAAGAAGAGCAACGCATAAATTATGGCTTTCATAATTATTAATGGCAATAGACATTAACCATATCGTCCCGTGGTTGCAGTAGAAGCCTGCTAAGGGAATAATAATAATAATATACCGGGAGATGGGCAGCAGCGTCTTCCAGAGACCTTAAAAAAAAAAAAAAAAACTGCGCGCGCCAACCCGCCTGGCAAAACCCCCTTATGAACCGTAACACAAATACCAGGCCCCCAGTCTCCGGCAGCTCCGCTATCCCTGGCGCGCGTAGCGGCCAAGGTAATGGCGGAGCAGGGGGTGCTAAGAATCCCCGGACGAAATCCGGCTACCCATCCCCACGACGACTGGCCCTGGTAACACACAACATACGCACAATGAGGACTGACGAAAAGATTTGCGAGGTGGAAGAGGAACTGAGCAGGTTACACTGGGACATTGTAGGATTATGCGAAGTCCGTAGAGAGGGGGAGGACACCGTAACCCTGAAGTCTGGTAACCTGCTATACTACCGGGAGGGCGCCCAACAGTCCCAAGGCGGTGTCGGGTTTCTCGTTCACAGGTCCCTCGTTAACAACATAACTACCATCGACAGTGTGTCGAGCAGGGTGGTATACCTAATACTCAGAATATCCGAAAGATATTCGTTGAAGGTCATTCAGGTATACGCACCGACCTCGTCACATTCTGATGAGGAAGTAGAGGCTATGTATGAGGACGTAAGTAGGGCCATACATACTTCCAAAACCTACTTCACTGTTGTTATGGGGGACTTCAATGCAAAGTTGGGCAAGAACAGCGGTGATGAGTTGAGAGTGGGGCAATTTGGATACGGGCAACGGAACCCTAGGGGACAGAGGCTGGCCGACTTTCTGGAGAAAGAGGAACTCTTCATGATGAACTCTTTCTTCCAGAAGCCGCCTCACAGGAAATGGACCTGGATAAGTCCCGATGGTTCCACGAGAAACGAGATTGACTTCATCATGACCGACAAGAAACGGATTTTCAGTGATGTGTCTGTGATCAATAGGGTAAAGACCGGCAGTGATCATCGAATCGTCAGAGGCACACTGAATATCAATGTTAAACTGGAAAGGTCCAGTCTGATGAAGTCTACGCTCCGACCTACTCGGGCCCATATTCAAAACCCCGAGAGCTTTCAACTCGAGCTCTCCAACCGCTTCGCTTGTCTCGAGAACTTTGTCTCAGTGGACGAGATCAACGACGGGCTAGTGGAAACTGTCCACACGGTAGGGTCTAAGTTTTTCAGACCCCGCCGTAAAGATAGACCTCAGAAATTGTCCGATCGAACCTTAAACCTCATGGCTGAACGACGCTCGCTACAGTTGCAGTCTCCCGATGACGCGAGGTCATATAGGCAGCTTAATAGACGTATATCGAAGTCCTTGCGACATGATCTGCGGCTCTTTAATACGAACCGTGTTAAAGAGACCATTGAGCAGAACAAAGGCTCCAAAGTGTTCGCAAAGGACAAGTTTATTGGACAAAGCCAGCTGACCAAGCTGAAACGGGAAGATGGCAGCATAGCGTCGACCAAAGCAGAGGTTCTAGGCGAGATCGAGAGGTTCTATGGTCAGTTATACACTTCAGTCGCAAAGCCCATTGACAGCTTGGTAGGCGATCCAAGAGCCAAGCTGTCCCGACATTATACCGAAGACATCCCGGACATCAGTCTATACGAGATTAGGATGGCCCTGAAGCAGCTTAAGAACAACAAGGCGCCGGGCGAAGACGGAATCACCTCAGAGCTTCTGAGAGCGGGTGGAACACCGGTACTTAAGGTCCTCCAGAAGCTCTTTAATTCCGTTTTGTCCGAGGGCAAAACGCCTGAAGCATGGAATAGAGGCGAAGTGGTACTGTTCTTCAAGAAAGGTGATAACAGCCTATTGAAGAACTACAGGCCCATCACGCTTCTAAGCCATGTTTATAAGTTGTTTTCAAGGGTCATCACGAACCGTCTCGAACATAGACTTGATGACTTCCAGCCTCCCGAACAAGCCGGTTTCCGAAGAAGCTATAGTACCATAGACCACATACATACGCTGCGGCAAGTTATACAGAAGACTGAAGAGTATAACTTGCCATTATGCTTAGCGTTTGTGGACTATGAGAAAGCCTTCGATTCGGTGGAAACATGGGCGGTGCTCGAGTCACTTCAGCGATGCCATATTGACTATCGGTACATTGAAGTGTTGAAGTGTTTGTATAGTAACGCCACCATGTCGGTCCGAGTTCAGGAGCAGAGCACAAAGGCCATTCCATTGAGAAGAGGCGTAAGACAGGGGGACGTTATATCCCCGAAACTGTTTACGGCCGTTATGGAAGACGCCTTCAAGCTCCTGGAATGGCAAGGACTTGGCATCAACATCAATGGCGAATACATCACTCACCTTCGGTTTGCCGACGACATCGTAGTCATAGCAAAGTCGATGGAGGAACTCAGCATGATGCTCGATGACCTCAATCGAGTTTCTCAACGGGTGGGCTTAAAAATGAACATGGACAAGACGAAACTCATGTCAAATGCCAAGGTTGTGCCCATCCCAGTCTCTGTTGAAAACTCGGTACTCGAAGTCGTTGACTCATACATCTACCTAGGACAAGTGGTCCAATTAGGTAGGTCCAACTTCGAGAAAGAAGTCAACCGCCGAATCCAACTCGCCTGATCAGCGTTCGGGAAACTACGCAATGTCTTTTCGTCCGACATACCTCAGTGCCTCAAGACGAAAGTCTTCAACCAATGTGTGTTACCAGTGATGACTTACGGCACCGAAACGTGGTCTTTCACTATCGGCCTCATCTCAAAGCTCAAAGTCGCTCAACGAGCAATGGAGAGGGCTATGCTCGGGGTGTCTCTACGTGATCGAATCAGAAATGAGGAAATCCGTAGACGAACTAAAGTGACCGATATAGCTCACCGGATTAGCAAGTTGAAGTGGCAATGGGCAGGCCACATAGCACGCAGAGCAGATGGCCGATGGGGCCGAAAAGTGCTCGAGTGGAGACCTCGGACCAGCAAGCGCAGCGTAGGACGTCCACCTACAAGATGGACAGATGACCTTGTAAAGGTCGCCGGAAGGCGCTGGATGCAGGTCGCTTCTAACCGGTATATGTGGAAGTCCAAAGGGGAGGCCTATGTTCAGCAGTGGACGTCCTATGGCTGAGATGATGAAGATAGATTCGGACAATAGATAATATATGCCAAATACTATGCTATGCTAAACCAAATTATTCGTAAATATAATCGGCATAAACAATAGTATGCGAATACAATTTCGGACTAACACATTTTCGGTAAGTTAGAACTTATGCCAAATAAGGTTCCTGCCACATTACCATTCGTCGTAAACTTAATATGCCAAGTCTGTTATGCTAAAACAGTTTCGGACAAACAAAAGTATGCGAAATAGAGGGAACCCATGTCGAGGTACGAGGTATTCTTTTCCTTTATTTGTTTTATTTGTTGACTTATGCGAAAATGAATTCCAGTTTATTGATAGGACTTTTCACATGACGATGAATAGGTATGTGTTTTTGTATGCTTTAATATTTGTCTATCCTTATCTTACAATCATACGATAATATATTATTTTTGATCTGTGCAGGGTGGCTGGCAAAAGCTGGATGAGAGTAGCCGAGGATCGCGTCATTGTACGCGTGCAGTTGGAGAGGCCTATGTCCAGCAGTGGACAAGAATAGGCTGATGATGATGATGATGATATTATTTTTCCGTCTCGGAAAATTGACTAAAATTACTTAAGGAGATAATAACAAATATGAACACTCACCTAAAAACAACACTAGCATCTTCCTCTAGCCGCGCGCCCTCGCTGACGCTCCACAGCAACAGCACCGACCCCCTCGGCCCCAGCGACCCAGCCACTGTCCTCGCCGGCGGGAACCTCCGCCTGTACCGCACACTGTTCACCACCCGCCGAGCCCTATACCGCGGCCGAAAATAGTACTCTCCTGTCCTGAACTCACTTTCAAAATTCGAATCACTTTTGAATAACGAATCACTTTTGTCACTTTCACGTTCGAATTTCAAATCGAAGCGGCGTTTGTGCTTGTGCTCGTGCTTGGGCACGAAGTAGGGGGTGGGGTCGTCGTGGCAGGGCCGGTCGTCGGGCGTGGTCGCCGTGAAGTTACCGCGGATGAAGCTGCCGACGATCGAGTAGAGCGCGTAGTCGCGCAGGGCGGCGTCGAAGTGGAGGTGGACTGGAAACAAAATGGTTGAGTTAATTGATGGTCAATGGCAAAAACTGTTATTTGAAGCATGGTAGATCGTATAATAACTGGGTGAAGACCAAAAAATTTGCATCCTTAACTCGTTTAATCAAAATTTGTATCAATTTTTCCATTGTGCGACGACAAATTAACCAGCGAATAATACCTTAAGGTACTATTTTCAGGTAATTCTTGTATCGTTAACTTTTGTCGCACAATGGAACTTTTTAGCTAGCCTTAGAAAAAAAGCGATCGGAATGAGCTTGCGACAGGAGTTAAGGAAACAAACTTTTTGGTTTTCACCCAACTGTGTTAAGAGATTTCAGGTCAAACATAAAGAGTTACAATCATATAATGGACAGTTTAAGTAGTTTACAAATGTAAAGTATGAACGGAAAGAATGATCGACCACATTAAGTTGGGAAAGGGCAGGGAGAAGAAGTAGAAATTCATATGTACATGTTAAATGTGTGATTAGATCATGCATGCCATAGTCAGGTAATGATGATAATTTCACGGCAGTAATAAGACCAGCGGGCCTATGATGGTTGCTTTTATCACGCCATAAATAAGTGACAAAGCATCCGTCACGTTTTGACAAAATGTGAGTGTAAGTTACAGATGCTTTGTCACTTACTCATCACGTTTACGCAACCATCATATAGGTCCCCACAGGTGTATAAAATTGTGACCCTTTGTGCATACAGATCCGTAATTCAGTCGTTGAATTAAGTTTTTCATCAAATTTCTTAAGGTGAAGTCACAAACATTCTATTCTTCAAAAAAAATTGTCTCACATGTGGATATGGTAATGACATGTCTAAAGGTCAAAATCATACCGCACGCATAATGGTACGGTGTTATTTAATATTTCCTTCATTTAATAAATTTCTAGCAAAGGAACAAAGGCACCAGTTGACAGTTCCCTACACACAAGGTGTGTAACTGTGTACCAATACCGGAACCGGAAACTGACGGGTATCAAGCGCAAGCGGCGGACGTATTATACCGATGCCAAGGCATTAGCGAGTTGAACCTGATGCCGAATCCGGGGCAAGTAATCCATTGTCGCTCGACACGAGTAGGGAGCGGATTCGCTTGTATTCGTACCTGGTAAATTACTTTGCGAAAAATACTAACAAGTTTCTGGAGCTAATGATACCGAATCCGGGGTGGTTATCATTGTCGCTCACTGAGTGTGGCCTATTCGCTAGTACCTATTTGTACCGAATAAATACTCGGCAACTTACGGGTATCAAGTGTAAGGTAGCGGGCGTATTATACCGATGCCAAAGCATTAGCGAGTCGAACCTGATACCAAATCTGGGGCAAATATTCTATTGTCGCTCATCGAGAACGTGGATAGCCGATAGCTGAAAAATATTAACATATTTATTTTAATCATGTGCCAAGAAGAAGTTGATCACGTCTTGGTGGGCAATAACAAGATCAGCCGTGTTACACACTACATATACCTAGGCCAGGTTCTGAGTCTGAACAGGAACAGCCTTAGCATGGAAATTAATAGGCGCATACAACTAGGTTGGGCTGCCTTTAGAAAGCTGTCCGAAGTGTTTAAAAGCGATATCCCCATGAGCCTGAAAAGGAAGGTCTACGATCAGTGCGTACTCCCTACTATGACCTATGGAGCAGAAACATGGACCTTCACCCGCCAAACCGTGCATCAACTCCAAGTTGCCCAGAGAGCGATAGAGAGAGCGATGCTGGGGATAACACTCAGAGACCGCATTCCAAACAAAGAAATCAGACGGAGAACCCAAGTAACCGACATCGCTAAGAAAGCCGCTACTCTAAAATGGAGATGGGCGGGGCATGTATGTAGGCGAGAAGACGGACGCTGGTCTCCAAAGATACTGGAGTGGCAACCACGAATGGGGAAAAGAAGCGTGGGCAGACCCCCCTCTAGATGGAGAGACGACATAGTTAGCGTCGCAGGAAGAAGGTGGATGCACGCGGCCCGGAATCGCAGTGAATGGAAAATGCACGAGGAGGCCCTAGTCCAGCAGTGGATAGATACGGGCTGATGATGATGATGATGATGATTTATTTTAAAGCGCAAACATGGATATACGAATACAAGAGCCCAAATTCAAGGGCTTTACATAAGTAAAGAGTGGTAATGACACCACTGAATAGTTATTTGGTAATTACTAAACAATGCATCAGACGAATATCTATCACTTCGCTCAAATCATATATACAAGCTCATTCATTATACATTCAGTTGATACCTTTTGCTGATGCCAAAGAAGGCCATTATGACTCGTTCTACACTGCTTGCATCCAGCGGACTTCAGCGACCTTAATCACGCCATCAGTCTACCTGTTGTACAGAACCAACTCTCGATGTGTCTTCAAGAGTGTGATTGCCACTTTTCACCAGTCACAATTTTGCGATACCAAGTATTTACTCGAGTATCAAGTACCTATTCCCCGTCATCCCTAGATAACTGTTGGTGCCGGAAATTGGCCCCAGGCGGACATTTTTGGGGCACTCCTTCGTTTCCGGCGCGCGATGGCGGGATGTGTCGATGACAGATGACTTCCAGTCTGATCGGATTGAAGAACACGGCGACTACAGTGGGATACAATGAATCAGTAACATTGGTACAAAGAAGTATCCATTATGGTAAGTGGAAGGGTAAAGATCACCGGAAGACGGCAAAGGGTGGGAAGCATAGCTGGGCACCGTTAATCAAATAGTTAACTTCGTTAATCGTTAATCCGCTACTAATAAAGTTAGCTTCGTTAAACGTTAAAGCGTCACATTTCGGAGGAATTAACGCAAGTTAACGTTAATCGTTAATCCGTTAATTTGTGTAAAATTGCATTTTTAGGGTTCCGTAGTCAACTAGGAACCACTTATAGTTTCGCCATGTCCGTCTGTCCGTCCGTCCGCGGCTTAGCTCCGTGATCACTAGAAAGCTGAAATTTGGTATGAGTATGTGTATGTATCACGTGGACAAAACAGTAACTTTCAATGAAAACTATATTGAATAAAATCGGTCAAGCCGTTTTTGAGTTATCACAAAATTTCATAATTTTCTTTAAAATGACGTAAGTGCCGCGCGGTGTCCTTATACTTCGAACGTGACACATATTAGTTAGGTTCCATACTGTATTAAAATATTTGGCGCGTATAATCGATAAGTTCCAGAAGGTAATAAGTAATTACTGTTACTTTGGCGTTTACGACCTTTTTATAGAGCTTGAAATCTTTCTCTTTATTTAAACCTCCGGCTTAAACCCGCTGTTTTAAGCCCGTCTATTGTAAAGGATGGGCAAGTACGGAACCCTACACTGAGCATGGCCCGACATGCTCTTGGCCGGTTTTATATCGTTGCGTTAGTGAACTTACGTACGACGCTTACACGCAAAAAGTATTTGCTGGCCCGATCTGGATACAAATTCCACATACTCTGTCAAATGTGGCCATGGATTCTCATCAGGACCGCTGGAATCCGTTTCCATGTCTTCCATGATATGGTTTTAATTACTACACTGCACAGTACACTTTTTCTATGTAACTATATTACACTGCACTCTTCTTTATCAATACGCAAATGATCACTGACAGTAATTTATAATAACAACAAACAAAACACTCGTCACTCTAAGCACGGGCGCTAAGTAATGAAATGATCAAACGAAACAAATCTCTTCGCAGTTTTCTCACTCGCACGCGCCGGCAAAATATATCTAGTTTTGTTTTTGTTTCACTCCCACCCGGCACTTGTCGTTTCATACTTGTCTGAACCTGTTTTTCACGCCGCGCCGCGGTGCCGTGCGGTAAATAGTAGGCATTGGATTAACGATTAACGGACTTCTGCATATTTAACGGAAGTTAACGTGTCCGTTAACATTTTTAAAAGTTAACTTAAAAGTTAATACGTTAATCAATATGTTAACTTCGTTAATTAACGATTAACGTATTAACGAGTTAATGCCCAGCTATGGTGGGAAGGCACCCAGCAAAGGGGAACCGATGGCCTGAGCAGGATTGCGGGAAGCCGTTGAATGAACGCATAACCGATCGTTATGGAGAGCTTTAGCGGAGGCTTTTGTCCAGCGATGGACGTCTTTTGGCTGATTCCTTAAAATGTCTCTCTGGTTCAGGAACACCCGATTCATTCTTACCTTGAAGAGACCGAGATTATAATTGACAGAACCTACGCGCTCGAAATATTCGTAATTCGCTTAACAGACCTTAGCACTAAGTACCTACTTTATGCATATTTATTAATATTATTACTTATCAAATAAGGCAAGGAAGAAAGAAAATAAGGCAGCGTTTTTAAACCAGTATTATTTAATGCGACGCCTCATTATCATCTGACATTGTTACACGAAACTTAAGTTGTAAAACAGATCTTTCAAGAGAAAGCTCCGGCAAATTTTATGTACCTACCATAAAAAGTTCCCAAGCTTCGCATTGTTACAAAAAACTTCGACCGAGTTTCAAATTTCTTTCCGAACTCCGAGAAACATCGAAAATATTTTCCACGAAGGTTTTAAACAGATATCATTCACATTCTCAGATTATACCTACATGCCTAAAGTAGCACTCAGATAAAAAAAACCAACGTGAAAAAATCCTAACATTTATTTTCAGATCTAAGCTAATTTTATCCTTATTCCTACGGGATGAAAGTCGGGACAGATTCCTATTGCTCCGCTCATTTACGGGTTTTGAATGATTGAAGTCCGTCAGTCTTTTTGTAGTTAATCTCTATAAAAAGTAAAACTGATTGCTTTTCAGAGACAAGGGAAGTAAGGATGATGTTATACGATAGCTAGCATAACTCCACTTCATTGCACCTTAATGTGGAGTTGTGCTGTTGGCTAGATGTTCAAAAACGCCGCTAGTAGTTGGAAAATAATTTAATACATAATTTCAGCTCTGACGCATCGATAACCGACCGACTTGGGCGGATGGCAGTTTGCCTTAAAATTTAGAGATAAACAATAAGCATGCCTTAATTTTTTTTTTGCGCTTATGTACAGAAAGTCAGTCGCACAAGGACTACCAGGAGGATGACATTAAAATTTCATTTTAGCCTTTCTTGACTATCCATATCCATCCATACTAATGTTATAAATGCGAAAGTGTGTCTGTCTGTCTGTCTGTCTGTCTGTTACCTCTTCACGCTTAAACCGCTGAATCGATTTTGATAAAATTTGGCATGGAGATAGTTTAAGATCCGAGGAAGGACATAGGATAGTTTTTATCCTGGAAATTATCCCTAAAAAGATTGAAAAGTGAGTAAGTAATTCATGACGACATTGATGACCCTGAAATGTAATTATTAGACCTAAAGCACAATGGCTCTTACATTTGCTTAGGCGCTTTTAATAATCCCTTTTATTAATTAAGGTGATTAGGTGGATATCTATCGTGTTGTAAGAGGTTGCTTTCATACTTCCAAGTTCCACGCGGACGTAGTCGCGGGCAAAAGCTAGTTTCAAATAAAATTGTAAAGAAGAAGCTGAGGTAGTGCATTGAGGCAGCCTGCTGTACTAAGCGTCATTGTTCTGAAAAATTACATTAAGGATCAGTTTTTGTATGAGTCATTATTTCCGAAAAATTGAACAGTGCCTTGAATGTACGAGTAGGATTTGTTTGGACACGTGACGCCTTTTTTGGTAAAACAATCTTCGTCCATTCTGTAGAGTTTCTTTTGGCGTTTCTTCTCAACAGTGGTCTCTTCTTGTGAAATGCCGGTAGACTTAGACATGTGAAAGTGCTCTTGTAGAGCCTTAAAAGTGTACTTGCAGAATAAAGTTCATTATTTCATTATGACTCATCACGCCAAAATGGTTAAATATTTAAAATTAATTTTTAATTTCACGTCGACGCAACGTTCTCAAGTCGTTCCACGTCACGTTGTCAGTTTGTGTAAATTAACGTTGAATGACGTAGTTTGGCATATCATAACATTACGTTAGATATCACGACGACGTGATGGATTTACCTTTTAAACAACTTGAATTAATGAGGTTAAAAGAGTCAAGTCTTAGTCGTATTTCTATTTTCAATAATAAAATTGACACTTACTGCATGCTATCATCCAATTCGAAAGAAATATAGGCATCCCACGATAAATTATCGGAGCAATTTTATTAAGAACTGAATTCAAATATATTTAACCGACTTCACTCCACAAATACTTTTATGTTTTATAACTTTCAATCATATTTTCGAACTTTTCAAAGGTAGGTATACATTTTTTGTTGGGTACATTTGTAAAAACGCATTTTTTTTGTTCTAAATAGCCATGCATTTAACCTTGATTACACCTGATGTTAAGTGACAATAAGGCCTAAGATGGAGCATGCTTGGCTAGAAGATGCCTATTCACTCTCGACTTGAAGAGATCCAAGTTATATTTATCGGGGAACAGGTGAATAAATAAATAAATAAATAAAATGAATAAATAAATCATCTAGGTTTAGTTTCCCAACTTGGGCAAACTGTACAAAAACTACTAAGTATACAAACTTTTATAAAGTTACAAAATCCAGTTTTTAAAATGTATAAATTTTTTCATACTGGGATGATCTGATTATAGAAAACTTATTACTTATTACTATACAACACTCGAGTAGAAGGAGTCCTACTACCACATAAATGAAACCTTGTGCTTGGCACAGTAATAATTGTACAAATGCAGTGTTAGTATAGTACCTACCAAACAAAAGCAAAGGTCTCGATACAGTTAGGCACTCACTTGCTTTCGGTAACTAGAGCTATCAACTGTGATCACCAACAAATTGCAATTTCAAAAATGGCTACCAATTCTTTTCAATTGGTAGCCTGAGTTACCAGACGCCTTTATACAATTTTTGATTTTTAATCTGTGTAGGAATGTTTAAGAGGTGGTTTAAACTGCGTTCAAAACATAAACGAATATAGATAGAATACTCTTTATTGCACAACTCTACACGAAAGAAATAGGTACAATAACCGAAAAATATACCCTAAATTACAATATAGAGGTAGACAACACAACAGATACTCAAATCGAAATCATAACACACTCACTACGCTCCGCGAAAATCGCTAGTAGAATCGCCTCTGGCTCTGTCCTCCAAAAGTTGAAAAAGCGCGTTCGCGGCCAGTTGTGTTGTGGCGGCCCACACGAAGTCGTCGATCATGTCGCGCGAACCACAACAGTTGAATCGTAGTTTATACAAATAACCAGTAAAATACAGAACTCAGGTGGTTTTTGAGAAAATTTAAAAAGATTAGCTTTTCTAGGCTTTTATTCTGAGTCATAACTTGCACCAAATGTTAGTTTCTGTTTAGGCCCATGATTGACGAGTAATATTGTATGAACATAATGAAGAATGCCTTACGAAATTAGGTCAGCCATTTGTACTTTTCTTGTATAGTACGATGAAGTATAAATAAATAAACTTGGAACTTTACGCGAGCCAAATGACCGATTCCTTTGCGGTAAAATAAAACCGTCAAAAGCTCTGAAGGGAAACTTAAAGAAAAGTTGAACAAGTAATAATTTCTAGTTGCTCATAAATAAGCGGCGAATGTAAGTGGGGCTCGAGTGTTGGATAATTACTCAAGTTCCTGGTAAGCCCAAGGACTTGGCTGGTTGTTTACATCGCGGCTGGCTGTTTTTGTGGAATAATTGGGGGTTTCAAGTGTGAGGTGTACATGTTGATAATATAGAATTATAATGATGATGATGTTATTAATCATTTATTATCCATTTCCTTATAACGCACTTTTACTTAAGAATGCTTAAGATAATGATTTTACGTGTGTTTCCAACGAAACTGAAGCGGAACAAAGACGTACCTAATCGAAAAATCATATGTTTCACTTTTTAGACATAAGATTGTACAAAAGAGGTAAACAATAGGCGTGGGACATTTTTCTGAGGATGTCAATTGATTCTATTATTTATTGGGATTAAATATCTATACTGGACTACCTACACTTAGACTGCTCTAAAAGTCAGTAAGTAAATGACCGTCAAAATTCAACATTAGCACTAAAACGCTCCATACCTACAGAGCCTACCTAGCCTACCTATAACGTTGTCTGTGGATTGGGTATAGTTGCCGGCAAACTTTTAGAACAAAAATGGCGGATCTACGCATGTACATTTGTACGTAAATCGGCTACTGCACAGTCAAGGTTATAAATAAAATAATAAATAAATAAATATTATGGGACAATCATACACAAATCGACCTAGTCCCAAACTAAGCAAAGCTTATACTATGGGTACTAGACGACGATATAAATAATATATAAATACATATATACTCGTAGATATGCTCTAAAAGTTTGCCGGCAGCTGTACCAGTATTTGTATGGAGAAAATAAGTAATTTGCCATTTTCACCGTGAAAAAGCGTGTTGAAGTTCATGGTTGTCAAACAATTATTGTTTTGTTAAATTATGAGGATTCTAAAAATAATTTCAAAATTTCTTTGGGGTTAAAACATGAAATCATTTTTTTTTTAACTTTGAAGTCATATTTCAATAGTACACTACTGCAGAGGCCACGAAATAGGGGATTGTTGGCCGAGTACGAGGCTGACAATCCCTGTTCGCACCGAGGCTCGTATGGTGCTTTTCTCAAATAAATCCAAGGAAATAATACAAATGTTCAAATTATATATTCATATATCTTTTTTACTATTTCCGCCAAGTTTTTACTATTTTTCAAATTTATTTATTTAAGCTGTTGTTCGGGTTAAATTTTTTACCACCAAATGTTAAGATGATTCTATTTATTGAAAAATGACAACAGCTTATTAATTAGATATTGTTATATTTTTTTACAAGAAACGTGATTCCTTGTTTATTTTATTGAATAAGTATCTTTTTTAATCTAATTGAATGATCTACTTAAATAAAAGAAATAAAACGTAAATAAACATGCACAAACTAAGTTTTTTTGGCTATATGCCATAGATTATCAATAAAAGAAATAAACCCCACTGAAACAAAAAACAATCTGTTTGTTGGCCGAGGCCGTAATGTTGTACGGAATTCCTTGCATGTATTATGAGATTTATTAATAAAATTAGTATTTGAAATTACAACGAATCTTCAACAAGTGCTATACAAAGACGTATTTCGCGTTCTATTACCACGACCATAAGAACGACATTTCCTTGGATGTTTGAGAAAATAATATATTCTACTCTTACGAATCATCGTGTTTATCGAGGTGTGCATTTTTGGCAACCTCATTTACACTACCTACTTCGAAAAACGTAACTACACAAAGGCACAGTAAAATGAAGGGGGCCTTATGCTACAAACCCGCGCTGCCATACAACGTTATTATCATCATCATCTATTTATTTATTTATGTATTTATTTATTTATTTATTTATTTATTTATTTATTTATTTATTTATTTATTTATTTATCTATCTATCTATCTATCTATCTATCTATCTATCTATCTATCTATCTATCTATCTATCTATCTATCTATCTATCTATCTATCTATCTATCTATCTATCTATCTATCTATCTATCTATCTATCTATCTATCTATCTATCTATCTATCTATCTATCTATCTATCTATCTATCTATCTATCTATCTATCTATCTATCTATCTATCTATCTATCTATCTATCTATCTATCTATCTATCTATCTATCTATCTATCTATCTATCTATCTATCTATCTATCTATCTATCTATCTATCTATCTATCTATCTATCTATCTATCTATCTATCTATCTATCTATCTATCTATCTATCTATCTATCTATCTATCTATCTATCTATCTATCTATCTATCTATCTATCTATCTATCTATCTATCTATCTATCTATCTATCTATCTATCTATCTATCTATCTATCTATCTATCTATCTATCTATCTATCTATCTATCTATCTATCTATCTATCTATCTATCTATCTATCTATCTATCTATCTATCTATCTATCTATCTATCTATCTATCTATCTATCTATCTATCTATCTATCTATCTATCTATCTATCTATCTATCTATCTATCTATCTATCTATCTATCTATCTATCTATCTATCTATCTATCTATCTATCTATCTATCTATCTATCTATCTATCTATCTATCTATCTATCTATCTATCTATCTATCTATCTATCTATCTATCTATCTATCTATCTATCTATCTATCTATCTATCTATCTATCTATCTATCTATCTATCTATCTATCTATCTATCTATCTATCTATCTATCTATCTATCTATCTATCTATCTATCTATCTATCTATCTATCTATCTATCTATCTATCTATCTATCTATCTATCTATCTATCTATCTATCTATCTATCTATCTATCTATCTATCTATCTATCTATCTATCTATCTATCTATCTATCTATCTATCTATCTATCTATCTATCTATCTATCTATCTATCTATCTATCTATCTATCTATCTATCTATCTATCTATCTATCTATCTATCTATCTATCTATCTATCTATCTATCTATCTATCTATCTATCTATCTATCTATCTATCTATCTATCTATCTATCTATCTATCTATCTATCTATCTATCTATCTATCTATCTATCTATCTATCTATCTATCTATCTATCTATCTATCTATCTATCTATCTATCTATCTATCTATCTATCTATCTATCTATCTATCTATCTATCTATCTATCTATCTATCTATCTATCTATCTATCTATCTATCTATCTATCTATCTATCTATCTATCTATCTATCTATCTATCTATCTATCTATCTATCTATCTATCTATCTATCTATCTATCTATCTATCTATCTATCTATCTATCTATCTATCTATCTATCTATCTATCTATCTATCTATCTATCTATCTATCTATCTATCTATCTATCTATCTATCTATCTATCTATCTATCTATCTATCTATCTATCTATCTATCTATCTATCTATCTATCTATCTATCTATCTATCTATCTATCTATCTATCTATCTATCTATCTATCTATCTATCTATCTATCTATCTATCTATCTATCTATCTATCTATCTATCTATCTATCTATCTATCTATCTATCTATCTATCTATCTATCTATCTATCTATCTATCTATCTATCTATCTATCTATCTATCTATCTATCTATCTATCTATCTATCTATCTATCTATCTATCTATCTATCTATCTATCTATCTATCTATCTATCTATCTATCTATCTATCTATCTATCTATCTATCTATCTATCTATCTATCTATCTATCTATCTATCTATCTATCTATCTATCTATCTATCTATCTATCTATCTATCTATCTATCTATCTATCTATCTATCTATCTATCTATCTATCTATCTATCTATCTATCTATCTATCTATCTATCTATCTATCTATCTATCTATCTATCTATCTATCTATCTATCTATCTATCTATCTATCTATCTATCTATCTATCTATCTATCTATCTATCTATCTATCTATCTATCTATCTATCTATCTATCTATCTATCTATCTATCTATCTATCTATCTATCTATCTATCTATCTATCTATCTATCTATCTATCTATCTATCTATCTATCTATCTATCTATCTATCTATCTATCTATCTATCTATCTATCTATCTATCTATCTATCTATCTATCTATCTATCTATCTATCTATCTATCTATCTATCTATCTATCTATCTATCTATCTATCTATCTATCTATCTATCTATCTATCTATCTATCTATCTATCTATCTATCTATCTATCTATCTATCTATCTATCTATCTATCTATCTATCTATCTATCTATCTATCTATCTATCTATCTATCTATCTATCTATCTATCTATCTATCTATCTATCTATCTATCTATCTATCTATCTATCTATCTATCTATCTATCTATCTATCTATCTATCTATCTATCTATCTATCTATCTATCTATCTATCTATCTATCTATCTATCTATCTATCTATCTATCTATCTATCTATCTATCTATCTATCTATCTATCTATCTATCTATCTATCTATCTATCTATCTATCTATCTATCTATCTATCTATCTATCTATCTATCTATCTATCTATCTATCTATCTATCTATCTATCTATCTATCTATCTATCTATCTATCTATCTATCTATCTATCTATCTATCTATCTATCTATCTATCTATCTATCTATCTATCTATCTATCTATCTATCTATCTATCTATCTATCTATCTATCTATCTATCTATCTATCTATCTATCTATCTATCTATCTATCTATCTATCTATCTATCTATCTATCTATCTATCTATCTATCTATCTATCTATCTATCTATCTATCTATCTATCTATCTATCTATCTATCTATCTATCTATCTATCTATCTATCTATCTATCTATCTATCTATCTATCTATCTATCTATCTATCTATCTATCTATCTATCTATCTATCTATCTATCTATCTATCTATCTATCTATCTATCTATCTATCTATCTATCTATCTATCTATCTATCTATCTATCTATCTATCTATCTATCTATCTATCTATCTATCTATCTATCTATCTATCTATCTATCTATCTATCTATCTATCTATCTATCTATCTATCTATGTATTTATCTATTTATTTATCTATTTATCTATTTATTTATTTATTTATTTCTTTATTTATTTATTTATTTATTTATTTATTTATTTATTAGGCTCACACAACAAATTACAGTCAATTACATACAAATTGTTGCTTATCGTCTAGGTCTGGACTATAATTCTAAACAGTGTGTGCACAGAAAGTTTAATAACATATATTACTAATTAATCGGTAGACAGAGAGTATTTATGTTGTATTTGTAAGTAACAGGGTATGGAAATAATATTATGGCATTATTAATCTATACTTTTCTATGGTTGTGTTAGGCTTAAAATCCTATTTTGGGTTACACAAATAGTTTCTTAACAATATTTTTAAATGTAAGTAGCTTATGATTAAATATATCCAAAGAAGGGTGTTTAACTATAGTTTCATTATATAGTCGACACATTCGTATAATGGGATTGTAAAAAGAGGTGTTATTTTTGTAAATTTGGAGCTGGAATAATTTGTGAGACGGGTTGCGTGCCTTATATCGAGTAATGAAATTCAGAAGCGAAAGGAGAGAAGGACAATCAATATGCGCGTGAATGACTTTATGAAGAATAATTAAATCGTTGCATTTTCTGCGGGATGAAAGAGATACTACAGTGAAGTGCTTGAGCCTGCTGATGTATGATCTGGGGGGGTATTCGACCAATTTTAGAGATATAATGGAGATCTCTCATTTTCATCGCCATCCGTCACTTTTGACGTGTGCCTACTTGACAAGTGGCGATATCGCAACTTCGTCAATTCGGATGCGCAAAATTTTCGTTTCCTTTGTATGTGACGGCATAAATAACAGGCGCATACTTTAAATTGACCGCGTAGTACGTGAAATTAGTCCGTTACGTTTCGTTCAAAACAGAAATTTATATACATGAATAACATTTTTGACAATCATTATCGCCTTCGTATTTCCAAAATTGAGATGAGATATGTCACTTTCAAGCTCATCGCATTTAAATGACAGTTCAATGGCGATATAACTGTTATCTAATGGAGATTTGACGTTCGGCGATATCTCAAACGGCATTCTCGAATTGGGCCCCTGAGTTCTCGACCGAGATAAAGTCTATAGGAGAGAATGCTGAGGAACTGCTTTTGAACTCTTTCTATCCTGTCAATATGAATTTTGTAATAGGGTGACCAAATCGCACATCCGTACTCTAAAGTGCTTCGAACTAGGGGGTCATCCACATATTACGTCACGCAAAATGTCGACTTTTTGAACCCCTCCCCCCCCTATGTCACGCTTTTTTGCTATACCTTTAACATTTACTGTCACGTTTGGTATGACCCCCCCTCCCCCTTAACGTGTGATGTAATTTATGGATGACCCCTAGGGAGTAGTATAAATATTTCAAGGTTTTAATATTTTTGAAATCTCTGGTGGAGCGAGATATGAATCCGATCAGCTTAATGCTCTTAGAAATTAATTTATCATAATGAGTATGAAAGGTTAATTTTTCATCAAAGTGAACACCAAGGTCACGGATAACTGACGTGCGATTTAATTTATAATCTTTAAGTGAATAGTTAAATAAGATTTTTTGTTTTGATGATGTAAAGGATATAATGCAACATTTATCAGAGTTTAAAAACATACGATTTGTAGTGCACCAATCTGCTACAATATTAAGGTTATCCTGCAAAATTACACAGTCCTTAGTATTATTTATTGTTAAAAATATTTTAAGATCATCTGCATATAGAAGACAAGGGCAAGACAGATGCTCAATCAAGTCATTGATGAAAACAACAAACAAGAGAGGTCCTAAATGAGAACCTTGCGGAACGCCTGAAGTTATAGTGATTGGTGCAGAAAGATGTCCTTTTATATTTATAAGCTGACTTCTATTATTCAAATAAGAACGAATCCATCTCAACAAATTGCCATGAATTCCGTAACCTTCTAGCTTTTTGACGAGTATTGCGTGATCAACTTTATCAAAGGCCTTTGAAAAATCTGTATTTTTATTTTATTGATTTAAACTTTATTGCACAAAACAAGTCAGTACAAATGGCGGACTTAATGCCAAATGGCATTCTCTACCAGTCAACCATAGGGCCAAACAGAGATACTAGAAGTGGGTGCAAATTAGAAATCTGATGGTACAGAGAGGATCTAGAGTACAAGTAAATACAAAATATTATATTGCTGTTTATACAAAAATATATATACCTACACACTTTAATATAATATATATAGGTACAGATATATACATAATATAATATATATATAAATATATACAAATATATACGAAAGTCTACAACATGGGATGATGGATGAACTATATGAGCTCTTGTTCCAGCAGATGCTTACGCAGCATACACTTGAAAGCTATCTTGCTTGGGGCTTGTCTGATAGAGAGTGGGAGTGAATTCCAGAGACGGCATGCCTGAACGGCGAAAGAATTAGACATAAAACCAGTATGGTGCGAAGGAATGGAAAGTTTGAGAGTTCGAGAGGAACGAAGTTCACAGCCTGGACGGGGAGTTTGAAAAATGAATTTACTTTTGAGATATCCTGGTGTAGAAGGCTCGAACAGGATAGAAAACAGACAGCAAAGGACCCTGAGGGATCTGCGACTACGTATAGGAAGCCAGTTAAGCTGACGGCGAAATAATGAAACATGATCGTATTTTCGAAGTCCGAAAATGAACCGTAAGTATACCATTATTAAGGAGACGATCAAGTTTGTTGAGGGACTCTTGTGTGATGTTCGTGAGGCACACATCTGTATATATTGAGTCTACCTGAGTTCTCTTTGCAAAAGCACAACACAAATAATTTTTGTACACTAGTAGATTACTGAGGGTAGACCTATTTGAGACAAAACCGTGTTGATTAGGAGAAATAATTGTTTTAAAATGTGAATAAAAACAGTTGTATAGGACAGCTTCAAATAACTTAGCGAAGATTGATAAAATACTGATGGGCCTGTAATTTTGACATTGACTTTTTTTCTCCAGATTTGTGTATAGGTATAATGTGCGCAATTTTCCAAAGAGTCGGAAAAACACCCGCCTTAATAGATTTGTTAAAAATGATGCAAAGAGGTAAACAGAGCTCCTGACCACAATTTTTTACAAACACTGGAGGTATGCCATCAGGACCAGCGCCTTTGTCACTGTCAAGACCTTTAATTTTAGCATGTATGTCATCAATATTCACATTAGTATCGTATAAGCTGATGTTAGTTTTTAAGGAACCTGGGAATGTGTATGTGCTAGAATCAGTAGATTTTTCAAAAACGGAACCAAAGTAGCTTGAGAACATTTCGCATACTTCTGTGGGATTTGATGACACCAAGTTGTTATATTTCATAGTGACAGGAACAGAGTTATTGCCTTTTTTCTCATTAATATATCTCCAGAAGTGTTTAATATTATGCCTAATTGATTCTTGTACCGAACTAATATATGTATTGTAACAACTGTCAATAAGTTTTTTGCATCGTGTCCGAAGAAGGTCAAAGCTGTCATAGTCACGTGGGTTACCAAATTTCTTATAACGCCGATGGTATTTCAATTTTTCCTTTAGAGAGCGAACTAATATCGGGTTGAACCAACTAGGGTACATACGAGATCTAATTTTTTTCATTGGCGTGTGTTTCTTGATAATTTCATTTAATTTATCATGGAATATTTGCACAGCGGCATCTACATCGATATCTGACAATAGTAGCTCCCAGTCGACTGCAGCCAATTCCTTACGTATTTCATCAAAATCTATATATATAAAACTCAAAGGTGACTGACTGACTGACTGACTGACTGACATAGTGATCTATCAACGCACAGCCCAAACCACGGGACGGATCGGGCTGAAATTTAGCATGCAGATAGATTTTATGACGTAAGCATCCGCTAAGAAATGATTTTTCAAAATTTACCCCCTAAAGGGGTGAAATGGGGGTCCAAAGTTTGTATGGGGAAAGAAGATTAGTTAGACTATTTTATTCGACACTTCACAGGAGTATTTCTAACAATAAATGAGTAAACACGTGTTTCAGGTTTTTTTTAATTCAACCTCTAAAAGGGAGAAATGTGGTGACAAAGTCTGAAAATCCATTGGTAATGCTTTAATGGTTTATTGGGTCGGGTCGCCTGTAGGGGTGCGATGGGGTTGAAATGACTAAATATGAGTACGGGTGTAATTTTTATGGTTTTTTGGGACGTTAATTACGAAAATGCCACCGATTTTGAAAATTTATTCGTGGTCATGAAAATTCTTGAAAGCATTTGCGCCAAATTGCAATTTAATAGGTCCAGTAGTTTTGCAGCAAATGGATTGTAGCAGACGGACTGAAAGACAGCTACACGTGATCCTATAAGGGGGTTCTTTTTTTGCTTTTGAGGTATGGATAGAGACCCGCGTTATCCTAATAGATTAAAAAAATAGTATTTGGTGGCATCTCGATCGTCGTCAATCGGTACCTATAGGCGGGCGGCGCGTTGGGACGGGAGGAGTAATGATCGGGAAACTTCCTGCATCCGTAATAAATACATTCAAGCTTTTCAATAATAAGTCATTTCAGAATTCTGAATTACGTTTATCTGGCTCAGAATAATACATTTTTTATTCATCAACGAAGAGAACCTCAATATCTTACAATAGAACATGACGTATCTTATAACATGGCTTAGAATCATTAAACCAATCTCGAATATCCCAAATCGATAAGCGGAGGCTCGGGACATTATAAAAGCTTTATACAAATAAAATGCACACATATCCCGGTGTCTTAGCTTTACTTCGAGTTATGAATTTTGAAGTGAACTTTATTTGGTACAGTAAAAGCTGAGATCGCTTGATTTGAGTGCTTGAGTTTTCGGTTTGATTTGATAAAGTGGAGTTATGATAAAATAAAAAGTATTTCCCTGTAATATTAGAAAAGCGAAAGTCTGTGTATGTTTTGTTACTTCTTCACGCTAAAACGGCTGGACGGATATGCATGAGGGAAATGCAGATTGCAGATTATACCCTAACTTAACAAATAGCCTACTTTTAATCCTGAAAAAAAGAGCATTGTTCCCGTAGGATGATGTATATTATATAGGCACGCGAACGATTTTTTTGTTCTTAATGTTGACAATAGATGGCGTTAGTAGTAGTTTAAAACGCGCTAATCGTTGTGTTTTCACTGAGTTACATATACCCGATGATGAGTGGCCGCCATATCTTATAGTACATACTACTATACATAAATATTTCTAGCGGATTATATTTTACAAATTAATTATTAATAATTTTTAGTTCTAAATGTTGACAATAGATGGCGTTAGTAGTAGTTTAAAACGCGCTATCGTTGTGTTTTCACTGAGTTACATAATATACCCGATGATGAGTGGCCGCCATATCTTATAGTACATAGTACTATACATAAATATATATATTTATTTATGTGCACAAAGAAGTTTTGTAGGCCCTATTTTTTTACACACGCTAAACAAAAGTAAAGCCGCAAAAACGATACATAATTAATAATAATACTTCTTAACGCGAGCGAAGCCGCGGGCAAAAGCTAGTTACATTTATAAAAGTCGGGTCTTTCGTTATTACGAGGAATAATGGCCTTAGGTGAAGAAGTTACAAAATCAATATCTATCAGCAAGGCAGGATGATGTTCGTCAGTTCGACTTAAGGGTGCAGCACCATAGACGCTAACTTTGCCAACATTTGACAATATGAGATCCAAAAATCGATTGTTTTTATTTGGGACATTATTATACTGTGTAAGATTGCACAAGGAGATGGTATCAAGCAATAAGTCAGATTTTGGATCACGAGTGAAAGTTGAAGGAGACATGACGTCTGAGGAGTTAGGTAGTTTTGTCCAGTGAATGTGGGGTGCGTTAAAATCACCAACGCAGATGAATTCAAATTCCTTATTAGAGTGTGACATTTTGCTTTGAAAATTAGTGTAAAACGATTTAAGTTTGGCTACTTCCAAATCTGGTGGTAAATAACAAACACAAATAATTATGATACAATTGTTAGTTACATCGACTTGAAGCCAGAGATCCTCAACCTCACTCTCCCACGCACACAAGCGATTAGCCGTCAGGTGTTTTTTAACTGCTATCGCAACGCTATCTGATGCATATCTCTGATAATGCTATCTGAGGCGTTACAGCCGAGGGTGGGCCTTAGCCTGGTCTAGCAAATCTCTCCAGTCCGATCTATTCGTGGCTTTCCTTCTCCAACTTATCACCCCTAAGATCTTGCTATCCTGTTCGACGCCGTTTAACCACCTGAGCTTGGGTCTGCCTCTACTTCTGCGACCCTCCGGTCGGCCATCTAGAAGGCGTTTCGGTGCCTGGAATACAATGCTATTATGGACTTTATAAAAGGAGGAGCACTAACTTTATATATCCTAAAGTGTCCGACGAAAGATTATTACGGCAAAAAGAAACATTAGCGGTGATTGTGAACAAGCATTTGTTGACAGTTCGGACATTGGAGCCGTCAATGAAACGCATCCGTAGGTGCATATATAACCACTAGTAGTGTGGCGTCCATAGAAACTGATTCCCACCGGCTTGCCTATTTTAGGAAATATTAAAAATTACACAAGTAAAATTTATCAATCCGGCTTGGCCCGAGGTTATATTTCACGACTTTAAACACGCCACTGATACATACATACCCTCCTCCTTGACACATTGTAGTGTGTTACTACATTAGCTATTCCGCAAGACTAAGTAATGCCGACAATAATGACACTAATTACTTATCGAGCCGAGTAGTAGAGTTGCTAAGCCGCGAAATTGTGCGCATCGGGTTACAAGCATGAAATTTCTACCACACATAGAACGTTCCACGGTGATCATTTTCAGATGTGGAGGGAAGTCAGATTCGTCCCCTGTGTGGTGGGAGAGCGGGTTGAAGAGGAGCTTTTTCTTTTTTTTATTACTGATCAGTTAAGGCTATTAGGGCTTCTGCGACATCGTTTTCGTGTAAAATAGATATCAGCTATTAATTTTTCATGTTATTTAAGAATAGTAGTCATATAAAAATTTGGGTTTATTGCCGTAAAGGTAAAAATAACAACAAGTTTTTTTTATTCAGAACGATAAATTAGTTATCTATCCTGAATATTTACAATTTAAAAAAATATTACTAAACAGAAAATTTAATCTTGTTTTTAAAAATGTATACATATTAGGCACCTCTGATACAAAAAGTACCTTGAAAAAAATGTTGATGGTAAGCTTAGCCTGCGTGTTCTAGTACATTTTGCTAAGTCGCGAAATTGTGTACATCGGGATACAACCACGAAATTTCTACCACAGATAGAGTATTCTGCGGTGATTATTTTCAGATGTAGAGGGAAGTCAGATTCGTCCCCTGTGCGGTGGGAAAGCGGGGTGAATAGGACAAAGGGGTCCTCTTTTTCTTTTTATATTACTGATCAGATAACGCTACAAGGACTTGTGTGGTGTCGTTTTCGTGTAAAACAGATATCAGGAATTCATTTTTCATGTTATTTATTCATAGTACGATGTAAAAATATGGTTGGATTTCCGAAATTGTAAAAATCACTACAAGTTTTTTTTATTCAGCGAGATAAATTAGTTATATATCCTTAATATTTACAACTAAAAAAAATACTGCAACATAGCAAATTTAATCTAGTTTCTGAAAATATAAACATATTGCGCACTCTTCATACAAACAGTAACTTAAATAAATTGTTGATGTTGAGATTAGCCCGTGTACTCGTGATACATTAGCAAAAAAATATTTTGTTTTAATTACATTATTTCGTTTTTCTAGGACGTATATAGTAAATATTATATGAAAAAGCATGTTAATAATCATTATTTAATGTATTTAATGAAGCGAAATGGGATGCGTTCGGAGATTTACGTTGGATACGCCGACGTAAAGATATATTTTAAGCTACTGTTTGTATGAGAAGTGCCCAACATGCATATATGTTTAGAAACCAGATTAAATGAGCTTTTTGAAATAATAATAATAATTTGAAAATGTTCACGAAATTTAACTAATTTACCTCACTGAATAAAAAAACTTGTTGTGATTTTTACCTTTTGGGCCATTACACCCATATTTTTTATATAGAACTATACAAAAATAACATAAAAAATGAATTTCTGATATTTGTTTTACACGGAAACGATACCAAACACGTCCTGGTAGACTTAACTGACCAGCAATAAAGAAAGAAAAGAGGGATACTTGGCCGTATTCACTCCGCTCTCCCGCCTCACAGGGGACGAATCTGACTTCCCTCCACATCTGAAAATAATCACCGTGGAACACTCTATCTGTGGTAGAAATTTCATGCTTGTAACCCGATGCGCACAATTATGTTAGAAAACAGCGGACTAACAACTCTACTAGAGGGACCCAGTGATAAATTGTCGGGTAGGTTCAACAGCATAGCGAGTCAATTCAACTGATAACACTTAATGTTTACGCGTTAAATTTAAGGCACTGAAGAACTATATTAAAGCCTGACCAGAATATATGAGGATTGTCAAGAGGGCGCAATTTATAACATTTACCTATATACATATATGTATATATCAATTAAGCAACCAATCGCAACCCACTATAATGACATTAGTTTTAAATACCTGCCAGTTCCACTATGTTAACCTCGTAATATCATTTAATGGAATGTACTCTTTTCCTGACTGTTTTTCGTGTAGTAAACACATGTTTATTTATAATTTTTAAAAATTTGTCTTTTAAAAGAAATCACCACGAATGACATTGACAGCCTCGAGTGTAAGTTTCCAACACGGCAATACCGATCGCGAATATGGTTCCCGTAAGAATGGGATGGCATTTAATCAGAAAATTTGGCCTTAAATCATAACTTTTGAGTAAAATAGTTAAATAAATTAGTCGGCAGATCCGTTAAGTTTTTTACACAGTGGCAAAGCCATTCATACATATTACAGTTTAAACCTATTTGAACTGAAGGTCAAAATCCAAATAAACCGAATCCTTTTCTCCGCTGAAAAATAGCCAAAGCCGAGTTGAACGATCGCATTCACTATGGAAATTGACAAAGATTTAGTAGACTTCAAATAAGTTTCGAGCTAACGCTAGTGCATTGCCCGCTCCGTGCGAGCTGGATCATTCGTCGATAGTCGGCGACAATTACTTTAAGCACTAAGCCCGGCTCGCTACACGACGTGACGGGCGTGCTCCGACTGAGACTCGACAATGAATCTGAAAAATCGATTCTAAACACGACTTGTAGTCTTTTTAGCCCGTTTAAAGAAAGAAAAAATGGTCTTCGCTGAAGAGCAATTAGGGCCACAGTTTTTGTGCTAACCAGTTGGCGCACTGCACAATGCACAATACAGCCATTATATTGTTTTTGTACCTATATGTTATTTGTAATAGATGTATATTTTAACTGTTTTTGTGTACAATAAAGTGTTTACTTACTTATATTCCCAAATAACTGCACTTTAGAACACGTATGTAAGGGTCGATTGCAAAACAATTTGACATAGTTAAAAGCTTAGTTAACAAAAAATCACGATCGCTTCCTTTGTGTGACGAAAGTTAGTCATACAAAATGTATGGGTAACTTTCGTCACACAAAGGAATCAATTAAGTTTTGTTTTAAAAGCCCTTAACTATGTACAATTTTTTTGCAATTTAAAAAAACCTCAATTCTTATCCTGTTTTTCATAATTTTTACGTCACCCTATTCCACAAGTGGGATTTTCTGGGGATAAAATCTCACTTCCCGGCCAAAGTAAGGTGTAAAACTTTAGACAAACCACGGGCGGTAATTCGTAAAGCCCCTGATCGCATATTTATGGCACAAACATCTGCGATCTGTGACATACACGAATTCACCGCCATAGGTATGTAACTATACTGGATGTCTATTTATTGATCCCTAGATCTAGATACGTACAGTGATACGTGCTGTCCCTCGTTAATACAGCTACAATATTTGAGAGGATCATAAGTTATTTAGTGAAAAAAGATAAAAGTCCATATATATCAGTTTGTATGGATTTGACAGTCCTGGTTGACCTTACTTAACACTAGCACCTAGATAGCAGTCAGAGACGAGCCCCTTAGTGTGCGCTACGTAGACTATCAGCGCGTGTCAAGGCGGAGAAATCCAGTCTTAATACCTATAACGTGGATCGCTCGTAACTTAGTAATGTCAAAACCGCAGAAACTTCGTTAACCATAAGGGATCACAATTCCCCACAATCAACTTAAAACCTTACAACTTGTAACATATGGGTATTATGTAATGTTCCTTCAATACCGTATGTTAGACAGTATTTGTTAACAAAAAGGACTTAGGCGCCTCCGCCCGTTTCCAACAAGTTTGCACGTAGTATCTGGAGTGCCGCATACAGATGGGGTACATACTTAAAGTAAGTAGGTAGTAGTAGCGAAGACTTAGTCCTTAATTCATTGATTGCGTGTGAGAGGCCCAAAGTACCCCGAAGGGCTTGCGGTGAACTAGCGACTTCGTCCGGAGGGACCATGTAGCCATTAGAACAGCTAGGGCTTGGGAATCTGTTCACCAAGAGTAGGTAATTTCTGTGAAATACCAATTATTATCACTTAAGTCTTTCAATATATTTACAATACGACATCAATCAACCATGAAAGTTTATAATGTATCATCAGTAAATAGCATCACAAAGATTTATTTGATACAGATGGTGTCATGTATTATCACTCTTGCCCTTATTCCATTTATTTGGGGTCGGCACAGCATGCTTTTTCTTTCTTTCTCATAATATATCCTCTTTCACACAATATATATTCATCTTCCCTTTGGCCTTCCTCTTCTTTTTTCTTTCTTTCTCGCTCTCTCTCTCTCGCTCTCCTGAGTGAATTTAATAATTTTTTTTATCTTCCTCTTCTTGCATATCTCTTTATATTTTAGGTGTCATCTGGTCTGCATACATAACTCAAAAAATATAAATGGTCGTAAAATAGAGCCCTGTAAATGTAATAGGTAGTCATAGCTATAGCTTACAAAAGATAGGAAATACTGCTTCCGAGATAACATTAGAGTTACATTATTCACTAAATAAGAGTCTAGAAGATCATGCAATTTAGAGATAATATCGCCCGTTGTTTACGTCTTTATATATATTATTTATTTTATCTCCCATGGGAAACTCCCGAGTCTTAGACATATTAAAATAGGTACATCCGAAACGTGTCAAGCGATATTCGACTTCAAAAGTCAAACATTTATTGCATATCACATATGTAGATGTATGTCTTAATAATATTAGCTATGCAGACGACATGGTGCTGTTGATAACGAAGCTGCTGGCAGTATGTGAGAGGTTTGCATCGAGTCATGGCTTGCAATATAATGTTAAGAAAAGTAAATGCATGGTCTTTCGAGTCAAAGGAAAAGATCTGCCGCCTGTACCTCCCATTCGTTTGTACGGCACGCCTCTAAAGAAGGTGGATTCTTTTAAAATATTTAGGGCACGTGGTAACCTGTGATTTGAAGGATGATGCAGACATTTAGCGAGAGAGAAGAGCATTGTCTGTCAGAGCCAACATGGTGGCCCGCCAATTTGCTCGTTGTACAGCTGAGGTTAAAATAACGCTATTCAGAGCCTTCTGTACCTACATCCCTTTACACGAGTAGTCTGTGGGTCTCTTACACGCAAAAACAATACAATGCTCTACGCGTGCAGTACAACAATGCTTTCAGGGTGCTGATGGGGCTACCTCGTTTCTGTAGTGCGTCTGGGATGTTCGCAGAAGCAAGGGTTGATTGCTTTTATGCAACCATGAGAAAGCGGTGCACATCCCTGGCGCGCAGGGCGCGGGCTAGCGCTAACGGCATCCTGAGGTCATTTGCCGAAAGGTTTGATTGTCAGTATTTGAACCACTGCCATATGGTTCATGTACTGACAATCAAGCCTTTCAAGCCCTTGTAAATACTGAGCGAATTTATTAAATGCGAACTGTATTATAATACACCTAATAATAATGTTACACTAACCGTAGGATAAGAATTTCAGTCTGTTACTAACATATTTTGTAAGCACCAACTGGGATCATAGGATCCCAGTTGGTCGAAATAAATGATTTTTATTTTATTTTATTTATTTTTATTGTATTAATCGGAATGTATACTTGGGACACCCTGCAAGGGCACAGCAGGTAACATTAAGAGGACATTTTATTTTATTTTATTTACAATTTTAATTTCAAAAAAAATAATAGGCTTCTACTATGAGTAAACCGGCTGTTGATACTCTGCATTTTGCTGTATACCATCCTTTATACACAGTTCACAATAAATGAGTACTCTACTTTACTTTACTTTACTTTACTTTACTTTGCTTCGTATGTATTTTAATGTATCTCATATGTTTTTCCTTGTGTTTTTAGGGTTCCGTACCCAAAGGGTAAAAACGGGACCCTATTACTGAGACTTCGCTGTCCGTCCATCCGTCCGTCCGACCGTCCGTCTGTCACCAGGCTGTATCTCAACAACGGTGATAGCTAGCTATATATATACCTACAGTTGAAATTTTCACAGATGATGTATTTCTATTGCCGCTATAACAACAAACACTAAAAATAAAATAAAATAAATATTTAAGGGGGGCTCCCATACAACACACTTGTTATAGATTATATATATGTATAGGTACGGAACCCTTCATGCGCGAGTCGGCTCGCACTTGCCCATTTTTTTAAATTCAATAAGATAATTTGTATTGTATTGCAAATAAGTCACAGAATTTGCTTCGTGCTAGGGCGTCGCGGCAACCGCGTCACAAAGTTGCCTGGAATTTACATCCTTAGGGAGGATGTATCCATTAAAACTTAAGGTAAGTACAAGGACGCTAATTCATCAGCGCTTTGCGATAGCTTCAATTTGGAGATAAAGCGAAGATCCTGCAATACCTCATCGACTCAGGGCCCTGAAATAAAGTGTTGCTTATTATTTAGCAGCCGACTACTCAATATTCATATCACACGCATGAGAAAGCGGGAGCAAAAGCACCTCGGGGAGTATTGCTCCATTTGTATTCGATGACAGCTCTCGTCGTTTCAGTGTTGCCAACTTGGAGCTAAATATGAAACACTGAGTACTTAAGAATTCGGTTCGTTATTTCCCTTTGTATTTAGAGTTCTGTAGTCCTCAGAAAGAAAATGGAACTCTTATAGGTGTCTGTCCTTCTGTTACTATTTTTGCGCTGTTGAGTGAAAATAAGTGAAAACTCGAAATGTTAACATAGGCATTGCTAACAAACTTTAGGGATCCGGTTCGTTTTTTCTATTTATTTTCCTTGTTTTTTGGTGAAGTTTGGCGATACAAATAAAAGTTCTGTAACCGTTCCAGGGTAGCCAACTTGAAGCTTAATATATTATGAAACACTATGTAAATGTAATAGGGATTAGGGATAGACAGGGAAAATATTATCCCTAGATTCCAAGTTCACATTACGCGTGTAATGCAGAAAAAAGATCTTCCATACTGGCCGTTTAGGACCTATGCCTATTTTTATAAGGCCGTTTTAACTTTTTTTAAAGTGTGTACCTTCAATAAAGGAGTTCAAATAAAGTAATTTCATACATCATTATTGACGAGCAAACCAAGCCGGCAAGGTTTTTTTTTATTTTTGGCTGATCATAAACTACGCGCTTCGCATCCTGATTTTTTTAACTTAATGTTCCCAACAGTATGGCGACTGAGCGGAAACTTTTAGTCGATAGTTTTTACAAATTACTGTTACAAGCATGAGTCCGAGCATTCCATAATAATTATCCACTAGTCCCTAGAGGTCTATTCAGAGCACTAATTTATTAGAGTAATTTATTGTTTATATACCGAATTTCCCGGCAACGATTCCCGCGGGAATTTCACGGTATGTTTTCTAAATTAGAACGTTGTAGTGCACGGCTGCACGGTTGTCCAATATTCGGCGAGTGAAATATTAGTTAGCGAAAGTAGGACGGAACGTGACTCGTGCCCACTTTCTGACAAGCCAATATTTATAAGAATATAAAATTCTAATCCCACTAAAGGAGATAGAGATATATGTATGTATAAAAAGGTATTTATTTAACACAACAAAAAAGGAAAAACAAGGAGACAGTAAATAAAAATGTACTATGTACATAAAAGCTAAAATTAAAATAAACTAAAACAAATTCTAAAAATTGCTCCCCCTTGGCATTGTACCGAAAATGCTGGCAGCATTTCCTCGCTGAACAGCTTTGTTGATACGCTATGCGAGGAAGCTGCCAGCTCTTTGGTCGCCTGTGGTCTCTTTAAGCCTTTTGGAGAGCTCTTTGTGAAGTTTTTGGGCGCTGGGCCTAGGGACTATGGACCTAGGGTCTCGACCCAAAAGGTACAGAATTGTATTCGGGGCCGGGACCCCTATATTTGGTGCTCTTTAGTTTTGCGGCCCCTTCAGCAGCCGCACCCGCTCTGCCCGATGTTCGATGAATGTATCCCACTAATAATATTAATTAATAATCATTTATTTCGGAATTTCATCCATATCGCGTTAGTAACATAAATAATAAACATTCTCAAGTATTCTAAATGATGCCAAGACGAGACCATATGACTCGCACTGTCAAAATGTTATCATATCTCATGCAGAGTCAAGCTTCTGACTGTACACGCCCTATCATTCAACTCGATAGTTTACTGATTTGGTTCAGTAAGCCATCTCAGCGCTCGCCGCTGTAAAAAATGTAGCAGAGGAGTAATGAGAAGTGGTTGTCGTTGTTTATATGAATGGGTATTTTTTAGGGTTCCGTACCCAAAGGGTAAAAACGGGACCCTATTACTGAGACTTCGCTGTCCGTCCGTCCGTCCGTCCGTCCGTCCGTCCGTCCGTCCATCCGTCCGTCCGTCCGTCCGTCCGTCTGTCACCAGGCTGTATCTCAAGAACGGTGATAGCTAGACAGTTGAAATTTTCACAGATGATGTATTTCTATTGCCGCTATAACAACAAATACTAAAAATAAAATAAAATTAATATTTAAGGGGGGCTCCCATACAACAAATGGGTTGGTTGCGTTAACTTTGCACCTCATTTGTATGGGGCGCTATACATACCAGGTGCAAACTTAACTTAACCACTTAAACCTTTACCGCATACGAAGCCATATATGGCAGATATGAACTTGGACCTTATTGGCATAGGTCAAGGTTCAAATTCAAACAACTATTTTTTTTCTATATACGGTAAAGGGTTAAGGATGAAAAGTGTTTGTACGGAACCCTCGGTGAGCGAGTCCGACTCGCACTTGCCCAATTTTTTTTTTTATAATCGGCATGTAATTTTTATAGGATGTTCAGAAATTACCGTTAAAGTTTGACAGTCCTCAGAGCACCGAAAACGCTCCATACAAAATGGTTACAGGACTTCCGGTTTGTGACTTAAGATGGCCGCATGCCTTTAAGTTTAGTTGTTCGTTATTTATTCATGTTGGTTGTTCAATGTGTAGTATTGATAGCCTATTGTGCAGTGAACTAACGTATGAGTGAATGGTTAATGAAGAATTCAACTTGAAGCGTACATAGCCCTTCTTGGGTCAAGGCCCGGTAGACCGCGTGGTTTTTTGTAAATCGCTATCAATTTACAAAAAGCAAAACCTCACCGAACAACGGCATGCTCTACGAGCAAACTTGAAATTGGCGAAATCATCATTAACCTGATGGAAGCCATATTTTAAAAGTAGTAGTAGTAGTAGAAATGGTTACAGAGGTGTGACGTAATTTTTATGTTGGGTACCAATATTTTTAAGGAGAAAATCCATACTAATATTATAAATGCGAAAGTGTGTCTGTATGTCTGTTACTTCTTCACGCTTAAACCGCTGAATCGATTTTGATGAAATGTGGCATAGAGATAGTTTAAGATCCGAGGAAGGACGTAGGATAGTTTCATTCTGGAAATTTTACCTAAAAAGATTGAAAAGTGAGTGAACATTTCTGTTGGGGTGCGGTGACCCTGTAGGAAATGTAATTATTAGACCAAAAGCACAATTGCTCTTACATTTGCTTAGGCGCTTTTAATAATCCCTTTTACCAAGTTCCACGCGTACGTAGTCGCGGGCAAAAGCTAGTAGTTAAGTAGATAATTTGCCATTTTATTTCACTGAATTATGAGGATTCTCAAAATATTTTCAAATTTGCTTTTTGATAAAAAATAGCGTCAAATTTGCATAGGTAGGTACTTTTGAAGTTTCCAAGTCCCTTACATTTTTTTTTATGACATATTGAGCCACTATTATAAATACAGTATGCTGTAAAATTACGCATCAGCCATGTTTCACTGTTTTCGACAGTCGTCCCTAGATACGAGAGCGTGCACTCATACACAGAGCCGATACATTACAGATCCTTGTCAGATGTCATAGTCTAATTTATCCCCTCACGTTATGGAGTGTAGAAGGTAGGAGTGGAATCTTCATTTATCCAAAAGTGTCCGCTGGAAGGTGTCAAATTAGTGGCGCTACTGTGTCTGAAACTAGTTCCGTTACTTTAGCAACGGATTGACTCAATTAAAAAAATTAAGAATTTGCGTTGGGTTCCGTACCCAAAGGGTAAAAACGGGAGCCTATTACTGAGACTTCGCTGTCCGTCCGTCCGTCCGTCCGTCCGTCCGTCCTTCTGTCACCAGGTTGTATCTCAAGAAGAGTGATAGCTAGACAGTTGAAATTTTCACAGATGATGTATTTCTATTGCAGCTATAACAACAAATACTAAAAAAAAAATATATTTATGGGGTCTCCCATACAACGAACTTGTTATAGATTATGGTACGGAACCCTTCATGCGCGAGTCGGACTCGCACTTGCTCAATATTTTTCTGTATATACTTAAATGAACTAAGTAGGATTACTCTGGTCACCAAAAATTTTAAAATATCAAATTCGACACAGTTCACTCCGTCTAAAACTTTTAATTTTTTCATTCTTTCTTGCTACTCTAGCGCTATTTTCCATTGTAATGCTGTCCATTGTAATGCTGTCCATTGGAACTATGCTTAGCGCTGGACACTTTTTGGAATAGCCTCCTATGAAAGATTTCGCTCCTCCCCTCTACACTCCATACCCTAACGTATTGTAAGATAATCAAGTTCTGCCAACCTCAAGTAACCAAATCCACCAGGATATTGCCGAGAGAACAGTGCCTTATTGCTCTCCAACCGAACACTGATTACATTTACTGGTTTGACGAGAGCCGACATTATGTACTCCAATCAACTGGGATGACGATTAAACAGTAATTTCCCCAAAATAGCACATAAATGTCAGAAGATGAACTCAACCGGTACGGATACTGTTGTTTATTGACAAATGAGTGCTTCAAGAATATACGGGATGACTCGTTACATAGGTACGCCATTGAAATCCAAATTCTAATCATCATCGAAATCCTTACAAGATTTTGACCAAGATTGTAATATTATCTGAAATGTATTGGAATTGATGGTACCTACAAAAGAACGTATAATAAATAAGAAATTTATCTGTGATTGTTATTGTCTTGGGTTTGAGTTTCAAAAGTATCTCAAGGATATGGAATATTTCGTCGCTACGCTTTGATTTGTCACATATTCGTGTTCGCGCGGATAAGGTTTAAAGTTCCTTATCCGTTCAAAAATGCTGATTGTTTTAGACATTTTTCTCTATGACCAAACACGTTTATCAATATATTATGTTACTACTTGGAGCAGGGCTATTGAGATTTATTGGTATATATTTGAAACCTACAATGTAAATTTTTCATTGATTATTTTTGTTTCAAAAACTACTCTAAATTGACAAAATTCATGCAGAAAACTGTTTTTTTTCAACTTATTTTCGACTGAACGAAATGAAAGCATGAAAGAACTATGTTACTTTAGTATTATGTTACTATAGAAAAGTATTATTCACTTTAAAAAATTGGTTGAAATTATCAATTTAATATATTTGTAATAATATGAATAAAATAAAATTTAAAAGGAACAAGGCTTCCTTAAAGACATTTAGTCTCATATAAGATATAAATAATTTCCATACGAACATGGTTATTGCACACATACATGTGTTTAGCTTGGTTGTTGCCACTGCAAGAATTCAAAATTATATTAAGGCAGACAACACATACAGTAAAACAAAACAATGAAAAACAACAAGAAATTGAGACATTCAAATATTAAGAAGTACAAGGTAGGTTGCTATTATTAATTAAGTTATTCAACTCATTAATTTATTTATCTACTTATTACGATCAGAATGCTCACTTTAATGGTGTTCTATGATTTATTCAGGAGGGAACAGTAATCAGGTCTGGCTTTCGAAACTCTAATAGTCTGCGGTAATTGTGTACCATCAGGCAGGCCGTATGACTGTTTGTCACCACTCACCTCCGTAGTATAACGATCGCTGCGATGAGGTGGCGGAAATACCAGAAAATTATCAACGCAAAGTACTGTTTCACGATTCAATTCCAATCAGTGTCAATTTTGATTTTATTGAGTATTTATATTATTGGATTTGCGATTGTTTAAGTCTTTGTAAATTTTATTATACTTATAATTTATTTGCTATACAATATTGTCATCAATGAAAAATATTGTAATGTAGGTAATTCGTTGACATCAACAAAATATTAATTGTTAACATTATTTATCATATCCAAAACAAATGTATTTCAAACACAATCATGTATTGTTAATGGAAACGCGATACCTCCCATTTATTCTGTGAAAATGTGCAAAAAACCCGGTCTTCTTTGACTAGACTAGCAAACTCGGTCTAGATCATAGATAATAGACTGACGATTATCCACGGGAGCGAGTCGCTCTGTGGTCTAGTTTATGGTTTGTCAGTTTGGAGTCTGGTGGCTAGATCAGATTGAAATTACTGTTGCATGGATCCATTTACATTAATTAACATACAATATATTGCATAGTTCAAAGGGGATGTAATTTCGCTTTTGGCTTTGTGGTTATTGAGATGTGTACCTACGTGTAGCAGTGTACAGTTGACAACTAGACAGCTATTGTCCTTATATACGAACGTATAATATAAGGAGGGTGTGGTGTTATTTACGTTGAATTCTATATATTTAACAAACAATCAATAAATTAAAGTGAGCTTAACAGAAAACAACAGCAGACCTTAAATATAAATTAATGTACAAAAGGTATGTATGTAACAGTTCTCTCAGGTGAAATCAGGATATTATGTGGATAAGTGGAATTTCTATATTTTTTTAATCTATTGTGTAAATCATGTCATTAAATGTAGGAAAAATGCATATTAAACAGTAATTCATGAAGGACCGAGCATAATTTGTGTTGCTCGGCTAGTCCTCGGGCTGTCCCACGTTGGGCGCCAAAATTAGCGGCTTGTGGGATGCTTCAATAAGGCGGTTGTCACGCTGCTCCGCACATCGGAGCGGCGTCCAGTGCTGCGGTTTTTAACTTTGTACACAAAAACCGCAGGGTATAACACACTGACACCACAGCTCCGCTCAAACTAAAAATCCGCAGCACCGCTCGTCCGCCCGGATTCCGTCACAGTGTGACAAAACCGCCTTATATCGGTATGATTTTGTTTGCGCCGCTCACCACTCACCGAAGCCGCTGCCGCTGGTCGCACAAAGTCGTGGCTGAACCGTTACAGTCTCTCTTTTTAGGGTTCCGTAGTCAACTAGTCAACTAGGAACCCTTATAGTTTCGCCATGTCCGTCTGTCCGTCTGTCCGTCCGTCCGCGGCTTAGGGGTGTCGTTAAATAGGTATTTTGAAAAAATTATAGGGGTTTCTAAATATATTTTTTTGATAAAGTCAGCAGTTTTGTAAACATTTGTTCCGGAAATCCAAAAAAATTGGAGAAACGCACAGTTGAGGACCGCCAACCATGTAAGTGGCGAGGACGAAAATGTCTCTAAAGGCATATATGATGGTAACTTGGCCATATTTGTCTGGCTGGACTACGGAAAGCAGCCAGATCTTCGAATACAGCCACTAAGCCGTTTGGCGTGCTGCCAGTGCTGCACAAATGGACACAGATTAAAAAAAAAAACCCCGTTTGCCATTGTTGCTCTTTTCTATTTCATCATCGTTGTTTTTTGGGTTCCGTGCCTCAATCGGAAGAACGAAACCCTTATAGGATCACTTTGTTGTCCGTCCGTCTGTCGGTCTGTCAAGACCCTTTATTTCGAGAACGCGTGGAGGTATCGAGTTGATATTTAAACCATACGTACTTAAGTCTACGATCCCTTGAAGCTGTGAAAAGAATCGAACGTCTACGTTAACGTAAAAAAAAGATACGGCCGTTTATGTCGCAAAAAACGTAAATTTCGACACTCTCAAGGGCATCAAAATGAGAGGGTACTTCCCGATGTCCTAGAACTATGAAATTTGGTAAGTAATAATTATCGTCACATACTAACTACAAATACTTATAAAAATCTGATGAACTATAATACATTTGTAATAAAATCATAAAAAATATAGTCCTTTTCATGGGTGTCTATCATTTTATCGAAATTTCTTACATCGATTTTCATTTCATCGAAAACTATTCCACGAATGTCTTTTCATTTTTTTTTCGAATCACATAATCATCAATTCATTGCTTTTCGAATCATCGATCAACTATTCAACGTAAATTGTTTCGAATTTGTCTCAAATCGTAGCTTAACTATTCATCGAATTTACCTTTCATCGAAACATGATTCACAGATGGCACGTCCCATTTATACAAAAAAATAACCTAAACCTAACCCAACCACGTCGGATCTAGCCAAGTCGGGTTTCAGGTCATAAAAAAAAATAACCTAAACCTAACCCAACCAGGTCGGATCTAGCCAAGTCGGGTTTCAGGTCATAAAAAAAATAACCTAAACCTAACCCAACCAGGTCGGATCTAGCCAAGTTGGGTTTCAGGTCATAAAAAAAAAATAACCTAAACCTAACCCAACCAGGTCGGATCTGGCCAAGTCGGGTTTCAGGTCATAAAAAAAAATAACCTAAACCTAACCCAACCAGGTCGGATCTAGCCAAGTCGGGTTGCCAGTATGGCCTATGGTCTTAGCCTGTCCGGAAGGACACAAAAAAAAAACACGTTTCGATGAACGACTACGTCGATGAACAAATGAAATAATGAAGTGAAATTCGATGAATTGATTCTTGTGTGAAAGGTAATTCGAGCAAATGTACAAGCGATGTAACGAAGTTCGATGAATGATTCCTAAGTTGTAACAAAATTCTGCGAATAGTGTTATGGGAAACGATAATCGATGAAACGTTTTTAGATAAAGTGATGGATTACCCCTTTTCATACATCATATTTGGAAAACTCGGATGCGTTAAGTTTGCACATACATTTCAGGTGCAATCTTAACTCAACCAGGTCAATTTAGATGGTATAAGTGAAAGTTTGTACGGAACCCTCGACTGTACTAGTAGTTACTGGTTGTTCACGCGTTAAATGGTTATAAATAGGAGTTTAATACATATGTTAATGTTTACCACAACCCGCCAATAGATGGCGTTAATAGTACTGTTTTTGGTCATTTTACTTTGAGTTTTTGAGTTATACAAAATATTACTATATTCTAAAATATCTACAATTTCACAATCACATCTCAGCGTATTTATAAATTGATTATTACTTGTTATGTTTCAACTAATTTCTAGTAGCCTTAATTACCCCCGAGATGTCGTTGAACCCACCGCAAACTAGCTATTAAGATTTTCCCTGCAAACATAAAAGCCTAAATGAATTTTGTATTCATTACGTCCAAGCGCCATCCTAAGCATAGTAGATGGCGGAGCAAAGTAAAACGTAGCATCAACCCTGTTGTCAGCAGTAATAAGCACCCCTCGGTATTAGCAAAGACTATATACCCCCTAGACCGATATTCTTCATACTACGCACCGTACTCCGTTTGTTACTATCGTTCTACATCGCTAGATGCCGCTAAGGGTATCAATTCATTCAAAAGTCGACATTTTTCAATTTCTACTGTACGGTACGCGCAAGCGTGAAGTAACACAGTCGTCAAGCGTTCAACGACATTCCAACTTCCAAGTGACAGTAAAAAGTGAATAGATGACGTTAGGTGCGATGTTTGTTTACTACGTTCCGTTTCGTCTCATTTCACTTTTCGTCTCATTTCACTATTTGTGTATGTTTTATTTAAACATAAAAATTACTTACATCCTAATCCTAATAATATTATAAACGTGAAAGTTTGGATGGATGTATGTATGTACGTTTCACTTAATCTCAAAAAACTACTGGACGTATTATGATGAAACTTTCGAGTTATGTACCTTACCTTACCTGCCTGAAGGTAGAATACGTAACGATTCTGACTTCACGCCTACCATAGTTTAGTTTAGGTGCTGTAATTTTAGCCAATTTGATAATAGACAAAATAATTCTTAGGGCAATTCATGTTAGGAATATTATGCTTTAGGTAATTAGATTTTAGTTATCAATATTAGGACAAACTTGATTTAGGACTTTAAGAGAGTATGCGCAAAAATTATTAGGACAAACGAGTAGTATGCCATTCAACAGTATGCCAAACTTTCTCGGCCAAACATTTTTAGGACAAAAAACGTTATGCGATACGACAGGCACCCGAAATTTATCTATACAAAAACTAACAGAACTAACGACAGTGATAATTCAATAAAACCACAATTTTATAAACGTTTTTTTTATATTACTTTTAACAAAAACAAAACGAACGAATATATTTTCGCAGGCCGCCTGCATGTAGGCAATTTCTAATTGTTCTAGGGTAAATGTCAAACATTTCCGCAAATCGTCCCTTTGGCGTAAAGCCGTTTTGTCGTTGGCGTTGGTCTTGGGCCATGGCAAACGGACGATGCAATGGTTACTTTGCTTTGCAGTAGATCAATAAGGTTTCCTTCAACATTATATCGCCGTACCCAACGTCAAACTGTGTCCCTGCTAGCATTGAGCCGACGCGTGATCTCATAAATCCGTATTCCTTCCTGGTGTAACTCCACTCTTTGAGCTCTTCATTGTTTTCAGTCATTATCATTATCTTTTAATAGTTCACGGTTAGCGGCAAGCATTTTATTTTTCATATTAATAACGTTGCTGAAAATTATTTTACGATTTTCTCGATTGACACTGACATATGTTCCTAATTAGAAATTAAAAGCAAATGATAACCTTTCGCGAGGAGGTTTTTTGTAAAATGAAGTGACAAATAATAATATTGACATTTCAATACTATTATTGAAATATAATTTTCGACCTTAATGCATTGCGAATGTCTAACGACATTGTAACGAAATGGGTAGGAAATGAAATTCCTTGACTGTACAAAACTTATCTAACAAATATTACGTTACTGACTGTTTGTTAGTGGGAAATGTCGCATGACAATTCGGGCGTAACTTATTTTGTCCATTACATCAGTGCACCAACGCCATCTAGCTATGTTGTGTAGCAAAAATTGGCGAGCCCGCAAGCAACCTTGAGCTATCCAGAGGTAGTGCCATCTATTTTAATACGATCAAACCACGTTTTTGAAGAGTAAAAAATATAATCCTTAAAAATTGTGTATTTAAGTTATATTATCGTATTAAAATAAAGCAGTAATGCGTTTGATTTCCAAAAATCAAAAATCACTTAAAAATGTTGGTGAAAAATAACATTTTTGTCACTTCCAGGCTACGAAGCAGCGCCATCTAGTTTTTATACCGAATTTTGAGCTTTTTCAGAGTTACGTTTTTTTGTATGAGAACATATGTCTAGGGGGTATATAGTCTTTGGTATTAGCAACCAGGGCAGTATATTTCAGTAGGCGCCCCCATTGGGAGCAAACTAGAACTACACACAATTAAATAAAGTTTCTAGTTAATTGTTATTTTTTTTCATGGTTCTATCTCATTAGTATTAACCACTCATAAGCCAGAGATCTCTCCAGAGATCTAGTAGATTAGTTAGTTTTAGTTTAGATAAGTTAGGTTAGACAAACTCCGGTGCTTCTCCAAGCGGAGTAGCACGTCTGGCACCAGCAGTGCAAAGGGTCCTTTGGACCCGCAAGCAACCATGAAAAAAAAAAAAAAAAAGTATTCATTACCTCTCTTAATCTTCTACAAGTGTTTATAATTATACAGTGTGACTACTGAATAAAGTATTGTGTTTAGAATTCAGTGCTTCATTTTTGGGACCCTTTAACATGGTCCTTCGAGCCGGATAGTTCGGTTTCAACGGGATCAGACGGCAGAGGGCGCCACCGACACTGCTGTGGATTGCAGCAGAGGAGTGTCATCGGCGACGTCATCGAGCAGCAGCAATTCTGACGTCATCGACGTGTACGGCGGTGACGATAGAGTGTGACGTCACAAGCAACGTAAGGTGAAGTGTGAGTGACGTGGACAATTGTGAGTACTTTTATCTATATCTGTTAGGGACTTAGCCAAATTCAGATCAAAATTGGACTTAGAAAAATTTCAACAATTTCGGACTTAGAAAAATTTCAAGAAAATTTGGACTTAGAAAATTTCGGTAGATCAGTAGCCAGGACTTAGAATAGTTTCAAAAAAAGTGAACTGACGGGGAATCCACGCCCATTTTACTCTAGAACGTCAAACACTTAGAAAAATCACGATGGATTCTCTTATAAAAGTTCAAGAAGACTTACAATTTAGAATCAAACGTGGCTTAGACAATTTTAAGAAATCTCCCAAAGAACGACAAACATCAGTCGACTATCTCAAAGCCAGATTGGGCTTATTGGAAGACTTATGGACTCAATTTTCTCAAACACATGTACAACTGGTAAAGGATAGCAAATCAGATGAATTGATCCATAGCGTCTACATCACCAACAATGTATATGAAGAAACAGAAGAGCTGTACATAGGATGTAAATATCTGATCAATGCAACTTTAAGTAGAATTAACCCCTCGTCTTCAGCATCTAGTCATAGTACAACTGAATCCTCAAACAATATTGATGATCGTGTCAGATTACCCAAGATCTCAATACCGATGTTTTCAGGCCAGTATTCAGAATGAGTTAGTTTCCGAGATCTCTTTGTTTCCCTCATTCACAAGAATAAGTCCTTGGATAACGTGCAAAAGCTTCATTACTTAAAAAGTCATTTAACAGGAGAAGCCGAACAGTTGTTGAGACATGTACCGATCACTCAAGAAAATTATAACACAAGTTGGGAGCAACTGGAGAGTCGGTACAACAACAAAAAGTACCTATCAAATTGCATCCTCAAGAGACTGCTAAGCCAGCGTAATTTGGCTACTGAATCTGCAAGTGCACTCAAAGAACTGTCAGATACAACCAACGAGTGTCTTCAGGCTTTTAACGAATCTCGGCATAGACATCAAGAGTTGGGATATCATAATTGTTTATTTGATGTGCTTGAAGTTAGATGATAAATCGCGGAAACAATGGGAGCTCAAATCTAGCGAATCGGGTTCTGAGTTGCCAACATATGAACAGTTTAAAGGATTTTTGAACACCCGCTTTCGTGCTCTTGAGTTCATAGATCCCAAGGTTTCCCGAGTCAACAACAACGTACATAAACATTTTAATGTTCCTGTAAATTCCAAGGTTCATTATGTAGCGAACCAATCTTGTGCCTATTAGTCCATTGAATGAGTCCCTCCAAGGGGGGTCTAGAGTGCGTGAGTTAGTAACGTAAGATGTTTCTTCGGAAACATGTCAAGAGTCCCTAGGTAATAAACATACTAAAACCCCGGGACACTAGGAGGAGCCCCGGAGTGGGGGGAGGGGGGGAAAGGGTCAATTTTTTAATTTTTCGCTTAAATCTCAAAAACGGTACATGTTAGAGAAAAACTTTCAAGGAAAAGTTGAAAGGCCATAAAATTATCTACAAGTTGTACCTAAATATTTTTTTTCTATTCGCAGCCGTTTTCGAGCTACATCCCATGAAAGGTGAAAAATTCGAAAACTACCCTTACTTATATAATATTTTGACAATCGATTCCTCCTAAAGGCTTCCATGGAGGAATGTATTTTTTTTACCAATTATAGACCTAATTAAGAGCAATCTATCAGTACCGGTCACAAGTTGCACTTTTGAGCTTTTTGGAAGAAAAAAAATAAAAAGGTCGAGTTGCGTAACTACCCTAATATAATATTTTGACAATCAATTCCTCCTAAAGGCTTCCATGGAGGAATGTGTTTTTTTTACCAATTATAGACCTAATTAAGAGCAATCTATCAGTACCGGTCACAAGTTGCACTTTTGAGCTTTTTGGAAGAAAAAAAATAAAAAGTTCAAGTATCGTAACTACCCTAATAAAATTCAATTCCCCGTAAACGCCTCCGTGGTGGAATCTGGTATTTTTATAAATGATAGACCTAATTATGAGCTATCTATCTGTACCGGTCACAAGTTGCACTTTTGAGTTTTTTTGGAAGAAAAAATAAAAATATCAAGTTCAGTAGGTAACTCAAACTACCCTAATATAATATTTTGACAATCGATTCCTCCTAAAGGCTTCCATGGAGGAATGTGTTTACTTTACCACTTATAGACCTAATTAAGAGCAATCTATCAGTACCGGTCACAAGTTGCACATTTGAGTTTTTTGGAAGAAAGAAATATTTTTTGATCGATTGATGTGATAAACATGGGTAGAGTGACTAAGACGATAGCATAGTATTTGGTGCGTCTATATTACTCGGCCTATCTGTGAGTGTTGATCAAGTGTGTGTTCCGAGTCTGCAGTACCCCTCCACCGCGCCGGCCACACCACAGCAGCTTAATTTGGTGAGACCGTTCCATTTTCTAATGCCAATTGCAATAATATTATATATCTCCTTGTCTACGACCTGGCTATGCCGGCCCGCCACAAGAAAAGCTAAGAAAGGATACGGCTTAAGAGTTTAAGCTAAAACCAGTACCAAGTTTAGATGGGCATAGCCAAGATGGGTAGGGCCAAGCACGACCCGTATAGTAACACTCTTTAACTAACGTCAATTATGCACCTTTTCTTGGAAATCAGGCCACACTTCATCAACCTCTACCTGTGGAGCAGCGTAATATAGGTAGTACGACCCAGCCGTCTCACGGTATTCGTCAGAACAATTATATCTTTAGTTATTTTAAGTTGCAAATAAACGGTACTCGCAACAACATCGGGAGTTGTTGTAAAATATATACAATATTTGTCATTTAATACATTTTAATACTAGCAAACATTCAATAAAATATTAGTAATAATTTAAATAAATAGGCCAGTTAGTTTTAAATCCAGGCTTTATTTATTGGAATCGTTATTAATGTAGTTTTAGGTTTTATTCGCTGTAATTTTCATTACTTAAGTACTTTTCCTACCCGAGGGACTTTCCCTCACTTCAGTACTTGTACTACTTTCCCATAAAATTTATATTTCTAACCGTAATTACATTATATTAGGTTTAGTAGATGATTGTGGACAGTTTGTAATTCATCTAGTGAAATAATAAACTAACCTAACCTACCCGTCAGTTTACAATGTCACTGGTTAGATTACAAACGGATGGTATATTAGTCATAATTACTGTACGTTTTTGTTTTTTCCTTTTATGTTTTACAACCATAATCGAAAGATACCGGCGTGCGCGTTTTCTTGCTGATATAACCTACTTCGGTTCGATGGTGTACCTAATTAATGCCTTGTAATTTTGTAAGGGACGAAGAGGTGAACGGCCAGCTAAATAATTATTCGCTTATATTTTTGTTTTAGTGTCTTTTTTGTATATTACACAAATAATTATGCTCGTTACATTATGTAATACCAAAATTATACTAAAAGTCCTGCCTTAAATCGAATATTAACCAAGTGTGGTGTATGATACACATCTATATTTTTTGCCGTAGGACTCAAATAGCATAGTTTGGGTAATTTACAAATATATATTAACCGTTCAACAGTAATAATTTCGTTAGAGGCTACGTAATCAAGAAATGCAACAGCTTGCAAGCAATAACTTCCTAGAACAAAGAGGTCCCTTTTTTCATTGCTCTTAAAGGCCAGCTCACTTTGTCCCGAACACGTGCGGACACCGCCAGCTAGCAACAATTGGACATCGTCAAAAAAAGGGGACTAACATAAATAAGTGCATCGCCGGCTCATCCATAACATTAAACTCGACTGTCTTCATTTATCACGATGGAAATTTTACCAATTCCCAAGGGAGGCAATTGTCTGTACACCTATAAGGGCGATAGCGAACCAGTTGAAAATCGTGTTGATACCAATTTCGACCATCGATGGAGTTTCGAGGATTGCTCGCTAATCACTTGTCCGACGAGAAAAATAACAGGCAAATCCAATTAGACATTAATGGCAGTGTTTCAGACTTAATGTCTCCCGGTTACAATGCTTCTCCCTTCGCGGAACAAATTGATAACACATTCGGAACCAGTTTAGAAACGGTTTTCAGGGTGGATAAAATATGATTATATTTGCCGCCGTGAGTTGCTCTACGGTAAATATCTATGTGCATATGAATCACCAGCGATCACTACAATATAGGACACCCCATATACCTAGAAATACCGCAATGCCAAATCTTCGTGTCTTCTACGACTTCGCGGAGCTCCGTCCACTTCAACAGTCCTGACACTGAAGCATCATTGATTCAACAATCCAGCCAAACCAGGACCAAACCACGACCGATGTAATACGCCGCTACCGATTAATTGACGCACAACCTAAAATAAACTAAAAACGCATGCTATCACGCTACCTCACAATAACAGCTATGGTAAAGAAATATCAAAAGGAATCGAACCGTCACCAAACGGCCATAATCACGATGTCACAAGGTGAAGAAGAACGTGTCTAATAAGAACCCAACCTGGGGCGAATCCAACGAGATCTCATACAGACATCAAATAAGACCCCGCCATAGAACTTGATTTGGCTCGCGACCGCCTCCCTTCAGTTATCACTAAATAAACTTCAAGAAGTTACCTACAAAGACGCCCACACACACGCAATATTATCTGAACTGGAGTTGACGGAAAGCACAAGCAAATTTTATTCACTAGAGTAATCATCCAGAACGAGAATACTATCCCCAGAACATGGACCCAACACGGCCACTTGTAGTGTGCATGGAAAATCTAAAATAGATAAAAACAGACACAGAATCAAAACCGGAGGACAATTACACACAAATAGCGACGGCTCAGCGACATAAACCTACAACACAAGAACTTATCCTACGTTGTAACCGGAAACTTTGGACGACGAGACGCAGTCTACTATCCTTCCCTGTATATATTTACACAACTATCTGTCTATTTCCTTTCTGGCTCGATGCTGGTATTCTTGTCGGATCTCTCCCGTCGGTCCTCATCCTGACTGCAAAATAACCTACACTCCCAACCTGTAAACTTTTGGCTCCCCGGTGCCTCGGATAGGAGGGCCAGTTGATCTTACCGGAGCGGCAAAAGACGGAGGGGAACACGAGAGGACCCGGATACGTGCCCTGTCTCAGAACCGAAAGCTCCGGCCAGGGAATGTTAAGGTTTCTATACTACCCTGAACGACTTTCGGTATTGTGCCAGTATGCGCTTCTGAGTCATTTCGTTGAGCTCCTTTGTCTTTCCCTCTCTTGCATGCTCAACGCCTCCGCGTCCTTGCAGCAGAACTGCTGGCTGGGTGTAGTCACCGAAACGAAACGAAACGAAACGAAACGAAACGAAACGATTGATGTGATAAACATGGGTATGTAGTATGGGGAAATTGTTTGAGCCAAAATCATTTTTTACTGCGTGTAACTCAGAAACGGTAGGATATAGGAAAAAAATATTTAGGTACAACTTGTAGATAATTTTATGGCCTTTCAACTTTTCCTTGAAAGTTTTTCTCTAACATGTACCGTTTTTGAGATTTAAGCGAAAAATGAAAAAATGGACCCTTTCCCCCCCTCCCCCCACTCCGGGGCTCCTCCTATTGTCCCGGGGTTTTAGTATGTTTATAACCTAGGGACTCTTGACATGTTTCCGAAGAAACATCTTACGTTACTAACTCACGCACTCTAAAACTTTTTATTCAATGGACTATATTGTTCGGAAGCCCACACGATTAGTCATTGTAAACAGTTTTCAAAAATCAATACTGACGCTCGTCGTGGTTTTGTCCAGTCGCACAACCTATGCTATAACTGCCTAGGGTTTAATCATTCAGCTTGTTCTTGTCGTCAATCCCATAGATGCCGAATCTGTCACAGGAAACATCATTCCTTACTACACCCCAAAAATGACACACCAACAACTGAGTCTCAAGAAAAAACTCACTCAGTTGTAGCAAATGTAGCAGCAGTCACATCTCACTCATCATCTCAGGAGGTCAATGATGAGTCCGGTAGGAATATCAAAACTCATATTTCGACAACTCGTGGTCAGGTTTTATTACCAACGGCTCTTGTACAGGCCACGTCGAAATCTGGCCAACTGATAACACTCAGATGCTTACTCGACCAGGGTTCACAGACTTCGGTGATCACGGAGTCTGCAGTCCAGCGGTTAGGACTTAGTAAAATAGCGCACAAAAGCACTATATCAGGTTTAGGGAGTGACAAGAGCGCTGTAACAGCCTCTAAGTCTCTGGTTAGTTTAACAATTCAATCACTGCTAAACCAGTCATTTGGGTGGGAAATCAATGCTTTTGTGCTTAACAAGCTGACGTCGGTTCTGCCAGAAAGAAGAGTCGATGTACAGTCATGGTCAGAGTTAGCAAATCTCAAATTAGCAGATCCTTTATTTTATCAACCAAATAAGGTCGACTTGCTTCTAGGAGCAGATATCTATGGTAAGATATTACTAGAAGGAGTCATGAAAGGATCGCCGGGAGCACTAACAGCCCAAAATACTGCATTGGGTTACATTCTTTCAGGTCCTATCCTGAAAGAGAAGTCAGTATCAAATATCATTGTCAGAACGAATCACGCTACCGTAAGTAACTAACTCCTTAAACCACAAAAGGAGTTGGAAGCTGACAATCCCATTATGTCGCCTAAAGATGCTTATAATAAACAGGTGCAAATATGCAAAGAAATTTGTACCACTACTACTAAACGGGTTGGTAGTGGTAGGATTATTGTCAAGCCATCCTTTTGTAACAATGTTCGAGAGCAAGTGTTACATAATGGACCAAGTTTAAATATCAATCACTCAAGATTGACATCTGTAAATCAATCAACCAACCACAACTGTCAACCAGGTCATCATCTAATGAAAAAACCCAATCACAAGACAGCCACTATCAGTAAGCTCACAAAATGTCAACTGAATCAGAAGCCCGTGCAAGATTATTGCAGTCGTTGGTCGAGTGAGTGTCTTAGGCAGTTTAACCAACACAAGTTGTCTCATTAAAATCTTCCAATAAAATGTAGTTTTAGGCAAGGGAGACGCTTTTTCTTCATCTTTCATTATTCAAAAACATCACAGGTTGGACAACATCACACGAGTGGTCGGTTTGATATATTTTCTGTCAGTAAATCTATAGATTCTTCCTTTGCATCAATGTCAATTTTTATTCATACAAATTAATGTTTTGTTGTAGTTTGTTTCGTAACAAGTTTTGTTTTATGTTATATCTAGCATGGTGGGCGGAATCATTTTGATTTATGTTTAATGACAATTTTCTCAATTTGTCCTTGGTGGGCGGAATGTTCACGCGTTAAATGGTTATAAATAGGAGTTTAATACATATGTTAATGTTTACCACAACCCGCCAATAGATGGCGTTAATAGTACTGTTTTTGGTCATTTTACTTTGAGTTTTTGAGTTATACAAAATATTACTATATTCTAAAAAATCTACAATTTCACAATCACATCTCAGCGTATTTATAAATTGATTATTACTTGTTATGTTTCAACTAATTTCTAGTAGCCTAATTACCCCCGAGATGTCGTTGAACCCACCGCAAACTAGCTATTAAGATTTTCCCTGCAAACATAAAAGCCTAAATGAATTTTGTATTCATTACCTCTCTTAATCTTCTACAAGTGTTTATACTTATACAGTGTGACTACTGAATAAAGTATTGTGTTTAGAATTCAGTGCTTCATTTTTGGGACCCTTTAACACTGGTGCAATAACGAAATCAATTCGTCCTTTTAAATACCCCATAAAAAAAGAGGGATGAGCATTCTTATTAAATATTTTTTTGGTACACAATGAAGAAATCGTGAAAAAGGATTATTTTCATTCCAATTTATTTAATAGCGATTGATGAAAAACATAGTTATTTATAAAAATATTTTTTATGCGTTTACTTTATTACAAACAAATTATCTGGCTGTACAAGTTAACTCCATTGCCCTGTAGTGCATTTGAATAGCTATGTAACGTTAATTTTACGTTTTCGAATGAGTTTTCAACCCTCGAAATGGGTCACTTTCAACCCGCAATTTAAATAAAAATGACATACTTTCAGAATATGAGAAATAAAAATATTTTCTTAAGTAAGTATTTTTAATGAAACTCTTTTAATTGTCTCGCCTGGGTCATATTGTCCCTGGTTTCTACACGAAGTTTTTCCAACTGCCGTAGAAAATTACTAACTTCATAAAACTCAACATTAATAGACACACTTCTCTCGTACAGTTTCAAGTAATCCAATACCTGTGCGTCAAAGTTGAAGTCAAATTTTCCATGCTCCTTCACCATCGCGTAATAAACGCTATAGAATTGATGGATTAAGTTCTCTAACACCGCGAATGTGTAACCAATACGGTACTTGACCTTTTTCGAATACCTATCCTTGAGCTCCATGGCGTAAAGAAAATGGAATCTAGCTCCGTAGATAAGCTGGTTCATCAAAGCTAGAGACCTATCTAAAGCTGCCCTATCTTTGAAATAGTACTGGGTTAGTAATGCCACTCCAGTCTGACTTAAACGATTGTAATCTAACTTATAACTAGAGGCAATTCTAGCCAATCTTTGTGGACTCAAATTTCTGACTTGTTGAACTGTTAAGGAAGCCCTACGTGAGATGTTAGATGGTACCCCGAGCTTGTCAATTTTCTTCACGTATTCTTCATGAATCTGGTCAAATGTACGTGTGATTGCTTCGGAAACATTTTCATCAAAATTTGGGACTGTGTTTATTGGAGAATCAAGCAGCCTGTCCAGTAATTTTCTGTTACGAGGAATCATATCTAATATTTCTTTTGGACTGTCTACAAGTTCTATATTCTCGTGTATTCGTAAGTCGGGTGTAGGAGCATGTAAATCAGATGCTTTTCTTGCTCGGGTGCCGTTTCTGAGCAGTGGGATGGGGAGAAGAGTGTTTAGCACTCGCGGATCAAGTGTCTTAGTGTGACTAGACAGCGGATGTGGTGTTTTCTTGACGGCGAATACAGGCCCGATCACACTGCTGAATATGTCGTCTACGGCTTCGAATGAGTCAATACTGAGACCATAATGGACTATGACTGAAAGCAAGGACATGAATTATAATATAGCACATCTGTACTAATCTATGCTATTATAAAACTCAACAATTGTATTGAAAACTACCTTTGTATGGGGATGGGTCATGATCTCTGGAAAAATCTTGACAACGCGATGTAGCTTTCGTATGGACATTGAACACCGAGAGAAGGTTCTTTACCATTCCAACCGACCGATGAAGGAATGCCCTCCCATGACGCCAAACGACTGGATAGATTTAACCAATTTTGGTACAAGGGTTGCTGGACATCCGAAGATTGTCATAGGATACTTTTGAAACCGACCACAGTAAAGAATAAAGATTGCTGTTCGCAGGTACTTTCTAGTTTAATATAAATAAATACCTACGCTTAGGCTACGTCCGCACTGACAGGCGGCTTGCTTAGCGCCTAGAGCCTCGCCACAAAAAACCAACACGTTTGTTTACTTAGAAACACGCCTAGCGACTGGTTTTTTGTGGCGAGGCTCTAGGCGCTAAGCAAGCCGCCTGTCAGTGCGGACGTAGCCTTAATTTAGTAAGATAGATTTAAGCATCTACATACGTATTCATTCACTTGTGTTTATTGTTTTTTTTTTTATATGTATGTGTGGATTGGGCTCAATTCAAATGAATATGTCTTAAATCCTTCGATTCCTTAAAGGAATCTGGAAAATATTCGAACGCTATTTATTTGGCGATAAGAGTGCTGGTTGTTTAACTATGCCTGTTTTGTTGTAAATCTAATAGTCATCATGTATTTTATGTAAGGTATACTTACTAGGTATTAATAAACACAAAGTTAGGTGCAACATAGTAAGGTGAATAACGTAATTTAAAACGCTATTTTCTGAGTTTTATCAACGCATTGATATCAAACATGATTAAGTAGTTTAAAATGCAATGATCATATAATTTTATACATGTTTGTTAAGTGCCAATTAAGCTTTTCATTATAGTAAATAGGGTACTGAAGTTTAACAGACAACTCTAACGTTTATTATTATTGACTCAATATTTCAAGAGTTTTTTTGCATTATATATATATACTAGCATTAACCCGCGGCTTCGCCCGCGTTCCTATACAATAAACATTATCCTACGGGAACGATGCTCTTTTTTAGGGTTCCGTACCCAAAGGGTAAAAACGGGACCCTATTACTGAGACTTCGCCGTCCGTCCGTCCGTCCGTCCGTCCGTCCGTCTGTCACCAGGCTGTATCTCAACAACGGTGATAGTTAGACAGTTGAAATTTTCACAGATGTTGTATTTCTATTGCCGCTATAACAACAAATGCTAAAAATAAAATAGAATAAATATTTAAGGGGGGCTCCCATACAACAAACTTGTTATAGATTAGGTATACATATGTATAGGTACGGAACCCTTCATGCGCGAGTCGGGCTCGCAATTGCCCAATTTTTTTTTCAAGATAAAAAGTGGGCTGTTTGTTAAAGTTAGGGTATAATCTGCTTATCCCTCTAGCCGTTTTATTCTTGAAAAGTTTGAATGCATTTATTACGGCTGCGCAGGAGGTTTCCCGATGACTACTCCTCCAGTCTCGCCGCGCCACCCGCACTGGCCTTGACGACAATCGAGATGGCACCAAATACAAATTTAAACATCTATTAGGATAACGGGACTCATTCCATACCTCAAAAGCAAAAATAAATCCCTTATAGGATCACTTGTACCTGTCTGTGAGTCCGTCTGTTACAACCGATTTCCTGCAAAACTACTGCACCGATTGAATTGCAATTAGGCACAAATGCTTTCAAGAATTTTCATGTCCACAATATTGAAATTCAAATTTGATGCCATTTTTGCAATTAACGTCCAAAAACCCATGAAACACGTGCTTACTCATTTATCGTTAGAAATACTCCTTGGAAGTTTTCAATAAAATAGTCTAACTAATCTTTTTTCCCCATACAAACTTACGACCCCCATTTCACCCCTTTGTGGGGGGGGGGGGTGACTTTTGACAAATGCTTCTTTTATTGCACCCCTAGACTTTATAAGGACACGTAGGTTCCAAATATGGACTCTCTAGAATCAGTGGTTTAGTATTTAAACATTTCAACCCCATTTCACCCTAACAGGGAAGATGTTAATTCACGTCCGCTACGATGGATTTAAAAATCGTTGCGGTTTTCGTAACCAGCGACCCGATAAACCATAAAAGCATTACCAATGGATTTTCAGACTTTGTCACCACATTTCTCCTTTTTAGGGGCTGAATAAAAATAAAAACTGAAACACGTGTTTACTCATTTATTGTTAGAAATACTCCTGTGAAGTTTCGAATAAAATAGTCTAACTAACAAACTGGAACCCCATTTCACCCCTTTAGGGGGTGAGTTTTGAAAATCCTTTCTTAGTGCACCCTTAAACCTTATAAGGAACCTACGTGCCAAATTTGAACTCTCTAGAACCAGCGGTTTAGTATTTAGACATTTCAACCCCATTTCACCCCAACAGGGGAGATGGTAACTCACGTCCGCCACGTTGGATTTTAAAATCGTTGCGGTTTTCGTAATCAGCGACCCGATAAACCATAAAAACAATACCCATGCTGATTTTCAGACTTTGTCACCACATTTCTCCCTTTTAGGGGTTGAATGGTCTCGCCAATAAACGTTACAGTTTGGCGAGAAATTACTTAAATTTGTAATTTTATGTATGTTTTTTGATGGTAAAAGAATTTCAAAAAACCTGAAACACGTGTTTACTCATTTATTGTTAGGAATACTCCTGTGAAGTTTCGAATAAAATAGTCTAACTAATCTTGTTTCCCCATACAAACTTTGGAACCCCATTTCACCCCTTTAGGGGGTGAGTTTTGAAAAAATACTTTCTTAGTGCACCCCTACACCTTATAAGGAACCTACGTGCCAAATTTAAACTCTCTAGAACCAGCGATTTAGTATTTAGACATTTCAACCCCATTTCACACCAATAGGGGAGATGGTAACTCACGTTCGCCACGTTAGATTTTAAAATCTTTGCGGTTTTCGTAATCAGGGACCCGATAAACCATAAAAACAATACCCATGCTGATTTTCAGACTATGTCACCACATTTCTCCCTTTTAGGGGTTGAATTTTCAAAAAACCTGAAACACATGTTTACTCATTTATTGTTAGAAATACTCCTGTAAGTTTCAAATAAAATAATAATAACCAATCTTATTTCCCCATACAAACTTTGGACCCCCATTTCACCCCTTTAGCGGGTGAGTTTTGAAAAATCCTTTCTTAGCGGATGCCTACGTCATAACATCTACCTGCATGCCAAATTTCAGCCCGATCCGTCCAGTGGTTTGGGCTGTGCGTTGATAGATCACTATGTCAGTCAGTCAGTCAGTCACCTTTGAGTTTTATATATATAGATTTTTTTTATTAGCCTGCTTGAGTGTCCCACTGCTAGACAAAGGCCTCTCTGTTAGATCTCCACAACTCCCTATTGGCTGCTGCTTCCGGCCAGTTGCCTAGGAATGTATCTAAATCGTCCCGCCATCTCCGTCTCGGTCTTCCTTGGCGTCGCCGCCCATCTTGCGGCACCCACTTGGTGACTATGTAAGCCCACCAAACAGCAATGTTCGCATTGTTGTGTTCCGGTGTGGGGGTAAGATAGCCGGTGAAATTACTAGCATAGAGGCATTCTATCTTCGTCCTCCGGGTAGGCAAGCACTTGTGACTCCTCTGGTGTTGCAGGTGTTTATGGGCGACGGTAATCGCTTTCCATCAGGCGATACGTTTGCTAGTTTGCCGCCTATGACATAAAAAAAAACCTGTCCGTGTGCATGCGGCTAACGTGGCCAGCCCAGTCCCATATTAATATATAAAATAAAATGTAATAAAGAAATTCCTAATAAAAATAAATTAAAAAATAAATACCTAGGGTGCGAGTAGCAGGGTAATGCCCAAGCTACCGGTGCCGATGGTTATAGGGCTGAAGAGAAAGGAACTTCCTGACGACGCGCCCCGTGTCAGGAGTACCGCCTTCTGAATCTAGCCCTTGATCCAGCCATCTAGCGAGAGCCTCTTAACTTAAGCGGTTTGTCGAGACTCTTCGCTGTAAGATCTTTCGCCGAAACGATTATCGGGGCATCAACCTCGATGATAGATAACGTACTATCAATGAATGCTTTATTTTTATCATTTAACGTGAAATTGTCAAGAACTGCCTCACATGTTTCGAACTAGTATGAACTAGTATATGAAGCTCCTCATTGGGGACTGCTACCCGTACAGCCGTGCAGTAACTTTATCATTGACACATTTCACGTGACTTTGTGAGTGTAAACTGCTTTATACAATGATTAAATATTAAGATTTATTACAAATGTATAGTTTTTAGATTGTTCCCTATACTTATAGTATTAGAGAGTATTACTTGCCAAATTTCATAGTTTTAGGTCAACGGAAAATAGGCTATAATAGACTAGAAAGGGGGAGGAAAAGGGGGGATTTTCGGTTTTTGACCCATGTTCCATTTTGTCGCAGTTCTTCCAAACATTTTACAATAAAGTAAGCACGCATTCTGACTCCTATCCATGGTCATAAACAAACCTAACCTAACCTACAGTTTTCGGTTTTTGACCTAAACACAAACCTATAGAATATCACTTTTAGGCAGTGGGTCTTTACTTAAAACCATTCAAAATGTTTTCAATACGTACCCATTTCATCATTGAAAATTTTACATTTTATAATCCGTCATTTATCTTGGTAATTATCCAGTTTAGAGAAAAGTTTCCCTTACAAAACATGCTTATTTTAGCGTCCTTTATATGATAGCATCATAAAAAAATAGGTGTTATAATAACACCCAAGTCCCAGCTCACTTGAAAAACTTAAATCTTTGAGGGCGAATATCTCGGCCATTTTTGATTTTAGAGAAAAGTTGCCCATACAAAACATGCTTATTTCAGCGTCCTCTATACGATAACATCATAAAAAATAAGTGTCAATATGACATCACACTGATGAAAAAAAGTCTGTCGGGACCCCCTTTGCTCGTCTCCTACGACGTGAGTCACAGACAACTTAACCCTATAGACCCCGCTTCATAAAACTTTCTCTAGTATCTCATGTTGCCAAATTGGCGGGGTGAGGAGGGCAACAAGTGCACTGTGATTGGCTAGTTCAAGGTCAGCGAGCAATCACGCATGCGGTGCAAGATGCGCGCCATTTTTGATAGTGATGGGACACACTCGGAAAAGAAACTGCAGAATTTAAGTAGATATTTTTTAATTGGAATCAATAATAATACGAGAATGGTTTAAAATGCGTTTCAATTAAAAATATTAAATGTAAATCTACTCATATTATTAGAAAAAACAATAAATATGAAACCAGACATTATTGCTTTAACGGAGATGTGGCTTGGACCGCTTGAGTTTCAATCTATAAATCGAAATGGATACTGTATCGCAGCTGAAAGTTCCCGCCATATATATAACTAAGGGTGGTGGTACACTTTTCTTTATTAAAAGATTGAAATCTGATTCAACATTGCACACTCTCGATGCAGATGTATGTTGATAATATCGAAAAAGAATGAGAAATGTGTGGTTTAAGCGTAAATATAGGTCAATTAAAACTCCATGTAATTGTTCTTTACTGATGTCCTCAGTCAAGTGTAAAATCATTGCTCCATACTATCACGAAAAATTAATTTTAGATTTAAGCACCATTAAAAACACGAACGTCGTAATATTATGTGGCGACTTTAATATTGATTTTTCAGACCAAAAGGTGTCGATACTAAGGAATTGTTACAAATATTTCGTGAAGCATTAAAATGAAGCCAACAACGCACTACAACAAAAACAGCTTCAACAATAGATAACTTTGTTACTGATAGCCAGGACATTTCAAAGGCTTTGGTAGACCTAACTCATTTTCTTACCATGATGCCCAGATAATATACTTAAATAACAATACAGCTATAAATAACTTCAATGCCGTACAAAATGCTCATAAATGGAGAAGGTTCACAAAAAATTTAAATATATGCTTTACAAATGCACTCGAATTGCTATAGATTGCTGGGATATTCTTGGGTAATTCTTATTCTCATGCATTTTTTTGTGATTTGTAAGAATCACATGTTTATTTTGTTTAATTCAAAAATCTATTTATGCCTTTGTTGAGCAAATATCCTCTACTTATCTTTTATAAACACATTTACCTTAAAATATTCAGAAATATATATAAAAAAAAGAATGTTTGCCCAAAATGTCACGTCCATGCCGTGTGATATCTCCGGATTTTCTAATAAAATATTTTTTTCTGCTACAATATCAAGTAATTTTGACTAATGTTATACGAATGACGCAAAGCTAATAAATGTCTGATAACATTATTAAAAAGTTGTAAAAGTATAATGTAACAGTTTCTGATTCAGAACATCATAAAGTTTGTGAACAATTTTTTTGTCACAGCCATGTGTGTTTGTTTAAATACGTGTAACTTGGTAGACAATTATTTTTGAAGCTAGCAGCCCTATTTAGGCTTTTTAAGAACGGACAAACTACCTTCTTGTCGGTTCTGCTTATGACAAAGTGCGGTGAATGTATAGCAAAAATATTTTCTTGTATTTATTAAAGAAAAGGACAACCTTAGTACGTCACCACCGTGGAATGAGTTTTAAATGTAAGTTCTACTGTTATATGTTATTGATACTTATATAAATTGTACCTCAGAAATAACAGAATAAGGTGATTGTTTAAAATTGGCGAGACAAAGCAAATTGTTCCATTATGTCGCACATGTTCAAAATTTGTCACGACCATAGATAGATCTAAATGTCACGACCACGGAATTTTTCAAACCTCGGTTGTGACATGTAATGCTTGGTTGTGACATTCTTGTAGTATATTTGAATAATTTGATGATTTTGTTTGCTAAGTTGGGTTATCAATTTGTTGTATTTTTTCCGCAGATGTCACCAAAGAAAAATAAATTAAATCAGCCATCTAGCGAGAGTCTCTTAAGATGTTTGTCGTGACTCTTCGCTATAAGACCGTTAGCCAAAACGACTATCGGGACAATGATCGTCGAGTCAACATCCCACATGGCGGTCACCTCGTGAGCCAAGTGAAGGTACTTGCTGAGTGTCCTTCTCGGCCTTCACGAGGTTCTCGTCATGGGGGATGGTGATGTCGACGAGCACTGCCTGGCGCTTGGATCGATCTACCAAAACGATATCAGGCTTATTGGCTACAATAGTCCTGTCCGTGATGATAGATCGATCACAATAGAGCGTGGCACGACCATTCTCAAGAACTGGCATCGGTGCGTACTTATAGTACGGCACCTCAGACCCCACAAGATCGTATCGAAGAGCAAGTTGCTGGTGAATGATCCTGGCTACTTGGTTACTTGTTATTTGACACAATTACTTGATTTTCGATGAAATTGCCACACCCATGTTATACAGTCTCACAACTATGCTTAGGGATGTCACAGCCGTGTACATGCATTACTTTAATCACTTGCAGAGGGTATTAAGCTTGTCCATCTGCACCAAAAATTAGCCTTTGGTATGTACTCTTAATATACACCGCAATATATCACAGAAAAAAAAATAAAAAAAAATGTTAATATTTTAAAACTATATGAGAATCACCCTCTTAATAGTTTGAACATCAAAGTACAGCTTTTGACTTTTTATGACATTTTAAATAAACTGCCTCATGGGTATTGTATATGGGGGATTCATCGGCAGATTAATGAAGTTTTCATCAAAATCCGTTCAGCCTTTTTCACGTGATGCGCGGTCAAATAAACAGACAAACAGATAAACAAACGGATAAATAGATGAACAGATAAAAAATCTAAAAACTATTGGAACGTGTTCTGTTATGGATTCTAAGTATCCCCCGCCAACTTTCTTTCGAATATCTTCCATGTACAGACTTTCGAGCCACTTCAGCTTTATTTTATGTATAGATGTATCGTATTTATCCAGGATATTAAGTAGTCCTTCTCCAAGATATCGACAACTATCTGTTTTCTAAAATTCATCGAAATTCAGCAGTTTAGACATTTATGGTTTCATAATTGTACATTTATTTACTTAACATACATTTCGATTATTCAATAATAAAAAAAGTTTATCTTCTATAAAAAGTTCAATATTGTTTAACGGGTATCGGTTACGTACCTACGTAAGTAATTAATCAGTCACATCACTACTAAAAACACCGCTAAGGTTAGACAAAGACGGAATTACAAAATTAGCAAGCGAAAGTAAGAGACAGTTGACAGAAGACATCAACGCGTCGCTAGGTTACCAACCTACATTTATAACTTATTACATTCTTTGTAAAATAGTAAAATATAGCTTACTAGCATTAACCCGCGGCTTCGCCCGCGTTCCTATACAATATACATTATCCTATGGGAACGATGCTCTTTTTTTCAGGTTAAAAATTAGGCTATTTGTTAAAGTTAGGGTATTACCTGCTTATCCCTCATGCATATCCCTCTAGCCGTTTTATTGTTGGAAAGCTTGAATGCATTTATTACGGCTGCAGGAAGTTTCCCAATGACTACTCCTCCAGTCCCGCCGCGCCGCCCGCACTGGCCGTGACGACAATCGAGATGGCACCAAATACAAATTTAAACATCTATTAGGGTTAAGTTTACGTCGTAACTCTCATATTCTTGCTCTTCTTTATAGTATACTTTTTCATCCTGCAACTCCCCGCTATCCCAAAGAGCATTTCACTTATCTCACTTCTGCTCGATCTGCCCAAAATTTGCTCCTTGCCGTACCTTCTTCCGTCTCAAAATTTGATAATAATTCGTTTACTTTTAAAGCTGTCTGTTTATGGAACTCCTTGAATGTTAGCTTAAGGCGCGCTAAATCTCTTGTTTCTTTCAAAGCTCAACTGAAAGAACACTATCTATCCCTTTCATAATTCGTATTTTATTCAAATGGTCCTATTATCTGTTGGCTGAATGTATGTATGTATGTATTTATGTATTTATTTTTTATTATATTTATGTATTTATTTGTTTTTTATGTATATATTATTATTATTACTCTCTGATTTTTGCACCACCTAATAACAAAATCTTATTTTTCAAGTTCTCCACTACCCAAAGGTTGTCTGGAAGAGATCGCTCGTTAGCGATAAGACCGCCTGTTGTTTACCTCTAATTGTAATGTCTTGCATTGTATTTCTCCTGTATATTTTATGAGGTGTGCAATAAAGAGTACTTGTAGGTTTACTCATTTATTGTTAGAAATACTCCTGTGAAGTTTCGAATAAATATAAATAGTTTAATCTTGTTTTCCTATACAAACTTTGGATCTCTCTATTTTCACCCCCTTCAGAAAAATCGTTTATTAGTGCGCCCCTAGACCTTATAAGGAACCTACGTTCCAAATTTGGACTCTTTAGAATCAGCGGTTTTGGGCTGTGCGTTTAAAAACGACACCCATATTTTTAGACATTATTTAGACATTTCTACCCCATCGCGCCCTAACATGAGAGATGGTATTTACACGTCCGCCACGTTGAATTTTAAAATCATTCTTTTTTTAGTAATCAGCAAACCGATAATCCATAGAAACCAACTATTCCCTCTTCCCTCTTCCCTCTTCCCTCTTCCCTCTTCCCTCTTCCCTCTTCCCTCTTCCCTCTTCCCTCTTCCCTCTTCCCTCTTCCCTCTTCCCTCTTCCCTCTTCCCTCTTCCCTCTTCCCTCTTCCCTCTTCCCTCTTCCCTCTTCCCTCTTCCCTCTTCCCTCTTCCCTCTTCCCTCTTCCCTCTTCCCTCTTCCCTCTTCCCTCTTCCCTCTTCCCTCTTCCCTCTTCCCTCTTCCCTCTTCCCTCTTCCCTCTTCCCTCTTCCCTCTTCCCTCTTCCCTCTTCCCTCTTCCCTCTTCCCTCTTCCCTCTTCCCTCTTCCCTCTTCCCTCTTCCCTCTTCCCTCTTCCCTCTTCCCTCTTCCCTCTTCCCTCTTCCCTCTTCCCTCTTCCCTCTTCCCTCTTCCCTCTTCCCTCTTCCCTCTTCCCTCTTCCCTCTTCCCTCTTCCCTCTTCCCTCTTCCCTCTTCCCTCTTCCCTCTTCCCTCTTCCCTCTTCCCTCTTCCCTCTTCCCTCTTCCCTCTTCCCTCTTCCCTCTTCCCTCTTCCCTCTTCCCTCTTCCCTCTTCCCTCTTCCCTCTTCCCTCTTCCCTCTTCCCTCTTCCCTCTTCCCTCTTCCCTCTTCCCTCTTCCCTCTTCCCTCTTCCCTCTTCCCTCTTCCCTCTTCCCTCTTCCCTCTTCCCTCTTCCCTCTTCCCTCTTCCCTCTTCCCTCTTCCCTCTTCCCTCTTCCCTCTTCCCTCTTCCCTCTTCCCTCTTCCCTCTTCCCTCTTCCCTCTTCCCTCTTCCCTCTTCCCTCTTCCCTCTTCCCTCTTCCCTCTTCCCTCTTCCCTCTTCCCTCTTCCCTCTTCCCTCTTCCCTCTTCCCTCTTCCCTCTTCCCCCTTCCCCTTCCCCCATCCCCCTTCCCCCTTCCCCCTTCCCCTTCCCTCTTCCCTCTTCCCTCTTCCCTCTTCCCTCTTCCCTCTTCCCTCTTCCCTCTTCCCTCTTCCCTCTTCCCTCTTCCCTCTTCCCTCTTCCCTCTTCCCTCTTCCCTCTTCCCTCTTCCCTCTTCCCTCTTCCCTCTTCCCTCTTCCCTCTTCCCTCTTCCCTCTTCCCTCTTCCCTCTTCCCTCTTCCCTCTTCCCTCTTCCCTCTTCCCTCTTCCCTCTTCCCTCTTCCCTCTTCCCTCTTCCCTCTTCCCTCTTCCCTCTTCCCTCTTCCCTCTTCCCTCTTCCCTCTTCCCTCTTCCTTCCGGGATACACCGACCCGATAAACCATAATAACAAATACCCATGTTGATTTTCAGACTTTGTCACCACATTTCTCCCTTTTAGGAGTTGAATTCTCAAAAAACCGGAAACACGTGTTTTCTCATTTATTGTAAGAAATACTCCTGTGAAGTTTTGAATAAAATAGTCTAACTAATCTTGTTTCCCCATACAAACTTTGTACCCACATTTCTCCCCTTTAAGGGGTGAATTTTGATAAATCCTTTCTTAGTGCACTCTTACACCTTATAAGGAACCTACGTGCCAAATTTGGACTCTCTAGAACCAGCGGTTTAGTATTTAGACATTTCAACCCCATTTCACCCCAACAGGGGAGATGGTAATTCACGTCCGCCACGTTCGGTTTTAAAATCGTTGCTGTTTTCGTAATCAGCGACCCGATAAACCACAAAAACAATACCCATGTTGATTTTCAGACTTTATCACCACATTTCTCCCTTTTAGGGGTTGAATTTTCAAAAAACCTGAAACACGTGTTAACTCATTTATCGTTAGAAACACTCCTGTGAAGTTTCGAATAAAATAGTCTCACTAATCTTGTTTCCCCATACAAACTTTGGACCCCCATTTTACCCCTTTAGGGGGTTAATTTTGAAAAATCCTTTCTTAGTGCACCCTTACACGTTATAAGGAACCTACGTGCCAAATTTGGACTCTCTAGAACCAGCGGTTTAGTATTTAGACATTTCAACCCCATTTCACCCCTACAGGGGAGATGATAATTCACGTCCGCCACGTTGGATTTTAAAATCGTTGCGGTTTTCGTAATCAGCAACCCGATAAACCATAAAAACAATACCCATGTTGATTTTCAGACTTTGTCAGCACATTTCTCTCTTTTAGGGGTTGAATTTTCAAAAAACCTGAAACACGTGCTTACTCATTTATCGTTAGAAATACTCCTGTGAAGTTTCAAATAAAATAGTCTAACTAATCTTGTTTCCCCATACAAACTTTGGACCCCCTTTTCACCCCTTTAGGGGGTGAATTTTGAAAAATCCTTTCTTAGTGCACCCCTACACCTTATAAGGAACCTACGTGCCAAATTTGGGCTCTCTAGAACCAGCGGTTTGGGCTGTGCGTTGATATGTCAGTCAGTCAGTCAGTCAGTCAGTCAGGGGGGGTATTCGACCAATTTTAGAGATATAATGGAGATCTCTCATTTTCATCGCCATCCGTCACTTTTGACGTGTGCCTACTTGACAAGTGGCGATATCGCAACTTCGTCAATTCGGATGCGCAAAATTTTCGTTTCCTTTGTATGTGACGGCATAAATAACAGGCGCATACTTTAAATTGACCGCGTAGTACGTGAAATTAGTCCGTTACGTTTCGTTCAAAACAGAAATTTATATACATGAATAACATTTTTGACAATCATTATCGCCTTCGTATTTCCAAAATTGAGATGAGATATGTCACTTTCAAGCTCATCGCATTTAAATGACAGTTCAATGGCGATATAACTGTTATCTAATGGAGATTTGACGTTCGGCGATATCTCAAACGGCATTCTCGAATTGGGCCCCTGTTTCTTCTTTTATTATAGCTTATTTGTGAAATGAAATCCCATAGTTTTGAAGACTAGATGTTTTGCTGCATTTTCCATACAATAAGGCATATTTTGAACACTTTATAAGCCAAGTAAGCAGTGAAATATTGCATGTTACTTCGTCAACAGTCGACCGCGAACTAAGAGAGCGTTTGGGGGCGTGGTGAGCGCTTCTTGTTTTGTGAGCTTAAGCTTGGCTCACCCGGGCGCCCTTATAAGCGGGGTCTATAGGTTAAGTGGTCTGTGACGTGAGTAAACCCGTTTTATATTTTTAATATGTTTGAGACTCACGGCAGTTTTCTATGTAGTATCTTTTTTTAGCGTTAGCTTAGAAGTTTGACTTTTAAACAGCGACAAGGGACTGTAGACCTGAGTATATAGTTTTTCAACTCGATACCTCCCCGCGTTCCCAATATAACGGGTCTTGACAGACAGACGAACAGACGGACGGACAAGAAAGTGATCCTATAAGGGTTCCGAGCTTCCGAGTTTTCGTTTTGATCTACGGAGCCCTAATAAAATGTAAACAAAACCTCATTTGGGTACCATTTTGTGCCGGTGGATTTAATCGATTTTATCAAATTGTAAAATTAATCGTCTGGACATTGAAGATAGTGAAAAAGGCTATCCGGAGATCACTGATATGAGTTTTTTTTTATATATTATTCCTGCTTACTCCAAGTTTACATCAAGCAGTACCAACCAACGCAACGTTCGCGTACAAACGAGGTGCAAACATTGGCGTAACTAAGATTATTTTCCAGACGGGGCCTGGGGGGGCCTGGCCGGGGCCTGGCCATGGCTTTTGAGATGAAGCCATGAATTTCTATGGGTAACCCAAAATCCTGGGGTGGGCACTAGACCATACTGGGGTGGGCACGGCCCACCCGGCCACCCCCCTATCTAGAAGTAACCGTACCCTTACGATGAGTTAACGTGACCACACTCGCTGGCGACAGCGTAAACGTATGGAGAATATTACAGCCCCCTTGGCGGTTATTTGTAGAACTACATTTCTGCATACAAATCGTTAACGCAGAGTACAGTCACTGTATATATAGGCTAAAGCAGTATGGAAACTACGAACAAACGGTCGAAACAGCGCACACACACAGACGCAAGCGTTTACGAGGCGAATAAGCGTACATAGCAGTGCTGTCAATCGCGCGTGGCGCATCGAGACGAGCGGTCATTGTTTGTGATTATTCCGTGTTGCCTACGCTGTCCGCGATTTTTTAAAGATGCCACGAGTTTATTGCGTTGTATACGGCTGCTTGAACTCTGCTTCCTTAAAACCGGAGCTTTCATTTTTTAAACTTCCTGCTGATATTGAAAATGCTTTATTATCACTACATAGTATAAAACAAAGTAGCTTCCTGTCTGTCTGTTCCTATATATATGCTTAGATCTTTAAAACTACGCAACGGATTTCGATGCGGTTTTTTTTTAATAGATAGAGTGATTCAAGAGAAAGGTTGATATGTATAATACATGCATAATTTATCAGCATTGCCCCCGAGCGGAGCCTAACGGGTTGCTAGTTAATAAATAAAATGCATTTCCTTTTAAATAAATCGTTTGGTTGTTTATGTGATATTTGGTGTAAATTTTTAGGGTTCCCTACCCATAAGGTAAAAACGGGACTCTATTACTTAATAAACCTCCGCTGTCCGTCTGTTACCAGGTTGTAAGTATCTCATGAACCGTGATAGCTAAACAGCTTGATTATTTTGCAGATGATGTATTTTTGTTGCCGCTTTAACAACAAATAGTAAAAACAGAATAACAACAATATTTAAGGGGGCTCCCATATATCAAACGTGATGGGTTGCGTTAACTTTGCACCTCATTTGTATCCGGCGCCATACATATCAGGTGCAAACTTAACTTAACCCGGCCAGTTAAGGTGGGATACCTAAGTGTTTGTAGTGTTTGTACCGAACCTTCGGTGCGCGAGTCCGATACGCACTTGTCCGGTTTTTAAGCACGCGTGTTTGTAATGGTGAAAAATAATTAAATAAGAATTGATAGCTATGAAGCTTTCATCGTTATTAAACTTGTATCAATTTATTGTATTTAGGTTAGTTCGCGTCCAGGAAAACAACGATTGGCGATGGTGACAAACACTATAATATAATTCTTATAAAAGTCACAGCACAGTTTTATATGGGGAAATAATAATAACACCAGATACAGGCAGACTATGAGAAAAGCTAGACACGCGAGTGATTTCGTTCGAGTAGTGCGCGCGAACGTTGTATTATCGAATGTTCGGGAGTCGGGACCGGCCGACGCGACGGTGCTGCGTGCCGGCGCCGCCGCATGTGCCGCCCGCTCTCCTCCTAACCCCTCGGCTGTCCGTGGATTACGTGCGTAAACACGTGGAATACTGCGTGTGCTATGTATATATGTATAAGTATTAATATTGTAAAGGATGACATTTAAACCATTGAAACCAATATAAAAATTGATAACAATATAATACCTAATATAAAAATTGTGGTGTGTATCCACATTAAAAAAAAGTCAAGTGCAAGTGAGACTCGCGCACCGAGGGTTCCGTACAAAAACTTCCCATCTTAACTGCCCTACAATAAATGTAAATAAAAAGTAAAATACAATAAAGTAATTACAAAATCTAAGTACATTATAAAAATTCTAACCTAGGGTGCCGCCGGCAGCGGGTGACAACCCTAGCGCGTAGGTATTTATCTTCAAAGAAGGCCTTAGTTTCCATACTGCTTTAGCCTATATACGAGTATATACTGTGGTACAGTCACTGTAAACACTTGGAAGGGTATAGGATCGAACTTGTCGTGTTGGGGCGTGGGGAGCGAGGGCTGAGTAGGCGATAAGCGTCATCTGATAACGCGGCACGCACTTCGTTAACTCCACTATCGATTTTAACTGTTTATACATATATAAAAAGCGACTGAGCGTTTTCCGAAAGGGTCCATGTTTTCAGACTTTTCTCTTTCAATAATGTCCATTACTAATTAAACATATAGGCTTCCTAAAAAAAGCGCTTCCACGACCGGTCTCGCGTCGCCCGCATCCAATGGAGTATAGCCCCCTCATCAGTATAACTGTGACAGGCGACTCTTTGTCGCGTGACAGATACTACCTGTCACTTTCCTTTCAATACCGTGTGAACAAGACATGAGACACTAAGTCGCGCGACAAACGAAGTCGCGGCAAGATATGCTAGGCCTGCATCATCAGTCTATCTTGTAGCAACAAAACTTCCTTGAAATGCAGTCATTCCACCGAATACTATATTACTACCGTAAAACGGGATCACTTTAAAATGCAAAGGCTAAGTTTTGAAAAGTGTTTTTACGCCATATCCTTATTTTGTTTTATTCTATCTTTGGCAATGCAATACCTACCTTCAACAATGACCTAACCTTTTACTTCATTTGCTCAATCGCACCTTGAATATTTTGCGTTTTTATAATCATTTTAAATCTATCAAAGTAGCTCCAAATTTTCCTAAAGTAACCCCGTTTTACGGTACTTAAAACTTTTGTCTCTACCGCGTGTCTCTAGCCGTGTAAAACTTTTGTCTCTACCACGTTTGGCTAAAAAGTACTTATCCTATCCTATACCATCTTCGGATGGATACCAGCAGTCAAGATTTCTCTTGAAATAATAACCCTCATCCGTAAAAAATGATTTAATAATAGTATCATCATCATCATCATCATCAGCCCGGAGTCGTCCACTGCTGGACATAGGCCTTCCCCAGTTCGCGCCACCATACCCGGTCCTCAGCTTTCCGCATCCAACCGCTTCCCCCCAACTCTTTTTAGGTCGTCGGTCCACCTGGCGGGAGGCCGTCCTACAGGGCGTGTCGTTCGTGGTCTCCACTCTAGAATAATAGTATACATATTAATATTTAAAAGAATTTAGTTGTTTTCGTCTTTATATTTTTTTATTTTAGCATTCCAATCCCAATTAAATGGGGCAACGGCAAGGGAATGATGATTGTCTTCTGTTTTTATACGGCTTTTTATATTTATTTGAAGTAGATCAAAGTAGATTGATGTTCTGTGTTATGTCTGCTGAAGCTGATATGCTCATCATAATGATCTGAACTCCTTAATAAACCAATAAAAATGGACTGGAATGAAGTATGATACACTGGGCTTAGTCGCTGGTAAGGTTCTGAATAAGAAATAACAATTGTAAAATAAAATTAAATAACATGCTAATTGCACTTTATGATTATTACGACATTTTAAAATAACGGTGAGATTTGTGGTGTATGTCGTCGTATACTTGTTCGGACCAGAGCTGGGTTTAGATTGAGTCATGTTTCTGCTGACCTATTTTTTATTAATATGTAAGTAGACCAGTTTAAAATCACGGCCAATACGAGCGCTTTGTCTCCTGGGTAACCAAAACTAAGCCCGAACCTTACTTCAAGGACGCGGTTGGTGCAGTTTGTAGTGCACCCTGCCTACTGAGCCGGCGGTCCTGGGTTCGAATCCCGGCCGGGGAAAATATTTCTCTGATGAACTTGAATATTTGTTCCTGGGTCATGAATGTTATCTATGTATGTATTTTTATATTATTTATATCGTCGTGTAGTACCCATTGTACAAGCTTTGCTTAGTTTGGGACTAGGTTGACTTGTGTAAGAGTCCCCAAATAAACTAAAACTAAACTAAAAACTTACTTTACATTTTAGTTATATATTTTTTTCAGTTACGATGTTTCAATTAAGATACGCCAATAAACTACTAGACAAGAAAGTAAGTCAAGAACCAAATATAAAGGACATTTTACCAGTTCTTAAAATGTTTCCTTTATTCGCCCCTCGCACGCCCTCTGCTCGCAAAGTCAACAATAGTACACCTACTGCTGGTACAATCAACTACGGCACACCCCACTCTCGTACACCAAGTTCTCGTAAGGTTTCTGGCTATACATCCAGCTATAACTCTCACTTGGACAAAGGCCTCATGGGCAACAGTCGCAATCTCACCACATGGCTGGAAAACATCGGCCCCAGACTAAATATGTCTCGTAAAAACTTCCGTCGCACATACAACGAAGGACTCATGCATTTTAAAAGTCGCATGAACAAAACAAAGTCAAAAAAACCAAAACAATTCATCGAAGATGATATTATTCCGAATAATAAGTATGAATTAGAGAATATACTAGCAGACTCAGAAAGTAACAGGCCAAACTTTAACGAAGACTTCGTCGAGCTTACAACGCGGAGATTCAATAAAATCGAATATGAACGTCTGAAGCGGATAACTAAAGAAGTTTCAGCTCCATCGAATATATCGGAACCGATGCGGCGATTTTTTTTCAAAGGTCCTGGGAAAGTATTGGATAAAGAAGCGTTTCATAGGGTTTTAGCGTTAATGACGCAGTTTGTATACTTGTCACAAGATAAGATGAAAATCGGGCAACTCCTGAGGAAGAAGTACATAGAGACGGTAAAGTATAAAATAGGGTATTTGTTTGCGCTGTTGCGGATTCTGAAGCAACAGCAGATGAGATTATATTCGAGCATGCACTTCTACCGCTTCTATACGCCTGATAAGACACAACCGTACAACACAGATTTTATGGGTTTCACATACTACTTCAATTTATACGCGAAGCTGTTGAGGTTAGATGATGACATTGTCGTTGCAGTCCAAGACATGTGGGGCTTGGAGGACGAAAGAGTAAAAGCGGCAATGGTGGAAGCTACCAAATTCCCGAAGAGACTGAAAATGACACCGGTTACACGTTTTACATTTTTCCCCAGGGAAACATTTCCCCCCGATGGGTTCCCGTCTTACTATGAATATGAATCATCAGATTACGGTTAGTATCGGTGTTCCATTTATATTCGTATGGCGTTTTATTTGTTTTAGAAGTATAATATTGTACTTATGGTCAGGATCTTTGTAAATTAATCAGTCATCCAAAGACGAAGGCTAAACCGCTCTGAGCCTAGCTCTACACAACTCACGAAGTTGACCGAAGTTGGGCGAATATGATAGAGTGGAGAGCTCTTCGCTGCGGAAACACATACTTCAGCCGCTTTGAGCATCACAAAAATCAGCTGACTATAAATTGGTGAATTATTCATACGTCAGCGGATCATAAAAACAGGAAAAATATAATCACCAGAGCCATTCTACAAAAAACCGTACTGCCACGCATTTGAATACTTGGACGCTCCTGAACCTGATACACACGAGTTGTACGAGTAATGTTCGGTTTTGCACGTCTGGATTAGGTAAATAAATATAATAGATATTGTTGTCGCAGCATACCGCAGTTTCATTTCAAACCTAGTGTTCCCTAAAGCATACGACATAAATACAGATATAGGAATCGTGCATAATGAAGGTGCTGCCAACTGGTGTCGCTAATCTGAATCTGAACCCTATCGTTAGTTGAATTGAAATTGACACTTACAATGCTGCGACCTAGTCCGTGCATTATTAACGTGTGTGCAGATTTTGCCAACCCTATTCCGACCAGTTCCCTGTCCGTGTGCCACGAAAGGCGATAAAAAAATGTTTTAGAAAACAAAATGGCCGCTAATGCTCGCGATCACAAAATTTGTCATTTCCGCGTCGCCTCACGCAGCTCTAATTGGGGCAGCGACACGATTCAAATTCAGGGAAATGGGAACAACGTTTATTAATTAATATCCATAAATATTTATTTGTGCACACACACGGTTTTGAATTGATATATAAATAAACTCAATTTACTCAAATATGGTACACCACACACACCAGGGTGTTCGCTAAGGCACTGGACCCACCCAAGGCGAGGAAGCGATTAACTGTCGACTAAGTATTTTCAAAAATAGAATACAAAGAAGTAATTACAATTATACAATTTAATGAAGTACATCTTTCATTGTAAAACCCCTGGACCTCTAATATTTTCTTCAACTTTAATTTGAGTAGACAACTAGTTCTTCTAGCATAAATATGAGTCGCGGTTCTTCCCGCCGACTTGCAACAAATACGTTGTCGATCCCATTCCATTCAATAAAGTACACGAGATACCTACGGGGATCCTGTGTCACGCATGCGAAGCCGCGGGCAGTTATGCTAGCTCGGCTGATAATGAGAGCGTACAATTTTCAACACCCGCACACCGCAATGTTGTAATTTCGACCATGCACTGAAATAGTTATTTAACAATCGAATTGTATGGTAAAATTGCGGTTTATACTACACTGGGTCCACGTGACATCTGTAATTGTAAGTAGGGTTGTCATTTGTCACGCGTATTTACTTCGACGACGATTAGGTTTTACAGTTATGTTTCTTCTAACCTTCCCCTCAATTTGATGTGATGCTCGTTACAATATTGACAGAATTTACTTTATATATGAGATAGATTTACAGTATTTTGATAAAAATAGGTCGTATTTACTTTGAAGGTATAATGTTGGTAGCTAAGAATAAGAATTAATTTGAATTGCAGTTCTTTTTCAGTGTGTTAAATAAATATTACCGTCTTTGTTAGTCGTATGACAGTGAAGGGGATGGCACGATGGAAAACAAAGGGTTGTCCACAGTTTGTTACCGTCAGGGCCGAAGCAAAGGTGCCAGTAAACATACCTGAAACAAAATAAAGACAATATGAACAATTTATTCTAAAATGTTACAGTCTTAATCATAATGCGAACAAAACACAGGTATTAATTAATAAGTGAATAAAAAATTACGGTCTGAATATGAAATAATCCACGCGTCCTTTAGTTGTCATGTGTTTGTCATGAAAATGAGGCCTTATAAGTAATTTCAATGAAAACTATATTGAATAAAATCGGTCGAGCCGTTTTTGAGTTATCGCAAAATTTTATAATTTTCTTAAAAATTACGTAAGTGCCGCGCGGTGTCCTTATACTTCGAACGTAACACATATTACTTAAGTGCCATACTGCATTAAAACATTCCGCTCAATCTGGCGCGCATAATCGATAACTTCCAGAAGGTAATAAGTAATTACAGTTACTTTGGCGTTTACGACCTTTTTATAGAGCTTGAAATCTTCCTCGTAGTTTCTAAACTTACCCGAAGCCCGAAGTTTACTTCGGGCTTAAAACCGCTGTTTTTCATCGTCTGTTGTGAAGTATGGGCAATTGGGCAACTACGGAACCCTACACTGAGCGTGGCCCGACGGGCTCTTGGCCGGTTTTTTTTTTCTATATGGCGGCGGCGCGCGAAGGAGGGGGAATTGTGCGTTTTGCATTTTAAACACGCACTAACCATCCTAGACAACATATCAAAAATTCAGAACTACCGGACCGTTTGTAAACCCCTTTTTTCACTGGATTATTATGCAGGCTAAAGACTATAAGAATTACTTTTAATTACTTTGGTGATTTTGATTTATAGACAGATATTTGCGCATACATTATCTGCATAGTCGATAAGCTTCCCAGTAGTATAGATTTTTATCCCTTTCTCTTGGTGCCTAATGGCCAAAGTCGATACCACAATGTTACTCGCCCCAACCAAAAACGATAGAACTTCATACGAATTTTAATGACACATACTACCTTTTTAAAAAGCAGTGCTATGTAGGCCGCAGGCTATAAAACGCGGGCACGTACTCTATTCCAAAAGCACTGTTTTATGGCAGACGCCTCGCGGGCCAGTTGGAACTGTTCCAAAGATAACTTTAGCGGAACAGGTACTGGGGAAAGTATAAATACTAGGTACTTATCTTGACGGCGACGGTTGATAAAGAAATATGTGAGTAGATTCTCGAATGTGGATCGGTAAATGGGTCATAGACAAAGTGGGAAGCTATTATCTCATTCGTTCATGAACGGAAATGTTTACAATGAAGCGAAAAAATTAAAAATTTAACGGTTCAGAAACAGTTCAAAAATAATTAATGGTAAATACCCGTGATGTATATACATAAATTGGAATAGAGATACAAACATTTTATGTGTGGGGCTCAAATTACTTATGTGCTGGGCATGTATCCACTCATTGCAATGACTAATCAAGTAATCACTGATTCTGTTTGACAGATGTTTCCTGAGAGTGAGAGAGACCTTCGTATACCCACAGTTCCGTGGTACATATATGTGTCAAACCTTAGTTATGTTACATGTTCTAGATATAATTAGTCTTAGGGCGTAAATTAGGTTAAAATAAATTATAAAAACTGAAGCAAAATTTATAAAATTAATCCGATTAAAAGCAAAAGAATATCGTGAATTGAATGAGTCAGTGTTGCATCTTGAATTTACTTGTTAAAATTTAGTGAAACTCAGCCAATTGAATCAGAAAGGAGACACAACTGAGTTCAGTTGCAGTGCAGACACTATTTTAAATAAGAAGTAAGACGAGCAGAGGCATTGATTTCTTTGTTTCTTTGTAACAAATGATTGTTTCAAATAAATTGACATCGTCAGTTGCTTTTGCGCGCTACTGTTGAAAAGTTCGCGCTCGTATTTCAGAGACTTCAACAATTTTAGCGGGACAAAATATTCCTTAAGGATCCTCTTTGACCTGGCCAGGTCTGACTGAACAAGTTTTAGCTGTTAGACGGTTTATTTTACTAGAAAATGCCTGCAACTTCGTCCGGGTAAATTTTCTTTACCGTATACGGGTAAAATGTACTCTACAGGCTGACTTTTTAGTCGTAAATAGTAGTGCCAGGGGTTGACGCTAAGCAATATCAATTAACTCTTAACTAGGAGTTTTTTTTGAGAAATCGTAGTTGTCCGCACAGTGAAAGTTGCTCAGCGTCACCCTTCTCATCACCCCCTGACACTACCATTCACGACTAAAGAGTCACCCTGTATAATCCTTGAATGTCTAGTTATCTCTGTACCAAATATGGTTAAATTGGTTCAGCCAGCATTTCTGTGTGATGAAATGACATTTATTTACACACCGGTGTGCACATGCCAGCTATGAAGCAGATTGTGTTTTTCTCAGCCATTCGATGATAATCGAGTTTGACACGGGATGAATAAATGACAAAGCATCCGTCACGTTTTGACAAGTGTGCGGGTGAAAGAAAGGATGATTTATCATTATTACGTAGGTACGAGTATAGCCGATTAGGGGGTTTTCCAACCCACGCTATATTGCGAATTTTTTGTGTTACTAATTTATTTTACTGGCAACGACAAATGTTTGGTAACTCACGTTGAAAGTCGGTGAATGCCACTGATGCAAACTAAGTGGAAACAGGAGTAAATAATCCGCCAATCTCAAGTAATTTTCGCATAAGATAGCCAAAACTATCCAATCCACAGTGATAAAAGTCAATAGCTTTCAGTATTCATTTCGCAAGAAGAACAAAGGATTGAGCAGCATTCCGGTAAACAATGTTTTGAATTTGGTTAATGACAAATCCTTGACAAATCGCTAGTGACGTTTAATAGTGCAAACATATGACATATGCACATTATTTCCAAATGAAGTTGTTTGTAGCACCACTATCCCTGGGCCGGACCGACGCTTGTTAACTATAATAATATGTAATAGCAATCATCATAGGCCCAGCCCCGCAGGCGAACAGGCAAGCCATCGTACTCGAGTGTGACTCGCATTTAGCATGTGTTTTTATAGTTGTTATAAAGTATGTTATCCTAGAGCTGGGTCTACATTATCTTGCCGCGACTTCGCTTGTTCCGCGACTCACCATCGCCTGTCTTGCTCGCACGATATATGGAAGAAAAATGACAGGTTGTCTTTGCCGGGCGACAGAGTCACAGTTATTCTAGACGTAATGATTTTAATAAGGAAACAAACTCAAATCCAGAAATGCACCTGAAAGTTGTCTTCAATATATTCCGGCCATAAATAATGAAACTTTCTGGAATCGTACCCAATTTCAAGTTTCCGTGTTATTGCTTGCATTGCGGTGTTTCTTGCGGGGTATATGAATTTAGTTATTAGAGTTAATTTCGTATACAAAAGCATTGCACAGAAGTTATTTTACTGTGCCGAAGGAAGTCAGACGTATATCACTTTGAATTAAATGTCTGCGGTTTAATATTGTTACATTTGTTTTATCTGTGAAACAAAATTGTGTGTTGGCTGCACAGTGATTTATTTTAGTATGTACTTATGTACCTACAAATATACTTAAGTTTCTAAAGCAAGAAACTGGAAGTCTTATTTTTACAATCACAAGCTTCAGCAATGAAATCACAGCCACATAATATAAGAATTCAACATGATTTTACTGTTGAAAAGAAAGGTCACTACCCTGCCAATACCACAAAGAACTGATATAACTTTAGTTTATTTTCCTTCCGTCCGCCGATAGCGTTTTCAGTAACATCACAAACGTAAAACAACGCAGAACCAACACAAACTGCCAGTCCGCGTCGGTTTGCATTCGGGATTATTCGGTTGGAATAATCCTACGGGAAACTCGTAGGTAGTAATGGAATAATAAAAACGTGACAGCCACTATTCGGATGGTTGAAAAATCAAAAGAGCCGGGCAAGCGAGAGTCGGACTCCCAAACGTAAGCCTAGGTACCTTTCCCAAACCGAAAAAAATACGTTACCATCTCCCTTATTCTGTAAGTACGTTATTGTTTTTCTAAATAGCGTGTTGAAAGGGTTTCATATTCTTATTCGTAATTGTCATTAGTCATAATTTTCGTAGTCATAATTTCTACTTTTCTCTGAAACGAATAACTTTTCAGGATTGTTATAATCCAAGCCTAACGAAACCTAAAGGGTTTTACTCTAGAAACTCTTGTAAAGTTAATAACTTCAGAGTAATGGCTAACGATTTTATGACAAACAATACGTTATGACAATAAAACAATAAAACAAAATGCGATCCCTGTTGAAAGTGCACCATTTGGACCTTAGAGTGAAAAAGTAATTTCAAAACCATCTACTATTCCTGTATGGCCTCCAAAAAATATAAACCCATGAGAAAAACGAAACCTATAGAGTGCTACCCGCAGCGGGGCAGGACGCGTGTGTGTGTGTCCAACGAAACCTAGAGTGGTACCCGCAGCGGGGCAGGTCGCGTGTGTGTGTGTCCAACGAAACCTAGAGTGGTACCCGCAGCGGGGCAGGACGCGTGTGTGTGTGTCCAACGAAACCTAGATTGGTACCCGCAGCGGGGCAGGTCGCGTGTGTGTGTGTCCAACGAAACCTAGAGTGGTACCCGCAGCGGGGCAGGACGCGTGTGTGTGTGTCCAATGAAACCTAGAGTGGTACCCGCAGCGGGGCAGGACGCGTGTGTGTGTGTCCAACGAAACCTAGAGTGGTACCCGCAGCGGGGCAGGTCGCGTGTGTGTGTGTCCAACGAAACCTAGAGTGGTACCCGCAGCGGGGCAGGTCGCGTGTGTGTGTGTCCAACGAAACCTAGAGTGGTACCCGCAGCGGGGCAGGTCGCGTGTGTGTGTGTGTCCAACGAAACCTAGAGTGGTACCCGCAGCGGGGCAGGTCGCGTGTGTGTGTGTCCAACGAAACCTAGAGTGGTACCCGCAGCGGGGCAGGACGCGTGTGTGTGTGTCCAATGAAACCTAGAGTGGTACCCGCAGCGGGGTAGGACGCGTGTGTGTGTGTCCAACGAAACCTAGAGTGGTACCCGCAGCGGGGCAGGTCGCGTGTGTTGTGTCCAACGAAACCTAGAGTGGTACCCGCAGCGGGGCAGGACGCGTGTGTGTGTGTCCAATGAAACCTAGAGTGGTACCCGCAGCGGGGCAGGACGCGTGTGTGTGTGTCCAACGAAACCTAGAGTGGTACCCGCAGCGGGGCAGGTCGCGTGTGTGTGTGTCCAACGAAACCTAGAGTGGTACCCGCAGCGGGGCAGGTCGCGTGTGTGTGTGTCCAACGAAACCTAGAGTGGTACCCGCAGCGGGGCAGGTCGCGTGTGTGTGTGTCCAACGAAACCTAGAGTGGTACCCGCAGCGGGGCAGGACGCGTGTGTGTGTGTCCAACGACTACGAATGCGCGCTGATTATAAACGATCAAATGCGGAAGGCTGACTCGGGCACCCAGGTATGCGTTGCATTGCTACGCACAATTCACGCAATTCGTTTCTATTAGTAACCCCGTTTTTACGGAATTACTGTTTTTTTTTTATTAACAGTAGCCTAAATGTTACCTGCTATAGTTTACATAAATCGGAGGAATGTCAAACTGAGAATATTTGCATAAATTTGTTAACTAATAAGCACAATTCGGCGTTCAAGTAGTTCAACTAGTTGAGCTATTCATTTTTATCAGTGTTGGCACAAAAAAAATTAAAATCCACGCGGGCAAAGCCTTGGGCTACAAATCAAGTAAGTTATGACTACAGAACTAGGGATTGCCATCCCTCCGGATCCGGCCTACTGGATCCAGCAATCCGGCCTACCGGATTCGGCAATCCGGCGGATACCTACAATCATTTAGTAGCCTCTCGCAAAAGGGCGGCTTATTACAAGATTGTTGTTATATTACAGTATACTGTTTATGAGACAAAGAGAACTTTCGCATAATAATGTAGTTAACAACTACTTTGTACCAATGTTTGACAAATAAAGATATTCTATTCAAATCTATATTCTGAGTGAACGAAGGGCATTAAATTGTACAAAAAATTATTATACCGGATTCGGTGGACCCGGACCATGTACTCCTGAAAATAACACTTCAATCATAATCTGATCTTGTGATACGTTGCGTGTTTCGCGGAAAATGCTATTTTCATGCGATTTTTCATGAAAAATTGTTACCGGTAGATTTCGATTAACGGAAAAATAAAGAAAAAATGAAATCTCGCGAGGAAAATTTGTGAATTTTCTCAAAGAAATTTCCACGATTTTCCAGTCCAGAATAATGGTCTGAAGCCATGGTTTCAGTTTTCGGTACACCGTCGGTTACACCCGGTATATTAACCAGAATGGATAAATAGCGTTTCTAGTTTGGACACTTTATATAAGAATTTGGAGTGCTTATATAAGCTGAAAAACATTTTTTTTGCGAAAATTATCTATAGACTGTATAATACATAAAGAAACCGGCCAAGAGCATGTCGGGCCACGCTCAGTGTAGGGTTCCGTAGTTGCTCATCCTTCACAATAAGCTGCTGTTTTAAGCCCGAGGTTTACGTTAAGAAAGATTTTAAGCTCTATAAAAAGGTCGTAAACGCCCTAGAAACTGTAATCACTTATTACCTTCTGGAAGTCAACTTACGACCTTTTAAAGAAAAAATATGAAATTTGGCGATAACTCAAAAACGGCTAGACCGATTCTGTTTGTAGTGGACCCATGACCACCCATAGGAGAACTGCACTCATTGGCTTGGTATGGCACCAGCAGGTCAGACGTCCGTCACAGCCGGTGGCTCTCCCGTGACTGTCTTCCCACCCGTACTCTCGAGACAACGTCATACCTACCCACATAATAGGTATTATATGCAGATCCACAAACACTACATCCCTTCCTTATTTTAATATGTTTTTATAATCTGAATTTAATTTATTCTATATGTAATAATAATAATAGCTATGATTGTGTTATAGCTTAGATTGACAATGTATGATTATTACAAATAAAAAATCTATCTATCTAATCGAATAAATGGGTGTATTTTAAGACTCTCTTTCCAGAGAGATTCAATTGATTTATCGTCACTTGCAAGTCTTCTTATTTCAATTTTTTTAGTTTACTTTGACTGACTATATTATGAAGAGATAATCATTTCGTACAGGTATAAGGTCAATTTATTACGCTTCAAATTACTGCACATCTTTATCCATTTCCTCTCTTCCTTTCTCTTTCAAAATTGAGTCTCAGTCGTATCGAAGGTAGTCTTTTTTTTTTATTTGATTTAATCGACATTTTGACAGCAATAAATGTAATTCCCAGCTAGCTCTTTGTTTTAAAAATTACCATTCAGTGACTAGTTCTACATCTGTATTATCTAATGATCGAGAGACCCAGGGACCCAATTCGAGAATGCCGTTTGAGTGATCGCCAAACGTCGAATCTCTATTAGATAACAGTGATATCGCCATTGAACTGTCATTAAAATGCGATGAGCTTCAAGTGACATATCTCATCTCAATTTTTGGAAATACGAAGCCGATAATGTAGGTATGTCAAAAAAAATATTATTCATGCATATGAATTTCTGTTTTGAACGAAACGTAACTGACTAATTTCACGCACTACGCGGTCAAATAAAAGTATGCGCCTGTTATTTATGCCGTCACATACAAAGGAAACGCAAATTTAGCGCGTCCAAATTGACGAAGTTGCGATGTTCTAAGGAGATCGCCACTTGTCAAGTAGGCACACCTCAAAAGTGACGGATGGCGATGAAATGGAGAGATCTCCATTATCTCTCTAAAATTGGTAGAATACCCCCCCAGGATCGCACAACTGAATATTATTAGATCACAGTTATTTTTATCAGACGTGTAATTCAAGGGTTGTTGTCAAACGGTTTAATCAAAGTTCGTCTGTAAAGCTCAGAATTCAGTATGATATTATTTATCTGACATAGAATCCAACTACGTGATACTAATTCAATACGATTCGGTATATTTTTAACCTGTTCCCACATTGGCTTACAGGATTAATATTATATATTACACAAGAAAGAGGGCCAAGTAGAACGAATCGTTTAGAACAATAAACTATAATCAAGGTAATAACTTTTTACCAAAATAAATTACTGGACAACATTCAATAGCTCGTCGTCATAACATGACCAAGCAAACAAGCCAAAACATGATGGAGTCTTCTCATATCTCTATTTCTTTGACAGTCATGCTTGGCTTGACGAGAAAGTAAAAGAAGTAGAAACGACCAAATTTTTAGGAATTTATTTAGATCAATGTTGTAGTTGGAAGACCCACATTTCTGAAATTTGTTCTAAACTACATAAATTTGTGTTTGCTCTAACAAGATTAAGTTGTACCAGCTCTAGAGAGGTAGCACTTACAGCATATCATGGAAATGTTTCTTCTATGCTGAATTACGGATTAATGATATGGGGTAATTCAGTAGATGTGAAAAATGTATTTTTAGCACAAAAGAAGTGTATAAGGGCTGTGTGTAACACCCACTACCTGGCACATTGTAAACCTTTATTCCAAGCTACGGGGATCTTACCTTTACCATGCATGTATATTAAACAGATTGCATTATTTGTAAAACGACATCCTGAATATTTTATAAAACATGATCAAATTTACACTAGATCAACTAGACATAAGGATAAACTATACTTGCCTCGATCCAAAACGCATGTTTTTGACAACAATTCTTATTGTATGGCAATTAAAATTTTCAATAATTTACCGAAGTATGTACAGGAATGCCCCCTTAATCAGTTTAACAAAGTCATAACAAGTTGGCTTCTTGAAAAATGTTATTATTCCATCCAAGACTTTCTGAATGAACAATATAATAATAATAATGATAATAACATTTAAAACAAATATATTTCCTAATTTTGACATATTGTAATCTATTGTAATCATATTAATAATAAGTCGACATTTAATATAGAATTGTGCCTACTGTCTAAGTTATGTTCTTTATAATATTGTAAACAGCGAACAAAAATTAATTATATTGCATGCCTATTTTAGGTCGAACATGAACTTCCTGTGTGTTATCAACATCCATTGTAGCTACACTGTTCTTGCAATAAATATCTTTATCTTTATCTTTATCTTTATCTTTATCTTTGGCGCGTCCGCACGCAAGTAAAGTTTATTATATTTTATATGTAAATCAAGTTGATTTCTCATATTAAAACTAACATTAACTTGGCGCGTCCGCACGCAAGTAAAGTTTATTATATTTTATTTGTAAATCAAGTTGATATCTCATATTAAAATTACCATTAACTTGGCGCGTCCGCACGCAAGTAAAGTTTATTATATTTTATTTGTAAATCAAGTTGATTTCTCATATTAAAACTACCATTAAAACGGTTTGACTTATTTCCCGTGTTTCTACTTAATAAACATTAACTTAACACGCATGGTTTAAAATTTCATGTAGGCCCATACCGCCGTAACATATTCACGCATGGTTTACAATTTTGTGTAGGCCCATACAGCCGTTATACATTCACGCATGGTTTACAATTTCATGTAGGCCCATACAGCCGTAACACATTCACGCATGGTTTACAATTTTGTGTAGGCCCATACAGCCGTTATACATTCACGCATGGTTTACAATTTCATGTAGGCCCATACAGCCATAACACATTCACGCATGGTTTACAATTTCATGTAGGCCCATACAGCCGTTACACATTCACGCATGGTTTACAATTTCATGTAGGCCCATACAGCCGTAACACATTCACGCATGGTTTACAATTTCATGTAGGCCCATACAATCGTAACATATTCACGCATGGTTTACAATTTCATGTAGGCCCATACAGCCGTAACATATTCACGCATGGATTACAATTTAATGTAGGCCCATACAGCCGTTACACATTCACGCATGGTTTACAATTTCATGTAGGCCCATACAGCCGTAACTGATATCGTATCTAATGCTGGTCGAGGGGACTTTAATAAAAGGACATATGTCTGAAATGTAACTTCTTGGTATCCGCATAGGTAAGACGTTAATCTATAACAAGCTGAAGTTAGAGATGAAATAATCAAATAAAGTCGTACAATGAACTGTGAATGACTGTTTTATTTTCAATTTTAGCAGTCATTCTTGCAAGCGTTGCTGCGTGCATGAAATAAGAACTTCGTTACAGAATGCTACAGTCCGTCAGACTACGGCATTAGTCAAAGATCAGAAATCAGAAATCAGAAATCAGAAATCAGAAATTTTATTTGTCAAACATAGGTATAAATATAGTTATTGGTGTTGAATACAATTTGTTTTGACCTCTATGTTTTACCCATAAGTATGGATGTACAAATTTTACACACTTAGAGAAAAACTAACATGCATTTTATGATTAAATTACAAAATTTGCCATAGAAACACAGTCGTACGGAAATAAACAATTTGGTGCAATGAAATAATGAAATTAAAAATATGTCAAATTGAAAAACAATAATTATGAAATCTAAAATTATGTCACATCATTTAAATAATCTTTGACCGAATAGTAGCATTGTTTGCTAAGGTAGGATATAAGTTATTTTTTAAATTGGACCATATTTAGATCTTTCAATGAGTCTGGAACTTTATTATATATCTTTGGCGCCATACCTAGAATACTATTTCTCATCATTGCCGTGTTAGTTCCATGTCCATCTCTCAACTTGCATTTATACTGCGGACGTGTTGGAAATCTGCGACCGTCTGCAACTTTGTTAAATAAGTCAGGATTGGCTTTGACAAATAGGCTTACTTCAAGAATGTACAATGAAGGCAAAGTTAATATATTAAGAGATCTGAAGTATGGTTCGCAGCTGTCTCTTACAGATAACCCGCACATAGCTCGTATACAGCGTTTTTGAGCCTTGAATGCCATATCTTTATTGACTGAGTTGCCCCAAAAGATTATCCCATATCTCAGCAACGAAGCTACAAGTCCATGATACGCCGTTAAAACTGCTTCACGGTTTACTATTTTTGATAGCTTAAACAGTGCATATGCTGATTTACACAACTTATTACACAAGTAATCTATATGGTGTTTCCAGTTAAGCTGGTTGTCAATCATTAAGCCCAAGAATTTTGTCACTTCCACATCATCTATCTTATTTCCTTCATACGCAATCTTTAATTGCGGTATTTGTGTTCTTTGGTGAAAGTGCATCAGATTAGTTTTATTTAAGTTAATTAATAAATTATTGTTATTCAGCCATTCAATAATATTTTTTATTACTGTATTTATGTCCTGTTCATAATCTTCCATAATATTATCATAACATTTAATAATAGAAGTACTGTCATCGGCGAAAAGTACCATAGGATGCTGGATATTATTAGGCAAGTCATTAATATATATAAGGAAGAGAAGTGGGCCCAGTACACTTCCTTGAGGGACACCAAATTTAACATATTGTTTGTTTGACACATATTTATATTCTCTTTTCCTGAGGGAGCAAATTCTTGATATTTCTGTGTATTGCTGTCGTCCGCTTAAGTAAGATTTTATGAGATTCAATACATTGCCTCTGATTCCGTACCGGCTCAATTTACTTAACAGCTTGTTGTGGTCTACATAGTCAAATGCCTTTGTCATGTCAGTGAACAGGGCGCATATTGGCTTTCTTTTATCTACATTATCTATAACAAGGCTAATTAGATCGTATATTGCCATATTGATAGAGATATTTTTCCTAAACCCCCTTTGTGCTTCACATAGTAAATTAAATCTAGTTAGGTAATTGTAGATCCGTTTATATATTGCCTTTTCAAATATTTTGGAAATAATTGAGATCAATGCTATTGGGCGATAATTTTGTGGGTATTCTTTATCACCCTTTTTAAATAACGGCTTTATAATGGTAGTTTTTAGGGCATCTGGGAAAATACCTGCATCAATGCTTAAATTAACAATATGACTAAGAGGTTTATCTAAAACATCACTAACAAATTTAACAACTTCTGTACTTATACAGTCAAACCCTACGCTTTTTGTATTTTTTAGTGTATGTATGATAGTTTTTATCTCTTTCGGTGTTGTTGGTGACATATACAGAGAATTTTCATTATTTAGAATATTTTGTTCCATCCTATTACAATGCGATGGTGTTTCTCTATGTACAAAATGATCATTAAAAATTGTGGCTATAATTGTAGGATCTGTGACAACAGTACCAGACGAGTTTTTTAGTTTTAGTATAGGTTCTTTTGGACACCTTGCCTTACAGCTGTTAATAACATTCCAAGCGGCTTTAGATTTATTATCTGAAGTTCTAATCTTATGATTATTCTTTGCTCTTTGTGTTAATTTTATAATTTTTTTATATTTTTTTGAGTATCTCTGTAAGATTAACTTATTAGCTACAGTTCTCGACCGTCTATATTGCCAAAGCAATCTTCTTTGATTTTTACTACACATTTTTATACCTTTAGATACCCATTTAATTTTATTTTTTGCTTTAATTGTCACCAACTTTACCGGAAAACATAAATCATACAATAAACGAAAATCTTCAATAAATGCATTATATGCCACATTTGGATCCAAAGCACTATACACTTCAGAGAAGGATAAACAGTGAAGATGCGATCTGAAATTGACAAGATTTTCATGTGAGTAGTCACGTTTTTCGACCCGCCAGAGTTTTAAATTATTTGTCCTTTTTATCGGAACTTTCAGTATTTGAGCTGTATGGTCCGATAAACCGAGATCGATGACTTGGTTTATTTGACCTCGTTTTATGTTATGAGCAAAATTGTCTAGACATGATTTGCTAATAGGTCTTGTCGGTTTTCTAATTTCCAGGAATAAACCGTAGCTCTTTAAAAAATATTCAAATTCTAATGTGATTTTATTACGTTTTAATATGTCGAAATTTAAATCTCCGCACATGATTACTTTTCTGGTTGAATTATTCCTAAAAATTAATCTTAAAATTATGTCTAGTTTTTCGTAAAACAGTTTTAAATTTTTGAAGCCTGGGGCTCTATATACACATATCAAAACAATTTCAAAGGACGTAAGTTCTATTGCACAGCATTCTAGTACACCTGTAACTGATTGTTTGGAGATCTTTTCTAGCGCCGTGAAAATTAAGCCGGGCCTGACTAATATACATGCTCCTCCACGTTTTGAGTCCTTCCTTGAGTAGTATGCTGCCAAGTGGTAGTTTGGTAACGTTAATACATCTTCATGACCAGCCATCATAAAGTGTTCCGTTATACAGATTATATCAATATCAATCTTTTTTGTATTAAGTTCGGTCAAATTAACTGTTAGGATATCCGTTTTATTAATTAGACCTGCTATATTTTGGTGCATAATATTTATATAGTTATTGACGAAAAAACTCTTGTTGGTCGTTCATCTCTAAATTTGATACTGACAATTTGCTGCTTGATTGAACAGGATCGATAAACTCATCATAGTTTTCTTCTACTGTAGACTGCTTGATGTTTGAGATAGCTTGGTTAATGCACATAAAAATATGTTTCATTCCTTTGTTCTTTAACTCTCCTGATCGCTTGTGAAACATGTCATAGTCGTAGGATAGAGACTGATTAGAATCCAGAAAATAAGCGTAGCAATGTGTCAAAATGTCCAAGTACAATAGATTGTTAAACATTTCGACGCGCCAGTTAAATAAATTGCTACTATCACCACATTTGTAGGTCGGTGAGCATATTATAAAGTTTGTATGCTGCAATTTTTGAAGTGTTTCTCTGATGTAGGTTATTAGTGAAAAATAATTTTTAGTTGTTTCAAAATCATCCTCACCCAGAAGTATAATGCAATAGTCATCCAATGTCATATCTTTAGTTTTTTGGCTAACATCTTTTAATAATTCTTGGATACCACATTTTGGCGTTAGGTAATGAAGAGTTTGTAAGTTTTCTGCTAAGGTGGTATTTGCAATTCGTAGTATTTGATTTTTTTTGTTAGAGCTTAAAATAGTGACCTTGTTCTTTTTGTTACTCGTTGAAGTTGGCGAAGTGTTGGCGCTGTAGTTTGTCAGTATTTTCTTTTGAGAGTTTGTTTGGATGACATTTGATGACGTGATATTTTCTATTGATGTGGTGTTATTTCCCGATGGCTTTTCTTCCTCTTGCTCACTAGGCTCTATTTCCGTTAAGACCATTTGAGTGCTACCCGTAAACTTTTCCGTTCTCAGTGTGGGTGAGTTAATATGACATATTTTGTTTAAGTTTTTTTGTTTTTTGCAAGATCCCTTTGCTTTTGTTTTGTCGGGAGTAGTATCGTATAAAACTTTTTTGTATGAGTTAATATTCGTTTGGCAAGTCTGTATAGTCTTTTTTAACTCACTAACCTCGCCGTTAAGTTTTATGATTTCCTCGTGCGCACTTGAGAGCTCTGTTTTTAGATTATCAATTTCATGTTTTAATTGTAGAACCTCTGAATTATCCATAGCTGAGATGTCAGGGAGACTTCGTGATGACTTAGGGCTATTTGCGGTCCATAGGGTAGAGTTTAGAACTTCACTTATATTATTAGAGATGTTCAATAGGTTTTCCTCCGATAAATGTAGTTGTTGCGCCTTTCGCATTGTGATATTTTCTGTATCAGAATTGTTAATTTTGTGTGTTAAAGGTACAGTTTGGTCTTTTATTTTTTGAGTAGAGGTGCTTGGTTTATGTATATTCTGGCTCACATTTGGTTTGCGTGATGCACAGATATTACAGTTCCATTCCTGTATTTGCTCTTCGGTCATTAGTAGGAAGCGCCTAGAAGTAAGGAATGCACACTTTATATCGAATGTTCGTTTGCACTGCTTACATTTTATGTATTGATTCGAAGTGATGTTGTTTCCGCACTTTTTGCAAGTTTTTTTTTCGGGTTCCTTCAAGTTTCCAATCTTATTCACACTTAAAACCGTAGTGTTTTGTTTGGATTCCATTTCGCAACTTTATTTTTGTAATTAAAAGAATGGAAAAAGAAATATAGTTCGCTAGGATTCGAACTATGTGCCTTGGCTATTCGCACGAACTAGTTTAAGCGATCAGTCGTAAACCGCGCTACGGCGACCGTTACAGAAGCGGACGAAAAATGTGCATATAGCGTCTTCTTGGGTTCCCTAGGGGTAAAATCTTCGTAGTTCACTTAGATCACGTAAGATGGCGCTGGCGTATGACTGTGTAGTTCTGTCTAGTTATGATAGATGTCACTGTACCCGCAGAGTTTCGTATGTTTACCCACTATGAAGAAAAAATGATTAAGCACTTTTGAGTGTCTTATAATAGTTATTCATACACTAATTAATTGACGATTCCACACCGTTTGTACGAATTGTAAGTCCAAATAGCAGTATATTATAGTTTTGATATTAATATGATCACTTAACTGTCACTTAATTTCTCCGATTTTGCTAATTTTGATTTTCACTGTTTTTGTTGTTCACATATATATTTAGTCACTGTCCACACTAAGTGTACACAGTTTTATGTTCCTACGAAAAAAAATACCAAGATAGTTGCATATCGTTTATTCAGTTTAATTTAGGAAATATCAATTAATGATAAAAGAAGGGGGGCAGAGATATAAAATGACTTATACTATGAGACCAAATCGCCCCATGTTTAGTGATTTATTTGTCACATCCAAATTTATACTTTATATTTAAATTCGTATAATTAGGTACTGCAACAAGTAGTAGCTGCCCATGAAATGCAGTCAGCCCTTTTACTTCTAAATATGTCATTATAAAATTCCAAAATTAAAACTTCTGTACACCGAAGATACTCTTCACAGAAACAAGTGAAATAGGCCACTCAGAGATCACTGAATTGGAACATATTCGTTTTTAGGGTTCCGTACCCAAAGGGTAAAAACGGGACCCTATTACTGAGACTTCGCTGTCCGTCCGTCCGTCCGTCCGTCTGTCACCAGGCTGTATCTCAACAACGGTGATAGCTAGACAGTTGAAATTTTCACAGATGATGTATTTCTATTGCCGCTATAACAACAAATACTAAAAATAAAATAAAATTAATATTTAAGGGGGGCTCCCATACAACAAACTTGTTACTTATAGATTATATATATGTATAGGTACGGAACCCTTCATGCGCGAGTCGGGCTCGCACTTGCCCAATTTTTTAGATAATTGTGTACCCATATGTCTTTGCGCGCTAATCGCGCCCCCACGACCAGTCCGATTTTAATCACCTTCAGCACACAATGCAGCCGGACATCCACACACGGTTACCGGCCACCACGGAGAAGAAAAGTCACAACCCATTTCCTCCTCTGTGCGGACGAAGCCCGCTGTCATGCTCTATTTAGGATGAATGTTAGAATGAACAAATAAATAACGAAATACCCTACACAAATCGAACCAACCCCACAGCAAGCCGCGGCAGGCCCGTACCATGGGCACTAGACGAAGATAATTATAGATAAATCATATTTATAATCTTCCGCAGTAATACTACCGATGTCAAATATAGCGTTTTTTAATCGGACATATCAATACTAGCAGCGCCGCGCGGCGTCACCCGCCCGTCCCACGGGAACACCACACATTCTCGGGACAAAAAGCAGCCCATGTGTCAATCCAGGGTGCCGCCCCGAGCGCGAGGAAGCAACTAACACACACACAAACACACTCACAAACCCTCGCCACAAAACAAAATGATCCAAAAATGTTAGACTCAATGCCTCAAGGCATTCTCCACCATTCAACCAATGGGTTGAACTGAAACATAAATGTAGGAAGTTAAAAGACCATACAGATTATACTCATTTACATCATCATATATTTAAGAGCTAGGGTCTTGTCTGTGCAGTAACTTTCAACTTAATCTACATTCCGATTTTGGTTTCTTTATAATAAAATAGTAAAATTAAATTAAATTAAAATTCATTTATTTCAAGTATCATATGACTCATAAACAACAAAATTAACACAGTACATTAAATTAAAATTATGTATTTACAGTGGTTATAGCCGTCATAAGTTGTTGCTGGGCGCATGGAGTCCGCAGCAAAAAGTCATGTACGGGCAGAACCTATCCGCAATCATTGCCAGGACGCTGTTGGAGCTGGCGCGCACGCGTCGCACCAGGGAGGCGGCTCGCCGGCGCATGGTAGCTTTAAAACATGCCACATGCGCCTCCGCAAACATCCCTGATGCGCTGCAGTATCGCGGCAGCCCCATCAGCGTCCTAAACGCGTTATTATATTGCACTTGTAGGGCCTTATACGATTTCACAGTGAATTTTCTCCATAGACTGCAGGTGTAAAATGTTGTGCAAAAGGCTCTGAATAATGTTACTTTACTCTCTATTGAGCACCGAGCAAATCTGCGCGCAATCATATTCGCTCTGATCGATAAGGCCCTACGTTCGCGTTCTATATCAGCATCATCCTTGAGATCGGCTGTAACAATATGACCCAAGTATTTGTACTGGTATACCCTTTCGAGGGCAACCATGTTAAGCCTGATAGGTGGTATCACAGATGGTATTTGAGACCTGACCCCAAAGACCATGTACTGACTTTTGTTAACATTATATTTGAGTCCGTGCGTGTGTGCGTAATCCTCACACACTTTAAGCAACCTTCTGATGCCACAGACTGACGCACTCAACAGCACCATGTCGTCGGCATAGCTCAAGTTGTTCATATTAACCCCGTCTACGTGACAGCCCGCATGCATGCTGCTGAGCGCGACAATCAGCTCATTCATATATAGGTTGAAAAGCGATGGTGAGCTCAACCCCCCCTGCCTCACCCCACATTCCAACCTATACGACTCTGATAATGTACCTGCCCATCTTACATTGTAGATCTGGTTTCCATACCAATATCTAAATATGCCTATAAGATCGGGAGCTAAGTTTATTCCCTCTAGCTTTCTCCATAGTATATCATAGGAAACCAGATCAAAAGCTTTTGACAGGTCAAGGTAACAAGCATAAACTGGCGTGTTCCTGTCAACATAATACGCGACGGTATGCTTAAGGCACAGGATGGCACTTTCAGTTGATACTCCAGGCCTAAACCCGAACTGATTGTCATGCAACGAAAGGTTTTTATTCAACTGTACATTAAGCACGCCGTCCAGCACCTTTGCCATAACAGTAGCGAGCGATATCGGCCTATAGTTATTTTTGCTACTTAGGTCTCCTGTCTTATTTTTCACCACGGGTATGACTAAGGTTTTTATTAAGTCGAGGGGCAGGTATGAATGAGATATACAAAGCGAATAGAACATTGCAAGCACACGCGCGATATGACGACCACCATACCGTAAATGTTCAACACTTAGGCCATCATGGCCGGGCGACTTGCCACCAGACATAGATTTTATTGATTTGGCTACCTCTGAGACCGATACTCTTGTCGCCTGTCTATCCATAATAGCCCCAGTGCTCACCACCCTATCACACGAAGGTGTTACGCAAGGTTGCACAGTAAAGTGGTCTCTGAAGCCATTAGCAATGGTCTTATGATCAGTTACCCCATCAACGCTCGCCGGCGGGCCAGACCTGACATTCAACTTGCTAGTTGACTTCCAAAAAGCCTTAAAATCTTTGTTGGAGTGTTGTGAAGCTATAATGTCCATTTGTATTTGATTTTGGTGATCTTGACACCATTTTAGCCGTGACTTAAATATACGTCGACTTTCACACATGTATTCAGTGCCTACTTTACGTTTGCCACTACACACCCACGCATGAAATGCCTGTCTCGCCTGCCAATGAGCATCTTTCACGTGCCTATTCCAACCCACTATACGATTTCTGTTATTTTTCTTAAGTCCCACATTTCCCTTGCTAATTATGGCAGACTGGCTGAGCGCAGATACAATGTCCCTATACATGTTATCTAAAATTATTTAAATAAAAAATAAAGCATTAGCTTATTTTATTTCCTTCATATATTTTCCTTCTTTTTTGTCCTGGATTTCCCCTTTCCTTTTTTCTACTCGAAAGAACGCTCGTAGATCCACTATCAACCGTCGCGATCTCAATCTTTTATCTAACTGCATTTGAGATTACCTATACTTAAGATCTGATAAAATTATGTATTTCTTGTTTTATGTAATCGTCATTTAACAAGTTGACATCATAGAATTATGTTTTTTTTTCTATAAGTACTGGATGTGCTTATTATTGAAGTAGACATAAGAAAAGTAGAAATGTAATAAATATTGCTAAGTATCGCCTGTGCATTGCGCTCAAAAAAAAGGATTAACGTACGCGCACGCACGTATGTATAATCTACGACATTGTAATGTCCCCATAGCAAAGCGAAGTAACTAGTGATGTAATACTCGTACTGATGATGTATAATCTTACACGGAAGCTGTAGATTATATTAATAAGTGTAATATTATTATAACGCTTGTCCGATTGTGTAGTGGCATTAAGAAATACGCTGAAAAGTGGCTTGGATAACTTACACAAAAATATTAAGAAAACATTGCCACAGTTTTTTTCAACACATTGGCTTATATAGCCATATAAGCGAACTGTATCAACCGGAACAACTAAACATTATACAGCGTTGCAACAATCATTCGCAGAGGAAACAGTGGCAATTGATGATGGTGTTCCATTATTTTGTCATTCCGAGAAATTAAATGGAAACCATCGACATCAATAATTATTTATTAATCACTCTCAGGATATAACCCTATCTCATGATCTTCCGTATACCTGACTTATGTATCACATTAAATTTGTGTTATTTGTAATATTGCAGCGTGCGAAATAAAGTCAATACCTACTACCGCTACACAGCCGCAATCTCTCAAGGATGGTATATTGTAGGAAGAAAATGAACATAGCATAAATAGAAATATGAATGAATGAAGCTGGGTTGACATATTTTATATATTAGATCTGTTGCAATTACTAATTATTTTTAGTTAATTGCACGATACACGTCAACACGTCTTAACTTGTTAAGCACACATTTTTAGACAAAAGTCGACATTTAAGTAAATAATATAGGTACGTGTCAGAAGACACAAAACGTAAATAAATTCCGAAGAACTACTAACCTGACCGCATGTTGTTTACCTCTGCCCACTTATCCAATATCTCATGCTGTGTCACTTCCACAATGATGATTGAGGTGTGCCATAAAAAGTATTTGTATTTGTAAACTTTGAGAAAACCTTTGCTAACAAGACCACGCTGATTCCCGTCACTATTTTTCCACACTTCATTTCGTATATTATAACACTGTTATTGCTAAGTTAACAAAATATTTTCCTCGCATTCTTAGTAACACGTAAAAGGAAGTAACTAACAATTACTACTCGTACTTTATGATGGTATACCGTAATCCCAAGTATGTATTATCAATCGCAACTACCCGCGCTACAAACATTAATGTTGCCTCAATTGTATGAGTTTAGTCGTCGTGTTATTAGATTACGTCGCTAGATGGCGTTGCCCAACGATTCTCTAATTGTATAACGTTCTTTTTCTTTATATTGTCAAATAGCTAAAGTTAACAGATTTTTTACGAATGCCTAAAATATTGTACTCATTATTTTCATTCGATTATCCGTTTGCATGTTGATATTGTTGTTGCATATAATGCCAAACAAGTATCTCATTTTCGACTTTCACTGTCTTAAAACATCAGACTAATCTACTCAATTATTAATAGATTGACTATTTTTCTTTCAACAAGAAACACCGGTAACTATTGAACTGATTAGTTAATATGTCACTATCGTAATTTACCCGATATCCCTTTCTCTTTTCTTATTATTTTACTCACGATGTTTTGTCCTCGTCGCCATTATGTAGTGGACCCATGACCACCCATAGGAGAACTGCACTCATTGGCTCGGTATGGCACCAGCAGGTCAGACGTCCGTCACAGCCGGTGGCTCTCCCGTGACTGTCTTCCCACCCGTACTCTCGAGACAACGTCATACCTACCCACATAATAGGTATTATATGCAGATCCACAAACACTACACTGTTCAATATAGTTTTCGTTGAAAGTACTTATAAGGCCTCATTAACATGAATTTTTCCGAATTTTTTTGACCCGTGGTTGAAAAGTTAGAGGGGGGGGGACACTATTTTTTTTGTTTATGGAGCGAATATTTACAAAACTGCTAACTTTATCAAAAAATAGTGTTAGAAGACCCCTATTATTTTTACAAGAACTATTCAACGACACCCCACACAGAAGTGTTGAAAAGAAAAAAAAATCACCCCCACTTTAGGTGTTCCAGAGGTACCCGAAAAATTTTTTTTTTCTAAATTTTATTTTACCGTTCTGTCGGCGTTATACATACACATACTCATACTAAATTTCAGCTTTCTAGTACTAATGATCACGGAGCTAAGCCGCGGACGGACAGACGGACAGACGGACAGACGGACATGGCGAAACTATAAGGGTTCCTAGTTGACTACGGAACCCTAAAAAGCACTTTAATTTAAATAAAAGTTTTTAGACCTTTTAGGAGAATAAATAAAACGTCTCTCTATGTTTAGTAGCATATATAAAAATACACACAAAAGCAATGAAAACAGTGAGTTCTGGGTCATTGTCAGTTCAAAAAACAAAAGTTTGTCTCTACGGTGGCCAATAGTTAACCGCGTATGTGCATAGAAGTTATGTTTTTAACACGCAAAGAAAGGAAAACGTCGTTTATGCTCATATATTTTTAATCGGAAAATTAGCCCTAAAGTCCTTAACTTTGTAGGTACTGTCGTGTCCACCGAAAAGATGCGAACCTAAATCTGACAATGACCTATCTACCCAAGTAACAAAATGTTCTATAATAACCAAGGCGTTTTGTCACCAAACAGTGATAATAGTAGGCCTATACTGGTATCCATTGCGACTGCTTGCACTGAAAAAGTTTTTAACAGTCCTTTAATTTTATAAATTAAAGAGCAGTTATGTTCTATATTGTAGTCTTACAGGACCATACAAAAGCTTTGCACTTTAGTCGATATTAAAAAAGCGATGTAGTGTTGTGTAGATATAACTTACTGACACTTTTTATGTACCAATTTTACAATACTTAGGTTTATAACTACCTACTTAATATTTTACCCACTAAAGTCCCGTTATTTATAAATTGTATTCGTCTTGTTTCCTTTTGTTTACTTTTATTGGTGTGTAATAAATTATTGTATTGTATGTGAAAATAATCAAAATGCTCTCTATCTTCTATATGGGGTGTATTCGAGAAACCGGTGTCATGTTGAACCAAATTAAACAAAGTGGCTCTGCAAACCTCGTTAACCTTTTTAGAAATGTCCGAAATATTTAATTTCAACCTGCATTAGGTATTTACAATTTGAAAAAGTGAAAGGCTTGTATCGACAAAATAATCTACAATATCATCGGTCGAATCGGCTTCACGAGAATCGGTTGACAAATGCGACCTGTAGACGTGAATACGTTTAGAAGGTCCATCATGCCAAAAGAAACCTTCTGATCATCAAATGCCGTATACTTAAGCGAACGCCACTCACTATAATAAGGTAAGAGATCTATACAACAAAATACACGTGAAAGGAAAACCGGGCCAACAATATCGGCGATGGTAGATACGAGAGAGCTCGTAAAGAACTATCTAATATTTTATGCCTTATTCCACGATGCGGGGCCCCCGGGGACCCCGGTATATCGGCCATACATAAATAATTTAAAGTCTTGCCCCCGGCTCTGAAATACTGTTATCAATACTGCGTGATCTCTAGCACACTTATATCGAGTAAATTGTCAGTTGACCTAGTATATAACTACTAGGTGGGCCCTGTAACAGGAGCAAAAAATTAAAACATAGATTTTACTCGTCAAACTTTCCTTTGTCCTCGCATCTCGCCGGACATCTGGAGAAATTGTATATCGTTTTACCGTCAAATTAGATTTTTGCAGCCTATGAACAGGGCAAGCAGGGGAATTCACAATTTACGGGCGACCCTACGTATGTACATATTATGTGGGTGATGCTCATGAGTTACGAGAATTTGAACCACCGTCACAACCACGGCCTATTGACGATATTATGATAAGGAAAAGCCGTACAAATTCGATTGCTGAATGTAGGCTCTGAGTTCTCCGAAATATTGCATATATTTTTTTGCGGCCATGCTCTCTGAAATCTCGGAGCGACCGCGAGGTACCTTACGTTGGTAATTTTGAGTACCTAAATAAAATAACATTTCTCTTTCGCCCTATTTCCGTTGTGATAATTCGCGAAAATCGTAAACCTGCCAAGGAAATTTTAAATTAATAAACCGATCAAGTAAACAAAACTTAGTTTATACAGCTTCCGATAAACGGACAAAACGATGCTGTTACAATATTCTAACCATAGAAACAAAGGTAAGCTTCCCTGCCAACAACAGCCCAGACAGTCTTTCTGATTACAGTAATAAATAACTTCAATGAAACCTTTTCAATCCTCCATTATGTAACGCAAAACTTACGGGCCTACACCCAAAAAACATAAAGTGACAAGCGACCCGTATGTTAGTGGACGATACGCCTTTTTGTAGTTGGGTTTCTCCAACTTTTGTTTACCCGCGTAAAAGCTTCTTTCATCGCACTGAAAGGCGAATACCGTCTTTATGCCCTTGGATTAGGGGGTATGGTTGGGAAGGCATACAGGTGAATGCCAAAGGGCCACGCGTAGGTGGGCGGCCGACTGTATATAGTAAAAGTGTAACAGTAAGAAACCATTCTTATTGTCCGGCATTGTGCTTGGTTTGTTGAAACGTGACCAAGCCATACAATAACTAACTATTTTGGCTCAGTAACCCAAACTGGACCTTAACCTCCGAAACGAGAGTACGCCACTTGTCTCGAACCAGCGCAGTTTCTTGCCAGTTTTCGGTTTGAAGCTTACGCAGATCCACCTCCACCACGTCTCACCAGCGGTACCTGAGACGACCAACCGGTCGACCATTTTTAGGGTTCCGTACCCAAAGGGTAAAAACGGGACCCTATTACTGAGACTTCGCTGTCCGTCCGTCCGTCCGTCCGTCCGTCCGTCCGTCTGTCACCAGGCTGTATCTCAAGAACGGTGATAGCTAGACAGTTGAAATTTTCACAGATGATGTATTTCTATTGCCGCTATAACAACAAATACTAAAAACAAAATAAAATAAATAATGACACAAAGGTAAATTAAGAAAGAAAAATTGAATGCGATCTACTGCAATCGAAGCGGGATTTGAACCCGCGACCTCTGCGTTTCCGGCGCATTGCTCTTCCAACTGAGCTATCCGACCGCTACGTCAATCGCACGAAATCTTTCATCCCTTAATTCTTTACGCTACTGGAGCGCCCTCTGTGTCATATATGTTTTTTGAAATGCTTATGCGCATTAGCCATACCCTAGGATGTGCGTTTTACACGCACGATCCCCAATCCCCATTGCTTTACAGCAAGTGCGAAGACTGCGAGAGAGATGGCGCTGTTCTAAATATTTGTATAGAATCTTTTTATCGATTCACATTTTTATGTGGTAATACCACATTTATATTTTTATAAATAATGACACAAAGGTAAATTAAGAAAGAAAAATTGAATGCGATCTACTGCAATCGAAGCGGGATTTGAACCCGCGACCTCTGCGTTTCCGGCGCATTGCTCTTCCAACTGAGCTATCCGACCGCTACGTCAATCGCACGAAATCTTTCATCCCTTAATTCTTTACGCTACTGGAGCGCCCTCTGTGTCATATATGTTTTTTGAAATGCTTATGCGCATTAGCCATACCCTAGGATGTGCGTTTTACACCTTTGTGTCATTATTTATAAAAATATAAATGTGGTATTACCACATAAAAATGTGAATCGATAAAAAGATTCTATACAAATATTTAGAACAGCGCCATCTCTCTCGCAGTCTTCGCACTTGCTGTAAAGCAATGGGGATTGGGGATCGTGCGTGTAAAACGCACATCCTAGGGTATGGCTAATGCGCATAAGCATTTCAAAAAACATATATGACACAGAGGGCGCTCCAGTAGCGTAAAGAATTAAGGGATGAAAGATTTCGTGCGATTGACGTAGCGGTCCGATAGCTCAGTTGGAAGAGCAATGCGCCGGAAACGCAGAGGTCGCGGGTTCAAATCCCGCTTCGATTGCAGTAGATCGCATTCAATTTTTCTTTCTTAATTTACCTTTGTGTCATTATTTATAAAAATATAAATGTGGTATTACCACATAAAAATGTGAATCGATAAAAAGATTCTATACAAATAAAATAAAATAAATATTTAAGCGGGGCTCCCATACAACAAAATTGTTATAGATTATATATATGTATAGGTACGGAACCCTTCATGCGCGAGTCGGACTCGCACTTGCCCAATTTTTTTATTTTATTTTTGTCTCTCCGATAATGTTCGGTTCGGCCACCAGCTCCTCAATCTCAAGACATACAATGCGAGTGTACATTTATGAAACATGTAATGACCCATTTTTTAATGTGTGTACCCACACACCACAATTTGGAAAGACCTTTCAAATGAACAATGCACAGATCGACACACAAAGCATAAGGAAAAAATCAATAGGTTGCTTGGGAGTTAGGGTGGCGAAATGGTTAACGCACCGGATCGGCAATCCAGAGGTACCGGGTTCGATTCCCGGTCTCTTCCACCAGGTAACTCATTTCAATTTTTAGGGTTCCGTACCCAAAGGGTACAAACGGGACCCTATTACTGAGACTTCGCTGTCCGTCCGTCCGTCCGTCCGTCCGTCCGTCCGTCCGTCTGTCACCAGGCTGTATCTCAAGAACGGTGATAGCTAGACAGTTGAAATTTTCACAGATGATGTATTTCTATTGCCGCTATAACAACAAATACTAAAAATAAAATAAAATAAATATTTAAGGGGGGCTCCCATACAACAAACTTGTTATAGATTATATATATATATATAGGTACGGAACCCTTCATGCGCGAGTCGGACTCGCACTTGCCCAATTTTTCTCTAAGCTTTGATCTTTGTATCAATGGTTTAGATGCGAGTGTAATTTTAATCATTCGATGGTTTTCTACCTCCAAGAGCTCAAACTTGGTACGTTACGAAAATGTTTTTGTTTTTCAAATGAGTAGCTTTAAGGCAATAATTCGGAATATATTTTGGTCTTAAATACCAATAACATTAAACTATACGTTTAAGAAATAGCAGGTTAAGTTGATGCACTATAAAATCATAACATACCTGTTATCCACGTACAGTATGTAGAACCAGTTAGTGCTAAATAAATTCGCTCCTCTTGAGCACTAATGAGTATAACAAGCTGCATTGTCTGTTCAAGTTCGTGTTCGTGCTGCAACAGGGCTAGGGTGGCGCACACTTAGGGCTTCCCGGGATTTTCCATATGGATAATCCCGGAATCTCGGTATTTTCCAGACAAAAAAGCCCGGGTTTGAAAGTCTTAGTGTACTTAATCTTATACGACAGGCGAGTGTAGTTAATTTTAAACATCTCGACGTTTTCTCTAGCCTACATTTTCCACTGCTGTGCACAGGCCTCTCCTCTAGATTTCCACAGCACACAATTGTTACTCAAAACATAAAAACTTAAAATTTTAGGGTTCCGTACCTCCATCGGAAAAAATTCTCATATGTATTTGTCGAGACCATTTTCTCAGGAACGCGTGGTATCCTGATGAAATTAATATCAAATACTCAAGTCTGCTATTCCTTGGAGCTGTGATTATAGTTTCAAATAATCCAAAAGGCGGTCTGTACAATGTACAGACCGCCTTTTGGATACATCCCTAAATGTCATGCCAATATATATACGGCCTCGTATAACGTTGCACCAAGCGGCGCATCGCAAAACCGGGCAGAGTTATCATGTATCGACCAAGTGATTACCGGCACAGGCCATAACAGAGGAACCACTTTAAGTTAAATTAGAGTTAAAGTGATAATGTGGAGGAAATTGGTCCATTGATGGACTAAAACCACGTTAAAGTGTGTGGATGGAACAGAATTGAGCGTTAGCCTAAATGTGGATACTCGTACGATAAAGACTGTGTTTGTCGTCAAAAATTGGAAAAATCGGGGTGAGTTAAAACATTTTGAGCACAGACCATAACAGAAAAGTTTTTTCCGGAAAATTACAAATAATGTGATGATACTGATAATGTAGAGTTAATAATTGCTGAAAAACATGCTGAAATGTGCTATTCGCTTCATATTTGTCAATGTCGCATAATTGGCAAGTACTTTTGAATAGTATTTTATGCAATCATTGCACAACGAAGGTTCTTAAAGTTGAGTACCGCGTTTAGGCCACGAGGCCTGACGAGTGGCTAAATGTATAATTGATTACATTTTATTATTCGAGATCAATGTACCATTTACCGCATTTTAAGATACAGAAGCACCCTCGTGAATACAAAGTCGGTTAACAGAGACGGAGCTCCGAAGTTGCGCAACTTTGCCGCGCTGCAGTGATACACCGTTATATAAACCTACTGTGGATACAAAAGATGGTGGATATCAGGACGGAAGATAGGAAATAATGGAAAAATAAGTTTTTTTTGTGACACGCTTTTATTTCCAGGTGTACGTTCTCACAGAAACATTAATTGCCCATCAAGACCAGTCAAAGGAGCCCAAACACGTTGAGTTTATCTTGTTCTATTTAGGAGTTCCTACGGACCTTCCGTCTTCATCATTAAAATCAGCTCAAAGATACTAAAGTATTTTATTGTCACGTGGACGTGAACTACATATTATACAATATACACGCAAGGATTCATTTCGAAACGACAATTAAAATACACCGTTCCCTTGATTTAATCAAATTGTTAGATACTAAACTAACAAACTTAGTTACAAGTGAATTTAATAAAAGTGTGCAATAAAACATGATGCACAGACTGCAAATAAAGGGATAAGGTCAAGGGAACTTTCTTCCTGCGCACATTTTCTCTGAAAAATATAACTTGGATCTCTTGAAGTCGAGAGTGAACAGGCATTTTCTAGACAATTATGCTCTATCTTAGGCCTTATTGGTACTTAACATCAGATGCATTGAGGCCAAAATAAATGCTTGGCTTAAATAAAAAAATAATAAAAAAAATATGGATTTTTGTTCAGTTAGGGCCAATACAATTGCATGTGTCCTCGTGACGTGAGTTTTAACGTTGCTCGAAAATATCCACGTCCGGATAACGCAGAGTTACACGTTTTTATAACGCTTGACGCCAGGATACTTGCTAGAAGGATACAAAGTACCTTGGTAACATCTTTGGCACGTTAATTGTCTCTTCGGGAAAAACTTTCAGATCAGACTACTTTTTGGTGTTGCATGCATTTGATGTACCGTCCTCAAGATCGTTTCGCTATTTGCGTGGAAAAGTTCTCGAGAATGTTCTTTCTCTAAATTTACAAATCGGGAAACGAGAACGGCATGTCTCTGACCACAGATTTTGAGAAGAACTTTCAGTTTCCATTATTGCGCCGCACTTTCCGTTGACCATGAAATTTGTTAACCAAGCCTTGTAGCACCAATAAAGGTAACATCCAAAAATCATATATTTGTAGTTACATCACAAAATAATCACTTTATTGCGATTATAAACTTATTTGCAGTTAGTAAACCAACCGCAACCTACCTCGATGTATGCGGATAAAAGTATTCCAACGGCAAAGTTTAGTCTGTCATTAAATGTAGTATATCGGTTCGAAGTGTAATATTTAGTAAATATTTAGTGCTTTTATGATTTGTTACCCTCGGTGTGCGAATCCAATTCGTACCTAATTGGATTTTTGCTATAGAAATATCTATAAGTACTTAATACATGTGTCAAGTTTTCATCACATAATTTGCTTGGTATTTCGCTTCCAAGTTAAAACCTTTCAAATGACGTCACGCCTTTATCCACATATTTTGACTGTTAACTCCTAATGAGGGTGGCGCTAATGAAATTACATTATGTGCAAAACAAATTACGACGATGGATTAAAGGCAATTGCCTATCGCTACCTGACAGCTACCACGAGAACTCATTGCCAAGTCACTTGAGAAATCATACTCAACTCATTTTAGCAGGTTTATTGTGACTTGCTGAGAACGCCATCGAAACGTACTTAAATTACTATTGATGTAGACTGTTCTTTTGCTAGTTGCAGGTAGCTCATCATTATTGTCATATCACTGGAAGATGTCGGCGAATAACGTTCGCGCGGAAATTATCTTTCGCCTTTATAGGCCTAACCCCTTTTTTCCTCCTTGTAGTGGGGTAAAAACTTTTCTAAAACTATCTGTGAATGCAAACACTACCTCTCTACCAAAAGGGGTTCATCGTGGTTCACTCAACAGTATTCTATGAATTTTACTAAATCGTTGATACAATTTATTGGAGATTTTTTGTTTTTACAGAATGAACGCGTAACCGAAAGCTAGGCCAACCCTAAGGTATCACTACATTACTACATAGTATAAAACAAATTCGCTTCTGGCTGTCAGTCCCTAAGTACGCTTAGATCTTAAAAACTACGCAAAGGATTTTGATGCAGTTTTTTTTATAGATAGAGTGATTCAAGTGGAAGGTATATATGTATTATAATACATGCATAATAATAGTATTGCACCCGTGCGAAGCCGCGGCGGGTCGCTAGTAGGTAATAGAATAAAGTTCTTCTACAAATTGAACATCACCTCGTTCGGGTTGATAAATAATGGGCCAACAGGAACCGTTAGTAACCCGGTTGTTCCGCTTTAAGCCCTCTCATGGGCATAATGATTCGAATAATTCTCATCTAATGGGCAGATCGAATTAAGCCGACGCCGAACCGAGCCACATTTATCTTGACTTCAACGGCCTCCGCTGAATTGCTCGTTTTTAAAACTTTCAACTGAAATTCGAGTACAAAAATGACGTATCAGAAGCTAACAGCAAATAAATATCGCACAGGGATGAATCATAACTTAGAAGCACTGATTCATAAAAATGCGATCGTCAGATTCTGCAACACACACTGGTTAAGACATACCGATTGTATTCTGTTCTACTTAGAATAGAACAGAAAATAATTGAAACTGGAAGGCTAGAAGGTATTGCAAAATGCACCACTCGTCACATACACCACCACATACCCGGGCCGGAAAGCAACCCGCTATAGTATTCTGATTGGCAGTACTGGCCATTGCTCATCAGAATGTTCTGGCTGGTTAGCTGGCACCCGAGGTGTTCTTGTAGGACAGAACAGAATCGGTAGGTCTGTGGTCGGCATAAGGTGGGCAGTACACCTGGAAATAATGTATGGCAAAAGAGCTGTAAAAACTAAGAAAAGGAAAAATAACCAGCGGAAGACCCAGGAAGCGGTCGATGGACTGTGTAAAATTTATTATGCATAACTTGGAGAAGGGAGGAGACCAAGATCCACGAAGAGTTGATATTGTAATGCGTCGTTAGATTATAGCTCCAAATTTTTCGTGTTGACCCAGCATCGCTTTACGTAAAGATGCAGTTATTACTAAATAGTAAAATCATATATTTCTAGAACCATCTGCTTCAATTTGAACGAGCATAAAATATAGCCGAGTCTGAAATTAAAAAATTTAACATAACGAGGGCAATCCAGAGTTGCGCTCTTAAATGTAAAATATTGCAGCCTGTGGAAGTTAACAAGAAAATTGTCGTCTTCATTTCATTTCTTCATTAGATCACTTATTTTTTTTGTAAACAAGGCAAACATACATAATTTATACAAACTGTAATATTTGCACTATCTGGTGCTGAAAATGGGTACTTTCACTGGTATTCTGTTATTGAAAACGAATCTCAAACTAGAAGCGAAAATTACGAACGCTAAATTATATGAGCTGTATTAGCCGATAGACGTTCACTGCTAGACAAAGGCCTCCCCAAAGTTCTCTACAACGATCGGTCTTGCGCCGCCCTCATCCAATTTCTGCTCGCGATCCTAACCTAACCAGGTTGAAACTGTAGACGACTATATTTACCTGAGACAAACAATCCAGTTAGGTAATATATATAACTCTTCTAAAATTATTATTTTAAGCGGTTTACACTCACGTGAAATTGTCAGGAACGGCCCGACAATCGGCATATTGTTTCGAACTGATTTATTTATTCAAATTTGTTACACAAGTACCTATTACAGTAATTAAACCAAGGCACTGTGAACTACAAAATTACATTTAAAGAAAAAACTAGCTTAATTTAGGCGACGTAACAGCGTGGGTCCATTGCGTCGTCTAATCTGGCGCAGGATTCGGCAGATTGCCCCGGAACCAACGAAACACAACACCCTTCGGCCAGAAGCACCCAGCGGCCGCGGCACGCGCACCAAAAACGAGCTGAAGTGCACGTAGTGGCGGGACTGCAGCTGGTGCACGCTCAGCGAGAAGCCAGTCACAGTCAGCGAAGCGAGTCTTCCGGCGGACGTACTCCACCACACCGTCAGCCACGGCGGAGTGATGCAAGCGCGACTCATAGAGCGCCTTACACATATACGTACAGCTGCGCGGCAACTTCGAAATATGTCGGGCCGTTTCTGACGATTTCACGTGAGTGTAAACCGCTTAATACAATAATTAAATATGCCAAACGAAAGTACAATTACATTTGAAGCTCGAAGATTCGCAACCAAATCCTCGAATCGAAAATAATGTTTTCAACTTTTCACAAACACCCGATACTTTGAACCCCGAAATCCACCCCCAAGTGTGATATTACAACGAGACAACGCTCCTTACGCCGCGACTCAATGCGGCCAATGAATTGTTCCACAGATTTATTCATGCGGGAAATCTCTGGAAATACCTATATTCATATTATAGGAGCATATTGTGTTCTCGATCCGAATAAGGGCCACAACACAATAGGGGATGCGACTGATGGTGAATTATACAAGATAGTTTACTTATATGAATAAAATTAGCTCAATATGTCATGATAGAAAGAAAAAAATAATAACAGAAAACAATTTTTTTAAATATGTGAGTTTAATTTATAGAAATTTAATCCCAATAAATAATATAATCGATTGACATCCTCAAAAAATAATTGACCGCACAAGTTCGTGCCCTGTCACGATGCGACGCGGGATTCTGCAACAGAAATATATCGAACAATTCTTCACAATTCGACAACGCAAACTTAAGGTCTATGACTTGGCTTATATTATATAGGAAAATTCCATAACCAACGAACCAATTATTTGAGTTCCTCACACAAATATTTGCCTTCGCCGGGATTTAAGCCCCGTCAGTTTCGTAAGCTACTGTCAAAAATTGCTAATAGTAATATTGCATGCTGATGTAGATGCATCAAAAATTTTGCAAATAGTATTTTTTTTTTTATTCAAAATAGCCATGCATTTAACCTTGATTGCACCTGATGTTTATTTATTTATTTTATTTTGTTAGGCTGTATTTGTGTCCCGCTGCTGGGCCTCTCCCCTCGATTTCCACACCTCCCTGTGTGGTGCTATTTCGGTCCAATTATTTAGGAACGTGTCCAGGTCGTCCCACCATCTCCGTCTCGGCTTGTAATTATGTATCGTAGTAAATGCTGTATTGCATTTCCATGACCGGCGGTAAACAATAAGGTATTTTGTTACCTGTTTCTGTATTCCTGTTTCCATTTGATTTCAATCAGCGAACTGTCAAGTTACTAAGCAAATCCAAGAATCATTATACAAGGGAAGTATTCTCGGACCTACCCTTTTCATAATGTATCTAAATGACTTGGCATACCTACCTATAAAAAATGGGGAGATGATATGTTATGCTGATGACACCGTAATACTATTCCATGAAAGCACGTGGTCGCGATGCTTAGAGTCCGCTCAAACCGGTATAATGTTGGTCTCGAACTGGTTGAAAAACAACCTGCTAACTTTAAATGCCGACAAAACAAAATTCTTGTGCTTTCACAAAACTAAAGCGTCAGCACCAATGGGAAATCCGAAACTAAAGATTCATATACCTAACTGTGGTGGGGGGCTTTCGTGCAATTGCTGCTCAGTCGAAAGAGCAACATATATCAAATACTTAGGGGTTATATTGGACGAAAATCTTAACTTTGCTAAACACATTGACGCAGTCGCAGCACGAATCAGGAAGTTGGTATTTACAATGAAAATACTCAGGAATTCTGTTGATAGAGGCTTGCTGAAAATCATATATGTTGCTCTTTGTCAACCAATACTAACATATTGCTTAACTGTGTGGGGGGGTGCGGCCAGCTCAGTAATGATGGTTCTGGAAAGAGCTCAACGGTTCTTACTTAAGGTGATTCTCAGAAAACCACGCTATTACTCGACAGCTATGTTGTATACAGAGATGGGAGTGCTCACCGTGCGTCAGCTTGCTATCATAAAAATTATTGTATTCATGCACCACAAAGTTACCAAGACACAAGCCTTCAGTGATCTGTTCGGTAAACGAATTTTTAAACTACCTGTCCCCCGCTCTAATACCTCATTTGCCAAGAGATTTGCTGATTACCTCTCCCCACACGTTTACAACACAGTAAATAAAATATGTCCTATCAGGGACATCACTGTTCCTGAAGCAAAAAAGAAGGTATCACTGTGGCTCCAGTCTCTTGATTACAGTGCCACAGAGCAACTTCTTAAGGCTTCTTCATGAATATTCACCCACACACACACACACACACACACACACACACACACACACACACACACACACACACACACACACACACACACACAGCGCACTCTGTTAAACTTGCATGATAATAAATAAGTAAATTAATTAAAATATATATATATATTTCTCTTTTAAGACCTTAGAATGGTTTAAGGATATGTTAATCTAAGACCATTTTTTGTAAATACTCGCAACGTGTTGTTAATTTAATATTAAATTGGTAACTGTCGAAAACGACTCCACAAGACAGGCTTTGCCTAGTGTGGTTGTCACAGGAAAGTCACATTTTGTACAAATTTAAATGGTAAATAAACGTTATTTTATTTTTTATTTTTATTTTTACAATTAGCTCAAAGTTTTCTAGCTACTTATTTGAAGTGTTTGAGTAAGACTTTACCGAAATATTCCGTTGGTTTGGCTATTATCTACCGGTGTCTGGAGAGATTGAAGTTTCCACTGATTCAGACATTAGCAAAGTAATTGATCCTTATTCATCTCTTTGGAAACTGAGGATCAAAAACTTGTGAAATAAGTTAAACAAGGTCATAGTCTTAGTTTAATTTTTAGTTTTAATCCCATAAATTTGTTATTTTATATGTTTTATTTTTGACCCATAATAAATGTATAATATTCATAAAGGTCATGAAAAAATTAAAATGGCGTTTTGTGGGGATTTTGGATATATTCAAAAATAATCACAACGGCTCCAAATTAGACTTATGTTTATCAGTAATCAGTAATCAGTCATTTATTTGCTTAAACATGGTATAACTATACAGTTGGTCTTAAATCTATTTACAGAACTACATGTTTTGTCACAGAGACATGCAAATCTTAGGTACTATGTGTGTGCAGCATATGCGTAAATTAGTTATGTACTAGGACTGTCATTTAAATATTCCTGAATTGTGTAGTAAGCTTTAGACGCTAAAAACTTAAACAATGCATTCTTAAATTCAGTCATGGTTTCTAATTTTAGAATTGAATTAGGCAATTTATTAAATATTTTTGGAGCCATTCCAAAAATACTTTTTGACAAAAAAGCTGTTTTGAATGGCTTATGATTAATTTTATGTTGCTGACGTGTGCTATTAAAAGACGCAAATTGTTTTATGTTAGATTTCACATACATTGATATTTCATACACGTAAAGGCTGGGTAATGTCAAAATTTTCAATTTTATAAAGTGCGGTTTGCAGGAGTCTGTGGGTTTAATGCCACAAACTGACCTTAAGCACTTCTTTTGGCTCCTGAATTCCATTTCACGGTCTTTAGCATTGCCCCAAAATATTACACCATATCTTATAGTAGCCGTAACATATGCGTGATATGCTGTCAGTACTGCCGATTGATTTAGTCTTTTCCTTAAATTATACAATGCAAAACTAAATTGGTTAAGTTTTTTACATATAGAGTCAATTTGATTTTTCCATGTCAGACTACTATCTAAATTTAATCCTAGAAATTTTGTGGAGTCAGTCTCATTAATCTTTTGGTCATGATACGTAATAGTTAGGTTTGGTGTATTATTAACTCGTAATTTAAAATTCATTATATTCGTCTTATCAAGATTTACATGAAGGTTATTCCTATTAAGCCAATCGATTATTAAATGTAAAGTCGTATTTATATTTTCCTGATGTTTATCCGTATATCGTTCGGTAAATATTACAGTGCTATCGTCCGCAAATAATACCATGGAGTGATTAACAATTTGTGGGAGGTCGTTGATGTAGACAAGAAAGAGTAGAGGGCCTAGAACACTCCCCTGTGGTACACCGTAACTAACCTCTTTAAAGTCAGAAGAATAAGTCACTTCTTTCTTGGTTTTTGTACATACTCTATCAATTTGTGTGCACTGTTTACGACCTGTCAAATAAGACTTTATCAGATTGTGAACATTACCCCGTACTCCATAATGATAGAGCTTTGACAAAAGTATGTGATGATCAACAAAGTCAAAAGCCTTTGACATGTCCATGTACAGAGCAGTAACCGATATTCGTTTATCAATATGAGTCATAACTTTTTCTAGTAGTTCATATACGAGTATGGCCATATTGATTTATTTATTCTTCCTGAATCCTTTTTGTTCCGGAGTAAATAACGTATTATTTTCAAAGTATTGGTAGAGACTATTATGTATTACTTTTTCAAAGACTTTAGAGAAAATTGGAAGTAATGCCACTGGCCTATAGTTGGACATGATCTCTCTTGCACCTTTTTTGAACAGTGGGCGAACCACTGCCAACTTTAACTTTTCTGGAAACGTTCCCTGCTCGATACATAAATTTATAATGTAACTTAAAGGATGAGAAATTGCGTTTACAGCTTGTTTAACTACTTTTGTGGCTATGCCGTCGTAACCCGTACTGTTAGAGTTTTTTAAAGAGTTGATAATCACAGAAATGTCATAAGGAATAGTTGGTGTCATAAATAAGGAATTTATTGTATTACATGTCATTATTGGGTTCTGAATCTGATTAACGTGCGAAATGTTCATATTATTCGACTTTGGACGTAAAATATCTGATTTAGAGTTCACTTGGCCTATACAATTATTATTAAACTCTTCTGCGATTTGTTTTGGATTCGTTAAAATTTTACTGCCAGTGTCTATTCGTGCTATAGTACTCTTTGGATGTCTTGACTTTATATTATTAGCCACATTCCAGATAGCTTTTGATTTATTGGTAGCATTTTTTATATAATAGTCATTTTGTGACTTCTGCGTTAATAATATGACTTTTTTAAGTCTTTTGGAGTACTCTCTGAAATTATTACGATCAGAAGTGTTTGAATTTAGTCTACATTTCCAGAGTAAAGCCCGTTTTCTCTTACAGCATTTCCTTATGCCTGTAGTTATCCACTTAGGCTTGTTCAGCGGAGTAAGTTTGATTCGTTTATAGGGGAAACATAAGTTATAGAAAAGCTCAAAATTTTCAAAAAATCTGTCAAAAGCATCATTGGCGGTATTTGCCATATAAACTTCATTAAAACTTATATTGTTTAAACATTCAACAAATTTATGTATATTATCCGCGCTCAAATCTCTTCGGGTTACAAATCAATGTGATAACAACGAGGTTTTTTTAATGGGGCATTTTATTATTTGCCCAGTATGATCCGATAGAGCCATTTCTATTATTTGTGTTTTCCCATTACGCACGTTATGAATGATATTATCAATACAGGTTTTACTTTGTAAACGCGTAGGTTTTGTTATTCCTAATTTCAGATTATATCCATGAAATAAATTTGTAAAGTTCATTGAATGTTTAGTTCGTTTCAAAGTATCGATGTTAAAATCACCGCATATGATAACTTTCTTATGACAGTAACACGTTTCTCTTAAAATAGCACTCATTGCATTAAAGAATATTTTCAGTTTTGACGCATTAAGTGTCGGTACTCTATAAACACATATAATTATAATATTGTGTTCTGTAAGCTCTATGGCTGAACATTCGAAAACATTACAAATTGATTTATTGCAGATATTATTCAATTTTGAAAATTTGTGTATATTTTTAACCATTATGCAAGAGCCACCGTTTCTATTGTCCCTTGAAAAGAAAGCAGCCAATTTAAAATTCGGTATTGATAGTTGACCTTCATCTCCCAGTTTCATATTATGTTCAGTTATACATATTATATCTATTGGGGTACCGGACGTTGTAAGATTTTGTAAATGTACACTTAAAGTGTCAGCCTTATTTATAAGTCCGTTAATATTCTGGTGTAACACATGTATGCTATTAAGCACGAAATAAATCGCCCGTCGGATTGTTATTTGCAAAAGTGGTATTATGATCATCATTACAAGAATCACTATCTGCGATCGCGAGATAAATAAACAAAACTCGTACTTCTAACTGAAGCTGACTCTTCCTTTACCCGTCTTACCGATATACGGAACCATTGAAAGTCCACCGACATAGTGTCTCCCGTCTCATTCGCAAGGTATCGAAAAGAAAGAGATAAGCATTATTTGTCACCATTGTGCTACATATGCAAGTCATCTGTCTCGTGGCAACCAAGCCAAGCCGCGTCATGCATTCCTCCAGTCCTCTCATTAACTCTACATTCGAAGATCCAGGCTTGGCTAGTGCCAAGCTACTATTCAGCCTTAATAAGGGACCTAGCGGTTCTAGTTCGTACAATAGCGCAATTATGTAAGACTGTAAGACTCGGTGATAGCGGTGGCTGGAGGGGTGCCAGAGTGCCTTAATTAAAGCCGTAATAGCCCAGTTTTGAGCCGAAACCGGTACAGTTAATGAGATGTATAGATTTTCCTACTTATTAGCATGCCTCATAATTCTCGAGACAAATCAAATGATAGAACAGTAGGTTCGTATACAGTAGGTATTTACCTCTGCCTGTTATTTTAATGTACCTATGTCATGTTGTGTTGTATACTTATTCCTTGATGTTTGAGGTGTGTAATAAAGAGTTTGTATTTGTTTGTATAGGTACTCGTATGTATACAATTGGAATTGGCTCGCATTCATAAAAGTACACACGTATTAGTCAGTTGTTTCGCCACGCCCTGTATTAGCTATATCGAACAATTAGCTTAATCGACACCTCTTTTGCCGAGAAATTACAACGCATCCCGCTGTTGTTAAAAATAGGTATTATCGTACGTTGTCCTCTCACAAGGTTCAAGGGTAACTTAGATGACATCGTAAACATCTCCGACGAAGCGGCTGCCTACTTGAAACGGGCAAAATTTTAATCTTAGTTATTGTCTTGATTATCCAGTGACCTATAATAATGCCATACGATAAATAAATCGTACGTTTTCTTTGACAATACTTTTGTTTAAGCTCGTATCTGCATTACGTTTCTACTTATAGATAATACACAGATAGTGATTATAATGAGGTGTACTCGTAATTATCTAAAGTAAAACAGACTGAAACTGGTACCTTTTTGACTCTTATTTTAAATGGGACAAGTGCGAAAGAGATACGTATTTAAATTTCCTTGATTGAGATTATTCACAAAACTTTTTAAAAAGGCCCTTAATATTTTCGAATTAATAACGTTGCTTTCTAAGCTGCCTAGCAACGATTAGTCGCTAGTCTAACCCCCTACAAATGCAGTCTGTTAAAGCAGTTTCATTACGTTCCGTTGTAATCAAGTCAATTTCATTAAAAGTTAAATAAAAGCGAGTAAAAACACATTCACCGCACCCGCTCCGCCAACCCTTTCAGTACCCTTTAAAGGGCCTTTGAGAAAAACTGCGTCGCGACTCATTCTAGTATAATTACCTTATCCATTAGCACTGGATTACCTACCTACCGATTTCTGAGTTATTGGGATTTATTAGGCCTTTGAAACCTCACTTGGGATCTGAAGGGAAATGAAAGAAAATGTTTTTATTTAACACCAAAACAAACACAACACATAAAAATAGGCGCTATAATGAAAATTCAGCATGACGACGATAATCTTACGTGTTTATTTTATATTATTTTATTGTTTTATTTGATGTATGATAGATTTAAGGTATTTTTATATATGTATGGACCACTTTATATAGCGTGAAAATAAATGATATTGTTTGATTGAATAATCTAATAAAAATACAGCGCTGATTTCCTATAAGGCCCACAAGGAAAATAAACCAAACGAAAAAAGAAAAACGTAACACCAAGCACACACACACACACACACACGCAGCAAAAAGCCTTCTTATAGGCTTAGAAAGATCGCAAAGATCACTCCTAAAAGTTGCGTTGAACAAACCACTACGTTATAGTACAAAAGATCTTTATAAAGAAGCAAATGTCCTTACAGTGCGTCAGTTATTCCTGAGAAAGATTATATGCTCGAATATGGCAAAAAACACAGTGAAATGTTTTACGCGGACATAGGCAGACGCCAACGTTGGAAAACCCCAAAGTACACCACGAGATTCGCCCAGCGCTTTAGTCCATTTATTTCCCCCCTTGTCATAAAGATCTTTAGCAAATCTTACAAGGTCTCTCGGCCTCCCCATAAAAATGCAATAACCCAGTGGTTATTGCAACATGACTACAATGAAACCGAGTGTCTCCTGAACGTGCTCCGGTAAATAAATCCCCGGTTTCCTATGTATGTGTACATGTATGTGTACATGTATGTATATATTATATGCTTAGATTTAAATATATATTTTGCATGTCCGTAGTTACATATATATTTTGTTCTATTTTATTGTCTACTATAGCTTATTACTATACATATATATTAAATTTAAAACCCACCTTATACACTTGAGTCCATAGTGCCTATATTATTGCATGTCAATTATATTTTAGCTTTACTTTCTGTCACTACTAGTTATAGTTACCTTTAGTCATTAGATTTTAACTCTGTACGCATTTAAACGTGTCTAACTTTCCTTGATACCCTACTGGGTCCTGTAACACAGGGAATCCTAGCTCAGGACCCAAAGGCTTAAATAATTATGTTGTGTTGTTTAGTTAAATAAAAAATTTTCATTTTTTTCATTTTCATTTTCACACATTAATTGACCTAACGAGCAAAGTGGCTCCATTTCAGCTTGGCCTAATTATGATGTTTTCTTAAGTTATGATGTTTGGATGTTCGGATAATAATTTATATTTCTACTTTATACTTGCCTACTGAGCCGGCGGTCCCGGGTTCGAATCCCGGCCAGGGCAAATATTTGTGTGACGAACTCGAATATTTGTGATTGGGTCATGGTTGTTTTATGTATTTAAGTATGTATATCGTCGTCTAGTACCCAAACACAAGCCTTCTTGAGCTTAATTTGGGACTAGATCGATTTGTGTGAGGTTGTCTGATATTTATTTATTAATTTATTTTATTTATTTCTTACAGCGTCCGTAACGTACTAAGTACGTTATCAGGTCCTAGTAGTTAGATAGGAACATACCAGGTGTTTCCTGCAATAGGAGCAATAAATTAAAATATAGATTCTACTCTTCAAATTGAACAACATTTGTTCAGCAAATTAAAAAAAAGTCAGTTTTCAGAATTTTATTATTTCAAACAAATTAAATAGTATTTTCAATGTACGTCGTCCACAATCGTCATTCCCTGAGCATTGACATAGCTGTCACTCTACTAATATCGGACATTTCGCAATACATTGCTTCCTTGTCTAAACATTATTCTACAAAATATGATTTAATACACGTTATTTTCAGAAGTTGCTTAACAAATGTTGTCCAGTTGCAAGCGAAGAATCTATGTTTTAATTTATCGCTCCTATTACAGGAAACACCCGGTATAAAACCACTATATTTTGGTGTCTGCCCATGTTTACTTGTCTCAAAATGGAGCAGTTGCTAAAGACATACCTAAGGAGACCTAAAATACAATTACCTAAACATCTTTTCGTTGTTATGTTCATATAATCCCCAATGCAATTAAACCCGGCTGCGCGCGCGCCTGTCAGCCTCCATTAATCAAAGCGATATATCTTCGTCTTGTGTGTTATGTACACTGTTTAATTTTCTTGGGCGCCAGTAAATCTCCTTTAGACTTTATGCGAAATTAAATACAAGAGACGTAATCTGAAATGACAAGGCGCGAATTACAAGGCGAAGGTTGGTATCAATTTAGCTCTGTTGTTTGTTGCTTCTATTTTAATAAGGTGATGGTATTAAATAGTCATTCGGTTGACAATATTTAACAGCAGCAGTTTGTTGTGTACGTGTATTATAAAGGATGGTATTGTTTCGTTCCCAAGTGATGTGCCCTTTGAATTCTAGACGTATACCGGGTACACTACAGTATCACTTTTTTACACAGACAACCCCCACTAGACGGAGCATGTAAGGCGACCCGCGCGCACCAACGATATGGTACGGCAGAACATTAAAGTATCAACACAGCGGCCACCGTTTAATTGCGTCCATGTTTATGAGGTCTCTCTACACCACTTAACACTACAATTTACCATGTAATTAATTAAATTTCTTTTTTCGTTGACGTACGCATGGATCATAAACAAGGACGCAACTAAACGGTGGCCGCCGTGTTGATACTTTAATGTTCTGCCGTACCATATCGTTAGTGCGCGCGGGTCGCCTTACATGCTCCGTCTAGTGGGGGTTGTCTGTGGCTAATGCGCAAAAGTATTTTAAACACATATGACGCAGAGGGCGCTCCAGTAGCGTAGAATTATGGAGTCAAAGATTTGGTGTGATTGACGTAACGATGTGATAGCTCAGTTGGGAGAGCACTACGCTGGAAACTAGTGTCGCAGGTTCGAGTCCCTGCATTGTAGTGGATCACATTACATTACTATTTCATAATTTACCTCTTGTCAATATTTATAACTGTATAATTTTTGTCTAGGTGAATGTTAATTAATGTTTATCGTTACATATTGAAGAGTTATCCTCTCCTCAGCATTCTTTTTGACATTCTGATACGATGCGCTGAATATTGGTCTGTATACAATTTCCTTTGTCTTCCTTAATTTGTGTACCAGTGCATATATCCTTGAGGAATGTTATTAAACCATACATTCACGTTGCACTGAGAATACTTAGATAACCCAAGAAGTCGCCAGTCTTAATAGCATGCACTCTAGTCTATGCCACATATAAACAAGCCTATATTAAGTCCAAATCCGTGGCGTTTACGTCACTTTGGTTTTGGAGGTGGTACCGCGTTGCTTAGGTAAGAAGGTTGTATGTTATTCGCAAATCGCTGGTAGAGAATGCCATTTGGCATTAAGTCCGCCATTTGTACTGAGTTGTTTTGTGCAATAAAGTTTAAATAAGTAAAATAAATAAAACCTTGTCGGTTAAGACTTTATTTTCGAGCAGTGTACAGTTTGCGGCCATAACTCAGTCTCACTTGGTGTATGCATATTGCTGCAGCCATTAATGTAATGTACAGTTCACACTATATTAATTGTCGGTTAAACGCGAGTTGGACAAGGTTACGGTCTCAAGAAAATTATAGCCGTAAAGAGCAGTAGCTGTAACCGGTATGTATTCGCACCAATGAATGTTATCTCATTATATTACGTCAGAAAATATGTATAGGTACGTTAGGTACGATGTTGAACCGTGCTGAAACACTACACCAAGTGAAGGAATAAGGGACGACTCAGATGATGTTTTATGATATGAGCAGCTGAGCACTATATTTGATGAAGTACGTCGTGGGTCTACGTCCAGGGTTATACGTCGGTTGACAACCAAAACTCACTATGCAACAAATACCTAACAAAACTCGTATCTCAGTATCAATTTACTAACTAGGTTTTGAAGAGCAATGACATAAATGACATAGGGACATTGGGTCGCTGAGCGTTTTCTATCGCCTAAACCATGGCGACTGTTCTGAAGAGCTATTTTCTCTCATCCCACCCTCCCCTTTCCGTCATAGAGCCACACGTGCCGGTTTGCGCTATCATCGCCTCACCGTGGAGAATATTCCCACACGTACCAAGAAGTTTGGCAATTCCTTCATGTGCCGAACATTACAATATAGAACTCTTTGCCGGCTCATGTGTTTCCTCCTTCTTATAACTTGGGACCCTTCAAACGTGAAGCGTGAAGAAACATCTCTCGGGCCAGCATGGTAGTGTCAACTGACATGGCATTAATCGAGATTGTGGATGGTCAGTGCCCCCTGGTTGGAGGACGGTTTTGGATACTACATCGGTGGTTAGTGTGGACGAGACCTTAGTAAATGACGTAGTGAGTGTTGTGTGCAACCCGACAATTGAAATTGTGCGTGATGATGAGGGTAGTTTTGCGCCATCGCCGGTGACACCCGCGTCGAGCAGCCGCGCGGACAGGGCGCGTGCCCGCAGTGTTCGTTTGGCCGCCGCCGCGGTTGATCGTCTCTCCTGATGATGAATCGCGTACCGATTCGAAACATGTCGAGCGTTATTCGACTTCTACGACGTGAGTAAACCCGTTTAAGTATTTTAATATGACATGGCACCGTTGGTTTCTCGTCAGTTGCCATTGTGACTTGGGCTCCCCTTTTTGCTTACCATCAGGCGAAGTGAAGCCGCTATATTGCGCCGCAAGTAGTGACTTTCGGTTATCACCAGGCGAAATGAGCTTCTTAAAGTTTCGGTCCAGAAAAGTCCCTTGGAGAGTGTGGTCGAGAATACGGCCAATTGTTGATAAAACTAAGCGAAATAAAACATGCAGATTATATGTATAGCCCTTGTAATTATTGGACAATTTCGATCGAGAATATTTCTCACAAACAGAGAGCGTTATCGAGAATACGACTAATTATCCGTAGTTGACAAAACTAAGCAAAAAAGCACGCAATCGAAATAATCCCGCAATGGGTCCTCTACACACCATCGCGCTAATTGAAACGTCCGAGCCACACGCGGAAACCTTTTTAATTAGCGAGCAGGACGGAACAATTCAAGTGGATCCAAGTTAGAAGGGGACAGAGGAATCATTGTTTTTAATGGCTAAGATAATGTTACAATTGTTCTGTTTTGTTCGTGTTTAGTAAGATTGGACCAGGAACAAAAAAGCCGGTCAAGTGCGAATCAGACTCGCCCATCGTGGGTTCCTTTACAAACTATGAAAGTTCTGCATATATCTAACGAAAAGCTAAACTGTACTGAGGGACAAAGACAGCTACCATTTAAACTGTTGTCCTCATACATAGACATAGTTCGGGTTTGTGCAGGTCTTAACAAACGGACATACAGACGGAAGACAAAGTGATCCTATAAGAATTCCGTTTTGCCAATTGAGGTACCTACGGATGTGTTGTGAAGTAGTTCGTAAGTTATACGAGCTTCTTTATCATTTATCGTTTGTCTATCACGTGTTTAGGGCAAAGACGTTATATTATAAAATACCGGGAGAGACGTGAGATTGCTCCGGAGCGTTAACAAGCTGCTTTATCAATTATCATTTGTCTATCGCAGGGTTAAAGATGTTCTATCACAAATAAAATACAGAGACGTGACTTTGCTCTGGGGATGTAAAACTCGTTTGACGGTATGTTGCAACGTGTTGCGAACCCCGTTGTTAAATTATAGGAGCTGATTTATCATTTGTCTGTTACAAGTTAACGACAGAGACGTAAGATTAATAAAACTTGTTTGACGGCAAGTTGCGATGTGTCGCGAAGTAGTAGGCAATATCGAGCTTCATTATCATTTGTCCATCGCATGGTTGGTTAGGGCTAAGACGTTATATTACAAGGTAACGCGAGAGATGTGAGACTGCTCCGGAGATGTAAAACTCGTTTGACGGCAAGTTACGACATGTTGCGACGTAGTTGGCAAGTTGTACGAGTTGCACGCTGCATGCTCTCAGGAGACGCTTTGTAGTCGAGTTACTGACGTGCGTTAATTTAACGGCGAAAAGTTTAGTATAGTACATCCCGGTTACTAGGTATATGTAGTCAGACCAAGCTAACTCATCCAAGCAAATGAACCGTCAAACCATGCACACAAACACTCACTTAGTTTGGTTTGACAGTTAATTTGCTTGAAAGAGCTGGCGTGGTCTGACTCTAAACGAAGTTGCGTTTCATGAAGTACATGTATCTCGCGAGCTATCAGGCTCTTTGTATGAATAACTAGCTTTTGTCCGCGACTACGTACGCGTGGAACTTGATAAAAGGGATTATTAAAAGCGCCTAAGCAAATGTAAGAGCAATTGTGCTTTTGGTCTAATAATTACATTTCCTACAGGGTCACCGCACCCCAACAGAAATGTTCACTCACTTTTCAATCTTTTTGTATTGTATTGTTATGAAAACTATCCTATGTCCTTCCTCGGATCTTAAACTATCTCTATGTCAAATTTCATCAAAATCGATTCAGCGGTTTAAGCGTGAAGAGGTAACAGACAGACAGACACACTTTCGCATTTATAATATTAGTATGGATAGTATGGATATGTATCTTGGACGACATCTCTAACCTACCTTATCCGCAATTTTCTTGAATTATTGTGTCCTTTTCCACCTTATTATCTCCCCTCTCCTACGTCATAAAATAGGTATGTACCTACATGAAAACGTAGAAAGTCATTGCTGTATTCTAACTACGACTTGAAAGGCATTTGAACTATTTAAGCCGCTGGCTCGAAACTATTAAACATTAGCTAAATCCGGTTCGTTGCTCGACAGTCCTATTAAAAAGGGTACACTACAAAACTTCGACATTTTATTTGTCCGAATGCATTACTATTCCGAATTTTCATAATTCCAAAAAACATGTTCTGGTGAAATATTTTGACTTTTTTTGGGATAACAATAAATAACCCTAACCTAACCTAACCTAATTAAATTGTGTCACATACCATCCACAGCAAATATCATAGTTTGGCGTGATAGCGCTTTCGGTATTATGAAAATTCGGAATTATGATGGATTCGGATAAATGAAACTTCGGAATTTTTGGGTGTTCCGTAATAAAAAAGTAGCTAGTTATAATCAGGTTCCATAAAAAGCGAGCAAGATCGACCGAAATGACTCATGACAACCCTGTGACGACCCTAACTGAATTTAGCTCGCACTATACGAACCCTGCTTATAATAGGGGTCAAGATTGTGTAAGTACCTACTTATTGCGAAATAAACGATCAAATTAAGAAAGTTCTGAGCATTTCTTTTGTGCTCTTTGATCATTGAATTAAATAAAGTTGTTAGTAAATCAGTGGTGCTAACCGCATACCATGCTTATGTATCCTCTAAACTGCGCTATGGTATAATATTTTGGGGTCACGCAAGCAAAACCTTCTTTGACATTGTTGCTGAAACTGAATTATTTTAAAACTATTTTGCATTTGACTTTAATTTATTTATTTTAAAATATTGTTGGAATGTTGGACTTCATGCATGTTAAATTATTTTAATCAGTAAAATTAGTTATGTTGCATGTTAGTGATGTTAGCAAACAAAGCAAGCTTACAATCAAATTTGTATGCCTCAACCCAAGGCACCACATAGTGATACAAACGAATATGTAACATCGTGTAATTTACATACCTATGTCGGACAAATAAATATTTGAATTCGAATATAAATTTGAATGAACAGTACAATAGAAAATAGTTTGTCAAAAAATGTAATGTTTCCACATTCAAAAATAATAAAACATTACATGTTTCACACATTTATAAAAATAGCGCCGTCTCTCGCTTACTCGTTAGTAAAGGAGTGCGGTAAGATGTGAATATTAACGTGTATACATAGAAGTCGCTAAGGCGTTAAGACTTTTATATAAACATTGCAAAGATGCACACACAAAACAAAAGAGAAAATTTGAGAAGTCTCCCTGCGTTGATGTGGTGGAGTGGTTGACACGTTAGACCGGTAATCAAGAGTCCCCGAGTTAAATTCCCGATGTCTTCTTTGTCTGCTTTCATCCTTGTATAAATGGTTCAAGTAAAGCATTTTGATAAAATATTTTACAAACAATATTTGTTAGTAACTGCAAGTTCAATACAATCTAAAGTCGCTTAGGTATATAGCATCGACGTGTTCATAAATACGGCGGGGCCGTAAAACGCAGCCCGACATGCGGGACACGTGTCGGCGGGATCTGATACTGCACCGCAGTACACTGTCGTGCAGCAAGTAACTTTATAGCAAGATTTATTTGGACGACGCGGTTGACGTAGTGGTAAAGCAGCTGTCTACTGACCCGGCGGTCCTGGCTTCAAATCCCGGCAAGGGCAAGTATTTATTTATTTATTTAAACTTTATTGCACAAAACAAAAGTCAGTACAAATGGCGGACTTAATGCCAAATGGCATTCTCTACCAGTCAACCATAGGGCTAAACAGAGATACTACAAGTGGGTGCAAATCAGAAATCTGATGGTACAGAGAGGATCTAGAGTACAAGTAAGGTTCATGAGATGCAAGACGGACAGTGGAGTCTTAGTAATAGGGTCCCGTTTTTACCCTTTGGCCTTTGGGTACGGAACCCTAAAAACACACAAAAATGGTAATCAAAAACATATTCGACGTGGCGTACGTCAAGGGTAAGGGTACTCGTAAAGTATACTGAATTGAGAGTACAAGCACTTTCGAGAATATCCAGTTCGAATTACAAAACATTTGGGGGATGAAGCAGTTTGGAAAACGACCCAAACTTCAGTAATGCAGTCGTAGAAAACAAGGCAAATTCATATTAACACTATCACTACATAGTATAAAACAAAGTTGCTTCCTGTCTGTCTGTCCCTATGTATGCTTAGATCTTTAAAACTACGCAATGGATTTTGATGCGTTTTTTTTATATGTAGAGTGATTCAAGAGGAAGGTTTTTATGTATAATTTATTAGCATTGCACCCGTACAAAGACGGGGCGTGTCACTAGATTAATTTTTATAAAAGACCGAACGTGGCCTTAAATAAAACACGATCGTAAAACGCAGCCGCTCGGTACATGTGTCAGCGGGATCCTTACTGCAGCGCCGACACTGCAGTATCCTTACTGCAACTATTACGAAACGAAAAGGTCAAGTTGAGAAAGTTTTTAGCACAATCTCAAAGCAGTTCTAGTAATTGGTTTCTTGCAGAAGATTGCGTGTTCCAAGTGTTCCAACATGTTTTTGTTAATCATTTTGTTGTTCTAATGAGTAAAGTAGACGCAAAGCGGTTCTCTTCCTTCGTCAGAGCACGTCAGAGTTAGTTAGTGTCCGCGACCTCCTGACAAAATGGCGGACAATATAATATGGGTCGATTGAATTTTTTTTTTACATAGTTAAGAGCTTTAATTGAAACGAAACTTAATTGATTTCTTTGTATGACGAAAGTTACCCATACATTTTGTATGACTAACTTTCGTCACACAAAGGAAACGATCGTGATTTTTTGTTAACTAAGCTTTTACTATGTACCATTTTTTTGCAATCGACCAATATGGAGTCAACTTACATAACGGTGCATGAAAGTGGGCAGTTAACCAGTAGCCGTAATACATATTTGCTTACTGTAAGTTTTTATATTTTGTGTTCATATAATTATTTATTTATTTTACACACATTCAGTTATCATTTTAAGGTTAGTTGCAAAGATTACATAAACAATCCTATGTCTAAATAAATACGGGCATCATTTTCTGATTAGGTTCCTTACTATAAGTTTGTTGTATGTTGCATAAGTCAACATCAGTGTACAGCTACACCCGTATTGTTAACAATCCTTTCGTACTGTTAACGCGCGTGTAGTGTGGCAGGTCGCGTGCGCTTTTTGCTACGTTGCCAGCCTGCGGGGCGACGACCCTTAGACGCCAGATACACTTGCAGGCTTGCAGTTAAGTTTAGCCAGTTTCATTTTGACATTTTATTCTGAAAACAAATTGCATAATTTTGTATAATATTTGACTACGCCAGACCATTTGTTGATGCTATTTTAATAAAGTATTGACGCCAGAATTGATCAATTATTCAATAATATTATTAAAAGCAGTGGGCCGCGAGTCGTGTAGCAGCACGGATAGCTGCCTCTGATGAAGAGCTCCATAAGAGTTCGAAACATGTCGGGCCGTTCCTGACAATTTTTACTTTATTCAATGGTTGGGTAATAAATGTAAATAAGAATATAGCGTTGGACCGCACGAGAACGTAAAGTTCTTCTTGACACCTTCCCTGCCTACCTCATCATCTCATCTTGGACACTCGACTCGTGGCACATCTTGGAAATCCATATCAATCAAAACAATAACATTGCTTTGGTAATCCGCGCTATAATAACGTGCCAATCAATTCTTACTTACTTGCGTATAAGCACTAATTGATTGGCACGTCATTGTATTGCGGATAAGTAAAGCAATATTATTGTTTTGATTTTCCTATGTATTTGCCAATGCGTGTATCGCTACAGAAATATGGTACTGCAGTGTTAAATCAGATGCTAATTCGTTTATTTTACATCTGCAGTGTTAGTGGTCTACCCTTATTACGTCATTTATTACCAGACATAGTTTCGTCACAAATGTATATTTTTTATTAAAATCAGTAACTTTTTGAGAGGGTAGTTTCTTGCCTCCGTTGTTGGTAACGCCCACACCTAGTAGCCGCGCGGTGTTCGGTTGGCCGCCTCCATCGAGCAGATGATGAATCGCGAACCTGTTCGAAATATTTCAAGCAATATTTGACTTAAACGACGTGATTAAACCCGTTTCATATGGATTTCAATATGTCTGAGACTCATTTCAATGTTAATCTTTTGGGATTGTTATTAAAGCAAACCTGACCTAAACTAAAAGGATGACCTTTTCATAAATCATGAATAATATACTTCAGGGAAAAGTCGACGAAATTAAGCATTTTACGAAACATTTGTCGGCGAAAAACAGGGACCCGGAGCAAGTAAAACTTGTGTAATTTATGTTAGAGTATAAACAAGCGATTTACCTACTTCTACCTACGCACTTCTTGTTTACATACCGACAACACTTAAACAAATAGGTAAGTACTCGTATTTGTAACAGAATAATTCCCTCTGTTTGCTGCATAACATTACCTCATAATGACGAGGTTGGCTCATAATTAATGTTTAACCAAGCTTTGCCATTCACAAAGCTAACCGGCTTACCGGGGGTTGTATTATGGAGGCAACATTAAAGGCACTATTTAGTATAAGCGAATTCACTCAAATTGTACGCGTAGGGAGTAACCCATTTAGGTACCAAGGCTCTAGAATGTAGGTATAAAGAGTACTCTTTAGTGCATAATTCAACAATCATGAAAGATAGATTATTGATGTTTATTTACATTCTACTGGGGACCGAAGAGCTGGCAGCTTCATCGCACAACGCATCAGAATTGCGATTCTGCGAGGAAATGGTGCCAGCGTCTTTGGGACCTTGTCGCGGGGCACAGTTTTTTTGGTTTTTTTGCGTTTTTTTAGCTGTACGCAATTTATTTTAATCATCAAGGTTTCATTTTAATTTAACTGTCTGTTATACATATTATATTATTTTGTTATTTGATGCCATTCACATAAAAATAATATTGTAGATAAAAAACAGACAGCCTAGAAATAGACAGCCTATAGCGCTAGAAGAGGTCTGTTCCAGATGACTTAGTTATAATTTTAAAAATACTCGTCTGCATTGACTAAATTATGCGAAACCCTAAACTATGTAACTTATATCGCACAAACTATAACAGAAAGAGAGAGCACACTGCACTGTAGAAATCGGACAAGCCGAAGTGTTCGTGCCCGTAAGTAGACTAGATGGTTACGATTTTTCCTCCTCTGTTGACCAACTTGCGACCTCCTTACATGCAAAGCTATATCCAAACTGGATACTTACAGGTTTTCTGAACACGTATTTGAGGTGTAAAGTTCTCACCGCGTTTCCAAGTGTGCGGGACAATTATCTCCACCCCTTTGCTCACCCCCATTAGAGCCTTCCCTCAAAGGTTTCACACAAGAACTTCCTGCCGACACTATGACGACCTGTGACATGAAGCAGATGAAAAAGATGCGACTTTTTAGTCTTTTTGACTTTTTTCGTAGAACTTTCATGCATTTTTTTTGAGCTAGGCGAAAAAGAAACAACTATTCAGGTTTCCTAAGGCATTTACGACGTTTTTCGCGAGGTCGCATGCAATTTAATGGCTTTGAGTAATTATCGGAAGACTTTAGGTGCGAGGATTACGCCGCAGGCGTTTTAATTTAAAACGTTAAAGCTGCGAAAAATAAGCCAATGTATTTATATTTCGAATGGCTTTTAGCTCATTAATTCATTATGATGCTTTTATTAAATCAACGTAAAGCCACATTGCACTTAATTGGCTAGGAATAATTTTAATGATAGTATTTTTGTTTTTAAATAACTATATATTGTTTTCAGCGATTGGAGCAGAAAGGTTGTTAAGTGATGGTGCAACTATAGTACAGGCACCGACGATCTGGTCAGGAAGTGTATGTTATCTTCCACTCAGGCTCCGATACCTAAAATTTTAACAAGAATAGAGCTATTTTTATTGAGATTTCAAACTATTTCTGAAGTCCGGGATCTTTTAATGTAATTCGAATTTCATGAAAGTCTCAAATAGCTTGAAATGCCACAGAGATCTACACTTCAACATAAATGCGCCCATAAAAGCGACGAGATTTAAACTCTCCAATAAACTTCGTACGCAAGTTGTGGATTTTTACCGTTTTATTTTTTTATTTCAGCTTGAGGCTACCTGTCAAGTTAAGTAAGGGGAGTAAATAGGTCCTTAAAGGCTCCTGGCGTATCAAGCGTCCATAAGCGGCGGTAACTGCTTAACATCAGGCGGGCCGCATGCTTGTTCATCACCATCGTAGTATAAAAAAGCGAAGTCAGCGAAATGAGTAAAACGGACCGCGATTCCCCAAATTTAAATGCACTTCTGTTGGGCTCCAAAAAGATGAAGCCTGATTGGGCTAATTTTCTCAGATCCGCTTCAGACAGACCGGCAGCAGCTTTATCCTGAACTTATTTATTGCTATATTTCACACTTAACGATAATCTCAAATATTGACCAAACCTGAAAACCTATGAAGTCGTATAAAGGCTGTATAAGCATTATTAGGTCGTTAATCGGCGCTAGTCACCTAGTGCTCAGGTCGTCGACCCGTATCGAGCGGTCGGCCACCTTGCTGGAAATTTAGAAAGGGCGTAAACGTATACGAGGTCTTATGGCACATGTTGTAGACTAGGTTTTGCTGAGGAAAGGTAGCTCTCTGTTGGTATGAAACTGAATCTCTGTCTGTACTATACATTATACTCGTATATCTCTCTTCACTTCTAGTAGGTATCTCTGTTTAGCCCTATGGTTGACTGGTAGAGAATGCCATTTGGCATTAAGTCCGCCAGTTGTACTGACTTTTGTTTTGTGCAATAAAGTTTAAATAAATAAATATATATAGGTCGGTAGGTAGGTAATTCCATTCAATTTTAGCGACCTTATTAAATGTTTGTATGTATGAATTTTTGCGACCACATCATGCCAATTTAGGATGGACCGATTTCAACTAATTTCGGTACGCTATCTTACGGAAATGCAGATGAATAAAAGAGTAGACCATAGGTTTGTTCAACGTTGTCAAAGTTGTACCTTCTAGCTACAACATCCTGCTGGGCTTTAGGCCGCGTACTTTGTTTTATTGATAACTGATAAAGCCTCCGTCCTTCTCCTTCCGCACTTATAGAAAGTAAAGAATACTGTATCATTTAACTATTTATAGCAAGTTTAACGCAATCATCACAGGCCTACTGAATGAATGTAAAAAATAATGACTTTAATGCAATATAACATGACGACGCGTTTGGCTCGGTTTGTAGACACCTGCTTACTGAGTCGGCGGTCCCGGGTTCGAATCCCGGCCAAGGCAAATATTTGTGTGATGAACTCGAATATTTGTTCTTGGGTCATGGATGTTATCTATATATGTATTTATATATTATGTATATCGTCGTCTAGTACCCATAGTACAAGCTTTGCTTAGTTTGGGACTAGGTCGATTTGTGTATGATTGTCCCTTAATATTTATTTATTTATAACCCCGCTTTGTAATAGCCATATATTTCGGTAGCCAGCTTGTCCTCGCGAGGCAGCCTGCAAACGCACAGCCTCGCCTCGCAAGACAATCGGAGCCATCAGAAGACCTCGACAAACCACCGACCACCTCGAACATCTTTGAGCGCGTCCTATTTAGACCCCTATCACACTGGGGGTTTTTGAGCAAGTTGAAAGCGAATTGATAGCGCATGACGGTTGCAGCTAATCGTCGTGCGCTCGCCTCGCTTTCTTCTTCTTCTTGTTTCGTATTCCACATTGCTGAGGATCGTGACCTCTATTTATCACTCTTCTACTGCAGACCGCATGGCGTCGGGAAACTTTATAACCGTTGCGTCTTGAATCTGATCGGTCCAACGCAAGGAACTCCTTCCTCTTGGTCTTCTTCCTTGATCTATCCTGTCACTAAGATTTTTTCTAGGTTATCATTCTTCTTGACGACGCGTTTGGCTCGGTTTGTAGACACCTGCCTACTGAACCGGCGGTCCCGGGTTCGAATCCCGGCCAGGGCAAATATTTGTGTGATGAACTCGAATATTTGTGCTTGGGTCATGGTTGTTCTATGTATTTAAGTATATCATGGTTGTTGTATTTAAGTATATATATATATATATATATATATATATATATATATATATATATATATATATACTTAAATACATAGAACAACCATGACCCAAGCACAAATATTTGCCCTGGCCGGGATTCGAACCCGGGACCGCCGGTTCAGTAGGCAGTATATATATCTATATAAGTACGTACATCGTCGTCTAGTACCCATAACACAAGCCTCCTTGAGCTTAATTTGGGACTAGATCCATTTGAGTGAGGTGAGGTGAGGTGTGTCCGATATTTATATTTTATATTTTTTTTTTCTTCCTGGCTTTATGACCGAAAAATTCAAGGATTTTACGGAGGCAAATGTTGGCCTCGCTTTCAATTCCCCGCAAATCGCCAGTGTGCTAAAGCTCTTATTGACGGCCGACGGTTCGACGCCGAGGCAACGTGCGCCCGAACAACCCCAAGGCCCGTCCACACAGACCGGGCATTTGCCGTCCGCCGGTGGAGACGCGGCTATTGACCCTTCCCTGTACAGTAAAAACACATTCACAATCATATTTATATTGCCTTTATCTGTCGTTCTTGCTAAATAACAAAGGTCCGGAAGAAAACTTGACATTTCCGGCTTCCCCTGAGCTTATTGCCAATATTTTTCTATTGTGTGTTTTCCGTTACGGATTTTCCCCAATACATGCTGACATAATCCTTTAACCACAGAAAGACTTAAGTGGCATTGGCTTAAGTATGAAAATACGTCTTTGTCAGGGAAAAATCCCTTCGGTGAAAATGGGAAAGCTCCTTTTGTTACAGTCGTATTCAAAGCAATAGCATTGTAACATGAAAGGACGGCGATACAATGGATGTGATTCAAAGGTGGAGTAGAAGACTTTTCGATTGGGACAAACCGTCAATATTATATAACAGTCAGGTATTAATGATCTTCAGAACTATGATCACTATCAACTTAACGTAATTAGTGATAAGGACGAAATATTGTTAAATTGTGAATATCTCGATGACTGATAAATAAATATCGGACAAGCTCACACAAATCGATATTTTCCCACAGTGATCTTCAGTAGGCTTATTTTATGGGCACTAGACGACGATAATAATTATGAAGACAAATGCTTAGATAATATACACGACCCAGGAATAAAAAAATTAATTCATGAAACATTTGCCTAGGCAGCTCCATCACCACTGCGTCAACCTCGCCGTCAAACATATTTGTCAGTCCCACTCTGAATTTAGTTTCACTTGTGGTTTTATAATGTAGCCTATTTCATAAAAAATATTAAGTATTTCTATTCATCTGTCACAAAAACCCGTAAATTAGGAAACCCATAATAGAAGCACGAACATAGGTATAAAGTTATTCAAGAACCGTGATTTAGTATCCAGAAAAAAAGAGAAGTTACGCCAGAGTTACGTAACGGATCGATAGGATTGGCCCTGTGCCAGCGGCGGGCATATGATACGCGCGGAGTATGAACGCAATGGAGTGATACTGTCTGAGTTCTAAACTAACTTCTTAGAACCGGAATCATGTGTGGGATCCTCAACGTGAAAACTTTTATATCTCCACACTTAAATTTTTGACGATGAACTATCTTCGTTTATTCATCTTATTTCTTGGGTTAAGTAGTTAATATAAAAAGTAAAATATAATTAGGTAATAAATAAATACATATTGGACAACCTCACACAAATCTATCTAGTCCCAAATTAAGCTCAAGAAGGCTTGTGTTATGGGTACTAGACGACGATATACGTACTTATATAGATAAATATATGTGTACTTACATACATATGTAGAACAACCATGACCCAAGCACAAAAATATTCGAGTTCATCTAAAGTAATTAAAAATATAAATACATTACACAGCGGGCAGGGCCTAGGCTACCGGTGATAAGGACTGCAGAGAGAGAAACCTCCTGACGATGCGCGCCGTGTCCAGGAGTACGCCTTCTGAATCTGACCCTTGATGCAGCATGATTTTTTTGAGAGTGTCTTAAGATATTTGTCGAGACTCTACGCTATATGACTGTTCGCCGATACGACTATCAGGACAATGATCGTTGAGTCAACATTCCACGTGGTGGTTACCTCGTGAGCCAAATCAAGGTGCTTGCTGAGTTAAACGAGCACTGCCTGGCACTTGAATCGATCTACCAACACGATCTACCTATCTTTTATAGTCCTGATTATTATTATAATGTAGACTTTTTACATCTCTGATTGACCGAGGAAATCTGAAGCTGTGACGAAGTGGAATAAAGTTAATATGGATTACGACGCCAAAAAAAATTTAACCGACATTACTTAAATATATTTTTTTCAGAATCCGAATAGCAATCGAGCCCAATATAACAGCGAATAAATTTGTTAATATTTTGAAAGATTCATAAACCGATTAGCACATTATATAGCATTTGTATTATTTTATCATTGGCTCATAATCTGCAGCGTAGTGTGTATTCGCCACATAAAGATCCTAAAAGCTTTTAGATAAACTCACAAAAATACGAAACCATCTGCTTTTAACGATATTCCCCTGACCCGCGACATAAAAAGGCTTTAACATTCAAAAGAATTACTATTTCAACCCGGATTTCTATTCATAGCCCAATAAATGTCAAAACGGTTCAGTAAAAACAGCACAGCGCTTAAAATTTCTCGCTCAAATTCCTCCGCGAATCAATATAGCCAATTTGTTATGCAAAATACAAAATTTTAACGGTCATTGGTTTGAGTGTTAGGTCTCGAGAGGCCGGGCGTAAAACGAAGGCTTAAGGGTTTGAGGGCTCGAGCAGGAGGGCTGAGGGCCAAGTGAGGGCATTTCGCCTGAGCAAATACACCCTGTCGTTGAGGACCCTGAAGATGTTAATAGCTTTTCCGTTTTGAGTTCTGTATAGTATATTATTGCTTTAGTTGGCCGCAGTATAATCTATTGTGCGGTTTTCCTCGTAGCTATACTTAGTTTATTCGTCTTTAGGTACTTCTGTTGTTTTGCTTCTCTTGTTTCTCAAAATCGCGCTGATTGATCAACGATGAACGCGATTTTACCAAACTTGATAGGCAGTGGAGTGAGACATTGCTTATAAAAACGATAGAAAGGTTTTTGAGTGGTAACCATGTACCGGAGGATGCAAGCCATGAATTGACGATGACGTTGCACGATCAAGTACCGTGAAGAACCTCGTGGGAGGTCTTGATTCAGCAAGGGAAGTCATTCGACTGATATGAAGAGGATGATGATGATACGATTTTACGCTAAATTAAACCCTAAAAGTTCATCCAAAGATACACTGTTGCTTCTACATTAGCAATAGTTATTCTTTATTAAAGAAATTCAAAGCGATGTTTCTAATAAATTGTGTAGAGTAAACGAGTAATTGTGACAGAGGGGACAGGTCGCGTTTATCATCGCGATTCAAGCAATTGTACCCTTTCCTCGCGACAAATTGCAGCCATTTATCTGCCCTCCTCACCAAACAGCTTTCTTTTCATTAAGCTTTATCTGCAACTTTAATATTGCATGATTTAACAATAGCAATTCGTTTTCTAGACTGAATTATGAAACTTTAAAAAAGTTATTCTTAGTATCGTAGTTAATGAGTAATGATATTAACATACTTTAAATACTAATCCAAATAAAGACACGAATAACGAATACGACTAAATACATCAGAAAAAGGGAAATGAATAAAAACTACATTTAGTCAACGTTTCAGATCCGAATACTGCGTAGAGGTGAGCAATGAGATTCCTCTTTAAGTCTATGTAGGTATATCCACGCCACGCGGTAAGATGTCGTCACATTCTCTCTTTCCAATCAGAAACCTCACTGCAAGCTGATCAAGAAAGGTGTCAAAGATTTTGAAGATGGCCGTTTAATTGCTTTTGATCTGAAACGACGTGAATGAAAACATCGCCCTATGTCGGCTACGTCAGCAGTGATCAACTTGAAGTGTGGAAGATCGGGTGACGTTAACTGTAATTGTGACTTTGAACGCAGTAGACCGCTGGGATGCAGACTTGTGAAAATGAGCCTGGGCATTTCCCGATCATTTTGGGTCAAGTCTTCTTCTCTCGCCAGCTCTCTTACAGCTACAACTACAATAGCTCCGGTCAAATAATTTTAGCTTTGTCAAGGGGCTCATCAGGCTTCTCACGTAATAAATTTGGGTCCTCGTTCGTTCGTTGCGAGCTATAACGTGGACAGCTGTATATACAAATTAGAAAGCAGTTTGATTACCTCGAGAGTTGTCCACTATCATATTTAGATCTACATTTAGAAAAAATTATGATTGGAACAGTAGAGCGTTGCTGCAATTTTTAACCTTGATACCAAATATTGACCTAACCTTAGGTATTTGCCCTAGCCCAACCCTAGCGTCAACCGCAGGGATGCAGACTTGTGAAAATGAGCCTGGGCATTTCCCGATCATTTTGGGTCAAGTCTTCTTCTCTCGCCAGCTCTCTTACAGCTACAACTACAATAGCTCCGGTCAAATAATTTTAGCTTTGTCAAGGGGCTCATCAGGCTTCTCACGTAATAAATTTGGGTCCTCGTTCGTTCGTTGCGAGCTATAACGTGGACAGCTGTATATACAAATTAGAAAGCAGTTTGATTACCTCGAGAGTTGTCCACTATCATATTTAGATCTACATTTAGAAAAAATTATGATTGGAACAGTAGAGCGTTGCTGCAATTTTTAACCTTGATACCAAATATTGACCTAACCTTAGGTATTTGCCCTAGCCCAACCCTAGCGGCCATAATTAAAAGTAAACACGGCCGGAAAGCACTTTAGCTGAGCGTTCAGATGTCCGACGAGTTTGTCGCCAACCCGGTTTATGTAGGGCGATTCGCCAAATGCATTTGAAATAATTACTAGATGATAGTTCATTTGCTACTTGTTTGACAAAAAAACGGTCTTGATTAATGTGACATATATCTGGCTCCCTTGCGTGAATATGCAGTTAACTAAATATGCAGTATCTTTCGCCACTAGGGTAAATGTAAGTACTTAAAGAGAACAAACTAGTACAGTCAGCATCAAAGTAGGTGAAATTTTTTCCAACTGGCTTAGTGTCGAATAGCATACTTCTTCTTCTTCTTCTCGTGTCGAGGTTCCCTTTCAAATACTTGATGCCCAATGAGCAGCTGTGTTGATGGCTCTGGTCGTCGCATCTCTCAGGTCGTAGTCAGAGCAGGAATGCGGGCATGCGGGGCACGCCAACAGGTGCGCCAAAATAGCATACTAAAATTGTACTATCGGTACAGAGCACAAGAGAAATTCAAATGCGTAATCTGGCGGAGGAGGCCGGGAATAGAACTCTTTTCCTTATGCTGCTTTGTGTGTCCGTCTTTGCATTGTTTATTTGAAAGGCTTTACACCTTATTAAAAAAATTGTGGTATAGCGACATAAAAAATAATGAGACATTACATGTTTCATAAATTTATGTATGTATACTAAAATTGTCAGTTACTTTTGATGCTGGCCTGGCCGTACTAGTCTTTTCTCTTAAAGTACTTGCATTTTCCCTTTCTATTTCATTTACTTTGCCAGTTCGCTCATGCACTTGTACAAAAGTAACGAAATTGAATTGAAAACAGCACAAATTTTGATAACATAACTACCCCAATCCAAGAAATGTGCTTTTTCAAACTACCAGACATTCTAATTTCGATAATGTCACGATGTCACACCTCCATCTTTAAATAGGTTCCTACACCAAAATCTTTACAAATTCAGCTGTATCAAAATTGGATCGTCTTTCTTTTATTTTGGATTATGATAAATCCAAAATACAAAACGCGAGGCAAACTGAGCGCTTCTCACCATTAAACGTCTCAGTTCTGCGAGTCATAATGAGATTAATAAATTGTTATTTTGTTAACTTCAATAGAATTAATTAAATTTAGTGTCAATATACAAATACTTTATACAACTTACCAGCACGTCTAGCCTAACTGTGTCACGCGAGTCTTTCTCGCGCGAGAAATATTATCTACTTATCTCTTTCTTCGCAGTGCTGTGAGAGAGTGACGGGTGAAACTATGTCGCCAAGCCTAGTTGTGCAAGGTGGGCTGAAATACTGTGTCGAGGGTATGTATTTGTTTCCAAGTTTTTTTCATGTGAATTAATAACACTGTGTTGCCATCTAGTCGTTCTCACATGCAAATTTCGTTTACTTTTATAATGCTTCCCTCTGCTCGTTAGTTTGCTCAGTTCTGGAGCAGTTGCGCTAAGTTTAGTTAAAACGAGTTGACTTTTTAATTCAGCTCTTAGGGGATTCCTGCCAATTTTCTCTTGGAAAATATTTAAATTGTAAGCGAGTAACTGCAGTGTCGTTGACACCGAAAATTACTCCGAGGGAAAATGAGGAATGACATAAATTTCGTATATGCCTGTATGTCAATGTATTGTAGCTGCGAAATCTAGATTTAATTTAATGTTTGAAAAAATACTTCATCGAGACTCGGTTCGAGAGTGATTTTATAGCTAAAGGCAGTTTAGATATAAATTAAATAGTACATTATTGCAGACGGCGGGAAAGAAGGGCACGTGGGTGACTGGAGTAGGATAGTGATACGAAGTCTGCAAGCAAAAAAAAATTGGGCAAGTGCGAGTCCGACTCGCGCATGAAGGGTTCCGTACCATAATTTATAACAAGTTTGTTGTATGGGAGCCCCCTTAAATATTTATTATATTTTATTTTTAGTATTTGTTGTTATAGCGGCAATAGAAATACATTACCGTTCTTGAGATACAGCCTGGTGACAGACGGACGGACGGACGGACGGACAACGAAGTCTCAGTAATAGGGTCCCGTTTTTATCCTTTGGGTACGGAACCCTAAAAAATACACTACCCAAATAAAATATAAATTTTGCTGTTTAGCCTGTTCACACAGACGCCATGTTAAAAAAATACTTTCCGGCCTAGGCCTTCAATTTGGTATGGAATTCCTTTACAGTTCTCTCGAGTTGTTCCGCCCGAAACGTGATACTTCAAAGCCTGTTACAACGCATTATGGCGACATTTCATTGCATTTATGAAAAAAACTATTAAACTAACATTTTCCTGCAACACTCTCGAACACCCGATAGTTCCATGTCATAACATTTGATAAAACTCCAACAACCGCATAGAATTATAGCAATTTTGCACGCTTTGTTACTTTTAATTGCACTTTAAACGGCCAGAATTCTGCAGTCTGCTTCAACATTCCGAGATTGAATCGCGTCGAATAAAAAAGTAAGAACATTAAGAGAAAAACATCGCTACGGCAGGATGCAAAACTTTTTACTACAAAAGAAACGATCTAAAATCTTTGTAACATTTTCAATTTAAAAAAAGAAACATTTTGATCCATTATATGTTTTCGTGATCATCAGAAGAGACATTACGAGTGGTTTTGCCGATCAAAAAGAATTGAAGGAAATAAGAAGAAGGAAGAAAGTCGAAAAATACGGCGGAGAAAAAAAACTCAAAAAATGGTGGTGAGGATCCTAATTTCCCTAATCATTTGTTCCCAATGCTATACAGCAATTATAAGACTCAATGGCTTAAAATTCGTAACAAACGGAGTTCCCGTGTCAATGCAATTTCCTGACGTCAACGAAAACAAAGATAATGAAACAAATATCAACAAGAGTAATGCAATAATTACTACCAACAATACCAACACTAAAGGACTTCTAGAAACTAAAACGAGTACATCCAGTGATTTTCCAGACGATAAAGAGACGAATAAAAATATTAAACTCATTAGTACCAATGCTGAACAACTTATAGAACGTAATTCAAGAATAGATATTGATGAAACAGACGATAATGAAGCGAAGATTAACCAATCGTCGAGACGTAAAGAAAGTTCGCATGTTTACATACCCATTAGTTACGATATGCCGTACCCGCAATTCATAGCTCACGATGTGATGAACACGAAATACTTTAGAAATGGACTTGAGCTTATTGACCGCAAAGGCAGCGAACTGAGAATTGAACTTGCTACTTAAATATACAATCAGTTAAAAAGTTCCAGTTTTAATTATGTAGTATTCATTTATTGTACAACTAGGAGGATGGTTTATTCTCAAATAAATTAATACGTACGTGTACGTATGAGTGTGGTTTAACATTTATCTATCGTATCATAAAATAACTACAGTAACTTGACGATAAAACTGTTTTAGTGAATCGTGTGTAGGGCCCTGAAAAAGATAATAACTGTGATTATTTATACTATCCCTGAATGTCTAACATGACTCTGTCTTTCAAGCTGGCACTTCATTTTACATATCAAAAAGAAAGATACCATTAGACGTTCTATTCACTTGGCTGAAATTGCCATCCTAACAACAGTGCTTATATTAGTGATACCTACTAGTTAAATCACCAACCAAATTATCATAAATTGTTCTATACGTACATTATAAAGAATAGTAACTAAATTGAATCCGTAAGCATATCATGTAATATTATGATCAAAGTACATACTTAATACGAGAATAACTAAACTACTCAACTTTAGGCATTGAGTACAATGCTCGTATCTTTTATATGAAAAGCCATTATTCATCGTCTTCGGAAGATATATGATATCCATTTGGACATTGAAGTTACACATGAAACGTTGGCCAATTCCTATGCCTGGACCCTATCCAAGATGCAACAGTGGGCCTCCTTAAACAGTAAGTAAAATACATCTGTGGAACGGGCTTCGGGACTATCATCTTCAAAACCTAAATATATTATAGTTTACACAGTAAGCTCATTTGTCCGAAATAATCAGTATTCCAAATTTTCATAATTACAAAAATTACTTTCTAATGATATTTTTATCATACAACCTTAAGTTACAACATTAGGTTAGGTCCTAATTATAAATATTCTGTACGAGTAACATATTATCTACAGCAATAATATTTGTTTATCATCATACATTTGTACAAATAAAACTTTGGAATTTGTGAGTGTTCGGACTAAAGGTGACATTTGTAATAAGTACCTATATTCAATATACTCTATGATTATTTTTTTACAGGATGAACATAATTTTGTTCAGTCCTTCCACCGAACATCGATTTTCATATTTACACTCACTTGCTTAAATATTAACTGTGTAACTATCCTTTAACCACGTTTAGCTAGCAGCGTAAAGTTTACCCTCTCGACGTGCCTTCAGCTTAAATTCAAGATAGTATTTTCAGTACCAAGGCGGACTTACCACGCGCCGCTCTAGTAGAGACCAGCGCACACCTGATGAGTGCTTTGCTCCGCCTTACCGCCTCCGGGCAAATTTAGAATGCGTTCACTCATCAAAGCCATCGTCGTATTCTAACGCGCTTACCGGTGGTGTCACTACGCCTCACGACCAAAAAATACAGATCTCAGGCAGCTTTTGCGAAGATCAACAGAAAAAGCCCCCAGTAGTCTTCTATTCCACGATGTTACATAATCATCATGTACTGTACTTACTGCTCGTAAAAGGCTTCTGTGTTACACTACTCTTTGTTTTGCCCGCGCGGGCCAATTCTTATAAAGTGAACGGGGTATCCACGTTTTTATGTAACAATTACATTTTAGTACGCATTTAGGATGTACTTTATGCAGCGAGTTCGCCGACTTAATGTCTTGCGGTTTATTGGCTATAAAAATCTTATTTTAACTGCTGTTGTTTAGCTTTGTAACGGCGAATTTGGATTCAGTCAAATAACAAGTTTGTTTTGGGGTAGAGCGAATTATAAATTATACTCCATTTGTGTTTGACGGTATACTTTATGGAAGTTGCTTTAGTATTCAGTTAATTAAATAAGTAAAGAAGGTCAGACAGAAGAGGATATTGTGTTTATGGGGTCAACTGTTACTTTTGATTATTACCTACCTCACACTTTTTTAGGGCCAAACTTTAGTGAGGAAGGTAGAAGGGTGACTGGCCTTATGTGTATCAAAATGTATCTTTAAGTACTAGGTAGGGACCTAATTCGAGAATGCCGTTCAAGAGATTGCAAAACTCTATTAGATAACAGTGATATCGCCTTTGAACTGTCATTAAATTGCGATGAGCTTCAAATTACATACCTATCTCATCTCAATTTTGGAAATACGAAGGCGATAATGATTGAAAAAAATGCTAATTGGCTCCAGGATTCCTATTTCAGTTTCTATGTGCAGTGTATTATCTGTTGGTTCTCTTATATATAAATAAATATAAATTTTAATAAATTTTGACGACGCGGTTGGCTCGGTTTGTAGAGACCTGCCTACTGAGCCGGCGGTCCCAAGTCCGAATCCCAGCCAGGGCAAATATTTGTGTGATGAACTCGAATATTTATATGCTTGGGTTATGGTTGTTCTATGTATTTAAGTATATATTTATCTATATAAGTATGTATATTGTCGTCTAGGACCCGTAACACAAGCCTTCTTGAGCTTAATTTGGGACTAGATTGATTTGTGTGAGGTTGACAGATATTTATTTATTTAAATATGAATATTTATTTGTTTTGAACGAAACGTAACTGATTGATTTCACGCACTACATGGTCGAGTTAAAGTATGCGCCTGTTATTTATGCCGTAACATACAGAAAAAACGCAAATTAAGCGCGTCAAAAGTGACGGATGGCGATGAAATGAAGATCTTCATAATCTATCTAAAATTGGTCGAATTAACCCCCAGATCTATACAGTACAAGCAGTGAGTACAGTCATGTACCTACACTTTTATGCAAGCCTACACTACAATATACTAGCCAAGTTGAGCGAATATGATCGTGTGGAGAGGTATTTCGGTGGAGGAAGCAATACTTCGGTCAACGTCGCGAGTAGTGTACCTAAAGCCGGGGTTACAGTAATTACTAATTGATTATATAGGTACCTAAGTATTGTATACTAAGTTTAGATTTTAATTACGAAAACAGTGACCACCTCGCTTAACGTCAAGTCTTATTGTTTTATCGACGTTATCGGTCTCATTATTCAACCTAATATTTCATAAAACCGCTCCGATAAGACTTATCGTTTGTAATTAGCTCGAGCGCCCCACTTCCCAACTCACCTGCATATCCAACCGGCGCCGAACTTCACAAAGTGATCGATCATGTGCTTGAGGCAAGATCGACGGTTGCTGGCAAGTTTCAAAAGTGTTCCAAATTCGAAAATTTGTATTACGATGTCAATTTTCTAGTAAAGGGCTTTGAATACCAGTATGAGTATGTTTTTGATGCTTATATACAGAATTGAGGAATCAACCATTAAATAGCGGTTATACGGTATAACTCTGGCCTCAGTTCAGTCCATCAATCCGGTCAGAATGACGAGATCGTGTAACCTTCTCAGACTCAAACTGAACTGACTGCCGCCAAAATGAGTGGTGTAACCGATGTCGTAGACATTTGACTTTAATAATAACCAGTAAAAAGGAAACAGTCTTACAAACACATTAAATTACAAATTGAAGGCTTCCTTAAACTTTTGTAGTTCTGTACGAACACTCGTTACTATACTCTATCTATATGCATACTTTATAAACTTTAAAGCTTCAATCTAGGAAGATTTCAGTAATTAGCTCGCGGTCGCCCCACTACTTCGAATCTGCATATATGCAATCGGGCGCCGAACCTTGCTTAATGTGCGCTCATGTGTTTGAGGTGAGACCGACTATTAAGGGAGTTTCTAAATCTAGAATGTTCTTAACTATAAAGTTCGAAGTAAGTAACAAAGATTCTATGACTCGGGAAATTTACGCTGTGACGATGAAACCGACTTCATTGCTTCATTCAATTATCTCTTTTATAAACACAATTTTTAAAAACGTTTTCATTAGCTTCTCTTGTAACTAAGTTTGTTTATTAGTAACAAACAATGTAGGTAATCAAATCTTGGAAGTCAATTAAAATTTAAATTGACGTACCAAAATTAAACTTTTTTTTTTTTTTCGGGTAGGTGAACAAAAAGCAACAACATCATCTAAAAGAGATTTTATATAAAAAATATAAATAGTAAACTTTTTACATTAAAACAAAGTTATTTATAAATGTTCAAATAATAACTAGCACCTACCAGCAGTTTGTTCACATTTTTTTGGACTATTTACAACTTTTTCATTGTACTGCACTTTGTCTTACACAATGGCACAAGTGGACGCTATTAAGGAATCCATCGCGGAGCTGGCCGAGGTCTTCCATTCCCGAATGGCAGAGTTGCAGCATGACCTCGACAAGGCGGGACCTACCAACCCTTCTGTGGCTTCAGTAGCAGCAGACTTCAGCACCTTCAAAGTCTTCATTCTGAAAACGCTCAATATGCTGCAGAAGCAAGTTGAGTATGTGGCGCAGCAGGTAGACAGCATGGAGATGCGCTCTCGACGTAAGATGTTGGTGCTCCACGGATTAAAGGATCTAGTTCAGACAGCAGCACAGAGGACACAACTGCTCTTGTTGTCGGAAAACTCAAACTCATTAAGGCCAGTTTGACTGCTGCTGACATTAAGCGCTGCCATCGACTAGGAAAGCCACGGACTGGAAAGCCGCAACCCGTTCTAGTCAAGTTCCGGGACCTCACTCTCCGTGATGAGGTATGGTTCGGGAAAGTGGCTCTGAAGGGCTCCGGCGTCACAGTTGGGGAATTCCTGACTAAACCGCGTCACGACATATTTGTGGCAGCTCGGGATCAGTTCGGAGTTCGCAATTGCTGGTCATGGAATGGCGATGTGTTTGTTCTGGACGCGGCCGGGACGAAGCACCGTGTGGGCAGCCTGGCTCAGATGTCGTCCATTTCCGTGCCAGCGAGGAAGTCTGCCGCGCCGCCGCCGATCGAAGAGGAGAGTTCCCAAGCTGCCACACAGCCAAGTCGACGTCCTAAGCGTGTTCTGAAGCCCCAATCGTAGTAATGTAGTCTTGTAATTTCACTTGTTTTTATCATATATTATTGTTTGTCGAGCTTCCTAATTTAGTCAGGTACGTTGCTCCTCTTTAATTTAGTTGGGTTATAGTTTTTCTGTTTACCCACTTTTATTTCTTCTTCTGTATTTTGTATAATTAAGCAACATAGCTGACAATGAAAGACAGATTGTGCAGACGTCTGTCACTGTCAGTTCGAGGAGCAACTGACATTTTGTTTTGGTGTTGCTACACTACTGTGTGCGTTTTGTTTCCGTATTGTTAAATGTTGTCCCATTGTAATCAATTATTTATATTTTCGTCTCCAACTGCTGGCGGGTGGTGTTGTAGTATACATTTTACATCACCTTTTATATTATATTTAACATTTTATTTAATTATTAATATTTTTATTTATAATATCTATTTATTTAATGACACAACTCAGTAGTAGCATAGATGATCACAGTGACCATTTCACGTCCTTTTCATCCAGTGAGGACAGTTTCCACAGCATTCCCCTTTCACTTCATGATTTTTTAGATGCCGAGTTTCACGATGATGCTGTGAAAAATTTTAATGTTGTACATTTAAATGCACAAAGCATTCCTGCACATTATACCGATCTTAGTGTCACTTTTGACTTGAAAAATGTGCATGCTATTTTAGTATCAGAGTCTTGGCTTAAGCCTTGCCTTCTTTCTACCTCTTACTCCTTACCTGGTTTTACTTTAATTCGCAACGATCGCTCTTTAAGAGGTGGTGGTGGAGTTGCCATATATCTCCGTTCTTACATTCCGTTCTCTATAGTTAGCATGTCAGCAGAATCTCCTTCCTCTGATACCGCAGAGTATTTGTTTCTAGAACTTACCCTTTCCCATACCAAGCTTCTTCTCGGTGTTTTTTACTCGCCATCCCTTAATATTGACTACTTCAGCTCTCTAGAGAAACTCCTCGAAGATATTATGCCGTCTTCAAATCACCATATCGTTATGGGTGACTTTAACACGTGCCTTCTAAAAGATGATCATCGGTCAAAGCGTTTGAAATATGTTGCCAAGGCCTGCAATTTGCATATTCTCCCGTCTCAATCTACGCATCACTTTCCTAACTGCACAGCCTCGCTCTTAGATATTACTCTAACTTCATCTACCCGTCATGTCGCTAAATATGGACAGTACTCTGCTGACGCTTTTTCATACCACGATCTTCTTTTTCTGTCCTATAAAGTTCGACCTCCTAAGCCTAAAGCCAAAACCCTTTTTCAGCGCAATTTTAGTAAGATTGATGTGGATAAGCTTCGTGATGACGCGCTGATGATCGACTGGAGTGTAATATCTCAGGCTGAAACTATTGATGAGAAAATATCTCTTTTTAACTCCCTTCTCATTCAGCTGTATGATGTTCATGCTCCGGTTCGAGCTATTAAAGTAAAGCATCTTCCTGCTCCATGGCTCACTACGGAAATTAGATCTCTCATTGAGAAGAAGAATTTAGCCAAGTCCAAATATAAATCAGATCCTTCAGACAACAACAAAAACCGTTACCACACTTTGCGGAATCGGTGCAGCACTGTGTGTCGAGATGCTCAAAGGCGTCATATCCACAAGTCTGTTGAAGACGGCGATCCCGCTAAGGTGTGGAAGTTTTTAAAGTCGCTTGGAGTTGGGAAATCTCAAGAGAACTCCTGTCCTAAAGATGTTGACCTTGATCAGTTAAACCTGCATTTCTCTTCTGCTGCTAATTTTTGTGGCCCTGCTAAAACCAGGACACTTGATTATCTTTCATCACTCCCAACTCCAGACTATAATCCCTTCTTTCTTGCTCAATTTACCGACAGTGATGTTAAGAGAAATGTGCTATCTATTACTTCGAATGCAGTTGGTGTCGACAGTGTAAGCCGTAGTATGATCTTGCCCCTCCTTGACCTCCTTGTTCCTATAATTACCAATATTCTCAATTTCTCCATTTCATCTGGTGTTTTTCCTTCAATCTGGAAGGAGGCTGATGTCATACCATTACCAAAAAAATCCAATCCCGCCACCTTTTCCGACTATCGTCCTATATCCATTCTTCCTTTTTTATCCAAAGTCCTTGAGCGCCTAGTTTTCCAACAACTTGTTTCCTTTTTTAATAGAAATGATCTTCTTAATCCCTATCAATCTGGTTTTCGTTCCGGGCATAGTACGGCTACTGCACTTGTGAAAATTACAGATGATATACGGGCGGGTATGAACGACCGTAAATTGACTGTGTTAACTCTCTTAGATTTTTCCAACGCATTTAACTCTGTTGATTTCGATATTATGTTGGGTATATTGCGTTCTCTTAACATATCTCCTGCGGTAATTGATTGGTTTCGTAGCTACCTGACTGGTCGTCGGCAGCGTATAAAGGTGGATGCTTCCCGATCTTCTTGGTGCAACACGACGGCCGGTGTTCCGCAGGGCGGCGTGTTGTCTCCTTTGTTATTCTCTGTATTTATAAATTCAATCACTCATAATCTATCTTCACGTTATCACCTTTATGCCGACGACCTTCAAATATATTCTCAAGGATCAGTTGTCGATCTACCCTCAGTCATTTCTTCAACGAATTTGGATTTGAAACGTATTTTAGAGTGGAGCAGTAACTTTGGCCTACAAGTAAATCCGTCAAAAACTCAGGCTATCATCATCGGTAGTTCTAAATTGATTTCCAGAATTAACTTAGTTAATATTCCTTCTGTTGTTTTTAATGGTGTCTTGATCCCTTACTCTTCCCAAGTTAAGAACCTGGGTGTCATTATGGACTGCACTCTTTCTTGGGCGCCTCAATTGAATGAAGTGAGCAGGAAGATGTTTGCCGCTGTGGGCTCTCTTAGAAGGCTTCGTAATTTCCTCCCCATCGCCACTAAAATTGCGCTCGCTCAGACGTTGCTTCTCCCAATTCTAGATTATGCCGATATCTCTTATCTCGATATTTCGGAAGAGCAACTTAATAAGCTTGAGCGCATTCAAAATATCTCTATACGATTCATATTTGGGTTACGCAAATATGATCATATTTCTAGTTTCCGATCACAGCTCAAGTGGCTCCCTATTCGTCATAGGCGTAGCTCTCACATTCTAACTCTTCTATTTGGCATACTCTTCAACCCAGCAACTCCACAATACCTTAAAGAGCGTTTTAGTTATTTTTCGTCTGCAAGGTGCGCTAAAAATTTCCTTTTAACTGTCCCCGCCGCACATTCTAAATTTTATTCCAATTCTTTTACTGTCCAAGCCGTTCTGCTATGGAATTCGCTGCCAGTTGAATTGCGAAGTGCTAAGTCCCTGTCTATATTTAAGAATAAGATTAAAGAGCATTACCTATCTCTCGAACAATAAAATTGTTGGTTTAATATATGAAACTGTTTTTCGTCACTGACTGTATTGCGTTGTGTTATATAAGATTCGTATACGTCTAGTGTCTATTTATATTATTGTATTTATGTATGTATTATGTAAGTTTATGTATATCTATTTATGTATGTGTATATTTACCCATATGCGTACTTGTTTTCTGTTAGTATCTAATTATGTGCTCCCTTCACCTTCTGCTGCACCTACTCTGTATTAAGTTAGAATTTTCATCAATTTCACTACCCAAAGGTTGTCTGGAAGAGATCGCTTTTTAGCGATAAGACCGCCTGTTGTCTACCGTTATTTATAAATTGTATTTGTCTTGTTTCCTTTTGTAAACTTTTATTGGTGTGCAATAAAGTATTGTATTATTATTATTATTATTATAAACTTTGCATGTTCACGTGACAATACAATAATTTGGTATTTTGGAGCCAATCTGATGATGGAGACGGAGAAGGTAGCCGTACGAACGAACTCCTAAACAGAACAAGATAAATCCATCGTGTTTGTAACGTAAAAAAACGATAACAGCAGTACATCCAAGCATCATTATAGAATATTCTTTTCCCAATCAAGCGAAAGCAAAAAAACAGTTCAACAAAATCTGGGTTAACATTCGTTTGCATAACCTATAAGCAAAATGGAGCGAGTGACCACAGCAAAAACATGGCTTTATTTCAAATGTTTCAATACAGGCTATAGTACAAACAAATCTGTTTGTTTCTGAAGTTGAATTCGAAACCTCATTTTCACATATTCCACGTTGCCATAGTTCATATTATTATTTTCGAAAGAACATAATCACACACTTCACGCTGACAGATATCTCACCACTATATTTGTATAATAATGGTCTGAACAATGGTCTGAAGCCATGGTTTCAGTTTTCGGTACACCGTCGGTTACACCCTGTATTTTAATAGGTACAATTCAAAGCGACGCGTGTCTAAAATGGCTAAAGCCAAATTCTACCATATAAGCTTGTAAATCCATACTATAAAATTATAAATGCGAAAGTAAGTCTGTCTGTCTATTACCTCTTCGCGCTAAAACCGCTGAATCGATTAAGTTGAAATTTGGTATGGAGATAATTTGAATCCCGGGGAAGGACATAGAATACTTTTCATCCCGAATAAACTTAGTGTTCCCGTGGGATGAGCGCGTAACGCCGCGGGGCACAGCTAGTGCAAAATAACACTCGTAAAGCCAACATATTTCTACATTAAAGATCTCGCAAACCTCCACCGAATTAGAGTCCTGGTAGGACTTTGAATAACCTAAGGGTTACGTTGTACCCTCAAATATCGACAGTAATAGAAACATGTAACGAGCTGACCGTGACGCCGTCTGGAGACCCTTATTGTGACGTCACGACGTGACGAGGGACGAGGGACCGACGCGACACGTCGTGACGAGTGACCGTACGGCGCGCCGATGACTAATGACACGTCACTATTAATGGTGCTGTCATGGGACTTGGACAGTGGACTGAAATACAAATAAATTAATTTGCCAACGATCTGGTCAAGCGGTCATGATCGCCGGTAACCTTAGGATGATATGGTGCATAACTAGTCGACATAACATATACATTCTAGAGCTCTCTCTAGAAAGTATATTCCCCTGAACTGAGAAATTGAGGGAACTCTTCGAAAATTGTAGGCAAACCGATAGAGTTTTAACTATTATTTTTAGTAACTCTTTTACTCTTACTTGGGTTGGCGTTGTGTTCGATCTCATTAAAAAAAAACAGTAGTATGGTGTGGTTTTGCAAATTTCTTTAATAGAGGTCCTCAGGAAGAGAACCTCAGGTAGTCAGGTAAACGCGATTATTTACTATTTATGAAACAAGCTCTTTTAAGACGTGGACGATAATAAGGTACTAAACCACACTATAGTACCTACTGTTTTCTTTAATGAGGTCGTAAGTACCTTCACAACGCTTACCCAAGGACTACTCTTGAAAACACAAGATTTTTTAGTTGAGGTCGGTTACTTTTTAGTAAAAAGTGATGATTCCAGAGAGATAGCATAAGTATAGAATAATCATTTTCTCTGAAACCATTACATGTTTAGGATTTTTACATACAAAACGAACTTAATCCTACGATACCTATCTCAGAAACATGAAAATATACCGTTGTATCTAAAAAATCCAATGAAATAACACATTCTGCAAAAATGTTGTCTAAGAAAATGGAACTACATGTACCTATTTGCAAACTTTCATCTGTATATTCGAGTTGATGTATGTTTACTGCAAAAGCTTAGCGTTGTCACGAACAATGTCTCTCAATTTTGCCTTTCACGTTAACAACAGCTCCAAAACAAACGTCCATTTTTCCCCAGTTAAACCCCTAACCTCTTTAGTGAGTTATCTAAAAGGGACTTTTGTTGTAATCTTATGGCTCATTATGGCCCTCGACGGTGATAAGGGACTGCGGAACCCCAATTTATCTCCGTAATGATCATTTCACTGAACCGGTTCATATTTTTAAACTTTTGTGCGGATTTGCGAGTTTAAATGACCTCCCTTGTTTTGTGAATGGAGTTATTTGTTGAATTATTCTTTGTTAGTTGAAACGAAACCCGTGTGAGCGGTCCTTATTATTTTACCGAGCGAACGAAACGTCTCTGTTCCATCTTGGGTGAAATTTCTTTCGTATACCCAGATGTTCGGATTTCCGACTGTTCTCGCCTACAGGCCACATTTCTCAACAGATTCTCATGAAAATTTGTGAGTAGGTTCGATAAGGAACTACATATACTTATAGGTTTATTTGTATCTTTACAAAATGGCGGAGAGAGGGAGAGAACTTTAAAAAACGTAATATCTACTGTTTCGAAATCAATAAAGAAGGTTCAGATCGTGATAAGTGTTAGTTTATTCGGTTAAACACGTTTCAGACAACCTTTGAAGCACTAATAATGTATTTGTTAAACCTGACAATGCAAAAGGCGGAAACGAAATTTGTTATCAAATAGGTAGTATGTATGGGAAACTTTATGAATTTATCCCGTAGGTATGCTTATGCACACTAGACTAAAAATATATAGATCTGCAAAAAACCTACTTCATCGTGAGATCATGTATTTAACCTCTTGATTTGTACAGTTCTTTCTCTCAGTTTTTTTATTATAGGGTTAGATTTATAAATAGAATTTTCAATTGATTGACGTTCTTTTTCACAGAAAGCATTTTGTTCTGAATAGCTACTTTAGTATCTGTAAAGTGTCTTAAGTTTGAGTTACCTACTTAGGATGAGTACCTATCTGTAATGAATCCGAAGTTTTCTTTAGCTAAGAAGGATTTTGTAAAATCGACTTCACGGAACGCATTCTGAATAGCTATCGAATTTGTTCCTTGTCTCATCACCATCATCATAGTTACTTAAGAGTTTTACTCTTGTCTGTGCAGTTCTCTCCAGTCCGTTCTACTTAACGCCAGTTGCTTAACTTCTCGATACGACGTCTACCTTTTTCTTTGTCTGGTCTAATCCTCAGCCTTCTTCTTCCACGCCTTCCCTCACGTTTTCCCTCTATTATCTTCTGTATTAGATCGTCGTGTCTCGTCGTATTAAATGGCTCTTCGAGTTTCTATGGTATGTAGTATATGTCTCTTCTCCTCTACTCTTTCCAATACTTCGTCATTGGTGACTTTTTCTATCTAGTAGTGTTCCTTGTTCCAGTAATAAAAAAATACACTCTTAAACAGAACTCCCGCGGCAGTCTCCTTCAAACTTTTGCAGCACTAGATAACATTATCTATACCTACTATTCTAAAATTCTAGATTTGTATTAAGAATCAGTTTTCAATGGAGAGGGGTAATTATTTCAGGGAAAATGTTATTATCGTGATGCAGGATCGTCTTTTGTTTTGTATGGACACGCGGCGCCATGCCAGTCTGGCGCCATCTGTTGGGCATAATTTCCTTTGTCCTCGCATCACGCCGAAACGGCTGGACGAATTTTAACCAATTTCAGTACAGGGATAGCTGGACATCCAAACATGGATATACGATACTTATTACTCGACAACGGTATAAAAAAATACGCGTGCAAAGTAGCGGGCACTTTCTAGAATAAATAAATATCAGACAACCTCATACAAATCGATCCAGTCCCAAATTAAGCTCAAGAAGGCTTGTGTTATGGGTACTAGACGACGTATACGATAAATATATTAATTGAATACATAGAACTACCATGACCCAAGCTCAAATATTCGAGTTCATCACACAAATATTTGCCCTGGCCAGGATTCGAACCCGGGACCGCCGGCTCAGTAGGCAAGTGCTTACAAACTGAGCCACCCGCGTCGTCAAATAAAGTATAGTATATTATAAAGATATCCCTAACAAAACAAATGATTTAAATGCAGAGAGGCCGCACGTGACCGAACTGGGAAGAAGCGTTTTTGTCCCGCCACGGATTAAGTTAAACCCTTGAGTCGGGACAGTTGGGTTACTTTAATTCAATGAGATATTGGGTTTAAAGGGCACTTATTTATTGGATAAGGTAATCTGGGCTTGATGAATGGAATGTTGAGCTTTCGTTTACTTTGCGGTTTTTAACTTTGATAAATTTCGTATGCAAGTAATTTAAGTAAGTAAACTGGGTATTTTCGACCATAAAAGAGGAAATTCACTGTTTTATTGTCCTAATTAGACACGGAGATGTAATGCATTAATAGACGCTGGACGACAAAATGGTGGAATATTTGTAGTATGCAGTATATATGTACATAGGTACGTTTATGTTGTTTTCTCGATAAGTATAGTCAAGAGTACCTCAGTACACTACGCAACGTCCGTCGCGATAACAACCGCCTTCCAATTTTTGATCCGCCGATTCGGGGCGCGATCGTTCCCAGATGCATGCGCTAAATTCTTAGACGGCTTTTTTAAAGATCAAAAGAAAGAGTCTTCTGTAATAAATGTGTGTAACAATTTGTATTGGGCCTTTGATATAAAAATCAGAACCCAAAGAACATTTGGAATCCATAACCTGGTGGAAGAAGCTGGGAATCGAACCCAGTGCCTCTGGATTACCAGGCCAACGTATCAACCACACCACCACCCCAACGCCAGGAGACCTCTCGTTTTTTTCGTATGCTTTGTGTATTAATCTTTGCATTATTTTTTTATTTGAAAGTCCCCGGTCTCTTCTGCCAGATCACGCATTTAAATTTTTGTTTGTGCCTTGATTTTTGTAGAAATGAATCTTTTGTAATGTTTCATTCTGTAATATAGTGAGATATCTGCCCCTCGGCTGCGTCAAGCTAAAAGAGACATCGCTGAGTGATGGAATAATTCTATTTACCCAAACAAAACACGTCCCCGGCCTTTATTGAAGTTTATTCAATAATGTGCCCGGATTAGGCTCGTCACTTAATTATCTCTTTGCTGAGGCGTGGTATCACGAATTTATTCTAAACTTATTACGAAAAGTCACCGTGGTCAAAAAACGCGGGAAATTATGGCGACGTTTTAGTATGTTAAATTGTATATATGATAACATAGCCTAGATTAAAAATTTAAAACGCCTCTGACACAGGCAGCTGGTCATCATGAGACCCTCATTCAATTACTCATATAGAAAATGCTACTAAAACTGAACATAACTACAAAATATTCAATTCTTAGCTTCAATGTTGGCAGAGATCTTGTCACTTTCTTGTCACAATTAAAGCTGAATGTCTTAGAAACTTCTGGTCCTATTTCCACCACACATAGCTAAGAACTATCTCGACGGACAAGTATTTCGATAAAAACCAAAACACACTCATATTAGTACATCCGTTGGAAACTACGATGCCCCAAACAGACACACTGACACACAGTTAAACTTATAACACCCCTCTTATTTTCTTCGGGGGTTAAAAGTAGAAATATTTCTTTGTATTTAGCATTTATATTGATACTTTATTCTTATTTTAGCTTCTTTAAGCAAATCTAAAAAAAATGTTATATCAGTCTACGCAATCACGCTCATGGCTGACGTCAGCGCTAAGTTTAAAGTAAAGACTATTAATCTCAATGAAAAACATACTGTCAAACTGTATTATTGACTTTGAATAGAGCACATCGCTCGAGTACATATTTCCTAACGGGTGAGATCCCTAACAAATGCCATTAGACACGTCGAATTTAGCCTCAAACCTTCGTGGCACGTCAATCTGTTCACGTTTGCACGCCATTTTCCAAAAGAATAAAAATACCTTCAAAAACTTGGTCGAGCGACTTCTCCATCGATTGCCCCTCGCACGCGAGCCGAAGCTTGCTTCAGAGAAACTTACACTATTTTAGGGCTGGTAAATTGGTAATTTTCTACCGACTTATAAGGATTTCGAGTAGACTCTTTAGGGATTAGAAGCTTTAGCTCTTAGTTTAAATATAATATATTCTCATACTTGTAGTAATTTATAATTATTTTTTTATACTCGCAGACTTTAATCTGTCAATTATAATTTCACAGACAAAATCACAATAACGCACTTTTTAAACCTGTAACCAAATTCTATACTCTATGGTACCCGCTACAGAACTTTAATATTCATAAGACATCTCTCTACACAACTCTAATAATTTCAAAAACAGAACATAAGCTTATTTGATGCTCACTGATTGGTTGAAATTACTTGTCAAAAAAATTCACCAATCACGAGGCACCCGCCATGGCCATCGCGATCATGTTTTTTTTAATAGGTCAGTTTTAGTTGAACGAAAAAGGTTACATCAAAAATAAATAATCATATTGGAGAAAACGATTAAAGAAAAAATTTTTTTTCTGAGTTTTGCTCGTATAAAAAGTATTGTATGCAATAGTTACACAATTAGGTCTTAAAGTCTCGTACCTTACATAGGCCACTCGTGACCTAAACGCGGTACTCGACTTTAAGAACCTCCATTGTGCAACTATTGCATAAAATACTATTACGTAAGGGTGCATGACTGAAAAGTTTTACCGTAATAGTCATGTGATATCATTTACCGTCAATTTTTAGCAAGTGCCCAGTTATTAAAATTAAATCAGTATTGGATAACAACATATTTTAGTATTTAAGTAGTACAGTCGATAGTATGATCGTATGAGTGTAATAGGGAAGGAGTATCATCTTTCATAGGAGAATATTTGAAACAGAGCGTCCAGTGGTAAGCAGTAAATAATAGTTCCAATGCCGTCCGCAACAGCGCTAGAGTAGTAAGAAAGTATGAACAAATTCCGAGTTTAAGACGGAGTGAACTGTGTCGAATTAAAAATATTTCACAGTCACTACAAATTGATTAGTAAACTAAAAGTAACTGAGAATTATTACAGTATGTGTGACCAACACCGTGCACCACTTATTAAATACAATGTTTTGATCTTTCGGTGCTGGGTATGGGTATGGCATTATGTCATAGTGAGTCTGAAGGCCTCCTGTTATCTAACAACAACATAGGTAAATGTCTTTTTTAAAATGTATTTATTAATGTATTTATGTAGGTATATTTAGAAAAAAACGCATAATTAAGTAGTATTAAAAATGTGTAAGCAAACGATTGCTAAGTAACGGAACTACTTTTAGCGTTTCAGCCACAGTAGGGCCACCAATTTAACACCTTTCAGCGGACACGTTCGCATAGGTATGCGAAGATGCCGCTCCTCCCTTTTACACTCCATAAGCGGGGGGAAGCCATTGACAATACGTAGAGCTGCCATCCGTCCGGGTTTCCCGGGATTTTTCCTAGTTTGGAGGCCGTCCGCGGGACGTCCGGGGGGTTTTCAATAAGTGTCCGGGGAAAACCAAGACACATTTTTTACGTGAATGAAAAATAAAGCGATTGTTTTTTTAATTACATTATTTTCGGACACGCCCGGGAAAAAAATGCGATTTACGCCAAAAGTCTGGGCTGTTTAAGTCTGTCCGGGGTCAGCGAATTTAAAGATGGCAGCCCTAACAATACGCAGAGTTGCCAACATTCGCCCGAAATAATTATAAGGTGCGTTCAAAAAGTCGACTAACACTTTTCTACTCGTACCATACAAATATCGAGTTACAGCGGCGAGGGCGAGCGAAGGCCTTAAATTTGGTCAGTAGGCATTATTTTGAAGCCGGTTGTTACAAACTTTTAATTTAGTACTCGCCCAGAGTTTATGGGCAATTTGACTTATTCACCAACTTCTGTAATGGAATGGAATTCGTTTGAGAACGGAGAGTTGTTTCTGATTGTTCCGCCATTTTGTATAATGTAAAGCGTTTGTTTAGGAAAAGGGTTTCAATTACAATACAATTAAATTAACGATAAATCAGCAATCAAAGGAAATTTTTCACAAATTATCTAATCCCAAAAGCAATGGATTTCCTTATATCGCTATTTAAAGACAAGGTCGCCTATTGCATATTGAAGAAGTATTGTTTTGTAACAGAGGATATAATACAGTTAAGTTACATCAAAATCATTCAAGCTTCAAAATATATATTTTTTAATCACACTTGATCACTTAGTCTATTTATTAGCATTAGGTGTCGACTTTATAAAAAAGTGGAATATGGTAAGAGCAAAAATCACTCAACTTTTCCTCCTCAAAGTGGGTGTTCCACGGAGTAGATAATGTAAGCAATCGGGTCCAAATATTGGATAAGGGCGGAGGAATCAGGCCGTGTCGGACACAGATATCGTATATAACAGATGTATAGAAAAGTTGGCAGTTTCCATTCATGATGTTGTAGTCCGACAATGTTGATATATTTTGTAGGAAAATCTTTATTTTTTTCGGTTTCCGCGACTGTCACACATTTAAATAAAACAATTTAAACGGATTATATCGCGTATATTAATTATTTGAGCCTCCCTGACGTTTCAGTACCTTTACAGATACCGTTGTCAAAGGTTGACTGAGAAAAACACAATTTTTCTCTGTCAAATTTACATTTGTGCAAACTACCCATTTTGTAAATATTAATTTAAAAAAAAGGTGTTCATACATGCCAGATGGGCCTAATGTGTAAAGACAGTTACACATGTGCCAGAAGGGCATTTATTATTTATTTAAAATATCTACCAGCGGTTCACTAAAGGCTTACTGAGGAGAAAGAACCGCCAAGGAAAACTCCCAGATTGCCTTATTTATTACTATAAAATACTTTTAATCAAAAACTCTACATATACTACTTTTAACACTAATTTGTTTTACACCGTTCGAGGCCCAAGGTTTCCAGTCTTGTGTCTTGCTTGATCCTTGATAAGATGTACAACAGGATCCCAAGCCGGTGGTAATGACAAACCATCTTCTCTATTGAAATTGGGATATTTTTTGATTTCAATAGCCTCGCGCAACATTCTGGGAAAATATCGTTTCTCTCTGGCAAGGATTGAAGTATTATCAAACTTAATTGAATGGTTTGGTTTGTCCATGACATGCTCGCAGACTGCATTTATTGTCGGATGTATCAACATATAAGCCTGTGAAACGTGATCCGACTGCGAAAGTGTTAAAATCTACTACTGAGCTAATAAGCAAGCACTCCGAGAGCCTTAATCTAGATGTCAAAAGTTTAGTTCCCTCCTGCCCGTTGCCACCAAAGTTGTATGGTTTGCCAAAAATACACAAACAAGATGCGCCTCTACGCCCTATAGTGAGTCAAATCGATGCTCCCACCTATCGCTTGGCTCAGTACCTAGCTGGGGTTCTTTCTTCGTTGCGGGGAAAGACGCAGGCATACACACGGGATTCATACCATTTCATCACTGAAATTAAAGATCTGATGCTAACTGATGATGAAATTATGGTTATTTTTGATGTCCAGTCCCTCTTTACATGCCTACCAGTACAGGATTGCAACAATATTGTGAGGAGGAGGCTACGTGAACAGAATATGGCAATGGAATATGCTGAATTATTAGAACACTGCCTTACATCTGGCTATATGCTATGGAACGGTGAATTCTACGTGCAAGTGGATGGTGTGGCTATGGGGTCTCCAGTATCTCCTGTGGTCGCCGATATCTTCATGGAGGACTTCGAGGAGAAAGCACTCTCATCGTCACCTGTCAAGCCGAGGATCTTTAAAAGATACGTAGATGATACCTTTACTATTTTACCTAAATCTAGTGTTTCAGTTTTCCTAGACCATTTAAACTCCATTCATGAGAAAATAAAGTTTACAATGGAGTTAGAAAATGACAATTCACTAGCCTTCTTAGATGTCACTGTGTTGAGAAGGTCTGATAATACAATAGGTCATACTGTTTATAGAAAGCCTACTCACACTGATAGGTATTTAAATGGCAAATCACATCACCATCCTAGTCAACTTGCTACAGTGGGTAAATCTTTGTTTCAGAGAGCCAAGGGAATCTGTGACGACCAACATTTGACTGATGAACTACAGCATGTCAAGCGTGCGCTTTGGGCCAATGGGCTCAAGATACCACGTCTCAACCAGAAACCCCGTGTGAAGACTCCTACAGTCGAGCGTAAACCTGCGGTCCTGCCATATGTGAAAGGGGTCACGGATAGGATTGGAAACATCTTGAAACGGGCTTCCATTAAAACATATTTCAAGCCGATGAAGAAGATGTCTCAATACCTGAGGCCCGTGAAGTGTAGCATCCCTCTGCAGAGTGCTGGTGTTTACTAGCTGGACTGCGAGTGTGGTCTGTCATACATTGGCCAAACGAAACGTAGTATAGCTACACGGGTTAAGGAGCATGTAGCCGATGTCAAGCACCGTCGTTGCAACAGGTCTGCAGTCTGCGAGCATGTCATGGACAAACCAAACCATTCAATTAAGTTTGATAATACTTCAATCCTTGCCAGAGAGAAACGATATTTTCCCAGAATGTTGCGCGAGGCTATTGAAATCAAAAAATATCCCAATTTCAATAGAGAAGATGGTTTGTCATTACCACCGGCTTGGGATCCTGTTGTACATCTTATCAAGGATCAAGCAAGACACAAGACTGGAAACCTTGGGCCTCGAACGGTGTAAAACAAATTAGTGTTAAAAGTAGTATATGTAGAGTTTTTGATTAAAAGTATTTTATAGTAATAAATAAGGCAATCTGGGAGTTTTCTTTGGCGGTTCTTTCTCCTCAGTAAGCCTTTAGTGAACCGCTGGTAGATATTTTAAATAAATAATAAATGCCCTTCTGGCACATGTGTAACTGTCTTGACACATTAGGCCCATCTGGCATGTATGAACACCTTTATTTTAAATTAATATTTACAAAATGGGTAGTTTGCACAAATGTAACTTTGACAGAGAAAAATTGTGTTTTTCTCAGTCAACCTTTGACAACGGTATCTGTAAAGGTACTGAAACGTCAGGGAGGCTCAAATAATTAATATACGCGATATAATCCGTTTAAATTGTTTTATTTAAAATCTTTATTATTTAAGTACTACACATGTTAATATACTTTTACCCTTATGTGTCAGTAGTAGCAGTAGTAGTATATAATTGTATCTTTATTTTTGTACAGTACTCATCTTGTTTATTTTCTATCGTTATGATTGCTGGCATTTTCTGTAGGTAAAAAAATCTTTGTAATAAACAAAAAAACCAAATCTTCGAAGTTTAAAAACAACCTGTAGTTGAAATAAAGTTTGTGCTAGAATTTAATTGATGAATAAAGACATTAAGGGCCGATTTTTCAATCACCAGATAAATTTATCTGCCAGTTAAAATTATTGCTATCCTTTTCTCCAGTCATTTAAAAGAAAAGTGACAGCCAACATTTATCTGACAGAAATGTTTTATCTGGTGATCGAAAAATCGGCCCTAATTGATGAAAATGTTGAAGAGATATAGATCTCAATCCGATTGGGCTTAGCAAAACGTACCGAGCTGTCAATTTGATCATGTCGTCTTTGCTCTTAATCTCATTTACTGCTGGTTATTGCAGAGAGATCTGTCTACTTTCCACCGGTACCTCATCACATTAATCTTACTTAAAATCATTTCTGAGAAAGTCCACATATTTTTTCTATTATCTCATTCTAATCTAATAGCCCAAGTTCTACAAACATTCTGCATATCTACCTGCCTTTTTCACTTTAAGGTACTCGTACTTGACCTTCTATGTTTTTTCTATTGTCCTGTTATATGTATTTCTATAAATATTCCATAGTCGAGCTTTCAGAGAGAGAAGGACGAACTTTGACATATGATTGCGCGTCTCAGTTAGGCTTGTCTGGAGTGGTAGTATATCATTGACTTGATTATGCACACCAAGTATACAAGTAGTTAAATGTCGACTAGTGACTCTAAAACATCACAACTCATTATTTGCATATCTATCTTTTTACACAAACCAACACAGATACACTACACGGCACGCTGTTCAACACATTTCCTGATCTGGATCCACGGAAGATCAGCGTCGTGGTGCTCAAGAGTGCTATGACATATGCTGAGTGGACTCCATGTTTGCAACCAGAACACCGTTTAGCTCATAGAATTTCTATAGAAGTATAGATTTTAACATTTAAATAAAACAATTTAAACGGATTATATCGCGTATATTAATTATTTGAGCCTCCCTGACGTTTCAGTACCTTTACAGATACCGTTGTCAAAGGTTGACTGAGAAAAACACAATTTTTCTCTGTCAAAGTTACATTTGTGCAAACTACCCATTTTGTAAATATTAATTTAAAATAAAGGCGTTCATACATGCCAGATGGGCCTAATGTGTAAAGACAGTTACACATGTGCCAGAAGGGCATTTATTATTTATTTAAAATATCTACCAGCGGTTCACTAAAGGCTTACTGAGGAGAAAGAACCGCCAAAGAAAACCGCTGGTAGATATTTTAAATAAATAATAAATGCCCTTCTGGCACATGTGTAACTGTCTTTACCGGCAGTTTATGGACCAGTTTTACCCAAAAAGCATACAACGCCCTACGTGTAGTATATAATAATCTGTTCCGGGTACTGGCGGGGCTTCCTCGTTTTTGTAGCGCCTCAGGCATGTTTGCCGATGCTCACACAGACGACTTTTTTGCGCTAATGCGAAAAAAAGTCGCTTCTTTAATACGCAGAGTGAGGGGAAGCCCCAACAGTCTCCTACAGGTTGTGGCGGGGAGGCAGGACAGCGCCGTGCTCGGCCGGTTCAATGAGCTGCACGCTTCGAGTGCGCTGCATTGACCTGGACAACCGGTGCTGTGCGCAACATTTAGATTAATAGTGCTACTGATATACCTACTAACATAGTTCTTAATTCTTTATCATGTGTACTAACAAACTATGGACCTATGTTGTCTGGAAATAAAGATATTTTTTTTTTATATTTTTTTTTTTTTTTTTTTTAATACTAATTTGTTTGAATGCCAGTAAAACAGAGACCGCAATATTCGCGGATGGCACACCCTCCGGCTATTTGCACAGTCATCGGGTTTGGTTCTACAGATATCTTAAAGAACAGATAGGCAGAAGCTCGTGGCTGGTGACAATTAGAAGAAGAAGAAGAAGATACATTTATTTTGCAAACCAATTACATTTAAATTTTACATCTAAATAATTGAATTACATTTTCTATTTAACTTAAAATCTATATAATATTTTCTTCGGTTTCCGCGACTGTCACACATTTAAATATGCACACGGCGGCATATGCCTCACAGATAGCCAACAGTTTACGCAGACCACCAATCGTGGGCCCCTGCAGCACCATGTCGTCTGCATAACTTATGTTATTAAAACATACCCCGTCTACGTGGCATCCGACATAGGTGCTGCTAAGCTCCACGATCAGGTGGTTTACATAAATATTGAACAATCTGGGAGAGGTTAAGCCCCCCTGCCTCACCCCGCACTCCAGTCTATACTGGTCTGATAATGCATTGCCCCATTTTACGGTATTTGTTTGATTTTGGTACCAGTATGACAGGACGCTAAGCAGTTCGGCAGGGACGCCTTCCCTCTCGAGCTTTTCAAATAATACGTCATATGAAACAAGATCGAAAGCTTTGGACAAGTCCAGGAAACATGCGTACACTGGAGTCTTTCGATCTACATAGTATTTGACAGTGTGCTTCAAGGCTAGTATAGCACTCTCAGTGGATAACCCTGGTCTGAACCCAAATTGAGCGTCGTGTAGCCTGGTATACTCACCGAGGCGCCTGTCAAGCACACTGTCAAACACCTTGGCTATCACAGTAGCCAGGGAAATAGGCCTATAATTACTCTTGTCCGCTATATCTCCTGTCCTGTTTTTTACAATTGGCACTACTAGGGTTTGCATTAGGTCTTGCGGTAAATACGAATGACCTAGACATAAGTTGAACAACAAAGTCAGCACTCGCGGTAGATGCACGCCGGCGTGCTGCAGGTGCTCGATGCTGAGCCCGTCGTGGCCGGGTGACTTACCTCTATTCATGTTATTGATAGCATCCTTAACTTATTTGCAAGTGAAAATGAGGCGAGTCCCCAGCCGCCACGGGCCCGCGCCACGACCCCACTGCGCCGGCCCGAGCGGTGAACTGACTGTAAAGTGATCTTTAAAAATATTGGCAATCTCAGCTGGCTCCGTTGTTCCATCTATGCTCGTCGGAAGGCTTGTCTTTTTATTTAGCCTCTTTGTCCCTTTCCAGAATTTAGAAAAATCCTTATTAAAATGATGTGTAGCTAATTTGTCCATTTCAAGCTGTTCCTGTTGCTTAACACACCATTTTAATCTAGACTTAAATATCTTGCGACTAAGTTTCATAGACTCATAAATAGGTCCGTCCCCAGGTTGCCCATAATACATCCAAATTTGAAAGGAATGCCGTGCCTGCGCATGCGCATCCTTCACGTGTTGGTTCCAGCCCCGTACCCCCCTAATAGAATTATTGTTGTTACGAGGCACTGTGTTTTTACTAATAATAGCTCCCTCGCGCAGTACACTTACAATATTCATATACAGGTCATTAATTAGTTGTTTATGGGACGAATTACGACAGCAGTTATCGGCACAAGAAACAAACTCCGGTGACATGTCAATACCCTTTAATTTGTTATGACAATATTCGGCGTATTTACAAATGACCTCAACGCTACGATCTCCCCAGATAGCTTCATTACAACATGGTTTAAGTACACTCGTTTTCACACGAATAGCGTTAATGTTACACTTAATCAACATAGGAAAATGGTCCGACCAATAGGAATCATAAATAACCCTGGTATCCACTATGGTTTGTTCCGCTGAACATGTAACTACGCAGTGGTCCAACCATCGTTTACAGCCGTGAGCGTCACTTATAAACGTAAATATGCCGGACTGGATACCAAGGTCATTTATGTCCTTACATGTTAACTCATGTTCTGAACAAAATTTCAACATTTCATTACAAAAAGGCTCACCTGGGTGTGCATTAAAATCCCCTAATACATATACACACTCAATACTACTATTTTCTATCATAGAATATATTTCGCCAAGACATTGAATAAATACAGGTAGGTTATCAGTACTATCCGTTGGCATATACACATTTACTACCATAAAAGACCTGTTATTCACTGAAACAATAATAGCACAAAGCCGGTTATTTTCACTTTGTATTACTATATCCTGCTTAATTTGTTAACTATTTTAAATCAATAGACGCTTTCATGTGTCTTATTTATATACGTTTTAAAACGGGCGCTAATTGACCTAAATACCTAAATAAACCTTAATAAAATTAAAATTACATGTAACACTTTGTCTAATAAGACAAGTTATAGTATGATTCTTTTTTATATACACACATTTGACACCTCACTGGACTCATATAACGTAAATCTGCACGACTTATTGAATTTCGTAAAAAAAAACAAGCACTGTTATAGTGTTTTTTTTAGTATCGTAAACGTTTTTAAACGGTTTTATTTAGCTTGCCCTGTTTGTTTATTTATTTGGGTCAAATCTAGTAATTGAAATTTGACCCCCTTCCTGTTGACGTATTGATCTGAAATTTGGTACGCATCTTTAGTTTTGGTGACAATATATTTTAATACATTCGGTATCATTGTAAATCCAAGATGGCCGCCGCTACAAAATGGCGGATTACATATTTTATCACTTCTTCCTCAATATGGGTATCAAATGAAAGGGCTTGATTAGTAGAATAGACTTCTTTATGAAAATAAAATGAAAATCCAATATGGCCGCCAATAAAATGGCAGGAAAAAAATTCTTTACATAACCCCTTCAATATACATAGGTAGGTATGAAATAGAAGGTCTTGACAGAATAGATTGCACTATAAAATAAATGAAAATCCAATATGGCCGCCAACAAGATGGCGGGTGTTTTTTTTTTCATTACTCCTTCAATATGGGTATCAAATGGAAGGGCTTGAGTAAGAGAATACTGTAATATGCTTTGACAAATTTAAAATCTAAGATGGCCGCCGAAAATACCAGATTTCAATATGGGTATCAGATAAAAGGTCTCGACTAGTAGAATAGATTACACTACGAAAAATAAATGAAAATCCAATATGGCCGCCAACAAGATGGCAGGTGATTTTTTTTTCACTACCCCTTCAATATGGGTATCAAATGGAAGGGCTTGAGTAATAGAATACTTACCTATTGCACTGCTTTGACAAAAAACATCATATATACATCTAAGATGGCCGCCGGAAATGCCAAATTTAATCCAATGATTAAATTAGTGAAGTGTAGTAGGCAGGTGTCTACAAACCGAGCCAAACGCGTCAATGAAACAATTTTCATTGACGCGTTTGGCTCGGTTTGTAGACACCTGCCTACTGAGCCGGCGGTCCCGGGTTCGAATCCCGGCCAGGGCAAATATTTGTGTGATGAACTCGAATATTTGTGCTTGGGTCATGGATGTTCTATGTATTTAAGTATATATTTATCTATATAAGTACGTATATCGTCGTCTAGTACCCATAACACAAGCCTTCTTGAGCTTAATTTGGGACTGGATCGATCTGTGTGAGGTTGTCCGATATTTATTTATTTATTTAATATGAGTGATGGATATCAAATGAAAGGGCAAGTCGAAAGCTGCGTAGTGGTTCGTAGAGTTTAGAGCAGTAATATGAATGATGAAATTTAGGCAACTCATCGATACAAAGAACTTCGTCAACTTAGAATCGGAATTCAAGCATGGATCTTGGTTCCACCCAAGTCAAGATTGTGTATCGTGTCGAGGACTGTGTGGCGTTTCGGGGGCTAAAAATGAAACGTCGTTAGCGGTACACCACCCAAGTTAAGGTTAAACGTGCCAAGAACTGTGTGGCATTTGAGTGAATATAAATTATATGTCGTAAGCATTTCCTCCTCGAGACTTGGGCACATCTTGTTGTATAACAGCCTTTCCCCTCTATTGGACCTCTGGGGGGTTGACCGTTTTAATGTCACAGAAACAGCAACATAACGAAAAAGAGGCTTAATAAATATACATACATAGATAGACTGCTAAACTTATAACCCTTCCCTTTGGCTTTGCCGTAGTCGGGTAAAAAAGCGAAAGAAAAGTATATAGCAAAACGTGTAAAAGAGAGTGAAATTAAACCTCACAGTCAACTACACAAAAGGGAGTAAACGGTTAGCGTCAGAGACACCTAAGTAACATGAGGCCAGGTTGTTAGGCCAACGTGAGAGACAAAGGGATTTGGTAGCGCCCGAAACACCAGAGCAATATGAGGCCAGGATAACAGGGCGGCGTGAGAGAGAAAAAGAGCTCGTAGCGTCCGAAACACCTGAGCAACGCAAAGTACGGTTAAATAACCAACGTGAGCGTACCCTGCAACTGGAAATCATCTGCAAACGTTTTATGTAACAAAATTAAAAACTAAAAACTTAAAAATAAAAATTGAGTAAAAAACTTTTTTAAGTTAAACGGTTTTATTGAAAATCTACTAAAAGGTAATAAATAATTCGGTAGGTCCTAGGTACCAGACATCACACCACTCTCCTCATCCATCTAGGGCATTGATCAGACAAAAAATAAAATAAAATCGTTGGGCGTGTGAAATTTCTACAAAGTCAACCGTATTTACGCAGACTTCGCGCGTTCAACGATTTTATTTTATTTTTTGTCTGATCAATGCCCTAGATGGATGAGGAGAGTGGTGTGATGTCTGGTACCTAGGACCTACCGAATTATTTATTACCTTTTAGTAGATTTTCAATAAAACCGTTTAACTTAAAAAAGTTATTTACTCAATTTTTTTTACTCTCTATTTGATACAATTGAGTTCATGTTAAATTTTTTCGTATCACTACATAAACAGTTACGTACTACACCGTACTTTTTTTTTAAAGTTGTGTGTGACCAAATCTTGCGTTTCAATTCATGTACTGTAAATTGGTAGAAATCGATTAAATCGATAAATAGATAACATGAAGAAAGAACAATAAAACAAATTACTATTTTACATAGAACTCGACGGCTCGGAGCTCAAAAAAATTATTAATTTACACAAATTAAAGAAAAATATAACTATGCGTGTCCGAAATGAAAGTTCGTCGATAAAATGGATTCGGTCAACCATTTTATTTTATTTTATTTTATTTTATTTATTAACCAACTTACACTAACAGATAAACCAAACATGTAAGTTATAGGTTATGTTTACAATTTAAAAACTTATCTAAATTATCCTAAATCTAAACTCTAATTACTGCAATCATATCATCAACATCTAAATATATTTTATACATATTTCGCATCGCGCCGTTATCGCACAGTGGTGGGAGCAACGATGGACTCTAGATATATTGTCGCTGTGGCCAAGAACCTCGGTTCCGATTGCGAAAACAAGTCCAGCGTGGTGTCGTAGAGCAGTATATTGTTAATGTGGGTTAGTGCCACGTACAAGGGGCTAGTGACGAGGGTCACTGTGCTGGTACTGGGGACCAAAAATAGTGGACGAGGGCGTGGACGCAGTGTACTTCTACTAGGGGGTGGTATCCTAAATGAAACATATTGCAGAAGTGACGGATTTGTGAGCTGCCCCCGTATCAGTCTAAAAAAGTATTTTAGGGTCATTCTCAAAATATTTGCACCGCCACCTGTCAACAGGTTTGTCTTAGAAGAAGTTTTTTACACCGCATTATTTTAAATATCCAATTATCAACACATATCGATAGACACTTTTTACATAGAGGCCAAATGCTTTTAATTGAAACTAAACTATAATAATAGACAAAAAAACGATTTAAAACTAGGTTTTGTCGGTCACTTGCCGTGTCCCAACGCGAGGTACTAATGTTTCGTTGTAATAAAAACATATATATTACTATTGGGAAAGGCCAGAGTTTTATTTATTTAAAGGAAATTTCTAAACGGAAATTAAATCACAATTTATTACAGATTTTACAATATGTTCAGAAACACACATAAATAAATCAAATGAAAGATCTAGAGAATAAACAAGTGGGGTTACGACTTCTTCACGTCGACGTTGCGCAGCGAAAAAGAGGCTGAAGGCTGGGCGCGTGCGCTTATATAAGCTTCGGTCGGGAGAGGGCGGTGGTGACGCAAGTACTCCGGTAGGAATATGCAGGTGCCGTTGTCACGTGATTTTCGCTCAATTGCTTATACGGCTTCTCCTGACATGTGGTCGCCCTCGACCACTTCATCTGCTAGGGTTTCTCGTGCTGGGACTCTTCGCTCGACTTATCGTGACTGGCGGAAGCTGCGACGTGGCTCTCCTGGCAGGCTTGATCATGGTGAGATTCGTGGCTAGTGGATGGACCCGGCTGACTCTCAGCGGCAGGGAGGTTGACTGCTTCATTGGTAAAATTAGCCGCGTTTGTGCCAGGCGTATTGTCGTCCTCATCTGAAAATGATAACAACAAACATTAGAAGCTTGTTTAAACGGCCTAAATAGTAAGACAGTGGCGCCTAGTTGCATGTCTATTATATGGAGCGGATAGAGGCGCCTAGTTTGCGTATCCAATACTGAATAGTTTGTATCCAGTATTTGCTACAGATAGAGGCACGCAGTTAAGCCAAAATCTTATTAGGACATAGGCACCTAGTTAGCGTATCCTTAAGGACAAAGCGATTTATTGTTACTTTGTACTGTACTACATGGACAGAGGCACCTAGTTTAGCATGTCAGCTTAGAGAGGACATAGGCACCCAGTTAGCGTATCCTTGGGAACAAAGCAATTTGTTATCACTTTGTGCGCACACAAGTACGTGGACAGAGGCACCTAGTTGAGCATGTCAGTCTATGCAGCACCAAGACCAGAGGCACCTAGTTTGCGTATATAGCTACATGGCATGAGGGTTCTTGTACTCACTGTCAAAGAAGGTGGCACATGACTCGGGGGTCCATTCTCCACGCCAAGCAATCATATGCTCGGCTGCAGCCTGTGTTGTTTTGCCGTAGGAGCCGCCCAGCAATCGCAAGTTGTAACGATCGTTCGGTAGTACCCTCGTGATGCGGTAAGGCCCTCGCATCCCGGAGTCCAGCTTGCCAGTCACCTGCGTAGTTTTAATAACAAAAGCCATGTCACCCAGTTTAAATTTTCTCGCAGGCCTACGACCTTTATTGACATATTGATCTTGTCTAAGTCTGTTTTCGTTAAGCAGTTCTGCGGCGCGCTGCCTTTGTAATTCTCGAAAGCCCTCGCGGTTAGGATGAGAGTTCTCGAGTGCTACATCATGTACCAGCCGCCTTATCAGCGGCGTCATACCCTCAATCCCGATCAGTAATTGTAACGGGGAGGTTTGAGTAGACTTCTGCTTAGTACAGTTCATTACGAGCTGTAACCTCCAAAGGCTGCTAGACCATTGTTCATTTTTAGCATCAGCCTCTACACGAAGCATATTGAGCAAAGTACGGCAATAACGCTCCACTTGTCCATTCTCACCATGCATTTGCGGAGTTATGAAGTGAATACTAGAGCCCATTTCCCTAAGCCACCCTTGGAATTGTGAACTTTCGAACATACGACCCTTGTCACATACTAACAGTTTAGGTGCCCCGAAGAGAGAAATCGCATTTGAAAAACAGTTTTGTAATTCATTGGCATCTTGTTTAGTCATTGGATATAGCAAACAAAATTTAGAATAAGCATCAACAACAAGTAAAATAAATTTAAAACCGTTTGAAATAGGTAATACTCCGAGCACGTCGGCGTGCACTGTACTAAAAGGTACATCAGGCTTTTGCCATGAAGAAATTGGTTGATGTGGGGCTCTAGGTATTTTTTTGGACGATAAACAAATCAAACAATGTGCTATATACTTTTTAACAAAAGCGCGCAATCCAGGGAACCAAAAGTGTCGTAGAATGAGATCTATTGTTTTGTCAGCTCCAATGTGTTCATGCTGATCATGAAAAATACGTAGTAAACTCAATCTGTGACCCTTAGGTATGAAACATAGTAACCTGGATTCCTCGCCAGTAGGAGTGTACTGGTAATATAGCAGATCGTTTTGTACAATGTACCGAGATTGATCGAGTTCGTTATTGTTAACTTTATCAATTAAATCGCGCGTCTCCTCGTCCGCGGACTGCGCAATTTGCGCCCAGTTTTTCGGTTTTGTTATTTGGTAAACTTCTACAGGATTTCGACTTAAATAATCCGCGTGTTGCATCAATGTGCCTTTTCGGTATTCGATCGTAAAGTTGAAATCCTGCATGTAAATCCACCACCGCGCCACACGTGGTAGGAGATCCTTCTTGCGTTCTGTTAATTTTAATGCATTGCAATCAGTAACTATTTTGAAGGAAACTCCTAACAAGTAGTGGCGGAAATGTTGTAATGCTTTCACGATAGCGAGCGTTTCAAGTTCATATGAATGATACTTAGGTTCTGCTCCTTGAGTAGTCTTACTAAAGTATGCCACTACACGTCTACGTTTATCGTTATGCACTTGGAGGAGCATAGCCCCGTAGCCAACAGAACTCGCGTCAGTGTGTAGCTCTGTTGGTAACGAGGGATCAAATACTGCCAGCACGGGCTCGTTAGTAAGACACTCAATCAAGTATTTTCGGGCTTCAACCTGTTCCTCACCCCATATGAATGGAACGCCTCTCTTCGTCAACCTAGACATGCAAGCAGTCTTAATCGCGTAATCGGGTATGTATCGCCTAAAATAGCCGGCTAACCCGAGCAATTGTCGTACTTGACGTACGTTTGTAGGCACCGGGGAATTAATTAACGCATGAATTTTTCTTTCGCTCGGTCTCACCTGACCTTGTGAAATTTTACGACCCAGATACTCAACCTCGGTGGCAACAAACGTACTCTTCTTTAAATTTATAGAAAACCCGGCAGCGGTCAAGGTTTCAAGCGTTTCGCGTAAATTATCAAATGCCTCTTCAATTGTTGATGCCAGAATCAATACGTCATCTATGTACGTTAAAACCTTGCCTGCGTCGATAAGAGGTCTCAAAGTCGTGGAAATGATTCGCTGATACACAACTGGAGCATTTGAGAGGCCATATGGGACTTTTAAGTACTCGAAATGTCCTTCAGGAGTCACAAACGCTGTCTTTGGAATGGATTCACTATCCAGTGCTATCTGATGGAAGCCGGTGGCCATATCCAAGCAACTAAAATATTTACTTTTGCCAAGCCGGTCAATATGGTCTTCGATCAGAGGCAATGGAAAGCGATCCTTCACTGTTATAGCATTCAATGCCCGGTAGTCTACGCACATACGGTCTTTTCCATCACGTTTCTTAACAAGAATGATTGGACTAGCGTAAGGCGATTGTGACTCACGAATAACACCTTTATCTAATAGGTCACTTATTATCTCGCGCACCCTACTTTTCTCATCGATAGATAACCTGTACGGCCTATAGTTAATAGGCGTGTTACTTGTCAATTCAATGTGCATTTCACCGGTGGTTACGGTCGTACGGGCCGTACCCTCAATCAAATATTCTTTAAAATTATCAATTATCGAATGCAACTTATTACGATCACTCCCAATAAGGGGGCTACTAATCTGCAAATGCTCATCGGAATGCACATGTAACACGTCCTTAGTAATACTACTTGTATTTGAAACGCGAGTTATTTGATGTTTACCGTTAGTGCGAATATACGCTACTCCCTCGCGGTTCAACACGTCAGTTCCAATAAGCACGGGTACACTCATACATGTAGATGGTATAATCAAAAAATCAACTTCTAACGCGATATCACTAAACTCAACAACTAATGTCACATAACCTGTGCACTCAATGTTTTGATTGCCTATGCCGCGCAATACTTGATAAGTGGGTAGTCGCGTTTGTTGAAAATATTTAAGCACAGATTCGCTTATAAGAGAAACGGCTGAACCGCTGTCAATCAAAACATCAGTTGGTATGCCTTGTATAACCGCGGTCGTAACGTCACTGTTGCTTGAGCTACCCTCTAATTCTCGACAAAAATTAACATTGTTTTTGTTGCGAGATTCCGATCGCTGCTTTGCAAAACATACAGTGTCGTCATGACCTGGTTTTTTACAAAACGCACATACCTTGACAGTGACACTAGATGGGGCTACAGCAGCCTTGTTTTCGACTATATCGGAGCTTGTTTCGGTTTGTCTTGGTCGTTTCGGGCATAACCGTTGTGGGTGACCGGAACCACCGCAAGCGTAACATTTAACATCACGATTGGGTGTTTTAAGAGTATGACCGCGTTTTCTCAAACTCGGTTCAATTTGCCTACTGCGTGAAGGACGCCCGAATGAATTCGTAGTGTTCGTGTTTGCTTTTGTGTAAATAGACAGAAACTCGACAAGATCTTTGGGCAGTAGACGGGCGTTTGTAGCGGCGCGGCGGCACGGATTTGAGCGTCAGTTATACCACGTATGACGATTGCTACCGTTAACTCATCGCTTAAACCCTTTACTATATTCAAACGTAGTAACGAACGCCTAGCATACTCTGCATATGTGGTATAACTGTCCGAATTGGTACTCATGACATTATATAAGATGGTCGCGACATCGATTCTCCGCGAGCATAACGGTTTAAATTCGAGTTTAAAATTTGTCCATGTACGATCGTTTGTTACCCATTCGTTAAGCCAACTTCGCGCGTCCCCTTTCAGGCAGTTAGCTATCCTGGAAAGACACTCGTTGTCATCCCAACGATTAATCTCACGAGCTCTTTCAACCTCTGCACACCAAGAATCGATATCGTGTAAACTGGGATCGAAGTTTGAAATATAATAATGGTTGGATCTTACTTTTGTCAATACGGTTAGGGCTCCGATGAGCCGGTCGGTTGAGTCTGTCGATGACACGGTGGTCGAGCTCCTGTTCAACTCGCCGACAATACTAGCAGCGGGCTCGGGTGGACGCGGCGTGGACTGCAACGTAGGGGCTGGAGCAGCGATGTCAAGGCTGCTGGTCGACCCACGTGCCTCCACGTGGCTGGCTGCACCGCTGCTCGAACCCACCGATGCGCTGCCCTCGAGCGCATTCAGGCGCGCTAAAATGGCACCGAGCTGCTGTTGGAGATAATCTGCACCTGTAACTGAGTCATCATTAAGCCTACTCCTACCCCTACCACGAGAAGATCTGTCGGAATTGCTCATTTACTAAAATTTTCGTTTTAAATCACTGTTTAGCTAAAGTTACGATAGGCAATGGAGCACTATCCCACGTCTGATATTGGGAAAGGCCAGAGTTTTATTTATTTAAAGGAAATTTCTAAACGGAAATTAAATCACAATTTATTACAGATTTTACAATATGTTCAGAAACACACATAAATAAATCAAATGAAAGATCTAGAGAATAAACAAGTGGGGTTACGACTTCTTCACGTCGACGTTGCGCAGCGAAAAAGAGGCTGAAGGCTGGGCGCGTGCGCTTATATAAGCTTCGGTCGGGAGAGGGCGGTGGTGACGCAAGTACTCCGGTAGGAATATGCAGGTGCCGTTGTCACGTGATTTTCGCTCAATTGCTTATATTACCGACTTAGCTTAAGTTCAGTACTCCATTTTATTTTCATATATGATGAGGATTGAATACTACCATATCGAATAATAATACTATGCTTATGTTGCGAATTATTTGCAATTTAAGTTTGTCCACGCTATTTTTTGTCGTTCACTTGTCATGAGACAAACATTACAATTGTGCGACTGCTATTTCGTTTCCCCTGCCTCACCCCGCATAAATCGAGACCTTCAGTTGCCACCTAACACTGTCCAGAGTGACACGTCGTCAGTGTGCTCCACTAAAAAAATATGATACATACACTTACGCGAGCGGGAGTTTGTAATGGGTATGTAGTCTATATTCTGCCTTCCATATTTTGGTTGACGTGTGTACTATTGCATTTATTTTAACTTATAACGCGTAAAGTATGGTCTACTTTTATGTGTATAAATATGCAGTTCATCAACGAAATACTTTATTTGTTTTGATGACATAACTGTCATTTTGTCCATGTCCTGTATGTCGTTCACTTGTCTATAAAAAACAGGTGAACGACACATACGGCAGGCGAACGACAATTATTTAAACACTTTTACAAAATTATTTAAAAACCAGGTTTTATCGGTCACTCGCCGTGTCTCAACTCATGTTTCGTTGTTATTAAACCATATATATTACCGAAATAGCTTAGTTTGAGTATTCCATTTTACTTTCAAGCTGTCTTAGGAATCGTTAGCAGGCGGCGCTCGCACCAGATTTCGAAAGCATCAATCCTCTGCCTGTCAGCGGCTTTGAGCGTCCAGGTCTCAGCCCCATAAAGAAATATGGAGAAGGCAAGTGCACAGACGAGGTGCATGTTAGTCCGGTTAGGGATGTTTCTATTATTCTATATTTTGGCCGAGTTGGTTCATCGCTGTTTTGGTCATTCCGATTCGTCTGCGAATCTCTGGTTTACATGTGCCCCTACTTGTGACAATGGAGCCAAGGTACTGGAAGTTATCAACAGTTTCGAACTCTTGAAGCAGGTTAGTCTTTGTCAACTAGTAAATGGTCGACTATCATCAGCTCGGTCTTTTTTTTTATAAATATCGAGACCCATTCTGAGGCTGGTTTTGACTCATTCCAAAAGTTGGGCCACTTCTGCTTCGGGTGATGCAAAATAGGCGATGTCTACCACGTACCTTCAAGGGCTCCATATCTGTTAAATAGTATTGGGGATATGATGCATCCCTGTCGTACGCCTTTCCGGAACTTAAAGTTCTTGTATGTGACATCTCCTACCGTCACCATTCCGTATCCAGACTCGTAAAGGCTTTATAAAGTGTTACCAGATGTGCTGGCAGCTCCAGACAATACCTCCCATAGCTTATCCCACCTAACGCAGCCGAAGGCTTTCTCGTAATCAGATGTGAAGGAATTCCTCGAAGATGACGAAAACAGCAGTAGGTAACTCAGCGGGTAAGAAACAATATCTCAAAAAGGCAGCTCATTAGGATGCAGAAACATTATTTAAATGATTCGCTGTTGAACCTTCATAAGAAATTTATAAAATCACGTGGTTATGCTTGAGTTTTGCACCTTTTGCCGGTTATGACCTTTCTGGATTGTACAGGCTTCAAAAAACCTCCTGAGAAATGTCCTTTGAGATGAGAATTAAATGCTTGTTTTATTTATGCAAATTACTAACATAAGGCAAAAATACAAATAAAAAACAATCAAAGAAGCACTAGTTGACAGTTCAACGTAGGTTTTATTTAAAATATCATTTACCTGCAACCGTCGTCGTTAACCTGCTAACAAATTCAGTTAAGTTGGAACATATTTGTCGCAAACCTGCACCCATTGTCGATAACCTGGTAACAAATGTCGTTTACCTGACATTGATGTCTTTCACCTGTCGACCTAAAATTTTAAACATCTATATCTTCTAAGATATTCAATTTAACTGCTTCCCTCGATGTGATATCAATTGTCTGAATATATTTCTAGCGATCCTATGAAAAATAAAAGAAGAAATCGCAACTTTAAAAAAAATGCAAAATTAACGCAGCGGTGCAAATATTTTGAGAACGACCCTTTACCACAGCAAGCTGCCTCCGCGTTTCAAGGCTTTGGTAATTGACCATGCCCAACACAAATAAAGTTGGGTATAACAAGGGATAATAGCCATTTAGCCATATAGCCATATAGCCATTCATAATCGTTAGATTTTCAATTCAAGCGATCTCTTCCTGAACGAGAAAATACATTGACACTGTACTAGTGACGCAATAAATAAATAAATATCGGACAACCTCACACAAATCGACCTTGTCCCAAATAAGCTCAAGAAGGCTTGTGTTATGGGTACTAGACGACGATATACGTACTTATATAGATATAGAGATATATATATATACTTAAATACATAGAACAACCCAAATATTCGAGTTCATCACACAAATATTTGCCCTGGCCAGGACTCGAACCCGGGACCGCCGGCAAATAAATCTGCAATAAATCTCTTAAGTATTTGGGCTCATACCCACACCCTCGTAGCGTGCAATAAGGACCATTCGTCCGATGTCCGATCTCTGGTGATGGCCGACGCTAAAAAGCTGCCACTTACATTCTAATGGAATGGCCCATTTTGAATGCCTAGTCACATTTTCCTCTTCCTTTGTTTGTCTCTCTGTTGCCTGTTCACAATTCCTCCTCTATTGTCTTTATGTTTAGGTCGCATTAAAACGTTTTAATGAGATAAAAGATTGACTCGACCTTTGACAACGGTAAGTGGAACTGAAACTTTAGGGAAATTGAAATAATTAATATACGTGATAAAATACATTTAAATTGTTTATTTAAACGTGTGACAGTGGCAGAAACCGAAGGAGATAAATAGTATTTACATTTTACGTGACGATAATATTTGGGCTTAACAAAAAAAAATGTATTTTTCACAGAAACTTATCCAATATAATTTATTCTTGCGATAGCCGATATTATTGAAGGAAAGGCCTTATCGGAAACGGATATCCTGACGCCTGATTTACGATCACAATAATTCTTATTTATGACTCTGTCGAGCTGACAAATGTCACAAACAATACAAAAAGGACCTTATTTATACATCCTTCAAGTGATTTAGATGCTTATCCACAATTTTTGACATAAAGAGTAAAGAATTCACGGGAAATTAAAGTTACGTTGTCACGTAAAAAAAAAATAAAAAAATAAAATAAAAATAAAAATTGTTTATTTAAAAAGAAGAACCTAAATAACATATTACAATTGTCCAGCGGTCCCACGCTAGGAAATGCCTGTCATGTGGTGACCAGATTCGGTTTAAAACAATACAGTTACAAAAATTTAGTTTAACCGGTTACAATACAGCCAAAATTAAGTTTTATCAATGAAATGGATGAAATAACCATAAAATTTATAGTACGTATATCTAAGATGAGTTAGTAATAGTATACAATATATATGTTGTGTACAAGTGTGTGTATGTGTGTAGGTAAGTGTATCAGTGTGTGTAAACGTGTGAGTGCGTAGGGGAGACCGGGGTTGGAAGTCACACGGGTTGGTTGTCACAGCGGCCATAACTGACAACTAAACGCACGAATGAGTTTACCGACCGGTGTCCAAGGATCGCGAGAGCTAAACCTCCCTCCGTCCATTTGAATTTATATTGTGAGATTATTTACTAAAACGTGTTTTGGGGCAGGTTGTCTCAGGTCGACGAGGGCTGGTAGTCACGTGTGACTACCTTATTAGCTGAAAGCGAATTTAGTTTTTGGGTGTTTTTATTAATTATGAATACGTATTTCGTTACTTTCCTGGTCACAGTGACTTACATACATCATTTAAGTTTATATAAGTTACTAGCTGAAACAAAATATTGTTTTTGAGTTTTTTTTATTAATTACGAATATTTCGTTATGTTCCGTTACAGTAACTTACATAAAACATTTTTATCTTCAATAAGAAAAAAACTCGTTTGATATAAATTTGTGTATTATCAGGCGGGGCGCACTCCGCGATTAACGTTTCCCGCTACAAGTACATGCCGGTGGCCGCATGCATGCGGACTATTCAGTGGCTGACACGCTATTGAGTGGCTGTCTCGGAACGCACGTACCTACACGATTTTCGCGCGCGTCTCGCTCACGATTTACGTCGCAAGTGAACCATCCGCATTCATCTGTTGATACCAGTGTTATATTATAATATAAAGTGTTTAAATGAGTAAAAAGACAGCGAAAAGATATTGTATCGCAGCGAGTTGTAGGAACAATGATCGAAATTGGAATCACGCGTTTTTAGTTCTCCCAACACGTCCGAAGGATGCTGAAAGGTAAGAAAATGAACATAATATATAATAAGTAGTAACTGAATAATAATAAAAAACATATTGCAGGTGTATCTACTTCCATATTTAACACTGGTTACTCAGAACAATTTTAATTGTCAATTGTAGATTATTTGCTGATACCTATTTGTCAATTTAAATTCTAGTAAAATAAGTATGTCTACTACTAAATCAACAATCATAGAGGTTTTTATAATAATATTTAATATCAAGTTTGTAAAATTACTAGTAATGAATAAACGATTGAGTAATAAGTTTGATAGGTAAGTATATAAATGTATAAATAATGTAATGAGTTAAAAGAAATGTATTGGAAGACCCAACAAACAAAAAATCCTCTTGTAGTGGCTTATATAGCCAAAAATAATATTCTTGTAAAGGCCATATTATCGCTAATAAGGGTGGATTTGGGCACAAATTATAAATACAATAACCTTATACTCAACTTATAGTTGCTTTATTATTTGCTTTATTTATCTTGTAAGTGCTTTATTGTGACAAGCAACAAGGTAGTCAAACTTATAATAGCATGGACAATGCACTAAAAAGGTTAATATACTTATAAGAACTATATTTATAGCGTTTATAAGGGCGATCGTCCTTATACGCGTTTTGTTATGGTCCGATTTAAGCGCGTAAAATTCATAACGGGAAAACAAATGCCCCTAATAAGGTATTTGTCTCTTATATAACTGTATGTTTATGACTGTGCAATAAGTTTATTTTCTTTTTTGTAATAGTTTGACGAAAAATAATTAGTCAACATCTTCATGATTAATAGTAAACGGTAAGTTATTTTTTTATTCTATGTTAGAGTACCCGTAAAATGCAAATTTATAGTGAAAACTGTGTGGGAATTTAAATTTGTGATAGATTATGGTATAAAACGTGATGTGTTATCAACGCTCCTTTGTATTATTGCGGTTTTGTACTGAAAATGTGGTTAATTATTAAGTCATGTTTTATAAAAGGCCATTATAAGAGCGAAAGAAATTTGCACATCATCTACAAATACACTATGAGATTAAAAATCTTTCATTAGCAATAGGTGTTGCTTATGATTCGCTATTTTATATGTCGTTAGGGTTCCTTTCTCACAAGTGTAATCCCTTATCTACTAAGTAACTAAGTAAGAAATGTTATAATTGTAGATATCCGACTCATCCAAATTTACCATCACACTTTGTCATACGTCGTGAATATATAGAAGTTTTGCAACAATTCACTTTCATTTTCTGTCAAAATTGTAAAGCGTATTTGATATACGACCATTTTATTGCAGATGAATGCGAATATTGTAATCCGTAATTTAAATAGTAACAATATTTCTAAATAAACATTGACACTTACTATTAATCCGACGAGTAAGTATACATTTAATATTTTAAAAAGTTTGATAAATTAGTCAAATACCGATTATTATTACATATAAAAGTACAATCAAACCAAATACTTCATTAATTCATTCATTTAACACGTCATTAATTACATTAGATATAAAATTTGATTAATAAACGAACTTAAAATCGTTATTCATTAAATACTTTTGGCTGAATGTACACGCGCTTGTGCCATTTTGACATAAGACGAATATTAAAAAAAATGCTTTTGCACATGCGCAGTAGTAGATGTCAAGCGCGGTTTACAAATAACCCCGCCATTTTTTTATTAATTACTAGTTTATTTCGAAGTTTTTTTGTTAAAATCTGCTGAAATAATGCCGAGATAAAGGACGAATCAATAAATTTTAACCCGTAAAACGTTATAGAATAAGTAAAAAATTATAACAGGTATAGGTGTATTGTCTTATAGTAATTATTAGGACTTTATCTACCTAAAGAAATTACATATTAGGTACGATTTTTTAGGTTGTAATGTATTCCTCAGTGCTTTCCTGCTCACTCTCATGTTCCATAAAATAATCTTCTACGGAACCACCGGCCGCTACCTCGGTGGCAGATTGGTCATTTTGTAGATTTACAGAAGTATTAGGCGTAACCATATTTTCATAAACCATTTTTACTTTTCTCCTATAACCACCACTTCTCTTGTACTTCTTCCAGTCTTTTGAATTCATATTTTTAAATGTTCACTGTTAAAACTACGTAATCATAAATCGATCCACAACCACGTGTCATATAAAACCTTTTAATATAACACTATAGAGATCATAGCCCTTATTAGTATTATATAAGTGAATATGGATTGCTTTAATTCTTATTAAGACTATATAAAATGCTATAATTCATTCGTTGGGTAAACATCTTATAAAAAGCTCCTATAAGCCGAAAAGTTTTATAGGTACCTTGTGCATTACTTTTATAAGAATGATTGGCCATATAAAACGCCTTTGCAAGGCTTTCAATATTATACAGCTAAAACGCAATGTAGCTAGCTTCTATAAGAATATAAAAAATTGAACCCTTATTGTAGCCGTATTAATTGGTTTTATTAACGTTAACATAACCAAATTATAAGAATAAAGGCAATTTTAGCCAAATTGTCTTATAAAAAGCCGTTAAAAGGTACATTGTTGTAATGAATGCCATTTTAAAACAACTATGAGACTTTAGTCCTTATAGATTTAATTTTATAAGGTTATTTTGTTTGTTGGGAGAGATCCCTAATAGGGATAAGTTCGCCTTCGTGCATGTTTTATTTGTTACTAGCGACCCGCCCCGGCTTCGCACGGTGCATCCATGCATATTTTTAAAGATCTAAGCATACATAGGGAAAGACAGACAGACATCAGGAAACGACTTTGTTTTATACTAGGTGTGTAGTGATGAATATATATAAATAAATAAATAAATATCGGACAACTAAGCAAAAGCAAAATGAAGCTCAAGAATTTAATTGCATGTTAAGGTAACGCATTCGTTGCATTATTTTATTATATTATACGTATTAAAATGTTTAAAAATTAAGCTAAACTGTTTTGCAGCCTGGTGGTTTTTTCGTCCAAATTCTGAGATTGATTATTTTATAGTTAAATAATGAAATAATAAATATAATGGCGCCAGGGGGCACGCCGCCTGGTCAAATGTGTCAGCAAGCGCTTGCGGGACGCGACAGGCGATCCACGCGCGGGCAGCTTTCTCGCGCAAAGGTTAGCCATTGCTATCCACCGCGGGAATGCTGCCTGCGTTTTGGGTACCCTACTACGGGGTCCCGATCTTTTTTAATGTTATTTAGTTATAGTTCCTATTTTAATGTTTTTATAGACATAATCTTGTACATCTCCTCTATATTATAATATATGTAAATTATAACATATGATATTAAAAAAAATATAATGTATGAAGATTATAAATATATTGCTCTCTATATTGAATGCAAGAAATAAATGGGAAATACATTTTTATTTTTAGTCGTTGACAGCCCTCGCTCTCGGCGACGCGGCAAGCGAGCCAATTCATTTTCACCGTTGGCACGCAGCTTTAACGTTCCGTTTGGCTTGCGCTGGGGACGACGACTTGAGAAGGGCCATAAATCATATTTTTTCGGTTAAAAAAAGCGGCTTTTTTAAAGATCAAAGTAGTGTGCCTTCTGTACTTATACTATTATCTATTCTGTGGTATTATTGTATATACCTCTTATTTTACTATGTGATTACGTACCCCAGCACCTGAGACAACCATCCCTGACACGGGGTTAAAAGTCACATTTCTCTTTTTTCATAAAAATAAAAATATTTCCTCCGAACATAATGTTAGTGAAAAAGTATTGATATATTTTTAAACTCAAATAAATACACTATCCATTAAATTATCTTTTGTCATCCCCAACTAAAAACAATACTACTAAAAATGCAAAAGAAATAAAATGTGACTTCCATACCCGGTCTCCCCTAAGTAATGAACACTTTTGCATTCTAGATCATGACTTGATAAATTATACATTGGACATGATTTAGAGGGAAGAAGTTTCCCACAATACAAAACATTTGAAGAAGCAGACGGAAGCCTTACATCAACAGGACAACCTACACTTTGCCTTACATCGAGCTATTACCTGTTCATGCTTAAACCGCTGAACAGATTTAGATGAAATTTAGTAGGGCTATAGTTTGAGTCGTAGGGAAGGACATAGGATAGTTTTTGGAGTGGAAAAGTGGATGGAATTTGTTATGACAGGTGCCATGTGTTTAAGTATAATATGCTCTAATTGAATGCTTGCCATGAAATTGTATTCAGGCGTTTTATTAATCCCTTTTATAGCAATTAAGGAGTATACTCGTCGCTGACGAACTTGCGGGCAGAAGCTAGTACTTAGATTATTAAGTACCTATCAACGTAATGAATCACAATTTTCGTTTTCACCAAACATTTTCACGATTGTGAAATTGGGGCCAAGTCGAGGTTGGTCAGTCTTGAATAAGATAATAATGACTTTAAAAAAAAATAACCGACTTCAACGATAATAAATTGTATTTAATAATTATATTTATTTAATAATTATAATTGTATTTAGTATAGGGTAGCGGGAGCACTTTGGCCTAGAGTGGCTCACGACAGAGAAAATTGGCATAAGTTGGAGGAGGCTTTCACCGGAAAGGCGGCTCTTACATAAAATAAATAATAAATACAATAAAATAAAAAGACTAACGTACTATAAGAAAAAAACTAAAACTATTAACAAAAATTCAACATGTAAACAAAATATTGATGCATTTTGTAAGAGATAAATAAAGCTTTATTATTATTATTATTATAATGAATACTACATAAAATAAAAAAAAACACTGTTAGTGCTTATAATATTTGAAGGTTGCCCTCGATTTCCCTGGGATCCCGTCATGGTGGCAATGGGACTACCTAAGGATTATACTCTTTCAAATATAAAAATATTTTTCGCGTAACATACATACTTAAAAAATGCATATACTAACAAAAAAAAACAACATACAGTCGAATTGACACACCTTTTCCTTTTCTGTCAGCTGAAAATATACTGACTGCACCAAAAGACCAATGAATACCAATTAGAAAAACATTAATCACGTCAAAATATGGTACTTATCATTGGCATTAACCGACTGCGGCTGTTAATCATCCTTCTGTTTATCATTCGTAATTAGAAACCTCTTCAGCAATGTCTTGGTGGGTTCCTCATTGAAAACTGAAGCGTACGATCTACAACTTTAGGCCCAAATTGCAATTCAGTGGGGTGAGACAATCGCGTCGATTAGTGCGCGTTTTCATTTGAGCATTTTCAAATGAAAACGCGCACTAATTTAATAATTTTTTTATTTAAACAAGTGATGATTGAACGGAATTTAATGTTTTTAATAACTTTGAAATTAAGATTTTAGACAAATAATTATGACTTGATTATAAAGCCCAAATGGTTAATTTAAGGATAGAATTGGCAAGAGACCGGACGGAATGTCACTGATTCCGTGGAGGTTAGGCCGGGTGCTGTTGTGGGACGCCACTTGCGTAGACACACTGGCCCCGTCTCACCTTCACGGACCATCAAACAGAGCAGGGGCGGCAGCAGAGGCGGCCGAAAAATTTAAACATAATAAGTATAGACGTCTCGGCCCCGAATATAATTTTATTCCTTTCGGGGTCGAGACTTTAGGTCCGTGGGGTCCCAGCGCCCACAAACTCTATAAAGACCTCGCTAAAAGATTGTTTGAAACTACTAGGGAACGAAGATCTGGCAGTTTCCTCGCACAACGCATTAGCATTGCTATTCAGCGAGGAAATGCTGCCAGCGTCTTCGGGACCATGCTGCGGGGGCACAGTTTTTTTACACCTTTTTTAGTTTATTTTAGTTACGTAATTACTTTATTTATAACTAATTCCTTGATTAAGTTTTTAAAATAAAATTATTTAGGATAGAATTTAAGATATTAGTTAGGCTTATCTTATCACTACATAGTATGAAACAAAGTCGCTTCCTGCTGTCTATCTGTCCCTATGTATGCTTAGATTTTTAAAACTACGCAACGGATTTTGATGCGTTTTTTTTTAAATAGATTTAAGAGGATGGTTTATATGTATAATACATGCATAATTTATCAGGATTGCACCCGTGCGAAGTCGGAGCGGGTTGCTAGTATTATCAATATATGAACTCACGATAAAGAAGCGCCTTCTTTTCAGCATGGCAACAATTCTTTCGGATGTCCGACTACCGAATGTTTTGATGTCTGGATTTCCAGCTGCGCCTCCGAATCTCGTGAAATTTTGTAAGCAGATTCAGTTTCCGAAATGAAAAAAATGGCGGCGATACCCATAGCGTCGCGACTTCTACAGTTCACATAGCCACTAGTAATACTCAGAATAAAAATTGGGCAAGTGCGAGTCCGACTCGCGCATGAAGAGTTCCGTACCATAATCTATAACAAGTTTGTTGTATGGGAGCCCCCCTAAATATTTATTTTATTTTATTTTTAGTATTTGTTGTTATAGCGGCAATAGAAATACATCATCTGTGAAAATTTCAACTGTCTAGCTATCACCGTTCTTGAGATACAGCCTGGTGACAGACGGACGGACGGACAGCGAAGTCTCAGTAATAGGGTCCCGTTATTACCCTTTGGGTACGGAACCCTAAAAATCATAAATAGAAAACTGTCACCCCGGGGTCTCCCTAGCACGCATTTGACGGCTACTTCCGGCCTGGTGTCATATCAAACCAGTTCCTCAAAACCCACATTCCAAGGCGCACCTGACTGAAGCTTGCATAAAAAGCCACATGCGCACGTAAAATATGCACAAGGCCACGTTTCTATTGGCTACAACATTTTTGCGACTGCATAATGATTCACTACACTGGGTGCTAATTCGAGTGTACTTTGAGATATCTCCAAATAAGCGATGTCCCAGGTATATATATACCGCCCTCCTTAAAGTGTTTATCAAAGGCTACACGACCTTCGCGAGCGTCGATCATTTACCCGAATGTGGCCTGCATAACCGAATTTGTTTTAAGTCTCTGTTGCAGGGCGCACAATGCACTTCACCTTTGTCATTACCGGGGATCGTAAAATGCGAGTGATGGTCATTATAGGTATAGGATGGCTTTGGACTGGTCTTTTTTTCCGGGCGTTTTGCAACCTTTTTATTGTGGTCTTGATGTTATATCGCCTTCAACTATCATTCAAACGCAATGTTTGGGTTTTCTACCCGGTCAAGATATGTTTACGCCTATATGGCGTCATATGAGATGCAAATTTAACGCGGCCGGGTTGGCGAAGTGGCGATAATATTAGGCATATCGCCACTTTAGAAGACTCTTTGACATATTAGAGTACATGGAATTAAGGCCCTACTACTAGTTACTATACAAACGCAGCCTTATCGATATAGTCTAGAGTGGCTCAATACGCACTGCGTATTGCGATACCAACCAATCGTTTTACCGTGCATCATGGTGCGCCTTTCGCTTTTAGTTCGGGTAATTCGTCGCGATCATAGCCAGTCGCACGGTCGCGTCACTAACACAACCAGCATCGTGTTTTACACAAATAACCAAGAACATACAGAGTGGGTAATTTCTCGATCGGTTTCTATAATACATATTCACTCTGTGATATCGATAAGCATTACCCGTTTTCGAACTAAAGAACTATCTGAACGCGTTGTACCTGCTACTACAGCTAGAATTCAGAGCTAACACTAAAATTAGTCCATCCATTGTCTCTGGGCCGCCGGCCGCTGTGGTCGGAGCCGCGGCAGAATCAATTCCCGGCTATTGTCAGCCGCTCTTTGTTCGTCGGGACCGTGATGGATCGTGTACACACCACACGAAACGAAAAATTACACGAAAACTATATCTATAATAAATTATGATTTTTTGTATCTTTTATCTATTACTATAGTGTCGGAACGGCGCACTATGCTTTACCCCGCGCGGCGAACGCTGATTCCTATGACACCAGCTGTCATCTCAGTACATTTTATAACCTATAATCGGAAAAATGTACTGAGATGACAGGTGTCATAGGAATCATCATTCGCCGCGCGGGGTATAGTCCTTTATATGCCAAAAACAATTTGTAGTCTGCATACTCGTATTAGTCAACAGACTGTTATTTACTTACGTATAATAACTAGTTCTGTAAATATAAATAATAACTAGGTCGATGCAGAGTCAGCCACCGGCTAAGCTTGCACCATAGATTGGAGCGGAGTTTTTTTTTTTTTTGAAATTTTCTCTTCGTCACGACCTAGCGAAATTTAATTTGTGCATTTTAAAACAAAAATTTCTGAAATCGGTTGAGAACTCGCTGAGATCTGCGCATTGTTACAAAGTCCATTCGAGTTGATCCATGGGAGCTTCGCTCGCTTCGCTCCATCCGCTCCAATAATATATAATAAATATCGGACAACCTCACACAAATCGATCTAGTCCCAAATTAAGCTCAAGAAGACTTGTGTTACGGGTACTAGACGACGATATACGTACATAAATAGATAAATATATGCGTAAATACATAGAACAACCATGACCCAAGCACAAATATTCGAGTTCATCACACAAATATTTGGCCACGCGCTGGCAATTTTAATTAATAATCAGAATAAAATTGAGCACAAGATGGTTTCTGATGGTTTCTGAAAACGAACGCTATATAACTAATTGATAACATTTCAAATTTTCAAATAGTGTTCAGTTTAAACTTATTTCATGAATTTATTATCACAGAACCCAAAACTATTGTTTATACTCGCGTACTGTATTCTATCAGTCATAATTTCACAGAAAAAATCACAACAACGCACTTTTTTAACCTGTACCTAAACTCTATTACTCTATAGTGCCCGCTAATGAACTTTAATATTCATAAGACATCTCTCTTCACAACTCAAATTAATTTCAAAAAGAGAACATCAGCATATTTCATTTTAAAAAAGCACGCTACTGTTCTCTGATTGGTTTAAATTACTTGTAAAAAAATTACCAATGAGGCACCGGCCATGACGATCGCGATCATGTTTTTTTTAATAGGTCAGTTTGAGTTGAACGAAAAAGGTTACATAAAACGCGGTACTCGACTTGAAGATCTTCATTGTGCAACGATTGCATAAAATAGGTACTAATTTGTATTTGATTATACCGACTACTATTTAAATATTTAAAAAAACGGCCCTCTACATGACGTCACATTGTGGAGAATTTGACAGTCGCAACACACAAATGAACAGTGGTACAAGTTCCATACTAAATCCGCCTTAAGGGGCTCCCCGCTCTCAATGACCTTCGATCTCTTGCGATAGATTTTCCCATATTATAAATAGCTAATCATAATAACATAGTTTTTCCACAACAAAATACCGTATCAAGTACCTTTCACATGTCACTGACTTTGAGATACAGGCCGTCAAAGTTTACGATTTTTTCGGGGAAAAAGTTGTGGAAACGGTTTTTTGCGTTTTTCTCGAAAAGTATTGAGAAAAATAGAAAAAGCTTCACAAAAAATTTTGTGGAATATGGTTTAGAACAATAAAATGTAAGATATTTTCTACATATACACCGGGGATAAAAGTAGAAACGAGATTAGTGTATTTTTGGTCCTTCACCGAATATTTTTTTATAAAATACACAGTCGTTAAATCAAAATTCGGGTCACTACAAAGTGTTAAGCATAGACCATACTACAATATATATTAAATAGGACATTATAACTCTATAATCCACAAACTAGATACGATGTAAAAATCATCAAATTGGCTGATTTCTGTAGGGAGCCCCTTAAGTAATAGTCCGACTGTATGATTTTCTGCGCTGTGGCCAATTAGTAACCGCTTACGCTCTTTTAGAATGAGGAACTTTTCAAATGAATTTTTCAATCACAAATCAGAATATTTTCGAAAATTTAAATGCGCGTGGTAAAAAGCCTGGTTGTAAAACTAAATGTTTTCAATTAGCCTATCTCTCGCTCAGTTCATAGCACCTATTGCCTCTGGACTCGCCGGCTCTGCTCACAGCTTTGTTCTTCCGTGATGGATCGTGAAAACGGCACAGTACACAGAATGAAGAACAGTCAACAGGAGATCAAAATCAAAATTGCATCACTCGCTTAGGTATAGGTAACAAACGCATGTCACATTTAGCATAGCATGAGAAGCCTTTGTCATTCCAATACTGTTTGTTCACCTTTGAAGGTTAATTGTATAGCCAGCTGCCACAATATTTATCATGCCAATCGGAGCTACGATGCCAGAGACAGTGAGACGATAAATGAAAGATAGAACCAATAGATAGATAACTATGTGGAAACACAGGTTCGTCAAAGTTGAATATTAAACTAAAATTGCCATAAATCTTGTATTAAGCGGTTTACACACATGTTTCGAACTCGTATGTTCAGTAACTTTGTCACTGTTTTATTTGACATGTCGGGCCGTTCCTGACGAATTCACGTGAAACCACTTAATACAATAGGTATTTAAATGTGTCTCACGAAAGATTTAATTACATTAAAATGGCCACACTGTTATTTAGAAGCCTGTATAATAATAAAGTAGCTAACAAAGGTGGATTATCGGCGATTTGTGTGTCAGACAATGTGGCGAATTGTGAGTATCGGATCTTTAATGCGCTCGCCGTAAACCATTTTCTGCAATAGGCACCTTTCAGCATGAATAGGCAAAGAAACGCTTCACAAAGGTGGGAAATGAATGGAAAACATTGTAAACTGTACCATTATTCCGCAGTCTAATGTTCGATAGCACTTCATAGAAGTATTGTTCGTCATGTTTTCGTGGTTTTCTTTTTCAAAGATTAATATTTCGAACTATTTCTGTGTTTAGTATACATATACATATAGATAGGTATTGCATAGGTGCAGCTCCAGAAAAATAAGGACCGCGTAAATTCTGATGCCGATTTTAGATTCCTTAAATGCAACATCACAAAATATATATTTCGAATTTGGAATTACGTATTTTAACACTTTTTTAGAAGATCGTATGGAAAATAAATTTGTAAAGTGTGTTAATTCAAGTGACTCTTATGTTTTTTTATGTATCCGCGTTAAAGAAAGTATCGCTGAAATAATAATAAAAAATTGGGCAAGTGCGAGTCCGACTCGCGCCTGAAGGGTTCCGTACCATAATCTATAACAAGTTTGTTGTATGGGATCCCCCGTTAAATATTTATTTTATTTTATTTTTAGTAAGTATTTGTTGTTATAGCGGCAATAGAAATACATCATCTGTGAGAATTTCAACTGTCTAGCTATCACCGTTCTTGAGATACAGCCTGGTGACAGACGGACGGACGGACGGACAGCGAAGTCTTAGTCATAGGGTCCCGTTTTTACCCTTTGGGTACGGAACCCTAAAGTGTCTGTTGGTGCAAAAAAAATGCATAGAGGCAATTTTTGTTATTTTGTGATGATTATATTATAAAGAGGATTTTAAAATAGATAATTGTTAATTGTTGTTGTCGCCTATCAAATATTAATTATACTAAAGCTTCAAAGAAACCTTTTTAAATTAACGTTGAAACTCGTTGCTCTAAACTAAATTAATTACTTAAATTACTAGAGAACCAGCATATATTTATGTAAACCATATTTTATTAAATGTTTAGTTCAAGTACATAAGTAAATTAAGTCAAAAGTAAGCACTCGAGGCAAAGAATCCCTTTGGAGCGTTCTCGTAAACTATTTAGGAGCAAAGCTCTCGTTTCATTTGCCATCGGATTCCGCTCTAGAGGTAAAAGCAGGAAACCTTAGGGTGCTCGACAAGGATTTATTATAAGTGCTTTTAAGTAGAGCTTTAAATACTCAGCATTTTACGAGTTCCCTTGAAATACTGAGTGGAAAAAACCATGCGAAAAAATTAAATTTCAAGACTATTTAATACCAAAATTAACTTTATAAATTTCGAATCCTCATGTTTAAATAAAATATTCAAAGAGATTTGTCAAAATGATTTTGTCTCCCTCCATTTCTGTAGTTTTACGTTAACTAATGTCTGTGTTGAACAGTGTGTCCATTGCTAACAGTCATTTTCAAAAGAAGTTCCGACATAAAATTTTACCGTCGTATCACCATGAATATTCATGATCGCCAAAGAACGTCGGTCATCCCTTTTAGGTCGATTGACGAAACCAATATTCTCAATTACCGTCCGTTACAGAAAGTGTTAGCCACTTCACAACTCAACACTCAACACCACACCCTCATTACGTATCTCTTTACCCTTTTGTAGGATGTATTTATGTTATAAATTTTCTCACTTTGTTATAATTATTTTAAAACGCCTATGTAATGTAATTTTCCTTTGTCAGCTGCCCTCGCAGATGGCCAACATACAGACTCATAGTTTGGTCACTGGCGGATATTCTTAGCATGTTATAATCTGTCTTCGTCAATAAATAATGTTGTATTCGTATTTTGTATATAACTCCACGTTTTCTTTATATAATGTACAATTTCTGTCCGCATTATACGAAGCTACGAAGCTGAAACGATTCGCCACCCGCTGAAATTAAGCCCAGTGTTTATACAATTCCCACAAACGAGGGCACAATGTGCGGAATGCTTTAGTCATAATTAAAGGGTCATCACACAGACCTTTAGAGCCCTCACACAGGGTATCGTATAATAAGCTATTTCTACGACTTTCGAGAATGGACTTTGTTTTTATACATTTGAAAATAATCTAGGACCTCACTGCAAATTTCTGTCACTATGTTTGTTTGCTTAACGAAAGACCGGAAATCCATAAATTGGGATTATTCGAGCCCAATTTGAAACGAAATCGCTTCGCTCGCTCAGTCGATTAGAAACCGAGGATCTCCACCAAATATCTTGATATGCGAGAAATCTGCACTTCGACGAACACTTGTTCTCGAAATCGACGCTGTGAACTAAATACACATGAATACACATTAGAATGTGTATCTAGTAGGCAAATCATTGTATTAACATGTTTTGCTGATCTATCTGATCACCATGCGTTGTTTACAAACACCAGAAATGTTGCTTACAATCACACCCCTCCTTCCACCTCTTTAATTGAGTGACTTATCCGTTTATACATAATTAAGTAATCTGTGGCAGTCATCACGGAAAATTAATCCGGTCGTTTAATTACAAACTTCGGAACCAGGTTTTTAAACCCTTAATAGGAATATTAAGGAAAAAAGGCCGAAGTATCTGATAGAATTAATTATTTCATCACGAGCCCCAATCTTATAATTTATTGAAGGCGCCTTTAATTAAGCCCCTTTCTCCGCGTCTTAGCTCAGGTGAGTTTGGCAGCTCATCCCTGAAACTTTGGTCCTGTCTGCGTAGTCTGAGAGGCGATCGGCGTTAACCATACCTACATAGCTATTTCCGAAATGTGTATCTGCGCTACGCGCCGCCCTGATCAGCTATTCGCTTCTTTATTCGTAATACTATCCCTTGGCTTCGTCTTCTTATTTGAAATTGATTATTTCCTCGGGACAAAGATAGCTTTCCTCATGACTATACAGAACGACCCGTTAGGGTAATGAACTGACAATGGTCAGTTCAAAAAACAAAAGTTGTGTCTTCCGTAACCAATAGTTAACAGCGTATGTGCATAGAAGTTATGTTTTTAACACGCAAGCCCATAGAAAGGGAAACATCGTTTATGCTAATATAATTTTGATCGGAAAACTAGGCCTAAAGTCCTTAACTTTGTACGTGTCTACCGAAAAGACGCGAACTTAAATCTGACAATGACCCGTTTCCATCTAGTGGGTCTATGGCGCTCACGTGTATAGAGCGACAAATAAATAACAAAAGCAGCATCTGACATTTACCCCACAAGAAGGTAACCGCGCGAGTGACAGATGTTTAGTCATTTACTTATCATGTGATTAAACGGTGTCTTCCAAACATTACACCATAAATCGTCTGCAATAGACGCAAGGGCCTATATAAAGTGACTGGTATAGTTAGCCCTCTTAGGCACAGATTATATACAAGTTACTACGTAACAGATACCCCACTTGTTTGGACGGCAGGCGTTGCCACCGCTATCGATGCCCCCTCCCGCGGGTGACGCAACGTCATTGGAATGTGCGCTAGGGTTGCCTCCGTTATGTAAACGCTAGCTTTTTCTCGTGCCTTCGCTCGTTTGGTCAACCAGTCTAGTCAGCAGAGGCGTGGCGTCCAGACAACCCGATTCCCACTGGGTTGCCCACTTCAGGACGATTGAACACCATTCTCTACACCTTACACCGGTTATCTTTGCATCCGACCGTTCCCTCTTTCCGCTTCTCTGCTTTCCGTTCTCCGCACGCCGCTCTCAGCTCTCCGCACGCCACTCTCCGTTCCCCGCTCTCCGCACGCCTTTCTCCGCTCTCCGATCGCCGAATTAATTAATCGATTAAAAATTTAATCGCTAAAAATTAATCGACAATTAACTTAATCTTTCGAGATTAAATCAATCGGAACTCGTACGATTAGATTAACTAATCGTCAATTTTAATCGTTAATCGAGATTAAAAAAGTTAATCTTAATCGTTAAGCGATTAACTTTTGCCATGAAATCATGTTTTTTCGGTTTAATTATTAAAATAATACAGATTTTGAAAATGTAAGACGTACACATTATAGTTAACGTCTCGTTATGTTATTATTAAAAAAAAACTGATAACTTTCCCTGCAGTATTTATGACATACTAAGGGTTTATGTTGCTTTTTGAGGTAACTTTAAAAAAAAAACTATCGAGGAAACTACAAGTAATCGTGTTTCTAAAACATAACATTTATATTGTCCATTATTTTTATTTTTATTTTATTCTGTCCTCATGTATACAACGTTTTATTTAGTATTAAGGACCATTAATGGTGTTTTTGTAAATGGGATAATACGTTCTCTTGAGTGATGCAAGAAGCATTGACTGGACCCCTGTGTTATCTGCACCTAAAGTTGAAACCAAAGTTTCTTTGTTTAACTCTGCTATTTTAGAATTATTTGACACCCATGCCCCACTGCACCCCGTTAGAGTTCGGCGTCCCCCTGCTCCTTGGATCACTGAGGGCGTACGCATGGCTATGAGAAGGAGGGACCGTGCTTTCAGAACTTTTAAACGTGACCGTACTGACGACAATTGGACTATTTTTAAGGCAGCTCGTAACCGATGTAACCAGATGGTGCGAACAGCGAAGCGCCGATTCATTCACCAGAACGTATCCTCTTCTTCGATGGCCGATGTCTGGAAGTTTGTTGTCGCTTGGTCTAGGTAAACCTAGTAACGGTTTCGATGGCACTTCCTTTTCGCTAAACGATTTAAACAGACATTTTTTTGCTTCCTTTTGATTCTCATGTTAAGAGTAGTACTCTTTCTGATATTTCATCTATGCCCGTTGCTGTCTCTGATATCTTCTCTTTTTATCCCACTTCTGACGCTAATGTTAAAAAAATTATAAATAAAATTAAATCGAAAGCGGTTGGTTCTGATGATATTGGGCGTTATATGGTAGTATCAGTCCTGGACTGCGTGCTTCCCATAATAACCGATATCATCAACTCCTCGCTGCTTAATGCTGACTTTCCTTCTCTCTGGCGTCGCGCGTTCGTTATTCCTTTACCTAAAATTAGCAACCCCACATCACTTAGTAACTTTAGGCCATAATATTTTCTTCGGTTTCCGCGACTGTCACACATTTAAATAAAACAATTTAAACGGATTATATCGCGTATATTAATTGAGGGAGGCTCAAATAATTAATATACGCGATATAATCCGTTTAAATTGTTTTATTTAAACTTTAGGCCAATTTCAATCCTCCCTTTTTTATCAAAAATTGCTGAAGCGGTGGCTCACAAGCAACTTTCTAGCTTTATACACTCTTTCAAACTGTTGAGCCCCTTTCAGTCTGGTTTTCGTCCCAGCCATAGTACTTGTACTGCACTTCTCAAAGTGACTGAAGATGTTAGGCGGGGCATGGAGGATCAATTGGTCACAGTACTTGTTCTCATTGACTTTTCTAACGCTTTCAATACTGTTGACCATGAGATCCTTCTTGCCTTGCTCAGCCATCTTAATGTGTCTTCTTCTGCTCTTGGCTGGTTTGCTTCATATCTTTGTGGGCGCCAGCAGGCAGTCAGTGTAGATCGGGCTTTGTCTGATTGGTGCGACCTTGCCACTGGTGTACCTCAAGGAGGAATTCTCTCTCCTTTATTATTTTCTCTTTTTGTAAACTTTATCACCCCTGGTCTTCGCTGTTCTTACCATCTGTATGCTGACGATTTACAACTTTACGACCAATGTAAAGTGACTGATATTACTGACACAATTAACAAATTAAACCTGGATCTCTTACACATCCAACAATGGTCTGAGAAATTTGGTCTGTTTGTAAACCCCTCAAAGTGTCAGGCTATTATCATTGGCAGCTCTCGTCAGCTTGCTAAACTTGACCGGGATTCTGTAACTCCTGTAAATTTTAACGGAACGCCTATTTCTTTTAGTTCTAGTGTTAAGGACTTAGGTGTTCACTTAGATAGCACACTGAGCTGGAGGGTGCAGGTAGGTGAAATTAGCCGGAAAGTCATTGGCTCGCTTCATGCTCTCAACAAACTGAAAAATTTCTTGCCTATCAAAACTAAGGTATTGCTTGTAAATACACTATTACTACCCATAATTGATTATGGTGATGTTTGTTATCCGGACTTAAATGAGGATCTTCTTGATAAGTTGGATCGACTTCTTAATAATTGTATTCGCTTTATTTTTTGTCTCCGTAAATATGATCACGTTTCTTCTTACCGCTCTCAGCTTGGCTGGTTTCCCATCCGTCAACGACGCAATATTCGTATGCTCTGCACTCTCTTTTCAATACTCAATGATCCACAAGCTCATGAATACCTGAAAACCTTTTTCTGCTATGTTGAATCCACTCGTAACCGTAATTTTCGCTCTTCCGGCAATCTTGCCCTTTCTATTCCTCTTCACCGTACTGGGTTCATGTCTAACTCTTTCTCCTTGCAAGTGGCTCGCCTCTGGAACGGTCTTCCTCTCACAATCAAACAGGCTCCGAGTAAGTTGGCATTTAAAAGGGCCGTGCGAAGTTTCTTTGCTGGCAGAACTGAAGTCTCATAGTATATCTGCTTGGTTTGTTTCATCGTCGTATATATTTATGTATGTATCTATTTATATATATGTATATTATTTATATGTATATTATATATATATGTATGTACCTAATATGAGTATTTGAATTATATGTAATTATGTTGTCTGATGCACCGCCTACAATTTCTCTGCTTTGCCCTAAGGTTGACTGGTAGAGAATGCCTCATGGCATTAAGTCCGCCTTTTGTACGTTAAGTTTTTCTTTTGTGCAATAAAGTTTAAATAAATAAATAAATAATATGCCTGAAAATAAACAATATTCTATTCTATTCTATTCTATAACGAATAATAGAGTGAATCTTTAAATATTTTACTTATTGATTGTATAACTAAACATTCAGTAATAACAACACAGCATGGAATCAAACCAACACAATTAACCAAAAAAAAAGCTAGGCGCCCCCATAAAGATTTTTAGAGAAATACCCAGACTTTAATAGTTACGCGTCAATAGTGCCCCAGTAAACGTTAATTCTTAAACAAAATATTTTATTCCGGAGAGTTTAATGTGTTCTGGAACAAATGAAATCATTTTCAATCGCCTTTGTTGTCACAAAAACAATATGCCCGACTTTTATTTTTCGACATCGTACAGCACAGGTTGCGCGGGAAACGTTAACTGTACGCCGTCCGCTCGCCGCGAGGCGTGGCAGCCCACTGGCATTTTGTCGCGCGGGGTTGCTACTTAGAGATCGGAATGTTTCGCGCGGTTGAAACGCGTGGGGATAGCCTGTCTTAGGGCTCTTTCAGGTGGTATCTGATCACGTAAGGTAACCGACAGTGGGGTCTCGGTCTGACAGGAATCATCAATTTGTAGCGTTGTTATTATTCCGTGCTCGAAGTAACAGTGTTTCGTAAATTTGACATGTTGCTAACAGGAGTTTGCCACGTTTTCGAGAAAACAAGACAAAGAGACTGCGATGGAATTGAGGTCTTAAATAAACGAGGCGGCTAGCTCCGTGTTAATGCAGCTTCTAACTAAGCTTGTGGTCCTGGGATCGAATCCCGACAAATACAACTAATATTTTGATCCTGCGAGTTTAGTATAACTGGGACACGCGACTCGTGAGACAAACACTATCTGTCATTTTCCTGTCAATACTGTGCGAGCAAGACAGGTGACACTAAGTCGCGCGACAAGCGAAGTCGCGTGAAGATATGCGAGACCCGCTGGTTTTTTTAAAGTATTTATATTCTGTGCCGTCTGATAGTTATCTATCTTACAACATAGTTTAGTTTTAACCGATGATATCTATTTACAGTTTAAAATTGCATTTCACAAGTTTCCCTCGAAAACGATGACACGATGAAGCAAACAACCTTTAATTTTCCATAAGCTTTCACTTATGACGTCTTACATTAATTCAACTAACCTGCATCTTTATCTCTATTTATCTACCTTTTCTTATTTTGGCATACTTAGGTTGCCTTTCATTTACTGTAGCAGTAAATTAATTATATTATCTGCAGTATTTACTCTAATTCCTAAAGCAAATTATCTTAATGATAAAACAACGTGGGAGGAAAATTTCTGTTAAATAACTTTTTTACTGCTTAATTTTATTACAGTTTACCTTGAGATAAGGCATTTTTTTAAGAGATGAATACCAATCCGACGTCATGTCGCCGCCAGAAAGCTGATATTACTTCTTTTTATATTAATCTTTCATCATTTCACCACCGACAAAAAAGAGGGTTGTTATAAATTTACCTGACATATGTATCTGTGTATTTGTGTATCTGTGTGTCTGTCTCTGGCATCATAGCTCCCAAACAGATGGATCTATTTGAGTTCGGTTTTTAATCGAAATACTTGTCCGTCGCGAGATGGTTACTTTGCTATGTTTGGCGGAAATATGAGCTTTAATTGAAATAAGTGACACGATCGCAGCCAATTGTAATTGTATATCTTACTTGTACAGGTTCAAACGTAAGCATCTTAAATCCTGCCCCGCAAAATGAACTGTCTGCGTGTTTTGATCTTTCATTGATTGATGACTTTTCTTATAGACACGGTGAGCATTTCTCAAAAATACATACGAGGGTGACACTGAACGTTTTTAGAACAGGCCACCTGTAAACGATATAATAAAAAAATAAGTTTAGATTTTGAAAATTCATCTCTCTGCGAATATTATTGTGAATGACTGTATTTAATTCGTTTGTCATTTGTTTTACGATTTGGCGGTGAATTGAAAATTGTCTGTGTCACGTCGGCATGAATTTTAGGAGACAAAATTTTCTTGTAATTATTTTTTATGACTTTCGATGTCATTAAAGTCAACAAGAAAGTTATGATAGACTTCGATTGGCCTTTCATGATAAAGCCCCATTTCGTGCCACTGTTTACAACTGATTTAATGAGTTTATCCGTGGTCGCACTAATTTCACAGATGATCTGCGTGAGGGCCGGCCTTCGACGGCGACGACTGCAGACAATATAGGCGTGCGATAGAGACTGACAAAAGAATGACCTATCAGCGGATTTAGACGAGCTTAGGTATTGGTATGAGTCAAGTGCACAAAATCCTCCATGAACATTTGGCTATCAGGAATCTTTGTGCCCGGTGGATACCTCATAATTTGACAGAGTCCCAGAAACTCTCTTGTGTTGATTGGTGCCGTGAAATGGTTCAAAGATTTAACGGAGATGACTCAAATGCTGTTTTCAACATGCTTACGGGTGACGAAAGCTGGATTTACTGTTATGGACCTGAAACTAAAAGGCAGTCTGCTCAGTGGGTGTTTCCTTCAGAGGAGTTGCCAGGTAAAGTGAAGAGAGGTCGAAGCGTGGGAAAAAAGATGGTGGCGTCGCTCTTCCGAATGACAGATCATATCGCAACAAGTGTTGTGTTTATTGCAAGGATCAAAACACAGTTATCGCAGACTAGAACACTAACAATAGTTTACCACTTGTCTTGGAAAAAGGTCGGGAGAAGCGACCTCGCAGTAGGGTCCTCCTTTACCACGACAACGCCTCGTCGCACACCACCAAGCAAACGATCGACTATTTGGCGATGTCAGACGTGGAATTACTGGGTTACCCACCGTATAGCCCCGACCTCGCACCTTGCGATTTTAATTTATTTCCGAAAATAAAAGAAAAACTTCTAGGAAAACGTTTTATGGACGCTGAGGAAGCAGTGGCTGCGTGTCAAAGGGTAGTCGAAGAGAACCCTAGGGACGAGTGGGCAAAGCGCTTCTCTCAGTAGTTCCATCGGATACAGCGATGTATTGATGTCAAGGGAAACTATTTCCAAAACATATAATAAAACTAACAACTTGCTAGTTTGTTCAGTTTTTGATTTTCTAAAAACTTTCAGTTTGACCCTCGTATTTGCACAAAATTAAGACGTGAATTAAAGTTCAATATATTTTTCCAATTTTGTTACCAATTATTTTAGTCATTTTATATGAATATTATGGCTGTGCTTGATAATAAAATTAAGGGTCTGTTATACTTATACTTTTTTAATCGTTTCTGTTTCAGCTGCGCCAACATTTGTTTCGTATTTACGTGTTTACGTGTAGTCCTTATGTTTGGATGATCGGATAACTGGCTGTTCTAAAAAAAACCAAAAACTAACTCGACAATAAAATTATAACTTATAATTTTTTGGGGTATGCGTAGGTCACCTCCCCGAGTGCGAGTGGGATGAGCAGTCCGCGAGGATCCGTCCAAACGGAACGCTAATCCCTGAATCGCCGGTATACCCTGGGCAACAGTCAGTAACTCCCCGCAAGGGGTCTCACTGGCTGTTGGCGAAGAGCCACCAACAACCACCGGAGTTTTATCCGAAGAGGCTTCACCAGCGACCTTGCAGCAGTTGCAGCAAAAAGGACTGGTAGGTCATGACCTGTGGGCGTGTCAGACCGGCCTCTCCCAAGTGGAGAGTGCAAAGCCCACCTACGCTTTGTGCCGTGCGTAGTCGAGCGTCGTAGGGGGGATGATGGAGTCCTGGGGGGTTGAGCTTACCACAGGTCGGGTTGTTGTTACCTGTGGGGGCAACACGCCCTCTTTGGTCCGGATTTCCAGCCGAAACGACAGCCTCAGGGACTAGCCAACCTGAGGTAACCGGCAAAGGCACCTCTTAAAGGCAGCTGGCGAGGGTTACAGGATCATGAGGTGCGCAGCCGGCGGAGCGCGGATGCTACGGTGAGTACGGGTCAAAATCTCGGCCCGACAACCGTAGTACTCTTCGCATCGTTTAGGCTCGCTGCATCGCGGATCCTGGGCCCTATACTCTCCGTGGTAGGTCCTGGTGCTCGAATGAGCATCCCCATCTGCGGGCTCCCAGGAGGGTGGGACGCCATGGAGAATGAAAAATAAACCATGCATAACAATGGACAACATGAGTAAAGGTAAAAAACAACAGAACAATGACAAACGACAGGCCGCAGCTCCCAATGGAGCGCCCAGTCACAACACCACAACACCGACCGTCAGCGCCCCCGGCCCGTCAGTGCCGGGCGAGCAGCAGTGGGAGGTGGTCCAACGCAAGCGCACGTCCTCAGACCTGCGTAACAAAAAACGCACAGCCAAGCGTGCAGCTCAACGTGCCCAGGCTAGAGTGGGAAGGAGGCAGCCACCGGCCGCAAGGCAGGAGGCAGCCGAAGGACTGGCAACAGTCCCCGATACCGGAATAAGCGCGAAGCCCAAGAGCCGCCCCAGCGAAAGCCAAGGTGGCCCTAAGCAGCGCGCTGAAACGGTAACCCAGCCCAGCCAGGCGGGTGCGAAGGAGAAATCCGACGCGCCCCACAAAAAGAAACGCGGAGGCAGAGGCAGGAAGGCGAATCCTGCGCCTAAAAAACCAGAAGGCCAGGGTAACGCCCCAACATCCAAACGCCCTCGGCCCGACGATACACAATCGCCCATTTTCGGCGCCAACAAAAGAGCAAAGGCCTCCACAAGTTTAGTGAGCACTGCCGTCACATACGCCAACACAGTCGTGTTGAACGACCTCTTTGTCGCAGTGATGGCGGAGCCTTTCACTAACTTGACTGCTGACCAAGTGGAGAGCATCAAGAAAACCTTGGAAACATGCATTGAAGGCATTGCGGATGTTCCAGGTTGTCACAACGCCGTCCCGTACTGGCCCTCCTTCCGCGGGAAACCGTTTTTCAGCGAGGGAGTACTCAAGCTCCAATGCGAGGATGTTAAGGACGTGGAATGGCTCAAAGACACCGTAGCCACTCTTGTGTCACCAATTCCCGACACTGTGTTGGTGGTGAAGCGCCAGACGGACATTCCCAAACGGGTAAAGTCCGCTGTCCTGTTACCGAACTGTTCGGATGATGTCAAGATGATACATCGCATCTTGATAGGGCAGAACAAGCTGTATCAGGTCAGTAACTGGTCGCTTTACCATATCGAGCGCCATGAAGGAAATCCACCGGGTACCTTCTTGGTGCTGGGTATTCCGGCCGACCAGATCCCAGGGATCCTAGCGAGGGGGCGACGCCTATGCTATAAGCTAGGGAACGCCTATATCCGTTTCTTCGGCAGCACGGGGAAGCTGCAAGATGTGCCGCCAGACCCCGCTGAGGCTGCGACAGCACCCACGGTCACCAGTGACTCCTCTGCTGAGAAGCAGAGTGTTAGCGCTGGACACGACCAGGGAGCAGACGCAGCTATGTCCACAGCTAGCCACGCTGGCTCTGTTGCAAGACAGAGTCACACCGGCGGGCTAATGGTCAGCCAACACTACTCTGCCGAAATGCAGAGGCAGGATGGCACCTCAGCTTGCTCGCTGACTAACTCCGCAGTGGATGTCGGTTCCGATGACCTAGCGGAGGATGTCGCGCAGCTGATGGACCAGGACATTCCGTTAGAAACGGATGAGGAAGTGAGCAGTCCTCTTCGCTCCTCCTCACCTCATTAACATCATTCAAACCAACCTCCAGCACAAACAAGCCGCGGCGGCTACCTTGCGAAGAGTGCTGGATGTCAACAACAAGACCGTCGCCCTTATCCAGGAGCCGTAGATAAGGAAGGACAGGATCTGCGGTCTTAACAACATCGGAGGTAAGATATTACTCGACACCACTGTAACTAACCCACGCACCTGCATTTATGTACCAACATCTATCAATGCAATTTTGATGAATGAGTTCTGTTCCAGAGACCTGACCACGGTCAGACTCCAAAACAACTGCCCTAGCATCCCAGAGGTCATTATTGCGTCGGCCTACCTGCCGGGCGACGCAGACGTACCGACGGTTGAGCTGGCAAAACTCATCAGACACTGCGAGGAAAAAAGGCTAGAGCTGATCATCTCGGCGGATGCCAACGCGCACCACACACTGTGGGGCAGCGAATCCACTAACAAACGAGGTGAGGATTTTGTAACCTTTCTATTCTCAACCAATCTTAAGCTTATAAACAGGGGGTCAGAGCCAACCTTTGTTACCTCCAGGTTCCAAACTATTATAGACATCACACTCACTACGGAACGGGTATCGGAGCTAATCTCCGACTGGCACGTGTCAAAAGACTTGTCGTGCTCCGACCATAGATGGGTAAGATACAAACTAAACGTGGACTCCAAAAAACAGGAATTATGGCGCAACCCCCGACGGACAGACCGCGTCAGATTCAGTCAATTAATGTCCGCTAATTTAGCTTCACAAGTGACATTTAAGTATGACGGATCTGTTGACATAGAGAGACACGTTAATGAACTGACACAGACACTAATCAACTCATTTACAAGAACCTGTCCAGAAATAACGCCCCCCACAAAGGTCTCTAACCGCAATAGCTGGTGGGGGCCGGATCTGGAGAAAATGCGGCGCAAACTACGCAAGCTGTTTAATAGAGCGAGCAACACAAGGAAGGGCTCGGATTGGGATGCCTACAAGCAAACTCAATCTCTGTACAAAAAGCGAATCCGTGAGAGGAAACGCGAGAGCTGGAGAGCCTTCTGCACTAACAAAGAATCAAACAGTCAGGCAGCCAGGGTTAAAAACATCTTATCCAGCGAACCAAACCGTAACCTAGGCTCTCTGAAAAAACCAGACAACACTTATACTAACACTGATAGTGAGATGTGTGAGTTATTGCTTAATACACACTTCCCAGGCTGCTCCATTACGGAGAACTGTGCATGGGACCAGGCAGATCAACAGGAATTTGATCAATCACCTGTTGAAGCCACACACACTGCCCAAATAAATAAAATAAATAAATAAATAAATAAATAAATAAATATCAGACAACCTCACACAAATCAACCTAGTCCCAAATTAAGCTCAAGAAGGCTTGTGTTATGGGTGCTAGGCGACGATATACATACTTATATAGATAAATACATACTTAAATACATAGAACATCCATGACCCAGGCACAAATATTCGTGTTCATCACACAAATATTTGCCCTTGCCGGGATTCGAACCCGGGACCGTCGGCTCAGTAGGCAGTTGCTTAACCACTGCGCCAACCGCGTCGCCAAAGAATTGTAACACTGGAAAGGGTGTTATGGGCAATAAACAGCTTCTCTGCGTTCAAAGCGGCAGGCTTAGATGGTATATTCCCAGGGCTTATGCAGTGGTGCAAGGACACCATTGCGCCACACTTAGTCCAAATATATCAGGCCTGCCTAAGACATCGATATATTCCCAAGAAATGGAGAGAAGTTAAAGGTGGTATTTATACCCAAACCAGGTAAGAGTGACTATACGCAGCCCAAGTCATACAGGCCGATTAAGTCTCACGTCGTTCCTATTAAAAACTCTGGAACGCCTCTGTGATCGCGATCTCAGAGATGGAACCTTGGCGCAATATCCTCTTCACCCGCAACAACACGCCTACAGTTCAGGCAAATCAACCGAATCAGCCATAGAACACGCATTATCAACACAATCCTCAGCGCTTGTGGCTTTCATCGATATCGAAGGAGCCTTCGACAAGACGCAATTCAACAGCATTAGCCAAGCCCTGCTCAGACATGGAGCCGATCAAACCGTAGCAGGTTGGATCGACAACATGCTGAGACAAAGGGCTGTACAGGTAACAGTGAAAGGCACAACTCGAGCTATCGTGTCAAGAGGCTGCCCACAGGGTGGAGTTATATCACCACTCCTGTGGAACCTCGTAGTGGACGGATTAATCCGGAAGCTCAACGAGGCAGGCATCTACACTGTAGGCTATGCAGACGATGTAGCGATCCTCGTAAGAGGAAAGTTTGAGGCAACCCTCTGCGACCTTATGCAAGAGGCACTCAAAATCGTCGAACAATGGTGTTCTGACCATGGCCTGTCAGTCAACCCAGCTAAAACAGAACTAGTCTTGTTCACCAGGAAGCGAACCATAAATATCAGTCGCTTGCCAAAACTCCAAAACACAACTCTGACTCTCAGCAAAGAGGTCAAGTATCTGGGCGTCCTCCTGGATGACAAACTACTATGGAACAAACACTTTGAAAACAAACTGAACAAAGCCTGCGTCGTATTTTGGCAGTGTAAAAGACTAGTTGGTAGAACCTGGGGCTTAAACCCCAGGATCACAATGTGGCTTTACACTGCGGTGATAAGACCTATTATCACCTACGGCGCTGTGGTTTGGTGGCCCAGAACCAAACTGACAACAGCCAAACATAAACTGCAGCAATTTCAAAGACTTGCTTGTGTAGCAACGACGGGCTGCATGAGAACAACACCCACAGCGGCAATGGAGGTACTGCTAGGACTGCCACCCCTTGAACTGTTCATTCAGCAAGAGGCGGCATCAGCAGCTATCAGACTGAAGACGCTTAACCTCTGGGGTGTAGCACACGGGGGTCATGCCGAAATACTTGAGGAGGCTATCAAACACAAGCCAATGATAGCTGCTCCCAACGACAAGATACCCAAACAGCATTACTTCAATAAGAGATACGAAATCGAGTTGATTGAAGAACCTAACGATCAATCCGATATACACGAAATACGCATATATACGGACGGGTCAAAGACACAAACAGGGACAGGAGCTGGAATATACTCACCTGAAATAAACGTAAACATATCAATAGCCTTAGGCAAATATAGTTCCATCTTCCAATGTGAATGCCTTGCCATCACACAGGCTGCTAAGGCAGTTGCTGCGCGAGGTATCAAAGACCAAAAGATACGTATTGTTTCTGACAGCGCTGCAGTCTTACGAGCTCTGGAGAATAAAACAATCAAATCCGGGCTCATACTAGAGTGTCACTCAGCGTTGCAAACGATCGGTTCGAATAATCGGATCACGTTGCAATGGATAAAAGGGCATAGTGGGTCTCTAGGTAACGACGCAGCCGACCAGCTGGCAAGGAGAGGGTCCGATCAATCGGCAATTGGCCCAGATCCTTTGCTCCCCTTGGCGTTTAATCAGCTGCGTACATGGCTTCGTCACAGAACACGATCACAACACGCCGATCAATGGGCAGAAACCAGTACATGCAGGCAGTCCCGGGAAACAGTCCCATACCCGGACACACGCCTGACAAAGCGCTTATTATCGCTAAGCAGGCCCGCCCTGCGAGTAGTAGTAGGCACTATCACTGGACACTGCACACTTAACAAGCACTTATATGTTCTAGGAATGACCGATAGCCCCCTATGTAGGGGATGCCTGTCGGCCGAAGAAACAGCTACCCACGTGATCCTGGAATGCGCCGCCGTAGCTAAGCAACGGGCTGAAATCCTCAAAGCACCGAGGTCACTTCGTGAAGCCTGTGGAGACACCAGGAGAATCCTGCGCTTCTGGACGGAGTTAGGCTGGCTAGACTATTAGCTGGCAAACATGCACGCACAACGGCCCGAATATACATGGGCTAAGTGCGGAAAACGGAGCCCATAACCATAACCATAACCATAACCATAAGTATATATTTAACAAACCCACCACAAAATTTCATGAGAATCGGTTTAGAAATATTTAGGCGAGAACAGCCGAAAACCTGAACATCCAGACATACGAAAGACATTTTGGCGAAGCAGAGACAGAGATTGCTCGCTTCGCTCGGTCGTTCACTAAATGTTTAATTTCAAACCAACATTTTGATTAACCTTTAAAGTGGTTGGTAAGCAGTGCGCACGCTATGCATATTTTACCTTTTATCTGCATTTTCTTGAAACGAAACAAGTCAAATCGAATTATTTATTTAATACACGAATATCATGCTTTGAATTCTACAAATGCAAGTTTTCCCATTAAAACTAAGTGACAAAATCGTCTTTGTGAGGCCCAATAGAAGTGCATTTAGAAAGAAAGAAGAAAGAAAGAAAGAAATACATTTATTCGTGACGTGACCATATTATAGAACATAATTACAAATAGTGACAAAAATGATAAATGAAATAAAAGAATAAGCAACTATACTACGATGGCTGTGCCACGAAAAGGTCCCACCTCGTCAAGCCCAGCCCAGAGCCAGTCACCACTGCTCCTGAACGAAGATCCGAACGAGAACGCTATAAACTTGCCGTCGATTGTTAGTATTGACACTGGTGCGTTATTAAATACAATGAACGGACAATTTCAGCAACTATCACAGGACATGGCGGAGCTTAAAAACAGTTTCAGCACAAAGTTGGATGCATTAACCGCCACATTTAATATCTGGTCTAACAAATTCCAGGAGCTAGAACAGACGGTCACGCAGGTCCAAGCCGATGTCGCCGCGGTGAAGGAGGAAAATGCGCTTCTTCGTAGTCAGCTGGAACAACTCCAAGAGAACATTGATGAGCAGGAGCAAAAGGCACGGCAGTGTAATATTGAGATACAAAACTTACGTATTAAAGCATCTGAAAATTTAGTTCTTATTACACTTGCTTTGGGGAAATTACTAAACATTCCCGTTACAGCTGAGTCCATAAGAGCAGTGCACCGGGTGGCCCCGAATGTCCAAAGTGACCGTCCTAAAAACGTTATCGTGGAATTAAGTTCTCGCCGGTTGCGTGACGACTTTATAGCGGCGGCCCGCGCCCGGCGCGGCATCACCGTCGGCCAGCTGATGGGCGCCGCGCTCGGCCCCGGCGCCGCCGCCACCGCCGCGACGCCCGGGACGTCCGCCGACAGCGCGCCGGCCACCCAAACAGCGGATACCCGACCCATCTATATAAATGAACACCTTACGCTGAAGAATAAAATTCTGCACGCGAAAACCCGAAAAGCAGCCAACACTAAAAAATATAAATGGGTCTGGATAAAAAATGCAGCTATACTGGTTAGAAAAGATGATTCTTCTTCTGTAATTCGCATCCGCAAAGAGGATGATTTGGCCAAGTTGTGAAGTTTTCGAACATATTCTACTGTTATGCCATTTGGTTGCGTAGGTGAACTAAAACTAAATAAATTGAACCTTTGCTATACTAGTAAATCGAGCCACTGTAAAATAGCCTTCATTTTTGTATATCGTAATTTAATCTATTATTTTTACCATTATTTCGTACTATACGGCAAATTACCACCAATATCAGCTATTGAGAACGTAAATATTTTGAAAACACCATATATTTTGATTTTTGTATCATCCCCTGAGCGACATATTTCTTCTAATAATATAATAAGGTCACGCTATCATTGTCTATACTATTACTATTATTACACATACTGTTATATTGTATCATACATAGTTTTAAGGCGCATCTTTTAATAATTTAACGATTTATTACCAAAATTGTGGTGGCCTTAAATCGAAAATATTGGATGTACGTTTAAATATATTGCAGTGTGACTATGACGTCATTATACTAACTGAAACGTGGTTTACGTCTGACATATATATAATTCCGAATTGTTCGACAGCAAGTATAATATTTTTCGGCGCGACAGAGACTTGGTGAGCACGGGGAAAAAGGGAGGTGGTGGTGTTTTAATAGCTGTTAAGTCAAACCTTCAAGCGACCCGGTATACTGATTGGGAGTCAATTGTTGTCGAAGATGTGTTTATTGTGGTAACAGTGGGTAAACGCAAATTATTAATTAACGGCGTTTATATCCCCCCAAAATCAGCGAGCAGCGATTATGAAAATTATTGTAGTAAGATTGAAAAAATAAATGATTTTTATGAAGAAGTCGATATTTGTATTGTCGGCGACTTCAATCTACCAACAATTAATTGGGTACAAAACTTTAACACTGGAGAGCTCACACCCTCTACTAATGACCTTTGCCCCCTAAGTAAACTTGTTCTGAACGCCGTTAATATGTTAGATTTAAAACAGTACAATAAATTTCTGAATGTCAATGAAAGGATTTTAGATTTAATATTTCTGGACCAAGCATGTGAAATCTCTGTCCCAGAAATTGAATTATCTAATATAGACAGACACCACCCGGCTGTTCAATTCAGTGTCAACCTCGATCCTCTGCCTACTATTCCCATAAAGCGTATACCAAAATATAATTACTTAAAAGCTGATTATGATGTTGTAGAGCAAGAGGTAAGCAAAGTTGATTGGGATTCTGAACTCGCCAATTTGGAACCAAATGAGGCGATCGAGCAGTTCTATCATTTAATATTTTATGTTATTGACAAGTGTGTGCCCCTGAAGCGTATTAAATCTGAAAAATATCCAAAATGGTTCTCCTCTGCCCTTATGGCTACTCTAAAACGAAAAATTAAAGTTTGGCGTAAATGGAAAATATACAAATCTTTGGCTGATTACCGTGAATTTTCGCTGCTTCGTACTCGTTGCAAAGTCTTAATGTTAAAGGATTTTACTAATTATACTGTAAACACAGAAACGTCTTTAAAACAAAATATTAAAGCATTTTGGTCTTATGTCGCATCGCTCAAAAAAGACTCTATGGGCTATCCTGCGACGATGTTCTACGAAGATGATTCGTCGACAGGTGGTGAACAAATAGCCAATATGTTTTCAAAGTTCTTTTTGTCTGTTTTTGAACCCAAACATAACTTAAATGATAACGATTTACTGAACTTTCCGGTATCTGATAGGGCCCCAAATTTGTCTGACATCTATATAAAAAAACCAGATGTCCTAAAAAAACTTAACAATGTCGATATCAACAAAGGCACTGGACCTGACAATATAAGCCCCGTCTTCGTAAATAAATCTGCTAAGGCGCTAGTTACTCCTTTATATATTATCTTTAATAAATGCTTGAGCTCGGGTATTTTTCCTGATAAGTGGAAAGTATCACATGTCACTCCGATACATAAAAGCGGTTCACGCTCCCAAATCACAAACTATAGGCCTATATCAGTGCAGTCCTGTATACCGAAAATATTTGAGAGCCTTGTTCATGATCTTATTTACCCAGCACTTCAGTCTAACATCCTGGAAGAACAACATGGTTTTATGAAAAATAGATCTACCATCACTAATCTTATGCTTTACAGTAATTTCCTATTTGAATCAATGGACAGAAGACAACAAGTAGATGTGATATTTACAGATTTTAAGAAAGCCCTTGACAAGGTCGATCATAAACTCCTCCTTGAAAAACTGGCGTATAATGGTATTCGCGGGAACCTGCTGCGATGGTTTGCATCGTACCTCTCAAACAGATCGCAAATTGTGGTTGCAAACGGTTTTAGGTCTGATTGCACCATAGTCACATCAGGAGTAATTCAAGGATCTATATTGGGCCCGCTCCTGTATACCTTATTTATCAACGATCTAAACTTATGTTTTAAAAATTGCAACTTCCTTATGTTTGCCGATGATCTAAAAATATTTAAGACTGTGAAATCGATTAATGATACCAGGCTAATCCAGGATGATCCCTCCTGACGACCAGCATTCATAATTTGTCAATTTAATTTTAGCCTTATGACACATAGTTGACAGTTAACTATTCATTGTAGTTTATGTACTATGTGTAGGACGCGGGAAGTCAGGAGGATAATGAATTCTTCGAATACTGTCATAAAAACAAACTACAGCTAGCAGGTGACAAGTGTTTACACATGACCTTTACAAAAAACAAAAAACATATTTTTGACTCCACTTACAGGATCGGAAATTCATTAATTAAAAAAGTTTCTTCAACACGTGACTTGGGTATACTGTTTGACGATAAACTAGATTTTAAATATCATATAGAACGTATCACCTCCAAAGCTTATCAAATGCTAGGTTTTGTGTTGAGAACTGCAAAAGTCTTTAAGAAATCGTCTACATATTTGCTGTTGTATAAATCGCTCGTTCGACCACACCTCGAATACGGGTCAGTGATTTGGAATCCACTATACCTAAAATACTCAAAAGCCATAGAAATGGTGCAGAAAAAATTTCTGCGTATTTTACATAGACGTTTGACTGGCAAACAAATGACCTATTCAAACCTATTGCATCACTATAAGTTGCATTCGTTGGAGGCCAGGCGCCAATGCTCAGACGCAACCATCTTATACAACATCTGCAGCGGGCATTATAACAGTATTGAGCTGTTGGAGCGGATTCGCTTCAGGGTGCCGGCACGCTGCACCTCGCGCTCGGCCGCCGTGTTTGCCGTCCCCAACGCTGCAAGTAACGCCGGGGTACGTGCTCCCTTACGCCGTTTGTACAACACGTACAATAAGATGTTCACATCGGTGGACCTCTTCAAGTTAAGTCGACCCAATTTCCGGAAACAGATTCTGAACGTGATTGCCCCCGAAAGTTAGTATAATGTCGTCATTACTTGGTGCTCAGCATCACGCTCGTCTTAATTCTATAACTAGTAGGTAAATCTATAGCTGGTGGTTCTTTTGCTTTTGGCTTTCTTTGTTTTTAGGGTTCCGTAGCCAAATGGCAAAAAACGGAACCCTTATAGATTCGTCATGTCTGTCTGTCTGTCTGTCCGTCTGTCCGTCCGTATGTCACAGCCATTTTTTTCCGAAACTATAAGAGCTATACTGTTGAAACTTGGTAGGTAGATGTATTCTGTGAACCGTATTAAGATTTTGATGCAAAGATAAAAAAATAATAATAAATATTGGAGGCTCCCCATACTTAGAACTGAAACTCAAAATTTTTTTTTTCATCAAACACATACGTGTGGCGTATCTATGGATAGGTCTTCAAAAATGATATCGAGGTTTCTAAAACATTTTTTTTCTAAACCGAATAGTTTGCGTGACAGACGCTTCCAAAGTAGAAAAAAGTTGGTCCCCCCCCCTCTAACTTCTAAAATAAGAAAATGAAAAATCTAAAAAAAACATATTATGTACATTACTATAAAAACTACCAACGAAAATTGTTTTGAACGAGATCTAGTAAGTAGTTTTTTTTTTTTTTACCTAACTTTGCAAGTTTGCACCTAATTTATATGGGGCGCTATACATACCAGGTGCAAACTTAACTTAAACACTTAGGGATGGAAAGTGTTTGTACGGAACCCTCGGTGCGCGAGTCCGACTCGCACTTGGCCGGTTTTTATTGTTTATTCTAGCTTATTTATTTCGTGTTACTTAAATGGTTCACGTTAAGTTACGAATTGTTATTGGCACAGTGTACCTAGAATGTATCGTAGGTTAAGAATATATTCATCAAAATGTGTCTTAGTGAGAGCTGTTTAGGAAATAAGTGCATGGTTACTGTTTAATTTTATATAGATTGTAAGACTATCCTGTACTTATTTCTGTTTGATCTCCAATAAATAAAAATAAATAGTAGATTGTTAACCAAGGGTAGAAAGTGACCCATTGCACCCGAGATATTTCTGGCGCTCGAACGAAGTGAGAGCGCCAATAGTTCGAGGGTGAAATGGGTAATTTCACCCGAGTTAAACACTCTACTTTTCATTTCGACTGCGAGGAAAATAAAATACTACACCTCAGCATGATGCTAGCCCAAGAGCCAGCGCTGATCTTCCGGTGGGATCATAGATGGCGCCACGGAGGGCTGCACGTATTTAATCTGAGGATTCGCATTAGGCTTCAGCCCGTCTAGCTAGCGCAACTTGGCTTCGCGTCTCTTGTCGCGCGACATAACATCGCCCGTCACTCTCTCACAGTACTGTGAAGAAAGAGACAGGTAATATTTCCTGCGCCAAAAACAGTCACGTGTCAGTTGTGATAGAGGACATTGCATCGGTCGATTGCCAACACTGAAGCGCCAATCACACTCGACTTGAGGACAGAGCCTTATCTTTTAATGTAACAAACTTGTTACGTAACCATGTTTCTTACTTTGACTTGTTTTGCTACTGATCTACCCTAGTGACGCCTCAGTAAACATAGTTTTAAAACTCATGGGATGACTATTATTTTCTAAGATAAACAGGCATGTGCTTTTGTCTATATATTATAATTATATTTAATGTAAAATCCAAGATAACAAGATAATTTATGTCAATATTAACATGACATGAACGCAGATAGTTTATTAGTTTAATGTTCTGTTATGTAGGTACTAGATGTTAGGCAGGTATATGTCCTGACACATAGGTACCTAAAGAATATGACAGAGAAGAATATGAAGTATGACAGAATAGTATTCTCAAAATAAGTTTCTGTCAAAAATTTCATTGTAGTGACAAGCATTTATAGCCGACTGTACTTTTCTTTGAATATCAATCAAATGCTCACTGAGACGATTCTCATGAGCCCAAGTTCAGTAGGATTGTTTTTGGAGTTTACTCCTAAGAATCGATTTTCATATATAAGCCTGAGGTATGAAAAATATGGGGTATAAATCTGCCGTGCTAATTTAAAAAGTCGTATCTCAGTATACGATCGGGGTAAAAATACGACTTCTTAATTTAGCAGGTTATGCATTACGCCGTTAAGCGTTATGTGCGAGAGAGAGCCCAAGAGGGGTTTCGGGATAGTGGAAGGGAGACAAACTAAACGCTCCCGGCTCCCCTACCATTATGTTCGTGCGATACTAGCGCCACAAAAACACATAAACAAACTATGAAATTTGACATTTCGGATGCCTGCATGAAGTAAGGATAATGCAGGCAATACACGATCAAGCCCGCCGTCAAGCCTGCATAATGCTGCGTCTGCATAATGTTGAAGCGGCGTCCGGTAAACTTGTGTATCTGTATCTAAGGGCCTACTCCGAACTTCGTATCGTGCCGACCCTTTCACTCATATAGTGTATAACACGAGAATGAAAGGGACGGACTTTAATAAAATTGTTGAATAACGTCATGCAAACTTGAACCTCAAGTATGTCAAGAACAAGGAATATAATACTCACAAGGAGAAGAACGGTAACTACGTACAAAAAAGTTGCCTATCTTTTTTTTATATACTACTAGCGCCACCGTAGTAGAGCCTATGAACTAAGTGACAGCGGGCTTTTTTGGCGGGGTTTTCAAATATGTCATATTGAAAGTTTGTTTTTAAATTGAAGGGTTCCTAGTTGACTACGGAACCCTAAAAAAGATGCAGTTTTCGTTCACAAACTTAATCAATCATTAGTTTCGAAAACTTACTACTCCTTGAACGAATATTTAGAAGATAGGCCTATGGGTAAAAAAAATATGTAACAATATTATAAGTTTTGCTGTATATTATACTCGTATATGAATATTATGTAAGTGCCTAGCTTCTCGTTCTTGTTTGCAGCGCCTAATAGGGTACATAATGTGATACTTAAACTATTTACTTCTACCTGTATAACCATTATGTGCAATAAACGTATTGAGTATTGAGTATATATTTTATAGACGCTGTCAACACCAAAATGCCCTTGAGGATTCGGGATTTTGGCTCCGCCTACTTTGCTCCCAGCGCTATTCACAAGTTAGCGGCGAGAAGCTTAACTACTTGCATTCGGCTAGCGATCGCGATCAGAGTTCACATCGCCAGCCGGTAGATGGCGTTAAACTCCTGTAGGCTTCTTAAAGAGCGCAGAATGAAATAGACAGGACATCGTTAAAAAAGATACTTGGTTTTTAATTTATGTTCGTAATTAAAACGTGAACAAATTTGGATATGTAATAAAGGTAGTTAAGATTCATTGAAAAAAAGACAGTATTTTTGTCCCAAATTTTTCATACTGATTTCGTTCTCTCGTTCCGTTGCCAAAATATAAAAAAAAGTGAAGCTCAAAAAAATAAGTGACGCTCGTGAAAAATGACGCTCTAGGGTTGTCAACTATGGCTTATGCACGAAAACCTATCGTGGTACTGGCGCTCCTATATAGTTGATTGATTTATTGTGGAGAATGAAACGAGAAGAATGAAAATATAAATTAATAAGAAGTAACTACAATATTTTTATTTTAATGTCATTGTTATATTACTTACAAATTTGTCATAGAAAATATCTTAAAAACCGTAACCCCAAAAATAACGGGCCAGAACTGAAACGATCCTACAAAACAAAACTATAAACCTGCCTACTATTACAACAGAACGGAACAGAAAAATACCTACACAATTTTATGTTTGTCAATTTCCACTATCGAGAATCCCTAATAACTTTTAAACGGATTACACGAGTTACAAAATTTCCATTGCCCTGTCCATTTTAGACCTAAACTATCAAATGACATGAAAAACAACACAATATCTATACAAACAAAAAAACATGTTTTCAACTTACGTAAGTAAGGTATCGTGAATTTACCTTACAAAAATTTAGTTAATACATCTTTTATTATACTGATTCAAAATAATAAACTAGTTCACAGACGCGCATGTCAAGCGAATGGCACTCGCGCTCGCAGTGGTCCGAACTGGTCCGAGACATCGTGTCCGTGAGCAATGTCTATGTCGTTTGCTCGAGCGCGCTTGTATGTAGATTGATTTCTGTACCTATCTGTTTTGTGGTAGTAGGATCCGGATCCAAATCTTTTAATGACAAACTTTATTTTGCACATTTTGCAAAGAATAGTAAATTTCGACATTAGCCCACTTCGCGTTTCGTTGATCAGCTCGATACGCCTAATATCGCAATTAACCCTTAAACCATTTTTTTCTACGGTGGTAATTCAAATTCTGGCAGAATGTACGATTCAATTGATTTTTCGAATGATTTTTAACGGAGAGATTTTTTTAATTTTCCTTGAGATTACCGAGATATAAGACGGAAATATATTTGCCGCTGTCCATGAAGTGACTGACAATTCGTAGTTCAGCGTTCAGCCATACATAATCTATGGAGACACAGCGATGATGTAATTTATTATGAAAACATAATATTTCACCACCACCATAATCTCCGAAAGCCTAATATTATGACTAGTAACAAAATCAGACGATACGAATTTTATTTTCTAGTTTTTTTATTCAGTTACATCAATTAAGATATCCTGCAAATGTTGTCGAAAAAAAACCCTATTATCAATGGTATAAACAAGTTTTACGAGCTGTGGATTTTTTATGGATTCATGTTTATATTTTCTGGCATTATGTAATAAATTTCCTATATTCAGTGAATGAAATAAATTACGACGATAAAATATGATATTGCCACTAACCACTAAAGGGTTAAGTGGTCCATGGTTTGAAACCCGATAGTAATAAATATACTCTAACTGACTACAAAAAATCACGCACTTATATGTTGTTCAAAACGTATTGGGCTATAAAGTTTACAGGCGACTCTAAAACTTCATAGATCTATGCAAACAAGACGTTCTCACTTCTCTTCTATGTGGGCATAGCCCCAATTGCATCTGAAGAGGCGTTCAAATGTGGACCGTTTTGCTTCATACGTTTATTTTTACTAAAATAAAATAAAAAATACCTAAGGTATATTTACAAGAAATATTGTTTTGAAAGAGAGATCAAGCTTTTAAGATCAAACAAATATCGAATGCAAAGGAGGTAGTGCATTGATCAATCAGTTGTTGTAAATACAGATATTTTTTATCACACGACATTAGACCTTATGTATAGCGCAGCAGAACATCAGGGCTCGGCTCGAGTATCAGATTATAAGGTCGTAAATCGAGCGACGAGTCGCCCGCGCCCGGCGACAGCATGGACCTTGAACTCAAAGTTTATCAATATAGTAAATTAAAAGTACTTACTTCACAACTTCAATCATTTTGTCGTATTTTTGACGATACGAGCGCTTTTTTGCTACCCTTTCATTTTTGCCTTTGTTCCCCATTATACGAGTATAATATTTACATGCACAATTTTATTAAATATTTACACTTAACTAAATATTTACACTTCTTATATATAAAAAACTATACAATATTTTAGATTTTTATCACAAGACAACAAGTTTTTGCGATGTTTTCGATGCGCTAACGAGAAGCACAGGTCCGTCTAGCACGGCGCGTCAGCGCACACTGTCTATTTGTATCGGAGTAAACGAGAACCCACTGTCACGGTTACTGGGCGGCCAGGTCTCAGAAGAAAATAATATGAAAATATTCATATAAAAATAAGTGTGGATTATTTGTGAAATATGACTCGTTAGCGGTTTAGGTATGAATATGTTAACTTCATGTTTTTAATTGCAGGCCCATACGTCAAACATATAAAGACATAGAACCGTTTAATGATGATTCTAAGACCAATCTTTGCAATTTTTTTCTATCGAGCCGATTTCTTCCAATTATGTATCGAGCCCGTTCACATCCTTTGAAATATGATGAATATTAACATATATTTTTTTTGATGAGCTAGAACAAATAGTTTTTCTTAAAAAACTGCTTAAACGACATCATTTTCAACAAAATTAGGTCTTGTCAGCCTCTTAAGGCCAGGCGCGCACCACGAAATTAGTCGCGCGATAATTTTGTCGCAGAAATGCAAGATATGGGTTTATATGAGAGTGCGCGCACCACGATTTTCATAAACGCATAAGTACGCTTATTGCTGCGACAAAATTATCGCGCGACTAAAAAAAAATCGTGGTGCGCGCCTGGCCTGAAGAGTAAACTCCAGTCGTGCGTCGGAGCTGACACACACACTTTTTTTCTATTATAGAGTTCCTATGGCCACCTTCCGGCTCCATCATCAGATCAGCCCCATGGTACCATATTATTGTATTGTCATCAAAGTTAAGTAAGTAAGCAAAATTTCAGCTCAATCGGTTGACGATATCTGCTTCAAAATTGAGTTGCAAGATTCCACCCGAACAAACATACTTACATACATACATACAATGCAAGTTAAATAAAAGCTTGTAATAACATCAGTGGCTTGCAGTGAATGAGGTCGAACGTTCGTACGGCAATTTGCTGTCTCGCCAGAGTAAATTAGACCCACAGACCATAAGAATACTCCGTGATTAGACCATTAAACCTACTCTACTCGTAAGCAGAGCAGCGCCGCTCAAATATTCAAACGTTCCTTGTAGTAGAGTTGCTAAGCCGCGAAATTGTGCGCATCGGGTTACAAGCATGAAATTTCTACCACACATAGAACGTTCCACGGTGATTATTTTCAGATGAGGCGGGAGAGCGGAGTGAATACGTCAAAGTATCCCTCTTTTTTTCTTTATTACTGATCAGTTAAGGCTATTAGGGCTTGTGCGACATCGTTTTCGTGTAAAATAGATATCAGCTATTAATTTTTCATGTTATTTTAGAATAGTTTCATATAAAAATTTGGGTTTATTGCCGAAAAGGTAAAAATCACAACAAGTTTTTTTTATTCAGAACGATAAATTAGTTATCTTTTCTGAATATTTACAATTTAAAAAAAATATAACTAAACAGCAAATTTAATGTTGTTTTTAAAAATGTATACATATTGGGCACATCTGATACAAAAAGTACCTTGAAAAAAATGTTGATGTTAAGCCTAGCCTGCGTGTTCTAGTACATTTTGCTAAGTCGCGAAATTGTGTACATCGGGATAGAACCACCAAATTTCTACCACAGATAGAGTATTCTGCGGTGATTATTTTCAGATGTAGAAGGAAGTCAGATTCGTCCCCTGTGCGGCGGGAAAGCGGGGTGAATAGGACAAAGGAGTCCTCTTTTTCTTTTTATATTACTGATCAGGTAACGCTAGTAGGACTTGTGTCGTATCGTTTTCGTGTAAAACAGATATCAAGAATTCATTTTTCATGTTATTTATTCATAGTACCATATAAAAATATGGTTGTATTTCCGAAATTGTAAAAATCACAACAAGTTTTTTTTATTCAGGGAGATAAATTAGTTATATTTCCTGAATATTTACAACTAAAAAAAATATTGCAAAATAGCAAATTTAATCTTCTTTCTAAAAATATATAAATATTGGGCACTCTTCATACAAACAGTAACTTAAATAAATTGTTGATGTTGAGATTAGCCCGCGTGATCGTGATACATTAGCAAAAAAAAAATTTGTTTTAATTACATTAATTTGTTTTTCTAGGATGTATATAGTAAATATTATATGTAAAAGCATGTTAATAATCATTATTTAATGTATTTAATGAAGCGAAATAGGATGCGTTCGGAGATTTACGTTGGTAACGCCGACGTAAAGATATATTTTCAGCTACTGTTTGTATGAGAAGTGCCCAACATTAATATATTTTTAGAAACCAGATTAAATGAACTTTTTGAAATAATAATAATAATTTGAAAATGTTCACGAAATTGAACTAATTTACCTCACTGAATAAAAAAAACTTGTTGTGTTTTTTACCTTTTCGGCCATTACACCCATATTTTTATATAGAACTATACGAAAGTAACATAAAAAATGAATTTCTGATATTTGTTTTACACGGAAACGATACCAAACACGTCCTGGTAGACTTAACTGACCAACAATAAAGAAAAAAAAGAGGGATACTTGGACGTATTCACTCCGCTCTCCCGCCTCACAGGGGACGAATCTGACTTCCCTCCACATCTGAAAATAATCACCGTGGAACACTCTATCTGTGGTAGAAATTTCATGCTTGTAACCCGATGCGCACAATTATGTTAGAAAACAGCGGACTAACAACTCTACTATTGTTTCACTTTCGTGGACACATTTTTTTTTTCAAGATACATTTTGTGGTATTTCGATTTCCTTATTTACAAATAGACCGGGCGGCAATTGACCTCAGTAATCACCTGGTGGTAAATGACTACGGGGTCGAGGATGTAACTCGCTGATTTAGTAAATAGTAGTAATAGTAGGTATTCTTGCCTTTAAGAGACCCAAATCATAATTTTCTTGAACTACATACGACGGGAACGAGTTCCATTCCTTAGCGGTTCGCATTAGAAATGATGAAGCAAATCGCTTCGTGCGAATAAGTGATGACGCATAAGAACAAAGTCGCTCCCGTTGCCTGGTTGTTGTAGATCCTGGCCTTCTATATTTTTTTGAAATCTCATTAAAATCCCTTTTGATATAAATAAAATGCTGTTCACGAAGGTGATTCGGAACAAACGCTCAAATGATGACCCAGCAAGTAGCTGCTGAAGCCGAACTCACAACTCGGAAAACGTGATCTTATGGTTAAATTAAACTCACCATCATAGACAACTCCTCGCACCAGCTGCTCCGTGTCGAACACGGCGTGCCCCACCGTCAGGTTCACCTCACTCTCCGTCTCACTCACCGTCACCACTTGCTCACTCTCACTCGGGACTCTCGCGAAGGCACATGGATCTCCCTCATCACTCGCTACACTAGTCACTTCCGTGGTGTCATCACTGGGCGTCACTTCACTGGATGTATAACTTGGGACTGTGGTCTGGGCATCAGGCGGGCCGGGCGACCGGCCCGGCGCGGGGTCCCCGCTCGGCAAACTTAAAGTCGAGGTATAAGGCAGCGAAGCTAGTATTATGAAGGCTAATAAATTCACGTAGTACAGCCGCATCTTTAGGGTGTACCATTCTGTTTTACATGTTGATACCGTGTTTGTTGCCATTTCAGATGGTGCGTGGATTGGGGCTCATGGTGTCATCGGAATCTGGAAAGACGAAATGACTAATTTGAAACGTTATAAAGTATACTCTATTATAAGATTGGATCAGAAATATTCGCTCTTTATTTTGGATTATTTGTGGGTGGATTAGAAATATATAATAGGTACATTAGGTACACAAGTAGATGTAGTTTACATAGAATCCTTTATGATAGTTACTTATTGATTAACCGGAATACATAGAGACCACTGAGCTCTAGCTACAGACATTAATAGCGATATCTTTAATTGGTAGATCATTTTAATAACTAAGAGAGCTATGTTATGTAATGTTACCATAATATCAAAATGCATGTTTATGGTAGTAGCAATAAGTCGAATACAGTGCATCTATTTAGTAAACGGTGAAACGTGAGTCTTTATGAAGGGACAAATGTCGTCTTTCTCTTTTTATTTAGAATCGTACAATAGGGACGGGTCTAGTGATGTTGTGTCGCAAGAGATGCAAAGTTGCGGCTAGTTATGCTAGTTCGTAGTACTGTTTCTAATGGAATGAGAATTTATCGAATATTTTTGTTGCAGTACTGATTTACTCTACAAGTATTAAGTCTGCTTACATTTTAATTTTCTTCTTCTGTTTAACTTTTGTATTTATGTGAGGAAGCTTACATTATGCCTTTTAATATATGTGTGAGTGTATGGAAACATATCTGAATTTACGAACATATTTCTATATCAGCTTAAGACAAAACCTAATTACGTATTTACATGTTCGAAGCTTAAAATACTATCAAAAGAGGAAAGGCAAGTAACGCGTCATCATTAGCCAGGATTACTGGAAACTATTCTCATATCCCTAAATATTATTATGTTGAAATCATCCAGTGTATGATAAAAGTATTGTCCTAGGATAATGAAGTCTGTTTTCAGTTAAACCATTTCGTAAGCAATGCCTATAAAGATAAAGTATATAAACATAAAGTCCTTGAAATAATCCAATTCGAGTTAGGCCTGCGAATTGCCGCCCCTTATAAATCACCCGAAAGTAATTCCATTAAGCCTTACTAACAATAACAGCTCGCTCGTCCTCGAAAACATGTTTTTAACTCCTTAAAAATACTTTCGTAAAGGGAGTCTCATAAAAATATCAGTAGCGTGGAGGGAAACTAAGTCTATCGACAAACCGAGACCCATTTTATCATCATCATCGCCTGTTGTTTACCTCTATTGAAAATTGAAATTGAAATTGAAAAATGTATTTCAGGTATAAACCCATATATGGTTAGTTACAATCAACTTAAAAATCTATATTAGTAAAAACAATTCACAATAATTATAACATTAAATTCAAATCTAGAAATTAAATTAAATCAATATCAAAATGTCAATAGTCAATAAAAATAATTAATCAAATAAATAAATCAAATTAAATTATAGTTAGTCTGCCATAATAACATGAATGCTATTCCATTTTTTCATAAAAGGACAGTCAAATTTGGAGGATAGTGCATTCAGGATCGTGCCGGGGCCGCCCGACAGCCTGCGCATGATAGACGC